>CM064974.1:10114151-10263317 GCA_032847665.1 Solanum chilense
ATGCCTTAGTATAAAAGAAGGCTTGATGAACTTGTTATGAAAATTGTGATGCCTTAGTATAAAGAAGGCTTGATGAACCTTGTATTGTTGTTATAATGCCTTAGTATAAAAGAAGGCTTGATGAACTTGTTATGAAAATTGTGATGCCTTAGTATAAAGAAGGCTTGATGAACCTTGTATTGTTGTTATAATGCCTTAGTATAAAAGAAGGCTAGATGAACTATGTGTGGTATTGATAATGCCTTGGTATAAAGAAGGCTTGAGGAACTATGTGTTGTTAGTGATAATGCCTTGGTATAAAGAAGGCTCGATGAATTTGAGGATCGGAGTGCCACGTTCCGGCACCAGGATAGAAATGAGGATCGGAGTGCCACGTTCCGGCACAAGGATAGAATATGGATCGGAGTGCCACGTTCCGGCACCAGGATAGAAATGAGGATCGGAGTGCCACGTTCCGGCACAAGGATAGAATATGGATCGGAGTGCCACGTTCCGGCACCGGGATAGAATATGGATCGGAGTGCCACGTTCCGGCACCGGGATAGAATATGGATCGGAGTGCCACGTTCCGGCACCGGGATAGAATATGGATCGGAGTGTCACGTACCGACACGAGAGGAATAAGTTCTGAATCTTGAAAGATGTTAATATGCTACATCTAATGAACTTGTTTTCCTTAATGAGTATGATGTTGAGGCTTGAGTCCTCCTGGATGAACTTGGTGATATTATTGATGATTGTAGTATTTGTTGTTACTACATGTTGAGTATTATAGTTGATTTGTGAGATTAACTGATATATACTGTTTTCTATTCTGAGTTGGCCGATGATACCTACTCAGTACGTGTGGTTGTACTGACTCCTACTTGTTTGTTTCGTTCTTGTATTTGTGGAGTGCAGCAACCGTGCCGTCGTCTTCAACTCGATCGCGATTCTAGCCAGTCTTCACTGTACCGGATCTCAGGGTGAGCTATGCTTCTAGCTTGGACTGGATCTTCTTTTCTCGTCTTGATGCCTTGAAGTTCCGGCATGGACTAGCTTTCATTTGTTTAACTTCTTAGAATATTCTTAGTTTCGTAATGTAATCATAGATGTTCTTGTGATGATGACTTCCGGATTTTGGGGATAGTTAAGTATTCGTTTGTCGTTATTGAGTTAAGTCTTCCGCGTTGTATTTTATTATTTATGTTTGGGTTTAGATTGGTTGGTTCGCTCACATAGGAGGGTCAATGTGGGTGCCAGTCGCGTCCCCGATTTGGGTCGTGACAATGTAATATTGGAGATATTAATATACATATAAGTGTTAAAGAATCATATCCTTTGTTAGTAATTATAACTAAATTTACTACTTGAATTCTTCTTCTTCTTCTTCTTCTTCTTCTACTTCTTCTTCTTCCAATGACCTTCGTTGTATCTCCTGTGACCAACACTGTTTGGTCTTCCCTTTCCTTATTCTTTACTGTCTTTTTTTTTCTATTTCTATTCTATTTGAAGGTAATATTTCGAGCCAAAACAAGGTTTTGATAAAACGGGAATATTGGATTTTGGAGACTTTCGCAAAACCTCTAGTGACTTCTGGCAACAATGAAGTATCATGTTTCTTCAACATTTATTACACAAAAAAGGTGTTTATTGAGCTCTTGCAATATTTTCATTTCTTACATAATATTGTTGGCCCAACACGTCACGACCCGGATTCTGTAATCTGAATCGAGACCGGCGTAGTTGACCTCTCAGAGGTCGCAGACAAACCTCTTTTTACATTTATCACATTCATATGGTTAATTTTAGCAGAAAATTATAAACTTTTATATATATGAAGTTTACATAGACTTCATATAGTCATTACGTGTTAAATATTATATACTAAGCTCAATATCAATAGACAACCATCTAACATAAAGAATCAATTCAAAACCGAAGATGAATATATAGTAAATAGTTTGCCAAACACGACCTTACATCAAAAGATTCGAAATGAAATATGAAAAAAAACGCTAGGGACGACATCCACTAGATATGTCTATATCTAAATCTTGACTAATTCTTGTAGCATCCTCGAAATCAAGAGTACCTACCAAATGGTCTGGAGAAACGCTAAAGTCCAAACCGCTGCAAGTGTTGTCAATCTGCTCTCTTACCTGCACCTATAAAAATAGTAAATACTAGGGGGTTATTAAAACACTTGTACTAAGTATGGGTGTTTGCACACATACACATAAAGCTATGCATGATCAATGAAAGCTCTTCCTAAACAACATGTCATTTCTAGAAAGTCTAGTTATTAGACTTTCCTAATTCGTTATTTGTGTATTGTGATATGAATTGTCTCACTTCTTTAACACCCCATTCTGCTCACTTATTTAATTTAGATCCCTTTCATTTTGTTATAACTCACGTTACTTCATTACTTTAGTGTAGTAGCTTCATTTCATCATTTATGGACGATGAACACTTCTTTCAATGAGTTGCACATATTCATAGTTCATTCTTGTAGAGCATGATGGGAGTTTTCCCAATGAATGGAATGCCCTTGGTTATGGATTCATTGAGTTACTTTAGAAGTGCTTACAATTTACTTGATACTCTTACTACACAAGAATTGACATATGATTAGTATTGTCTCAAGATTTGGGATGTTAAACCAGTAAGCCATTTTTATTTGCATAAGCCAATTTTATGGATGTTCATATTTAAATTGAATATGTATGAACCATTATCCAATCTTTCAATCATTTACATAAGCCCTTAGCCATTAACATGCATTCGTTATGACAAAATAGTGTTAGCCAATTTTTATTAGAACCAGATAGCCAATTCATTCAAGATGTGATATCATTGAGATCATTTTTAATCAATCTTAGTTCATGAATTTAGGGTACCATTTTTAAGACATATTGGAAAACATCATATTAGCATTTGATGAATTTACCATCCTCATAACGTTACAAAAAAGCAAGTCAATATTCGTCACACACACATCAACATTTGACATTTAAGGACGTAGCTAACATATGATCGATTCTTAATTCACGTTGTAAACATTACCTTCATACGATCTTAAGTTCATAGGTTCATGCAACATTCATCATTCAAGAACATTACACATAAAATCAGCCAGCACCACATACCAATAAAATGATCTCTAAACTATTCAACATTGAAATCGAAAAGGATATTAGGGACAAAGAGTTCGACGAGAGCGCGAACAACCCTAGTTTCAAGATCTTTGAATCATTGGAAAGAAATTTATCTTGGAGAAAGAAGTCCAGGAGATAATCAATGTAATTTTATCTATGAATACCACCTTGTATGAAACCTTGAAGAAAGCCTTGAAATTGTCTAAGAGAATCAATGGAATTTTATGTTTTTCTTTCATTCGCTTGCTTACTGTTTTTCGTCGCCTTTTCTATGAGTTTGATTGTGAGTTTTTAGGTTTAGGAACTGATGTTGACTCATTCAACTAAGGCTTAATAAGTTAATTTAATAAATAAATTAATTAATTACTAAAATGCCCCTCCTAGATTGACTAGAACTAGGAAAACACAATACTTGGTCAAATCTGAAATTTTTCCTAAAATTTTGTTTTTCCCCTTTAAATTAAATAATTAAATGTCTAATTTAATTAATTAAGGGACCTAGGTTTATTACTAAAGTGCCCCTAAATCATTGGAACAAAAATTAACCCTTTTGGACCATCCTAGTTTAAGTACTAGGATGGTCCAAAAGGGTTAATTTAATTAATTAAATGGATAATTTAATTAATTTAGTGACCCATGGTAATTACTAAAGTACCCTTCAGTCGTTATAACCATAAATAATCCTTTGGATCATTTTAGGTTAAGTGCTAGGTTGTCTTTTTCTTGTCTTAACCGAAATTTGGAAATTGCTTTGTGATTTCCGTTTTACCCGTTTAAATTAAGCTGATAAATTAATTAATTAATTATCCTAGGGTTATCACTAAAGTATTCATAAGTTGTTAGGACCATAACCAACCTTTTGGATCATCCTAGGTTAGGTACTAGGTGGTCTCTTTAACTAGTTACTAGGTTAGTGCCACCCGGTTAAGTCTTAGGTTGTCGGGCCCACTAATTAGTTTATTTCATTTGGTCCTAGGTTAGTTATCTATTTATTGCACTAGGTTAGAGTATATAAATTGTTAAAAAGTTAGTCCTCACATGAAGCTGTCCCTTGTGCACGTTTTTCCCTCTAACTTCCCTAACCGAATTCGGTTAAGGTGGTCCCTTCCGTTAGCCGCTTCTTCACATGTCTTGCACATGGATTTGTTGTACTTTACTAACTTACTATTATTTATGGTTCATTTTGAATATTTACTTATTTTCCCAAGGACCCTCACCATGTCCTTGGTACAACTTAATTTACATGATCATTTTAAATGGTCATGTGCTATGGTATCTAGGCTTGACACTTGGATGCTTCATACCTAACACGTTGGTTGTGGATCTATATGTATATAATGCCAATTATATTAGCTTAGGGTCATGCTTGCAGGTATATTCCTCAAACAACTATCTTTTGATTGGGATATGACAACCCAAAAAGTATATTTCTTATTCGTATATAGAAAATTGACGAATATCTCTTAGAAACTATGCCCAATATTTCCCAATATTGGGAATTTAGGTGACTATGTACCCCTAATAGGCTATCCTAAGGTCATACTGGTATCTTCATTAGGCATATGAGTTTCCGGAACATTACATTATCCCCCCTTATGAACATTCATTACCGAACGACACTTACACATCATTTAAACAATGAGGGTGATTTCCGAAAGTTACTTTATCATGCTTAAACATTTTTCTTTTGTGAATATTTGATTCACACTTATTTGGATGATGCATAATATTCAAGATTATCTGAATCTTTATATTTGAGATTGAGGAATATCCTTCTCGACCACACTTAACTTAAGCACACCACAACTCATGCAATACAAAAGTCATGTCTATGCTACACAAAAACAATAACATGAAATGCAAACATGACTTAATTTTAACTCACATAGTGCTATTATAAGACATACGATTAGGGACTTTCAACACCAAATCGACTAATGCACTAACACTTGGAGTTTTCTAAACAGAAAAACCATACTTAGGAAGAGTATACCTAACCTCAAGAACTGAACAAATGAGGGTAACAGAATCTCATATCGGCTTCGGCCTCCCATCTTGCCCCCTCAACAAGGTGGTTCCTCCATAACACCTTCATGGTGAGAACCTCCTTGTCCTTCAGTCGTTTCATTTGATGATCTAAAATTGCAATGCGAAAATCTTCATAAGGAAAGATTCCCATCGACTCCTAACCCCTCGACGGGTAGGGTAGATGTTGGATCACCTAGACACTTCGCAAGCATCGAAACGTGAAACACTGGATGAATAGAATCTAAGTCTTGGGGTAACCTCAGTTCGTAGGCAACATTTCCTACCCTCTGCAAGATCTCATAAGGAACTATATACCTCGAACTCAACTTCCCTTTCTTACCAAACCTCAACATCCCTTTCATGGGTTATATCTACAGATAGACTTGATCACCCACCTGAAATTCAAAAGCTCTCTTTCTATTATCTGCATAGGATTTTTCACGACTGTAAGTAGTAGCCAATCCATTACAAATCCCCTTGAAGTCAATAGCATATACTCTCAACATGTCTTCAAGGGTCTAAATTGTACGTTCTGCTTGTCCATCCATATGCGGATGAAAAGTAGTCTAAGTTTCACCTGTGTACCCAAACTCTTTTTGGATCAACTTCAACACCTTGGTTGGTCACAACATGACCAAGAAAAGTCACTCATCTCAACCAGAATTCACATTTGCTGAACTTTGCATAAAGTTGATGTTCTCTGAGTACCTACAATGTCTTTTTTAAGTGTACCTCATGCTCTTCTCTAGACTTAGAGTATATGAGAATGTCATCTATTAATACTATGACGAAGGAATCAAGGTACTCATGGAAGACTCTATTCATAAGGTCCATATTTAGTATGAAAAGCAGTCCTAGGGACGTCTTCTGACCTCACTCTATGCTGATGATAGCTTGACCGAAGTTCTATCTTGGAAAAGAAGCTTGAAACCTCGGAGTTGGTCAAACAGATCGTTGATTTTGGGAACTCATTCACTATTGACACAAATTCTATGGAAAGGACTTTTTGATATAAGTTATTGACTCTAACTAAGTGGTATAAATGCCCCTTAGCTATCATCTTATTGGATTTTAAAAGTGAAACGATTTGGCCTACTGGCTTTAAACCTAATTCATTTGGAACTGAAGCCTCACTACCTTGTTTCGACAATCTATTGTGGCATAACAATTTTGAAGCCAATCCATGCCCAAAATTATGTCAAAATCGAGCATGGATAAATCTACTAGATCAACGTGAGTGACTATATCAAGGACCTTAATTGGGAAATTTTTGTACACCTTCTCAGCTCTAATGTCGTCCCCTATGGCAGTACTAACTAAAATTGGATCATGCAAGATTTCAGGAAGCACATCAAACCTACTAGCTATCAATGGAGTGACAAATGATAGATTGGATACTGGTATAATAATACATACACAGGGAAAGTAAAGACGTGCAACGTACCCTTGACTACATCAACTGACTTCTCTTGCTCTTCTCCACCTTTAAGCGCATAAAACATGTTCCTCTTGGGAGGTTCGGCAGCAACATTTTCATTTGGACGAGTCTAAGCATTATCCTTGGCTTGATTATTCATTTAAGGACCGTCTCGTACCATGTTTCCACTCTTGCCACACCCGAAGCAGGTGTTAGTACCTAGGAAACATTTCTTTAGGTCTGTTGGTTCGGTGGACGTTATGGTCATTACCCTTTCTGGGGCCATAATTATTCACCTTAACTCTTGAGTTACCAGAAGGAGTGGAGTTACCTGAGTGCCTATCAAACCTAGGCCTATTTTGGACTCCAAATAAGCCCCTACCCAAGCTTGAAATAGGCAGGTCCGCGGCCTGAGGCTTCTTGCCTTGGTGATTCGCCTCTTGCGGCGGCTCTCCTCTACTTGATGAGCATGCACCATCAACCTGAACAGATCCATATTGTCATGCAACATGGCTTCCCGACAATCTTCTACTCGATCCTCTGGTACTCCAGTCACGAACCTGCTCATCTCATTGTTTCTATTTACCACCAGAGAAGAAGCATACTTTGAAACTTTAACAAACGTCAAGGAATACTCCTTGACAGACATGACTCCTTGTCTTAGGTTGATAAATTCTTCAACTTTGGATTCCCTTTGCTCCCTTGGGAAGAACCTCTTCAGAAAAAGAGTCTTAAGAATATCCCATGTGATGGGAACATCTCCTCTAGCTCGGCCAGCAGCCCATATCTGGTACGAAACCTGTGCCACATCCTTATGTTGATATGCACTCAACTCAGCCTTTGCCTCCTCATCAACACCCATGGCACACAAAATCTTGTGGACCTCATCTACGAAATCCTGAGGATCCTCGCTGACCTTGGACCCGTTATACATTGGGGGATTCATCTGGTGAAGTCCCTCAGCGTGCTAGCCATAGTACTAGCATGTAGGTTCTCTCTAGGAGAACAATCTCTCGTGGCTTGAGTCGTGATGGATCAATCCTGAGTCGTGATGGCCTGTATCATCTGCAGCAAAGCATTCCTCACTTCACCATCTGTCAACCCTTCTGGGTTAATAGGCACTTGTTCAGCGGTAGCTGGGGCTTGAAGAAGAGCTCGATTTATTTTCACTGATGCTTCCTCAAACTCTCCTTGCGACATTTCTTCTAATGTTCATTTTCTACACGTATAAACAAGAAAATAGTTAGATCCTCAAAATGACATAAAATGTCAAAACTCTACATGGCACGATAAAGAGTATAAGAAGGGAGAATTTCCAATCATCGTGTAGTCTCTAAGTCATTATTGTGGCGCGCTTCACAACCATAAGCTAAAAACTACGTAACGTGGTTGTGTTGAGCTTTAGATACTAGGTAATTTAACCTCATGCTTTGATACCAATTTTTTTATGACCGGGACTCTTGTGAGCTGAACATGAATTAACCGAAGACTAGGGACAAGGTCAACATTAACCGACACAAATTCATGAGCATTAACTGACATAGATCATGTGAGCTAAACATGAAATCCTGGATTGAGATTTACTTACTCTATTGATGACTTGTCATTCTTACTTTACATTGATGAAATGTGAATTGTCCTTATATATCATCATTACTTTACATTGATGAATGTGAATTGTCCTTACGTATCATCCCTACTTTACATTGATGAAAGTGAATTGTCCTTACATATCATCCTTAGGTGTTTATGAGACTAGTCTCACACGTTTTAACACCTTCATTCATGAGTGTACTTTTAACATATTAACTTAGGTGTGAGTAAGACTTGTCTCTCTTTCTTTAGCACCTCATTCTGGTCACTTACTTAATTTAGACCCTTTAATTATGATATAACTCATGTTACTTCTTTACTTTAGTGTAGTAGCTTCTGTTCATCCTTTATGGACATTGAGAACTTCTTTCAATGAGTTACACATGTACATAGTTCATTCTTGTAAAGCATGTTGGAGTTGTCCCATTGAATAGCATGCACTTGGTTATGGATTCATTGAGTTACTTTAGAAGAGCTTATAATAAACTTGATACTCTTACTACACAAAAATTGACATATGATAAGTATTGTCTCATGATTTGGGATGTTAAAATAGTAAGCCATTTTTATTGGCATAAGACAATTTTATGGATATTAATATTTATCATCAACTATTCATAATTTTATTTCTTAAGTTCAGTGATCTATTTTCTTCTAGTATTAAGACTCGTTTTCATAACCCCTATGTTCAAATTTTCTTTGATATTTAATTTGTTTCAAATATCTTTCTTGACTAATTGGTGATCTCTATTATACTATTGCATATATCACTATCTCCGCCTCCATAGTGTCAAATATTGTATAACTTTTGTGAGTTGTTTTGTGTTAGTAAATTGGGTGTACACATATTCTAGGGATGATTTCTTTTGTTCAATCATTATAATATTTCTTGCTTTTGTAGTAAATTAGTCTTAGACAATACACTTGTTCAAGAGTTCTAGTAGATTTCTATATATTTACATCTTATTAGCTTTACATCTTCCTAGTGTCTTTGGTGAACGATGGTGGAAAAAGGTCATTGCTTCAGTTGAGGCCATGCGCAAGGGGAAGTAGTGGTAACTTGGTAATGAAATTTCCTAAGATGAACATATAATATCATGGAACATAGGGTCACTTTAAAAAAGAGGTAGATAAATATAGTTTATGTCCAAGACACCAAATGAGTAGGTATCAAGCCCCATGATGTGGATGAGTTTAAATTTCCATATTGAGGCAATTTTTAGTAGCTTTGATGATTTCACAAAGACTTTGTTTTTTTTGGGAGATGAATGGAAGTAAAGCTTCAATTTTTGATTTTGCAAAAGCTTTTGAGGTAGTTATATGATTGCTAACACTTGTGTTCCAAAGACAGAGAGCCAATTGGTTACCTTTCACAACATGAATAGTTAATAATGTCACAATCCAAAGTAAACCCTAGACGTCACTTGGTATAAAGGACCTCGAGAGGCCCTAAAGAAGCTACTTGACTTATATGCAACACAATAAAATATACAATAAGACGGTTTAAGTAAGTTGTCTCAAATCATAAAAGAGAGTTTGAACATAAGTGGAGAATAATAATTATGTCATGACAAGCCCTTTTAAAATAACATAGGATTGGTTGGGGCATAACCCATACACCACGTAAAAAGTCTCAAGAGTAAAGAATAAAAGCAATAATTGGTCTTCATGGCTTTGCCCTCGGAGTATTAAAACTCTCCAATCCAATAGCTATTAGCAATCCACGCTATCCATGATCGGGAGGAGAAGGAGCATTATCCCCGATATTATGAGATAATATAGGTACAAGTATGCATCAATACACAAAATATAATGTGTGGGAAAAAGGTGTTAACATAGACATGATATTATGGTAGGTTTAAAACGTGTTGTTAGTAACAAGTAATCCCTTATATATTCCTTTTGACAAATATACATTCAAAGAAAGTAAGACATTGCTCCCAAGTTTGACATTTCGAACACTTTCTTCATCTCTTCATTGAATTCATCTATCGTTTCAAGGTTGTTTCCTATTACAAGAAAATCATCAACATAAAGTTATATACATAACCACAATATCATAATCTCTTTTCTTAACAAATAGAGAGGTGATTAACTTAGGATTTTCTTAAATACTAAGACTTGCAAATAATAACCAATTTGACTATACCAAGACCTTTGATCTTGTTTTAAACCAGAAAGGGCTTCAAAAGATACACTTTGTCATCATGTCACTTTTCAGGAAAACCTTGAGGTTTCTCCACATAAATTTTCTCATGTAGAAAACCATTTAAAAATGTGTACTTGACATCTAATTCAAATATAATGCAACCCTTTTGAGTAAAAATAGCTAGTAACAACCTTATACTATCAAGCCTAGCAAGTGGAGCAAAGGTTTCTGAATAATCAACTCCCAAAATTTATGAGTAACCTTTCACATTAAATCTTGTGTTGAGCGTGTTAACAGATCCATCAGCATTCATTTTCGTGCGATAAACCCACTTCACACCAATGATCTTCCTATGTTATGGTTTTCCACAAGCTGCCATGTCTCTATCTTCTCAATCATTGCAAGCTCCTCCTCCATTGCAACTTTGTAGTTGGGATAGGAAAATGATTCTTCAAATCTATAATGCCTTAAAATGGCCACATTGCATGTTTGGTATATGTTAGAGAGCGACTGTTCCTCTCACAGGTTGATCATCAATATTCTCATCTGAATCTAGTAGATTTCTTATGCTTTTTGTTAAATTCTTCCCAGTTCCATTGCTCATTCTCCATAAAAAACACATCTCTACTTACAATAATTTTTTCTGTTTAAGACTGAAAAATTTTGTAAGCTTTGGAGATTGTACTATAAACAACAAAGACTCCAAATACAACTTTCTTATCTAACTTGTCCCTCTTAACCTGTGGAATATGATAGAAACAAAAACAACTAAAGATTATTAAGTTTTGTAAGGACAGGTTATACCCGTGCCATGCCTCAAAAGGTGTATTTTCCTTCACGACTTTTGTAGGAAACCTGTTCAACAAAACAACAGCCGTGTTAGCTGCTTTTGCAAAGGCCCTTCTTATATAATAAGCCTCTCAACATCTCCATTATCGATCTATTCTTCCATTCACTGACACCATTTCACTGTGGAGTATATGGAAAAGTGATTTGATGCTTCATTCCTACACTTTCACAAACTTTTTCAAATCGATCAAATGTGTACTCGGTACCATCACCTGATCTAAGCATTTGAATACTACAACCACTTTGATTTTCTACCAAAGCTTTGAATTTCGAGGACACTTCAGGTTTGAACTTGAGAAAATAAATCCAACACGATTGTGTCATATAATCAATAAATGCTTTAAAATATTTACTTCCGTTAAGAGTGCAGTCATATGTGGTTAACAAAACAAAAATCAATATGGACTAATTGAAGCTTCACTGATGCTCTCCAGGTTGCCTTGTAAAAAGGCATCGTACTTTGCTTTCCCAATTGACATGTGTTGCAAGCTGTATGTTCATCATCCATAAGGGGTAGTCCTCAAACTATATCTTTCTTAAGCATGTACAAGAGTGACGTATGATAAGAATGTCCGAGTCTCTTGTTCCATATATTAGTTGTCATCTCTTGGCTCGGATAGGCAACCAATTTTTCCTCCATTGAATCAAAGGAAAAACTCTCTCCTCTCCTTTTAACTTGATAGATTTGTTGTCCCTTAGAATAAAAGATCATACACTTATTGTCCTCAAATGTAAGCTTAAACCATTCTCCAAAATTTGCCCTACGCTCAACAAATTTTGATCATGTTCAGAACAAAAAGTACATTTGAGATTAAATTTGTACCTGAGTAGATTTCAATAGCAACTGTGCCTTTCCCTTTGGATGGAAGGTAATCTCCATTATCACCTTCACCAGGTTTAAGACCTTTTTGCCTCAAATTCATTCATCTTCATAATATTCCATTTTTAGAAAGTCCTATATTTCATTAGGTAATTTAAGTGTCATGATTCGGGAAAATATAGTAGAAGATACTGAGGCATACAATGGCGAAATCAGAATTTTTAATAAGGGAATTCAAAATCTAAAAAAATAGACACTCAAAGTAGCAAAGAGTTCGACTTCTACTATATATACCTAAAAATAATATTAACCATGTATAAATCATATAAATTTTCTGCCAAAGGGGGTTCTGATGAACCCCTTCATTGTAAGGTGGCACCACCACTAGCGGCATAGAGGCATGCCTTCGCCTTCGACATCCTGGTTTTCATCTCTTTGTTTGTTTTAATTAGAGTCGTTGTAGGATTGCCTATTAAAGGATGTACTTCATAATCCTCCTCTACTGCCTCCCAGAGATCACATGCATCCAATGTAGGCTTCCAACCTAACAGCCCAAACCTGATAGTTTCTCCATCGAAAGATCACGAAGTCCTATAAAACAGTGCTTTCATTGTGAAACCTTACTTAGCAGAAGCCCTAAAGCCAATGAACTTAAATTCTGGTGACAATGCTGGAATGATATGATATATTCATAACTATCTTGTCTACAACTAAAACTATGTTTTGTCGCTTTTCTAAAAATGTTATTGATATGATGGTTTGTGTAATGTTGATACTTCACTTTCATTGTATATTCATCCAAGCATTTATTTACATTTATAAGTGGGCATACATCATGATTAAAAATGTCGACGTTTCCTTCTTTCTTGTGAGCAATGGTAGACTAGATACTTAGTTAACTTCATATTGTTGATAAAATTAGCACCTCTGTGAACCATTGCTCACAAACAGCCTTTGTTTTAGTTGTAGACAAGATAATTATGAATAAATCATACCATTTCTTTTCCTTTTAGCATTTCATTGCATAACAAGGACACTATTCTAGAATAGCCACAAGAATTTATGCTCATTCACTGTAGGGCTTCTACAATGTAAGGTTTCACAATGGCAGCACAACACTTCGTGATCTTTTGATGGAGAAAACTATCAGGTTTGAGCTTTTAGGGTACAAGCCTTGATGCATATGATCATTATGAGGCAATAGAAGAGGATTATGAAGTTATTTATTTACCACAAAATCCTACAACGGCTCAGAATAAAACTGACAAAGAGAAGAAAACAAAGAAGTCGAAGGCGAAGGAATTTCTCTATGTCGCTAGTGGCGGAACTACCTTAAAATAAGGGGTTCATCCGAACCCTTCGGTGAAGAGTTATATGATTTATACACGGTTAAAATAATTTTTTAGGTATATATATTAGATGTTGAACCTGTTTGGCTAGTTTGTGTTTCTATTTTTTTATCTTTTGAATCTCCTTATTGAAAATGTTGGTTCCTCAACAGTATGCCCCGGTATCTCCTACTACTTTTTCAAGAATCATGACACATAAATAGTCTAAGGAAATACGGGACTTTCATAGAAAGAAATATTATGGAGATGAAAGAATTTGAGGAATAAAGGTCTTAAACCTGGTGAGGTAATTTGAAATGCAAAAAATTAAGGAATCTGAGATAATTTAAGAGTAGTCAGATAAACTTATTAGTGAGGCCAATAAGGTAAAGTTACTTGGTGCTGAACTTATCGATACAAGGATTGTGCAGAAAATCCTTGTTACTTTACCTAAAGATTTTGAAGAAACAATTGCTTCACTAGAAAATACAAAAAATCTGTTAAACATTACTTTGGCGGAACATTTAAACTCCTTGCAAGATCAGGAACAAAGAAGAATGATGAAGAACAAGGGGGCTGTTGAAGAGATCTCTAAGAAAGGCATCAAATCAATTCGGGAGGCAAAGGTAGAAAGCAGAACTTGAACAAGAGCGATGCTACGTCAACATAAGCTACAGCAACTGATAGCAATTCTAGCAATGACAACAAAGGTGGAAAATATCCACCATGTCAACATTGTGGGAAGAGGAATCATCCAAACTTCAAATGTTGGAAAAACTCTGATATGAGATGCAAAAAGTTTCATAAAGTTGGTCATGTTGAGATTATTTGCAAAGAAAAAAGACCACAAAAATTAAATGGAGCTCAAATTGCAGACAATCAGGAAGAATATAATTTATTTGTGGCTACTTGTTTTGCCAGTAGAAGTTCAAGTGAAAGCTGGTCAATTAATAGTGGTTGTAGAAATCATATGTCTCATCATGAGGAGTTTTCAAATATTAGACAAATCTGCAATCTTTGAAGTCAGAATTGATAATGGAGATTACCTTTAAGCCAAAGGGAAAGGTACAATACCTATTGAAAGCTAATCAGGTACAAAGTTAGTCTCAGATTTACATTATGTTCCTGAACTTGATCAATATTTGTTAAGCATAGGGCAACTTTTGGAGAATTGTAAGCTTATGTTTGAGGACATGAAGTGTGTCATCTTTGATCCAAAGGGCCAAAATATCTGTCAAGTTAAAATTAGAGGACAAAGCTTTTCCTTTTATTCAATGGAGGAAAAATTGGTTGCCTATCCGAGCCAAGAAATGACAAAAAATATATGGAACAAGAGGCTGGAAAATTTCCATCACAGTCCACTCTTCTACATGTTGAAGAAAGATATCGTTCGAGGTCTACCACATATGGATGATGAACACGCAGCTTGCAGCACATGTCAATTGGGAAAGTAATGTAGGATGCCTTCTTCCAAGGCAAACTGGAGAGCATCATTAAAGCTTCAATTAGCCCATACTGATTTTTGTGGACCACATAGGAGTGCTCTCTTAACGGAAGTAAATATTTTATAGCATTCATTAATGAAATGAAATGATTGTGCTGGATTTATTTTCTCAAGTTCAAATCTGGAGAAACTGAAGTGTTCTCGCTACTCAAAGCTTTGGTAGAAAATTAATGTGGTTGCTGGATTCTAATGGTTAGATCAGATAATGGTACCGAGTAAACATCTGATTGATTTAAAAAGTTTTGTGAAAATTCAGGAATTGAGCATCAACTCACTATTTCATATACTCCACAACAAAATGGTGTTAGTGAAAGGAAGAACTGATCGATAATGTACATTTTGAGATGCTTATTATATGATAATGGCTTACTAAAAAAGTAAAGGGAAAAAGTAGAAAAACAAGACTGTTTTTTTTGCTGAACATGTTGCCAACAAAAGATGTGAAGGAAAAGACACCTTTTGAGGCATGGCACGGGTATAAGTATAACGACGTGTGTAGTCGATTCGAGCAGTAGAGTTTAGTTTTTAGAATAACTGACTGTGTCGACGGACCACACGACGGACCATCATGGTCACGATGGACCGTCGAGGGTCTCGTTCCAAAACACTTAAACTCTGAAAATTTGGGTATTGAGATTGACTCTCTGAACTTCACGACGGAATGGCAGGACGACCGTTGTTGGCACGACGGACTGTCACAAACCCCTCTACAGAAATTAACTCTCTGAACTCTGTGACGACCCTGCAGGACGGACCGTCGCAGGCACGACGGGCCGTCACGAGTGGCGTAACCTTGACTAGGTCGGATTTCTGGTAAAAGTTTTTAAGGGGCGTTTTGGACTATTCATGATTATAATAATAAAGTTAGTGGGTTAATGTTAATAATTTAATTACTTGGGGGTTAAAGGAGATAACCTTGAAATAAATAGTGGGTTACTTTTATCATCTTTTATACTTAATTATATGATAATTAGGGTAAAAGAAAAGGGTTTGAATAAGGAAAAATAGAAAGAACAAAGAGAAGAGGGAAGAACGAACGAGAGAGGGAGAAGTGAAGAGGAAAGCAAAGGCATTGAGAAGTAGATTGCTTGATCACAATTCTTCGGTGGAGGTAGGTTATGGTTTATGTTATTTCATAGTAAACTCTAAATAGCGATTAATATGTATTGGGTTGTATTATAAAGTCTTGTATATGCTTAATTGTGTTGTGGCATGTTGTGATTATGTAAATGGTGATGGATTATAATGATGATGATACGGTGGAAATATTAAACCTTAAAATCTCTCTATTAATAATGATGCCTTGACATAAAGGAAGGCTTGATGAACTAAAGTAATGAGATTAGGGGATCGGAGTGTCACGTTCCGACACCAGGATAATAAAGAGAATGAATATTGAGGGGATCGGAGTGTCACGTTCCGACACCAGGATAATAAAGAGAATGAATCTTGAATTATGTTATTATACTCAAATTTAAAGAACTATTTCCCAAATGAGTATGGTGTGGAGGCTTGAGTCCTCATAGATGTGTTGGGTGTTGTGGCCAGTGGTTATGGTACTTGTTTTTGTCACTTGTTGAGTATGGTAGTCGATTTTATATTATTATTTGATATATATTGTTTTCTTTTTTGAGTTAGCTGATGATACCTACTTAGTACGTGTTCCTTGTACTGACCCCTACTTGAATTCTTTTTGTTTGTTATTTGTGGAGTACAGCAAACGTACCATCAATTTCAACTCGTCCTCAACTCTAGCCAGTCTTCCTCACGTCTACTTTCAGGGTGAGCTAATGTTCCTAGCTCAGACTGGATTCTCTCCTTCACGTCTTGATGTCTTGATGTTCGGACATGGACCATCTGTTTACTTATTTTAGTTCTTAGATACTCTTAGATTTAGTAATTTGAGGATAGATGTTCTTGTGGTGATGACTGCTAGATTTTGGGAATAATAAGTATTAAATTTTAGAAGTTATTTATTGGTTATGTTAATGAGTTTTAAGTCTTCCGCATTGTATTTTGTCATTATGGTTGAAATACTGATAAATGACTGGGGTTTAGATTGGTTGGTTCGCTCACATAGGAGGATAAATGTGGGTGCCACTCATGGCTCATTTTGGGTCATGACAAACTTGGTATCAGAGCATTAGGTTTGTTGGTCTCATCATACAAGAACGAGTCTAGTAGAGTCTTAAAGAACGGTAGGGGGACGCCTTTACTTTTCTTTGAGAGGCTATAGGACTTTAGGAAAATTCCATTCTTTCTTTCTTTCGTGCTATTACTTGGATCCAATTGGTATTTAGGTGATACAAATTGGTATCTGACATCCTCACTCTATTTTGCAGATGGTTAGAACTAGAGCAACAACTGTGTTAACACCAACACCGGCAAGGCAGGATGCGTCTGAGCCAACCACTGGGGCTGTAGCTCGAAGAGGAGCAGTGGCAAGAGGCCGTGGTAGAGGTCGCGGGAGGACGTTCTCTAGAGGTAGAGGACAAACACCTGGCCCAGCTAGTACTAGGGCAGTGACTCTTCCACCGACTGATGAGGTAGTAAGAGAGGGTGAGGAAGGGGAAATTGAAACAATGCAAGATGAGGAGTTACCACCCCAACCTACACCAGAGATGATTAACCAGGTTCTTGCCTATTTTAGCGGGTTATCTGATCAGGGCCAGACACCTCCAGTGTTTTCTGCACCATCACCTCAGGTTCCGGGAGTACAACATGCAGCTGCTATGTCTCCCCGCATGGATGCCTCATTGGAAATAGGCACATTTCCTCGATTGACTATAGGGCCTATAATGACTAGTGATCAACATGAACTTTTCACTAAATTCTTGAAGTTGAAACCTCCAGTCTTCAAGGGTGCTGAATCTGAGGATGCCTATGATTTTCTGGTTGTTTGTCATGAGTTGCTACATAATATGGGCATAGTAGAATGATTTGGCGTTGAGTTTGTGACCTATCAGTTTCAGAGGAAGGCCAAAATATGGTGGCGGTCATATGTTGAGTGTCAACCAGCACAGGCACGACCAATGACTTGGGCATCATTCTCTAGTTTATTTATGGAGAAGTATATACCCCGGACTTTGAGGGATAGGAGGAGAGATGAGTTCCTGAGCCTAGAGCAAGGTAGGATGTTGGTTACTACTTATGAGGCTAAGTTTCGTGCACTATCCAGATATGCCACCCAACTTTGCTTCAGTCCACAAGAGCGGATTCGCCTTTTTGTGAGGGGATTGAGGTCAGACTTGCAGATTCCAGCCTCACAGGTAGCTGCTGCAGCAAAATCCTTTCAAGAAGTGGTTGATTTTGTGATAGAGGTGGAGGGGGTGAAGTCAGACGATTTCACCATGGCCTCGACATCTAAGAAGTTTCGTAAGGGAGGTGAGTTTGGTGGTTCTTACTCCAGAGCGCAGAGTTCGGGAGGTTACACAGCCCGACCTATTCAGTCTTCACTGCAGGCTGTAGCTGGGGGTCCATCGCAGACCAGCCAACATTCCTATGAGTTTGGAGGTTACCCCCAGACTTCGTCATTCTCACAGAGACCTATGCTTGAAACTAGAGAGTGTTATGGATGTGGGGAGACTGGACATATTAGGAGATATTGTCCAAAACAGAGTTACAGACCCCCAATAGTCAGAGGTAGAGGTGGTCATGGAAGAGGCCTCTATTCTAGAGGACGGGGTGGCCAAGGTAATGGAGGTCACCAAGTCAACTGGGTGGCGGGAAAACTGGAGCTACTGCAGCGCAACATGGTAGGGGCGACGGGCAGACAGGTGATAGGGCCCATTGTTATGCTTTCCCTGGGAGGATTGAAGCGGAGACATCTGATGTTGTTATCACAGGTAATCTTTTGGTTTGTGATTGCATGGCTTCTGTATTATTTGATCCTGGATCCATATTTTCATATGTATCTTCCTCATTTGCTATTGGTCTTGATTTGCATTCTGAATTGCTTGACATGCCCATTCGGGTCTCTACTCCTGTGGGTGAGTCTGTGATAGTTAAGAAGGTTTATAGGTCTTGTACTGTGACTTTTGTGGGGAACAATACTCATGTGGACTTGATTATTCTAGAGATGGTTGATTTCGCTGTAATTCTGGGTATGACTTGGCTTTCTCCAAATTTTGCAATCTTAGATTGTAATGCTAAAACTGTGACATTGGCCAAGCCTGGGACAGATCCGCTAGTATGGGAGGGTAACTATACTTCCACCCCAGTTAGTATCATCTCCTTCCTTCGTGCTAATGAGAATGGTTAGTAAGGGTTGTTTAGATTTCTTGGCACATCTCAGAGATGATACCTCCCAAGTACCTTCGATTGAGTCTATTTTGATAGTCCGTGAGTTTCTGGATATGTTTCCTGCAGACCTTCCTGGTATGCCACCGAATAGGGATATTTATTTTTGTATTGATCTGGAGCCGGGTACTCGCCCCATTTACATACCCCCTTATAGAATGGCTCCAGCAGAGTTAAGGGAGCTAAAGGCCCAACTTAAGGAGTTGTTAGGCAAAGGCTTCATCAGATCAAGTGCATCCCCTTGGGGTGCTCCTGTTTTATTTGTGAAGAAGAAGGATGGGATTTTTCGGATGTGCATAGACTACAGGCAACTAAATAAGGTAACTGTTAAGAACAAGTATCCTCTTCCTCGCATTGATGATTTGTTCGATCAGTTACAAGGTGCTTGTACCTTCTCAAAAATCGATTTGAGTTCTGGTTATCATCAATTGAAAATACAGGCACCAGATGTGCCAAAGACTGCTTTTCGAACCAGGTGTGGGCATTATGAATTCTTAGTAATGTCTTTTGGACTAACGAATTCCCCTGCTGCTTTCATGAGCCTGATGAACGGGATTTTTAAACCATATCTGGACCTCTTTGTCATTGTGTTTATTGATGATATACTGGTATACTCAAAGAGTAGGAAAGAACATGAAGAACACTTGAAAATTGTATTGGAATTGTTGAGGGAGAAAAGGCTTTATGCCAAATTCTCCAAGTGTCAGTTTTGGCTAGATTCAGTGTCCTTCTTGGGGCACGTGGTTTCTAAGGATGGAGTGATGGTGGATCCTTCTAAGATCGAAGCAGTGAAGATTTGGGTAAGACCTACCAACGTTATAGAGGTAAGGAGCTTTGTTGGTTTAGCTAGCTACTACCGTTGATTTGTCAAGGGATTTTCTTCTGTTGCCTCCCAACTGACAAATTTGACTAAGCAGAATGTTCCATTTGTATGGTCGGACGAATGTGAAGAAAGCTTCCAGAACCTCAAGACCTTGTTGACTACCGCACCAATTCTTACCTTGCCAGTAGAAGGCAAGAATTTCATTGT
The DNA here is from genome assembly GCA_032847665.1 of Solanum chilense. NCBI lineage: Eukaryota > Viridiplantae > Streptophyta > Magnoliopsida > Solanales > Solanaceae > Solanum > Solanum chilense. The sequence continues at coordinate 10,134,309 of CM064974.1, forward strand.
TTATTGTGATGCATCTTATTCTGGGTTGGGTGAAGTGCTAATGCAAGGGAGAAATGTGATTGCTTATGCTTCAAGGCAATTAAAAGTGCATGAACGTAACTATCCGACCCACAACTTGGAGTTGGCTGCAGTCGTGTTTGCATTAAAGCAATGGAGACATCACCTATATGGGGTTAAGTGTGAAGTCTATACAGATCATCGTAGTTTACAGTATGTCTTTACTCAGAAAGATTTGAATTTAAGACAGAGGAGATGGATGGAACTACTTAAGGACTATGATGTTACTATATTGTATCACCCAGGAAAAGCTAATGTGGTGGCAGATGCTTTAAGTAGAAAAACAGGGAGCATGGGTAGTTTAGCCCACTTACAAGTTTCTAGACGCCCATTGGCTAGAGAGGTCCAAACTTTGGCTAACGACTTTATGAGGCTGGAAATATTAGAGAAAGGAGGATTTTTGGCCTGTGTGTAGGCAAGATCTTCTTTTATTGACAAGATTAAGGGAAAACAGTTTGATGATGAGAAGCTGAGCCGAATTTGGGATATAGTCTCGCGAGGAGAGGCTAAAAAGGCAATAATAGATGATGAAGGCGTTTTGAGAATTAATGGAAGGGTATGTGTGCCCCGTGTTGATGATTTGATCTACACCATTCTTACAGAGGCTCATAGTTCAGGATATTCTATACATCCTGGTGCAACCAAGATGTACCGTGACCTAAAGCAACATTTCTGGTGGAGTAGGATGAAGCGTGACATTGCTGATTTTGTTGCCCAATGCCCGAATTGTCAACAAGTAAAGTATGAACACCAGAGGCCCGGAGGAACACTTCAGAGAATGCCCATTCCTGAATAGAAGTGGGAAAGAATTGCAATGGATTTCGTGGTTGGCCTTCCAAAGACATTGGGTAAGTTTGATTCTATTTGGGTAATTGTGGACAGATTAACTAAGTCTGCTCACTTCATTCCGGTCAAGGTGACTTACAATGCAGAGAAGTTAGCCAAACTCTATATCTAAAAAATCGTTCAATTGCATGGAGTTCCACTTTCCATCATATCAGATAGCGGTACGCAATTTACTTCTAAGTTTTGGAGAACATTGCATGCTGAATTAGGTACTAGGTTGGATCTTAGTACTGCATTCCACCCTCAGACAGATGGACTGTCTAAGCGAACGATTCAGGTGTTGGAGGATATGCTTCGTGCATGTGTGATAGAATTTGGTGGTCATTGGGATAAGTTCTTACCCTTAGCAGAGTTCTCATACAATAATAGCTATCACTCAAGTATTGATATGGCCCCATTTGAGGCACTGTATGGCAGGAGATGTAGGTCTCCCATTGGTTGGTTCGATGCATTTGAGGTAAGACCATGGGGTACTGATCTTCTGAGGGAATCATTAGAGAAAGTGAAATTCATTCAAGAAAAGCTTTTAGCGGCGCAAAGTAGGCAGAAGGAATATGCAGATCGAAAGGTTAGAGACTTGGAGTTCATGGAGGGTGAACAAGTCTTACTGAAGGTTTCACCCATGAAAGGGGTGATGCGGTTTGGTAAGCGAGGTAAGCTTAGTTCGAGGTATATTGGTCCATTTGAAGTGCTGAAGCGCGTAGGGGAGGTGGCTTATGAATTGGCATTACCTCCAAGACTCACAGGAGTGCACCCGGTATTTCATGTGTCTATGCTGAAAAGATACCATGGGGATGGAAACTACATTATTCGTTCAGATTCAGTTCTTCTTGATGAGAATTTGTCTTATGAGAAGGAGTCTGTTGCTATTCTAGATAGAGAAATCCGCAAGTTGAGATCAAGGGAGATTGCATCCATCAAAGTTCAATGGAAGAATCGACCAGTCGAAGAGTCCACTTGGGAGAAGGAGGATGATATGCAAGAAAAATATCCACATCTCTTTACAGACTCAGGTACTCTTTCTCGCCCTCATTTTTCTTCTTGTGATCGTTCGAGGACGAACGATGGGTAAATTGGTATCTATTGTAACAACCTGTTTAGTCGATTCAAGCAGTAGAGTTTAGTTTTGAAAATAACTGGCTATGTCGACGGACCACATGACAAACCATCATGGTCACGACGGACCGTCGAGGGTCTCGTTCTAAAACACTTAAACTCTGAAAATTTGGGCACTGAGATCGACTCTCTGAACTTCACGACGGAATGGCAGGACGGACCGTCGTTGGCACGATGGACCGTCACAAACCCCTCTACAGAAATTAACTCTCTGAACTCTGTGATGACCCTACAGGACGGACCATCGCAGGCACGACGGGCCGTCACGAGTGGCGTAAGCTTGACTGGGTCGGATTTCTGGTAAAAGTTTTTAAGGGGCGTTTTGGACTATTCATGATTATAATAATAAAGTTAGTGGGTTAAAGTTAATAATTTAATTACTTGGGGGTTAAAGGAGATAACCTTGAAATAAATAGTGGGTTACTTTTATCATCTTTTATACTTAATTATATGATAATTAGGGTAAAAGAAAAGGGTTTGAATAAGGAAAAATAGAAAGAACAGAGAGAAGAGGGAAGAACAAACGAGAGAGGGAGAAGTGAAGAGGAAAGCAAAGGCATTGAGAAGTAGATTGCTTGATCACAATTCTTCGGTGGAGGTAGGTTATGGTTTATTCTATTTCATAGTAAACTCTAAATAGCGATTAATATGTATTGGGTAGTATTGTAAAGTCTTCTATATGCTTAATTGTGTTGTGGCATGTTGTGATTATGTAAATGGTGATGGATTATAATGATGATGATACGGTGGAAATCTTAAACCTTAAAATCTCTCTATTAATAATGATGCCTTGACATAAAGGAAGGCCTGATGAACTAAAGTAATGAGATTAGGGGATCGGAGTGTCACGATCCGACACCAAGATAATAAAGAGAATGAATATTGAGGGGATCGGAGTGTCACATTCCAACACCAGGATAATGAAGAGAATGAATCTTGAATTATGTTATTATACTCAAATTTAAAGAACTATTTCCCAAATGAGTATGGTGTGGAGGCTTGAGTCCTCATAGATGTGCTGGGTGTTGTGGCCACTGGTTATGGTACTTGTTGTTGTCACTTGTTTATTATGGTAGTCGATTATATATTATTATTTGATATATATTGTTTTCTATATTGAGTTGCCCGATGATACCTACTCAGTACGTGTTCCTTGTACTGACCCCTACTTGTATTCTTTTTCTTTGTTATTTGTGGAGTGCAGCAAACGTACCATCAACTTCATCTTGTCCTCAACTCTAGCCAGTCTTCATCACGTCAGCTTTCAGGGTGAGCTATTGTTCCTAGCTTAGACTGGATTCTCTCCTTCATGTCTTGATGTCTTGAAGTTCGGACATGGACCATCTGTTTACTTATTTTAGTTCTTAGATACTCTTAGATTTAGTAATTTGAGGATAAATGTTCTTGTGGTGATGACTTCTAGATTTTGGGAATAATAAGTATTAAATTTTAGAAGTTATTTATTGGTTATGTTAATGAGTTTTAAGTCTTCCGCATTGTATTTTGTTCATTATGGTTGAAATATTGATAAATGACTGGGGTTTAGATTGGTTGGTTCGCTCACATAGGAGGATAAATGTGGGTGCCACCCGCGGCTCGTTTTGGGTCGTGACAATAAGCCGTCCTTAAAAAACTTAATAATCTACGGTTGTTTGTGTATATCTCATATTCCACAGGTTAAATGGAACAAGTTAGATAAGAACGTTGAATCTGGAGTCTCTATTGATCATAGTACATTTCTATAGCTTACAGAATTTTTCAGCCTGATACAGGAAAAATTATGGTAAGCATACACGTATTTTTTTAATGGTGAATGAGAAATGGGACTAGGAAGAACTTACCAGAAGAATATCACAAGAAATCTACTAGATTCAGATGATAACATTGATGATCAACTTGTGGGAGGAACAAAGTCGCTCTTTGACATATACGAGAGATGCAATGTTTCCATTTAAGAGCCTTCTGGATTTGAAGAAGCAATTTCATATACCATGTAGAAATCTGCAATGTAGGAGGATTTTTCAATGATTGAGAAGAGTGAGATATGGGAGCTTGTGGAAAAATCACAACGGAGATCATTGGTCTGAAGTGGGTTTATTGGACAAAAACTAATGTTGATGGATTTGTTAACAAGCTCAATGAAAGATTTTTTGTGAAATGTCACTCATAAATATTTGGAGTTGATTATTTAAAAACCTTTGCTCCAGTTGCCACGCGTGATACTATAAGGCGGTTAGTAGTTGTTGCTGCTAAAAAAGGTTGGAAAATCTTCCATTTAGATGTCAAGACCTTTTTAAGTGGTTTTCTACAGGAGAAAAATTATATGAAGCAACCTCAAGGTTTTTATGTAATGGTACATGATGACAAAGTGTATTTATTGAAGAAAACACTTTATTGTTTAAAACAAGCCCCAAGGGCTTGGAACAATCGAATTCATAATCACTTGTAAGGCTTTGATTTTAAGAAAAGCCTATGTGAATAAACTCTATTTCATAAAAAAGAGATTCTAGTATTATGGTTATATCACTTTATGTATACGATATTCTTCTAATAGGAAACAACCTTGAAATGATACATGAATTCAAGGTTGAGATGAAGAAATTGTTCAAAATAAAAGACTTAGGAGAAATGTCTTACTTTCTTGCAATGTAGATTTATAAAATCCACAATGAAGAAGTTCAATATGGAAGATTGCAAACCTATAAACACTCCAATGTATCAGAAAGAAAATTTAATAGTAGTAACAAGGTTGAAGAGGTAAGTTATAGAAGTATGGTTGGATGTATCGTGTATCTCATTGCCATGAGACCTGTTATTCTGAAAGCAGTAAGTGTCTTGTCAATATTTCTGAATTGTGCAAGTAAAATGCACATGAAAGTAGAAAAAAGAATAATAAGGCATGTGTAGGGAATTTGGACTATGGTGTTAGGTTCAGGAAAAGTCAATAGTTCAAGATGCTAGGGTCTTCTGATAGTGATTGGGCTGGATCAGATGATTACATGAAAAAGCACTTCAAGTTATTGTTTTCGCCTTAGTTCAATATGTTTTTCATGGTGCTAAAAAATCAAGGTGTCGTGGCATAGTCAATTGCAGAAGCTGAATTTACAGCTGCTATTGCAATTGTTAATCAAGCTCTTTGGGTAAGGAAGATTATGTTAGATCTTGATCTTGAGCAACAATAAATCACGTGTTTGTGGATAATCAGGCAGCCATAGTCATTTCTCATTACTTCTCTACTTTGGGTTTGCCCTTTTATCTCATAAATAGAAATTTTATTTCTCTCTTTTATCAATCAAACACCATTTTCCCGCTTGAACTGGTAAGTTTTTCATAAATTCATTCAAATATTTTTTTATATTATAATATTCTTGTATTGACGTGTGTCAAGAACACTGATTGCAATAATATTTTTGTCGTATTGTTATTTATCAAGGGTTTTGAATGAAAAAATAGTACTCCAAAACATGATTAATGAAACTTTTTTAAATTTTTTTTTTATCAAAAGTATATATTTTGTTGAAATGAATTTTTTTATAACATTTATTAATATAATGATCAATTTCACTTGCACATTCAAATATTAAAAAGAAAAAAACATTATTATTTAGTGTTCAGATTTAGAGACTATATCTTAATCTTCAGATGTGTACTCAAATCAAAACACTTAAATTTTAATGAAAATCTTAATATTCAGATTCATACCTCTTAATCTTAATGAAAACAAATGAGGTCTAAGCCTACTTTATGGGTGATGTAAACTGCAAATATAATTTTATTTTTAAGATTGCAAAAATTAATGGGATTTAACTTCCACGAGCCTTTTGAATTTATTGCAATATATCTTTTTTCCCTACGGAAGTTCAATATTATATTCATAACTTCCTCCATACACTTTTATTTGTCATGATACGTTTTCTAAAAGTCAATTAACTAATTTTTTAAGTCAAATTACATTACATTAATTCAAAATTTTAAACAAAAGATTTAGATATTGAAAAACTATATGAAAAGTACTATAAATTACAATCTTTTCCATATCAATATAATGAAAAAATACATCCTAAAATATTAGTAGAAAAAAGTTATAATTTGACTCTAAAAATAGAAATATTTTCTTCATTACAAATTAATTATTCAAAATCTCTCTTTTTCTACTTTATTCTTCTTCTAATCTGTTAGTTTCAGAATACACTATAACATCAGTTTTGGCAAAAGATATAAGGTAACCATACAAATAAGAAATTAGTGGTATTTTCATATGTTGTAATAACTATTCTTTGGTGGCTGATTTCCTTTTTGCTAAGAATTTAAACTTCCAATATTTTATTTTCATCAATTTTTTGTTAATTTCAAAGTGAAAAGATCGAGAGGCACGATCCAAAATGGACGTGATGATACTTGTTTTATCCCTCCAAGACAATTCAGCTTAAAATTCAAATTAAGAGATAGATGGGAAAGTAAATCTGAATAAAAAATTAACATGCTCTTAACAACACACCGTGGATAACATAACTAAACTATAACTCCAAAACCTGGTAGTCACTTGTACATGCCTCTAAGTAAGAAATACTAAAAAAAGTAGGAGGTGTCTGCCGAAATGACAAGAAACTTTCTCATAAACTCTCCAACTATAGCATCACACATAGAAGAAAAAAAAAGTAATCAAGATGATTCACATTCGTAACCTACACAAATGTAGAAGAAAGGGAGTGATACCAAATAACATAGTTCTTAGAAAGCAAACAACAAACTCTAAGTAAAACAATATTGAACACAAGTACTCATCCACTCCAATGGAACCTCCTCAACTACAACCTGGAAAAAACAATTAGCCCAATCTAACACTGTTCACTCCATAACACTAAGCTCATAAAGGACATAATATTTTGCACCTGAACATGAATAATCAAAGCCACCATTGTGTCTTACAATACAATAGCCACAATAATATATCAACAATCACAACCGATGAGAATCAAATGAAGTGCAATGTTATATAGAGGGATGCATGTTTCTCCTAATGATAAATATTTTTTATCTCTCAATCTTGAACTCATGATGAACTCTTCATTCCATGCTTCTGTCACGGGCATACAAGTCGATCCTTCTTTTATTTTAATGAATTTTACATGGATGTTGTAACACCCCATATACTAGATACACCAAATTGCATATTTCAAAAGCTACATGTGCCACCGACGAGCACCACCATGGACCATAAGGTGAACCACAGTCTGTGTTGATGGTCCATGGATGGTCACCTGTAGCCCTCCCTAGAAGCAGACCAAAATTTTCTCTAAATTTCGACCCACAGCCATACCTACGGGCCATAAGCCATGCCACGTACCATGGTCCTGGTTTGTGGATCGATACCCAAAATTTCAGTCCCAATCGCCGAATGATGGCCGACCAGCACAGACCGTCGGTGACCCCAACAACAATTAAGTCAAGGGTAGTTTAGTTTTCCCTATGCGTTAAACATCTAAGTTACATTATTTAAACCCTAAACTACATAGTTTATGTAAATGTTAGGTTATAAGTATAACTTAATCTTACCCAAGTTAGATCATTTACCAAAATTAATAAAACGTAGAACACAAAAAGGTGAAAGGGTGACCAAACCCTTCCTAATAACGCAATGAGTTTCCATCGGTTCTAGCCCCGAAATGAAATTTTTTTTCCGTAGAATTCATCACCAAGTATGTGGGATTTCACTATAGGTTTTTTTTCGCCCATTAGATCCCTAAATTCAATAAGATTCTAGATTTCCTTATTATCACCTAGACATAGGATTTCTAAAATTCAACAAATTATCATGAATTAGTTACTTTACTATTCCTAATAAGTAAATCATAATCTTTAGCATGTCTCATTATAAACTCCTTCATAATTTCAAAACCCTAGCTATGTAGTTATTTAAGTTCATGAATTACACATGCTAGGTCAGATAAAACAATTATACATGCTCAATTATAAATGTTTCATTATCAGTACATTAATGTTGTGTTTTTAGTTAGCATGTCACTATATGATCTATCCAGATTTTTCAGCATTTCAATTATAAATTGCTTAATTATATAATCAGTTGGAAGAAGACTTAATACAAAGAGGACTAGGGTCAGTCAGCCATAGGTCCCAATACTACGTGCCCCGTAGGTTGTAACTCCCTTCTATGGTAAATATTTTTGTGATCATACTAGTCATGCCTTTATACCTCTGGCAGGGTATGTTGGATCCTCTCGATGTGGCGTCGGACTCCACATTTAGGTCATGTAGTTTTATGTTGGTCATTAGTAGCTCCCATAGTTCAGTTAGATTTTATAGTATTGACCATGTTATCAGTTCTGTATTTAGTATCAACATGTTATGAACTTGTTCATTGCATTCACTAATTTCATGTTCACTGTTCTCAGTTTGATATCGTGCTGATATCATATCATTTCTCAGTATATGCTTTGGTTCTTTTATGATTAATATTCAAATTCACTCTATCGTGCATACTCAGTACCTTTCTACATCATTTTGTGATGTAATTTAAGGTCCTCTACTTCAAGATCATGCATAGATCTGTTCCCGATCTCTAGTTTAACAACATCAGCGGTGAGTCCTCATTTATCAAGGACGTCAAACATTTTTTCTTTTCATTTTAGTCTTTAGTTTCAGTTTTTCTAAACTTAGATGGGGCATGTCCCAACACTTATTGTTAGTTTAAAGACCTATTTCAAACACTGATAGTTTCAATCTTAGTTTTCAGTTTCATCATAAGTTTTTATTAAAATTTAGATTATTTTTTCAGACAATATATGTATATTTCCCCATCATTTCATATTATCTCATGATTAGCTTACAGACAATATTTATTGTTTTAGTTTACTTTAGGTTGCTTATGATATTCAAACAAAGTTAGCTTGGGGACACTCGTGATCTTAAGTCCCATAACCGCATCGGTATCAAAACATTAGGTTTGAGTGTCCTAGGATGTTTTGAAAAGCCTCACTAAGTAGATTAATTTTCATAGGTGTAAAGTGCAGTACATCTAATGAGAAATAGGATATAAGGTGTTTAAGAAAAAGTTCACTTTCTTGCTACTCTTATCATGAGTGAGGTATGATCCAACTTCTCGTTACGAACACTATGTTATTTGGTTCAGATCATGCCTCCTCATAGAACATACCCACGGAATGCTAATGCACGTAACACTAACGCAGTCCTCCTGTCCGAGACCATGAGGTTTCAAATGTTGAGCTTATAAATGCTATCCAACTTTTGGCTCAGAGTATCAGTTATCAGAACAATCAGAAGGTTCAGGGAGATAATCTTAGGGAAATATTTAGGGTCAACATGAAAGATGGAATAGGGAACTATGAGTGCTCTCAGTAGAAATCCGGTGGTGCAAATCACTTAAAATTATGAAATTATCGGAATATTAGGACACTAGGCTCTATGTCTCAAGGAAGTTTTTCAGGAATAAGACCTACCCAACTTGTCCAATTGTGGTAAGAACCATCTAGGCGAGTTTATTGTAGGCAAGGAATGATGTTTTCGGTGTGGTTAGTCTGGTTATAGGTTGAATAATTGTCCTTTTTCAAAAAGGGTCAAGAGGGTAAAAATAATAGGGCTCAGTCTAATGTTTCAGCAACACCAGTAGGTTACCCAAATCAGTAGGGTGTGTCATATGGTACAGCTGGAAGGCGCCGCCTGAACAAGTTCCATGCTATCCATGATCGCCAAGACCAGAAAGATTCTCCTAATGTTGTCTCTAGTACGTTACGAGTCTTTCTTTTAGTTATTTATGTGTTGTTAGATCCATTTAATACTTTTCTTTTTATCACTCCCTATATAGCAATAAACTTAGGTGTTAGCCCAAAAAATATTTTAGAACCCTGATCAGTCTCTACACCATTTAGTGACCAGTTATAGCTAGACGGGTATACATAAATTGCCCTGTCGGAGACTCTTCGAAAAATACTTCAAGCCTTGTAAGTTAGAAATGGTAGATTTCGATAGTCCTATTATGCCTCATTCGATTATAGAAATAGGATCGTTCAATTTTAGTTTCCAAACGAGCCAATCTAGAATATAAAGGCAGTAACTAAGTGTCTGTAGGTCGATTTATCTCTTACCTTAAGACCAGAAAGAAGATATATATGGGTAGTGTAGTATATGTTGAGGAAGAAAGAAATGAATCAGCAAAAGTTGTTCATCATCTTTCTTGCTTAGGAATTATCCTAAGAACATGCAAGATGGTGGTGAAATAACCCAGGAAGATCAAAATCTTCATTGGTAGTGAAGGTTAAGGAAAAACAAGATAGTGATCCTAAGTTGCTTCAGTCTGAAGTTGTAGTTCATCGGCATAAATAAGAGGTTTCTCCCATGGGGAGATGGTCGCTTATGTGTTCCTAAGGTGGATTAGTAGGTAATGCAACCTTGATAAGTCTTGATTAAAGTAATGATTCTATGGAGAAAGTGCAATGCATTAGAGATATATAAGAAAACTTAGAGTCTCTAGAAGTCTCACGCATACGTAAGAGAAGATAATTAGAGTTCCAAGTTGATGATTGAGTTTTCTTGAAAGTATCACCTATGAGGGGGTGAGGTTTTTCAAGAAAGGGAAGCTTAATCCTAAATATATAGGCCCTTGCAATATTCTAAAATGGATTGGAAAGGTAGCTTATGAGTTAGAGTTTCCAGCATAACTAGCAGCACTGCATCTAATTTTTCACATTTCGCTGTTGAAAAAGTTTGTAGGTGATCCATTGTCCATGTTACTTGAGCAAGTTCGGCTGTAAAAGATAGTCTCACTCATGAGGATGTGCCACTTTAGATTCTTTATCGTCGGGTTTAAAGATTGAGAAACAAAAAAATCGCTTCATTTACTTGGGGAAGCAGATGAAGCCATGAAGTCCAAGTATCCTCACCTCTTTCTGCAACACCCCATAGACAAAATAGACAAAAAAATAGCTTTATAGAAAAAAATTTGCAGGTGCAACCAACGGTGGCATTGACGGACCTAGCCTGATCCACAGTTCGTCTTGCACAACCATCGATGGGTTCAGAAACTCGCAAAAATTTCAGCCCAGAAAAATTGGTGAAGTCTTCGACAATGGATGGACTTATGGTCCGTAGGTTAGAAGACATTCCGTAGCCCGTGAACGTCGATCAATACTCCCTTTACCCACTCCCTTACAAGAGCTACGGATTACCAACACGGTCCGTAGGTGGAAAATTTGCAGACCATTAAGGGGAAAAGCAAGTGGGTCAACTTCAAATGTTCTTAACTCTTAGCATAAAGTTAATTAGGTGTCCCATGACCTACCCACAGATAGATAATTGAATTATCTTTTCATATATATCAAACTTGATAAAATCGTAAAAATTTATGCCCATTTTAGTAAAGGCCTATTGAACAGGCCCAGTTAACGGACCCAACGATGGGGCGTTAGTCAGATGACGAACCGTCAGTTCTGGCGGTCGCTTGGTCCGATCGCAGCTTTCACAGGGGTCTTTTTGACCTTTCCCACTTTGTTTAAACTGTAAGTTACGTTGTTTTGACCCTAAATCATCATATTTTAGTCAGTTTAAACCTAGAAACATAATTAAAAGATTTGTAGTTCACATCATTAAATCAAAAGTTAGAAAATTAGTAGCAAGAAAGGAGAAAAAGCTCCAGAACCCTAGGTAAAAAACGAATCAAGTTTCCAGCTGTTCCAGCCCCAAAATTAAGTGTTTCTCCATAAATTATGTCACTAGGTATGTGGGATTTCACTAGTGGGTTCCTTTCACCCATTAGGTCCCTAGCTTTCAGTCAGATTCTTGATTCTCATATCATGATTAGATCTAGGGTTTGTAGAACTTCAACATAACTTTATGAATTTATTAGTTTTATGTTCCAAATCAAATTATCATGTTATTATTCAGTTTATTGCAAGAATTTTCGAACCCGAGGTTTGTATTTCTTTAGTTCTTGAATTACACATGCTAGGTCAGATATTTTAGACACTTCAGATATGCATGCCTCAGTTATAAATGCATATTACCAGATTAATTGTTGCATTCTCAGTTTGCATGTTTAGGTTCGAGCTATCTATTATTTATAAAAAATTAGACATAATCAGTAAATTTACAGAATTCATTGGAAGTAGTACAATACCGAGTTGGACTAGGGTTTAGTGTACCCAATAGTCCCAAAACTACTAGCCAAATAGGTTGTAAGTCCCCTGTGTGGGCAATCACTTTAGTGATCAAACCAGCATGCCTTTATACCTTTGACAGGGTATATTGGGTCCTCTCGATGGGCATATATATCAAACTCCATATTTAGCTCATGTGGTTTTATTATCGGTTATTAGTAGCTCCCACAGTTCAGTCAGACTCTTTGCATTGACTATTTATCAGTATATTCAGTATTCAGTTTCAATTTGTTATAAATTGGTCGTGGCATCCAGTCAGCTCAGTATTCAGTTTATCATGTCAGATTATTATACTTGTTTTTATTCTTATTCGGTTATGTTTTATTTCAGCTTTACCATATCCTACATGCTCAGTACCTTACAAGTACTGACGCCTACGTGCGCTACATCTTCTCGTCATGTAGGTTTAGGTTCTCGGCATCCGGATCACGCATAGATCGATTTCAGATCTCCAGTTCAGCAGATTCAGTAGTGAGTCCTCATTCTTCGAGGACAACAGTCATGAGTTTCATTTCAGTCCTTAGTCATTTAGTTTAACTTTTTGCTAGATTTGGCTGGGGCTTGTCCCAGTATTTCTAGCCTAGTTTAGAGGCTTATTTTATAAATAGTTAGATTCATCTTAGTATTGAGTTAATATTTCCTTTGTATTAAACTCATTGTTTTCATATATCTCAGTTATATAATATGGGTATCCCCCATTTTTTCAGATTTATTTATGATTTAGCTTCCGCATCAGTTTATTATCTTTAGTATGCTATTGATTATGCCAGGGTTATCTTGGGATCAACTGTGGTCCTAGGTTCCGTGTCAGCATCTCGGGGATAGCTCGAGGCATGAAAAAACTTCGTATCAGAGCACTAGGTTCAAGAGTCCTAGGATGTATGAAAAGCCGCACTAAGTAGAGTCCTTTTAATGGGTGTGAAGTGCACCACATCTAATGAGAGGGAGTCTACAAAGTGTTTTTGGGAAAAAATTTACTTTCTTATTACTCTTATCGTGCGTAAGGTATGATCTAGTTGCATTCGAACTTGATGTTGAACGCTTAAGATCATGCCTTCTCTTACATCTTAGGCATGGACTTATAATGCACGCAATGCTAACACAGTTCATCTAGTATCAGATAATATAGGTCTAATGTAGAGTTTCTGAATACCAGTTTAGCTTTTGTCTAAAAGTATGACAACCTGGAACAATTAGAAGAATCAAGTTCCTACTAATAAAAATAATCGATTAGTGGCAGCCAGAGTTTGTGATTTTCTTAGGATGAATCCACCTAAATTTTAGGGTCACAAGTTTGTAAGGTCGCATGGAGTTCATTGGTAAGGTCAGGAAAATATTGGGTGTGATGCAAGTAACTGGTAGTGATAGGTGAAATTGGCATCCTATAAGCTTAAGGATGTGACTCACATATGGTTGAATTTACTAAGTGGAAAGACAATAGAGATGACTTTGTCTTTTATAAATCAATATAGTAGTCCAATTCAGTGCCAGTCAAGAAACTCTCTCAAAATATTTCTCATTCTCTACTCTAGTTGTTGACCCAATTATAGCTAGTCGGGTATACATAAATTTCCCTGTTATAGTATCTCAGAAAGTCAACTTTATAGATCTAGTAGAGTTAGAAATGGTAGAATTTGATGTCATTCTAGGCATTGATTGGTTACAATCATGTTATGCCTCGGTCGATTGTAGAATTAGGATTGTTCATTTTCAGTTTCCAGATGAACCAATCTTCAAATGGAAGGGTAGTAGCTTAGCACCTATGGGTCAACTTATTTCTTACCTTAAGGACAGAAAGATTATATCTAAGGGTTATCTCTATCATCTACTTCGGGGTATGTATTCTATTCTTGAAACCCCAACTCTTAAGTCAGTTCCATAGTCTGTGAGTTACCAGAAGTATTTCCAGAAGATCTTCCTATAGTCACTCCCAAAAGGGAAATTGACTTTGCAACTGATCTCCTTCTAGATACCCATCCTATTTCTATTCCTCCTTACATAATGTCTCCAACAATGCTTAAGCAATAGAAAGAGCAGTTGAAATACCTTCTAGATAAGGGTTTCATCAGATCTAGTATTTCATCATTGGGTGCACCAGTGTTGTTTGTAAGGAAGAAAGATGGTTCTCTCAGAATGTGCATTCACTATAGACAGTTGAACAACTTTACAATCAAGAATAGGTATCCAATCCCCAGGACTGATGAGTTGTTTGACCAACTTCAAGGTGCTAGCCAATTCTCAATTATAGACTTCAGATCGGGTTATTATCAGCTCAAAGACAAAGATAGTGACATTCCGGAAACAACATTCAGAACTCGGTATGGTCATTATGAATTTTTAGTTATGTCATTTGGACTAACTAATGCTCCTGCAGCTTTCATGGATTTCATGAACAGAGTTTTCAAACAGTACTTGGACTTATTCTTTATCGTCTTTATTGATGATATCCTCATTTACTCTAGGAGTGAGGAAGAACATGCAAGTCATTTGAGAGTTGTTTTGCGGACTCTCAAGGATCGCCAGTTATTCGCTAAGTTTAGTAAATGTGAGTTCTGGCTGCACTCCGTTGCTTTTCTTGGTCACAATGTATCTAGCGAAGGGATTTGAGTGAATTCGCAAAATATAGAAGCAGTGAAACAGTGGCCCAGACCTACCTCTGCTACATATATCATAAGTTTCTTAGGTTATTATAGAAGTTTCATGGAAAGATTCTCCTCCATAGCCTCACCATTGACTAGGTTGACTCAAAATATGGTCAAGTTTCAATATGGACTTCATTACAGGATTACTGTGTACTCGTTCAGATCATGACTCCATTTGGATGATAGTTGATACGATGACTAAGTCTTCTTGCTTCTTGGCGGTCAAGACTACATATTCGATATAAGACTACGCAAGGCTTTAAAATATTGAGATTGTGAGGTTGCATGGGGTTCCTTTGTCTATCATCTCAGATAGAGGTCCTCAGTTTACCTCGTATTTCTAGAAGTTATTTCATAAACGTCTTTGTACTCAAGTTAACCTTAGTACAACATTTCATCCACAGACAGATGGGCAGGCAGTGCGTACCATTCAGACCTTAAAGGATATGCTGAGAGCTTGTGTGATTAATTTCAAAGTTAGTTGGGATGATCACCTTTCTCTTATTGAGTTTGCCTACAATAATAACTACCATTTAAGTATTCAGATGGCCCCTTATGAGGCTTCATATAGGCGTAGATGTAGATCTCATGTTGGTTGGTTTGAAGTAGCTGAAGCAGATTTGATAGGGCCAGATTCAGTCCTTTATGCTAAGGATAAAGGGAAACTCAATAGAGATAGACTTAAGACAACCCAAAGTCGTCAAAAATCTTATGCAGATGTAAGGAGAAGGGAACAAGAGTTACAAGTTGATGATTGGGTCTTTCTGAAGGTCTCACGTATGAAAAGGGTGATGAGATTTGGAAAGAAAGGGAAGCTCAGTCCTAGATATGTAGGACCTTACAAGATCTTGAAAAGGGTTGGCAAGGTGGCATATGAATTAGAGTTGCCAGCAGAATTAGCAGTAGTGCATCCGGTCTTCCACATCTCAGTCTTGAAGAAGTGTGTTGGTGATCCAGCCTCTATAGTCCCATTGCAAAGTGTGGAGGTGAAAAATAGTCTTTCTTATGAGGATGTACCAGTTGAAATTTTTAACCGTCAGGTCAGAAGGTTGAGAAACAAAGAAGTAGCTTCTGTCAAGGTTTTCTAGAGGAGTTAGTCCGTAGAAGGAGCTACTTGGGAAGCAGAAGCAGCCATGAAAGCCAAGTATCCTCACCTCTTTCCTTCCGATTCCAATCTAGCCCGTCCCACGATCTGTCGTGTATAACCATCGATGGTATCAGAAACTCCCAAAAATTTTGGCCAAGAAAAATTGGTTAGGTCTTGGATGACGAATAGACTTATGGTCCTTAGTCCTTGACCTTCGATCAATACTCCCTTCACCCACTCTCTTACAAGAGCTACGGATGACCGGAACGGTCCATAGGTGGAAAATTTGCAGAAAATTAAGGGAAAATGCAGTTGGGTCAACTTCAAATGGTCTTTACTCTTAAAAAAAAGTGAATTAGGTGTCCTATAACCTACTCAGATAAATATAATTGAATTATCTTTCCATAGCCATCAACCTTGCTAAAATCAGACCTCCGAGTTAAAAGTTATGCCTATTGTAGTACAAGGCTTACGAACAGGCCCAGTCGACGGACCGAACGACAGGGCGTCGGTCAGATGACGGACCGTCAGTCCTGGCTGTCGTTTGGACCGACAAAAACTTTCCCAAATATGTTTTTGACCTTTCCCTCTTCATTTAAACCCTATGTTACGTCATTTTGACCCTAAATCATCATATTTTAGTCAGTTTAAGCTTAGAAATATAATTAAAACATATCTAATTGATACGCTCAAACTTACTTCGCAAATAAGAAGTAAAGCGGTTGTGTCAAGTAAATAACCCAAATAATGAGGTTGGGATCGTTCCCACAAGGAAAATAGTTTAGACTTAACTTCAATCTATAATTACTATTGTTCAGTCAATCATTTCCTTGGAAAGCAAAAATGATAAAAGGGGGGTTTTCTATTTCTAAATAAATGAAAATAACTAGCGAAATTAAAGGAGACAACTAACAACTTCCAATGTTGTAGTTTAATCAATTAATAAAAGTAACTAGGGTTTACGTGTTCCCCACAGGTTCATAACTTGATAATTCTAACTATAACAATTCCTTCCTAGTATCTTGCATGCAAAGTTATAAGTTATGTATTTATAAATCCTTGGTCCGGCATCTAGAAAATTTCACTCCGCACCTTGGTCCGGCTACATGTGTTTCTATACTAACCCTTACCTTTACCTCATATTAAGCATCGTATTCGATATTTGACTAAGTTATTACCTCGTACCAATCAATACTAGCCTATTAGATAGTATACCCTTAATCTATGTTGATAATTCTTTTCCTATTATCTACCGCCTAGGTCCGGCAATTAGCATTAAGGCGAGTTCTAACGTTGGCCATCCGTTAAAAATACTTCTAAGCGAAAGAATTATCAAATTATGAATCTGTGATCTGTTGAAATTCTGTCAAAATGAGGTGTTGGGGTGAAGGGAAACCATTACTGTGCCCGACATTTGGACTAGTTGAAGGCCGCTCTTGCGGCCTTAAATCCATTGTGGCAGCCTCCCTTATCCTGCTCTAGAGGGATTTAGGCACCTGTCGCGGAACTCAGTTGGGCAGTAGCCCCTTGCCACTTAAATCTGAAATTTTTTTGTTCACATCCAAACATGGTCTAATCCAGTGAGTCCTTATATACATCTCTAATTATTGTTCCAAGCTTATCTAAAATGGATAGTATTAACCAATACAATATACTTTTAGCTAGTTTTCTCGATGCTGCCAGTTTGGAAAGGTACCACAACCACCAAAACACCAAGTTCATCCAAATTCGATTTATTTAACCAAGAGGAAAAGGTGTGTGCCTTTTATGCCTGACTGATGGAGTTCAGATGGAATCAACCGACACAATGTCCTCCTGCTTCATGCTCCACATAGATGAGGCAGTTCTCTGCCATCATCCCTACCACTCTATGGGATGATACTCATCATACAATCTATATCTGGGGAGTAGGCATCCCCCTTAACAAATATTTCATAAAAGATATGTTGTAGATGCCAGAGGTTCCCAACACGTGTCTGAGGCCAAGTTTCTGAGGCCAAGTTGAGAGAAATAGACCTGTGTTGGTTGAAGGATACATTGGTTGAGCCTTCGTGCCGGGAAATTGTTTAATGTGCCACTACAGAGGGTATCACTAGTACTAGTTTGTCACTGGATGCTATGAAGTGGATACACTTGGTCACAAGAAGAATTCTCCTGTCAGGCAATCGTACCAACGTGGCTTTTCCATAGGCTCTAGTGTTGGCGTGTTCTATACATGTATTAGTCTGAATGTGTGCGTGCAGATCATTTTAGGGTGGAATGTATTCTATCGGGGCAACAAAAAGGTATTTTTCATTCCTAGACTTGTGACTGCAATGTGAAAGAGAGCAGGGGTGCCACTCTTTGACACCGATGAGAAACTTCATATGGTTATATTTTTCCACCCTATTTTATTTCGACTTTCGAGAGTCAAAGAAAGATGAAGAACATGGACAATAGAAGTCAAGTTAGTGTGGAGGTGGACGACGAAGGAGGCGAAGATGATGATAATTGCAACACCATTTCCATACTGAATTCTAGCCCCCGCTATAAGGTGCTCATGTAGAGGAGGACCTGGCGACCACCCGGAGAAGATTGGGATGCTCCTATACTATCCTTAATTTTGTTCAACCCGCCACTACTGTCGAGGTCAAGAAGTTTCATCGCTAGTTGTGACACTAGAGGAGGAAAAGTATAGAGATGGGTGGTTTGCTGTCCTGGATGTGGAAGATTATGAAGGCTATCATCACATGTATTTCCCCTTAGAGGAAGATTCCCTAATCCATCTGGGAGGTTATCGGGAGTTACATTGGTTGAACGAGGCATAATTTGGTGTGATACCACCAGTGGACCTAAACTCTATTAGCGACACTTCTCTTTCCCAAGTATACTTATTTTGTGATGCGCTTTTCGTGGGCATGTAATGAATAATGTTCCATTCCTTCTTTTCTTTTGCTTAAACTTTTTGTAAGCCCATGGATTTATGTTTGATATCACAAGTAATGTTTCAAATGCTAAGGTGTATAACTTACTGCTCCATTGCTGAATATTGATAGGATTGCGGGAATTGTCCAAGTACGGTTCAAAGTCCATAGGCGAACTAGGAAAAAATAAGGGAGATAGACTGATATTCTATCTCTCCATGTCCCGCTATGTCAAGAGAAATCCCGCTCTGTCGACCTCGCCTAGCGGGAATAATTTCACCCCAAAGGCTCATATGGAAACAGTACCCCAGGTCAACAAATTCTTGGGGGTTTTCCCTTTTTAAAAATATTCCCTTGATTCCCAAGCTATAAATAAGAATTTAGGATAATCCTCTTAATTAGGATGGTAAATCTTACCCAAATTTACTACACACTCCAGAATCACTTTCCCATAAATCAATACCACAACCACGCACATTCCAAAAATATATCCTTACACTTACCTATTTATAGGCGATCATAGTACACATCCAAATTTTTGTTTACGAATCACATCATAATTTATCTAGACCCTTGCACCTAACCCAGTAATGACTTTCTTTCAGACAACAAGTTCACGAAACCTAGGCAATTACAACTTGTAACAGTGTCAAACATTTAGGCTATCATGTTTGCACATATCGAAATCTAGACAACAAATATTGTGCACATATTCATATCATCGAATTAAAGTAAAATGCACCTTTCACACCAACAATTATTTTAGACAAAATATGCACACACCCACAATTTCAAGCTACAACTTATGGACATGTTCAAATTATTATTTAATTCGCTCCATGGATGACCATACTTATCATCTATGCATTTATACATCCTCTATACCAATCGAAACCTTCTTAGTTCCAATTTACCTTGCTTGTGTAACCTTAGTTGTGGCTACGACTACTAGTTCACTTTGCTTAGATACCAATTGGAATGGAGAATACCAATTGGTCTCAACTCATTCCACAAGCGACAACGGACCGTCATAAGCTCCGTAGGTGGTTTGTTCTACATTTTTTAGCTCAAAATCTCCGCATCCATCTTTGAACAGATTTCGTGCAAAACAAAGATAAACTTATATAAAAATTAGCACAAAAAGGCTTTTGGACACACTAAACTTAAGAAAAAAGTATTAATAATACCGTGAAACCACGGTATATCAACACCCTCAACTTAAATTCGTTGTTTGTCCTCAAGCGACGCACTATGACTCAATACACAATCTTTGTACAATAGTATCCATGTTTCATCCTTTGCAATCATTTGGCTATCAATCCCGATTAATCTCATTATATTTATGCATGTTATCACTATTAGGGTTGAATTATGTGGGATCAAAACATGACACAGACTCACCTTGCACTAACACCTATCCTCTTCAATTTCTCACCGAGGTGCTAACCATTCCGGTATTGCAACTAGTGTCCTCACTTTAAAACAAAATCTTCATTTTTCACACAATGATTTCAGTTCGAGTATAAGGATTAATTTTCGACACTCGCTCTAATAACAAAGTCACACTCATTCATACTCATTTCCATAAGCTTGCCCTTATTTTCACTGCCTTAAGTTCACTATACAACTCTTAGGATCACGATAGGACTTTCTTAGCTAGTAACATAGGCTCAGGATCAGGTAGGATATATTTAGGTATACTTTAGTGACTTTTTGCCCTCCTTGACATATCGGCTAAACCTTCCACTTTCTATCATTTTATCTCGCCTAGTTTCTTATATTCTTTCACCTTGCTATTTTCTCTTCTTTCTTCATTTGTATAAGTGACTCTCTTCTTTTCTTGCTTGTATTTATTGTATATTTTTCTTTTTTCTTTACTTTTCTTTCAACTAACTCTTGAGTCACTATACTTTTGTTCTTTCTCTCTCTTTGTTCTTTGAACCCCACTTTCCAGAGCATTCCTCATAATAGCCACCCTCAACTCATGGCTTTGCCATGAGTCAAGGTACACAATACCCAAAGTTGGGTCAGGGCCATAACGAAGGTTGTTTACTGCATTAGACACCCTCAACTTATGCTTTTGGCATAAGCTGAGGTGCACATGTCCAAGGAGGGACCAGGGCCAACACATTGTTCCCAGAAAAGATCAGTTGGGGTAAAAAGGAAAGGTCTAATTTAAGCTCAGATTATTTGGATCAAAGAAGGATAAATTTCATTTGGTTTCTTTTATTTAGGATAGAAATGGGCTATATTGAATAAGGGCCTATGATCCTTTCCTAGTTGTCTATTACATCTTACTTTTAGCAGGACTAACCAGGCAAGTTCTAGCCCATTACCAATAGTGGACTATTCAAATTTTCCTCACACTCACTTGACATCTCATCACTATACCAGATTATCAGACACCTAGTTCGAATTTTAGACTTAGGGTAATGCAATGGTGTACCTCTATGTCATTCTTAGGGCCACACAATTATCAGTTACTATGCCTAGTCATGCATCATTTTCCAGTTTATCAGAATATCATTTTAGCCATCATGCTCCAGAATTAAACTATGTACAAAAGATATAAACATGCCAGTTCAACAGAAAAAGTAATCAGTCTTTTGGGGGAAAATAACACAGGCAAGAAAACCCCAAAAGAGGATAGTGAATTGGGATACTCAGACTTCACCCTAACACTCACTTTCCATTTACCCCACCCCCAACAAAAAAACATGCAATTGTCCCCAATGCATAAAAATCTAAATACTAGAGTGGTAGGTGAAGAAAACTTGTGGCGCAAAGCACCGTCGATCAGCAAGCTGGTCGGTCCGGTTCCCCAGAACCCACGTCCTCTGCAATCTGGACACCCTCAGTGGTTTCCTCAGCAACAACCGCACCATCAGTAGTGACTCCTGCTATCTCCACAGTGTGGGAGCTAGAAGCCCCAGCCGCTAACTCTGATGCTCTCATCTGGTGCGCCTCCTCCTCAGCAAGTGAGGCTCTCCTCGCAGCCTCCATCTCTTGGCGCTCCTTCTTCCGTGCTCGTGCCTCTTCCTCTGCTCGACCCCTACGCCTTTTGGCATTCTCATGAGGGGGAGGTGGTTGAATTTCTGAAGTGGCAAAAAGGGCCGCCAACACTGTGTCTTCAGCCGACTCGATAGAAGGGGCCTCAGACTCCGGCACCCTAGCCTCTAATATCGTGTCGATATATGCACGAAGACTGTCAACTGCAGCCTGAAGAGTCAACACATCCACCAGAGGGGATGGTCGGGCGAACACCCTCAACTCAAAGACGTCCAAGCGCTAGTGAACTCCAGCGATCTTCCGCTCTTTAAACTGGACCATTTTCCTCTCTAGGCACTCTTCCGACTCGTAATAGACTTCTGCATCCACGGCTGGATATGATGCAGAATTATAGCCATTTGTGCCTCTAATTTTTGGACCCTAGCAAGCGGGACCAGTGCCGGTAGAGGAGCTGTGCGAGAGGAACTCGGGGCAGTGCTACTACCCGGGATGGACTCGACTGGGGTAGTGTCAGTGGACGCTGCCTGTGTAGCCGTGCGGGCCTGGGATACCGTATCAACAAGATCATCAGCAAGTGGGGGCAGCTCTGGACGGGGCACTCTGCGTGGAGCCAACTCATTGGCCTCATCTCTGATGAGGCCGACGTCAACAGTGCCCTGTAGGGTCTTAAGCTGATCCACGTGCCATATAGGCACACCTGCGGACCTGCAGAGAGCAAAGATCATGCATGGGAAAGGGTAAGTAGTAGTGACCTTGAATGCTCTCTCGTGCATGACTGCCTATAGAAGCCACGCGAAGTCCACCTCGAACCCGGCTATCATTGCCGCTATCAACACTGCTCGATCCCAGGTAACGATATTATCAGCTGCTGTGGGGGAAAGGCAGTGACTGACAAGAAGCCACAAGAACTTTGCCGTGAAAGTGAGGTTGGCCTTCTTGATGGACCCCTTTGGCTTAGTCACCCAGTTGACACCCTCTCCATCTATTGACAGGTGCAGGGCCATCCACCTCTTGGTGATCTGTCTCAGTGATGGCTCGCGCAGGAACTGGTCTTCTTTAACTATCTGCCAGCGGTAGTCAAACTCGGCAGTGAGAGGGGTCCGATTAGCATTAACACCCTCGCCGTATAGAAACAAGCAGATGGCAGGCAGGGAAATGTCAACCTGCACGCCCCGTACTCAGACCTTATCCAGTGGGGCCTGTTTAGCGGGGGCAGCCCGCCTATCTATCTGGGATCGGAGAGTCGCTACGTAGGATGCGTAGAACTCTCGGACCATTTCTTCACTGTAACGTCCCAACGGACGTGATATCCACTCCAAGCGATGCCTGGTGAAGAGATTGTGGATCTCAGGCATCGTCGGGAGACTCCTATAAGGACTCGCCGCTCCAAGGTAAGTGTTGGAGTCATCACTCCCTTATCGGTCAAGAACTTGGCATCGGAGTAGACTTGAAATTGCCCGTCGACACACCACCGGTTGGGATGGTCAGTGGATGGGGTGGGGCCTGATCTAGTGAGACTGATGTGGAATCCGAACTGTCAGCCTCATTAGAAGAGGCCGACGCTGCAGCGGTGGCGGGTGCGGGAACCTCAGCAGAGCCGGAGGCTTCCTCTGACCATGATACTCCTAAGGATCCAGACACTCCTTCTTCATTTGTGGCTGACCCAGAGGGTGTGCCGGTTAGTGTGCGCTCCTCATCATACTAGGAGGCAGTGACTACACCGCACACCACCTTTTTGGGTGTGGCTCTGGGAGCACGTGCAGAACGGGAAGGGGTGGAAGTGCCTGGGGGCACATACTCGGGGTCACGCTCATCATCAGACTTCGATCGCCCGCGTGCGTAGATTCGGTCTTGCTGGTGTGCCATAGTAGATAGTACCTGTAAAGGATCAATATTAGTATGAGTGGTGGCAAACAAGACAAGCAAAACCATATTAAACAAAACATTGAAAATAATAGGTCATTGCTATAGAAACAGTGACACACGACAGGGCTGGTGACGGCTCGTCATGACTATGACGGACCATCATGAGGTCCGTCGTGTTTTACTTAGACTATGTATATATAGAGAACCCTGAAAGAGAGTCTCTGACTAGCATGATGCTATGTGCAGGACGGACCATCACAGGTACGACGGTCCGTCGTAAGACACTTTAAAAAAATATGGAGACCCTTAGGAGAGGGGTCACTGACCGTCATGACGGTCATGCAGGACGGACCATTGTGGGTATGACGGTCCGTCACATGTGTGCGTTAAAGGACACTTAGAAAAAGTGAGAGACCCTTAGAAACAGGGTCTCTGACAACCATAACGGTTGTACAGGATAGACCGTCGTTAAGACGACGGTCCGTCACATGTGTCCGTTGGGGAACACTTGGGAAAAAATGAGAGACCCTTAGAAACAGGGTCTCTGACAACCAGAACGGTTGTGCAGGTACAATGGTACGTCGTCGGGTTCTCGTTCTGTGTATCAGTGACAGAGCTAGGGGTACCCCATGCATCCCCGATGAACCCACATCAAACTTGTAATGTTTTGGACCTACATTTGTCTAACCCAACTACCTAGGAAACTAGAAATGCAAAAGCACCTATGTCTAAGGTTGTAAACATGGCAATTTCGAACATTTTTAACCTAGGTTAGACACAATAGTATAAAAGAAACAACATATCACGAAGAACTAAGCTAATACTAACTAATCAAAAAAATTCAACATAAATGAGTAGAAATTAGAGGCACATACCTTAGAATTGGAGAAAACAAATGTACAAGTACTCGGTGGCCAGGCAGACACCCACAGCAGCAGCTCCGATTAGTAGATTAACACTTTTAGGTATTTGGAGAATTTTGGGGGAACAATGATCGAGGGGGAGAATGTGAAAGTTGAAAAGAGAGTGAAATGGGAGGAATAATGAATGAATGGGGTGAAATGGGGTTTGGGGGGCTTAAACGGTCTAATTTTGAAAAATACTCTAGCCGGGTGGGGTCTGGTATGACTCATTAATCACGCGACGGTTTCCCGACGACGGTCCCTCGTAGTTGTGACGACCCGTCATTGGTTTTGTCGTGTGTGCCCTAGTTTGAAAATAACAGAAAGACGTACCTGGTACGACGGAGGCATACGACGGTCCGTCATGGGCGCAATGGTCCGTCGATGTGTCTGTCAGTGACTGCTGCATAGTAATTTTGTGCAGAATTTCCTGGTGATGTGCCTGCAAATTTAAAAACCCATTAGTAGTAAAATGCTACCATTACTAAAAAGACTATACGTATTGGGTTGCCTCCCAACAAGATCCTGATTTAATGTCGCGGCACGACTGTGGACCCATGATTATTCAGACTTCATCAAGATGGTATGCCTCTATCACTTCATTCCTCGATGCTTTATTCCCAAAATAGAGTTTTATTCTATATCTATTCCTCTTAAACCGCACTCCCTCCTTGGCTTTTAACTCAACTGCTCCATGAGGGAATACTTGGGTAATCAAGTAAGGGCTAGTCCATTTGGACTTGAGCTTGCCCGGAAGACAAGGCGACCCAGAAATGTCTACAAGCACCAAATCCCCAACCATAAACTCTTGTTTTGCAGCTTTTTGTTCATTCTCCTTCTTCATCTTTTCTTTGTGGGATATGGCAGATACCAATTGGAGCTCACAAACTCTGCCTCATGGTCCTACAAATGTTGAAGGTCACTTCTTCATTATTCAACTGAAATGTCATCTGTCCCTTCTCCATATCAACTAAGGCTCTACCTGTAGCAAGGAATGGCCTCCCAAGGATAATAGGCACTTCAAAATCTACCTCACAATCAAGAATAACAAAATCAGCTGGAAAGATGAATGACTCCACTTTTACTAGCACATCATGAAGTATCCCTATAGGCCGTTTCACTGTCCGATCAGCCATCAGTAGCCGCATTGCAGTGGGTTTTGGATCCCCCAAACCCAACTTCTTGTAAATCGAGAGGGGCATGAGATTTATGCTTGCCCCCAGATCACATAATGCTTTCTCAAAAAGTAATTACCCTACTGTACAAGGAATAGTGAACGCACCAGGATCTTCTTTCTTTTGTACGAGGGATCTTGTAGCAATACCACTACAATGCTGCAGTCTATCATCTTCCTCGAAAGTGACCAATCTTTTCTTGGTGACCAGATCTTTCATAAATTTGGCATAACCGGGCATTTGTTCTAGAGCTTCTACCAAAGGGACATTGATAGAAAGTTTCTTCAACATTGTTATGAAACGCCGATATTTACCATCCTCGGTATTTTTCACTTATCACTGAGGGAACGGTGGTGGTGTCCTAGGCATGGGAAATACCTTGATAGGTACTTCTGCATCTTTTCCATTAATTTCCTCTGCTTCTCCACTACCCTTTACCACATTATCATTATCATTTCTCACATTTTCCTTAATAGACGGCATAGGTGGGTCAATGGTTTGCTTACCACCCCGAGTAGTGATTGCCATACAGTGCGCATCATTCTTTGGATTTTGGACAGTGTTGCTAGGAAGAGTGCCTGGTTTCCGTGTGTTCACTGTCGCAGATAGTTGGGCCATTTGCAACTCGATCTGTTTAATCGAAATTGCATGTGTATCGACTTTGTGCCCAAAACTAGCTAAATCAACCATTAACTCTTTAATGTGCTTATCACTAGCATCGAACCTCTTCATCATTTTGTGCAAAATATCCTCAACTCGCGCCATACTATCTCCACCATCCCTAGGAGTAACTTCACGATTTTGAGGAGGGACATTGGGCCCATTCCTATCGTTTCTATTAGCATAGTTACCCCTGTTAAAGTTGTTATCGCGGTTGTAGTTTCCATCTCGGACATAATGACCCTCACGATTGTAGTTACCACAGTTCCGACCTTGGTTCCCTTGACCTTGGCGCCAATTATCCTGATTTGCGCCTTCGGCTCTTGGTCGAAAACCCCCCATCTACTCATTTACTGCATAAGTGTCCTCCGCATAATAGCATTCATCATTAGGAGGTGGTGGTTTAGCCAAGTAGTTAACTGCATTTATCTTTTCTGCACCCCCAGTGACATGTTTTAGTACCAACCCAAGCTCAGTTCTCATCTGAGCCTTTTCTTCACGAATCTCATCTGTGGCTGGGTTGTGAGTGGACTACACTGCAGAGGTGTTTCTCTTTGTATCAAACTTCCTAGTACTCCAAGCTTTGTTATTCCGGGAGATTTTCTCTAATTTTTCAGCGATCTCAGCATAAGGACATTCCCCATAAGATCCACCTGCTATAGCGTCCAACACCGCTTTATTGTTATCATCCTGTCCCCGATAGAAGTATTCCTTCAGTGACTCATCATCTATACGGTGATTTGGGACACTTCACAAGAATGAGGTGAATCTATCCCAAGAACTACTAACTGACTCTCCTGGTAGTGCCACAAAGTTGTTCACTCTGTCTTTGTGGTTTAGTTTCTTGGAGACCGGATAGTAGCGTGCTAAGAAAACATCCCTTAGTTGGTTCCAAGTGAATATTGAGTTGTATAGGAGCTCAGTGAACCATATAGTAGCCTCTCCCGTCAGTGAGAGAGGAAACACTCTGAGCCCTATAACATCTAAATCCAAATCAGGCCTCCCTACACAACTTTTACACATTGCCCTTACCTTAGCTATATGGGCATGTGGATCCTCAGAAGGTAGCCCTGAAAAAAAACCTGTGGCAGTGAGCATTTGCATCAGGCTACTAGTTACCACAAAGGTGTGGCTTGTGGGTATAGGAGGCAAGACAAGTGGCCCATCCGAGTCTTTTATGTTATCATAACCCCTGTAGTATGATTGGGGCCTTCAGTGGTGCCAAAATTTGATACGCTCAAACTTACTTCTCAAATAAGAATTAAAGCGGTCGTGTCAAGTAAATAATCCAACTATTGAGGTTGGGATCGTTCACACGAGGAAAATAGTCTAGACTTAACTTCAACCTGTTATTACTATTGTTTGGTCAATGACTTCCTTGGAAAGTAAAAACATTAAAAGGGGGGTTTCTAGTTCTAAATGAATAAAAATAACTAACGAACTTGAATGAGACACTTAACAGATTTGAATGTTGGATTTTAATCAATTAATCAAAGTAACTAGGGTTTACGTCTTCCCCACAGGTTCATAACTTGATAATTCTAACTAAAACAATTCTTTCCTAGTGTCTCGCATGCAAAGTGATAAGTTATGTATTTCTAAATCCTTGGTCCGGCATCTAGAAAATCTCACTCCGCACCTTGGTCCGGCTACGTGTGTTGCTATCCTAACCCTTATATTTACCTCATATTAAGCATCATATTCGATATTTGACTAAGTTATTACCTCGTACCAATCAATACTAGCTTATTAGATAGTATACACTAAATCTATGTTAATAATTCTTTTCCTATTATCTACCTCCTTGGTCCGGCAAGTAGCATTAAGGCGAGTTCTAACGTTGGCCATCGTTAAAAAGACTTCTAAGCGAAAGAATTATTAATACATGCAAGACACTATTCTAGAATTGTTATTTTAGTTAGGTTTTGTATCATTATTTGCCTATGGTTCCCACAACCCTAGTTATGGAGTTTAGTTACTCATAGTCATAATCACAATATTCAAATATATTAAATAAGAATTCATGTACTTACTTCAATGAGAAAGAGTAAAATCCGAAAGTTTGCTTGATTAATCAGCAAAAATCGCTTGCAAGAATCTCAAAGTAATCAATAATCTCACAAAATCTCAAAGTAATCAATGATCAATAATCTAGAGTCTAATAATATGATATCTAACAATCTAAGAATCTAACCTAACAGAGTTTAGCAATACGTAGTCTAACCATACGGAGTCTAACTTCAAAAATGAGGTTTTTCAAACTATTTATAAAAAACAAAAACCTAATTAAACAAGGACTCTATTTGCTGGAAATCTGCCAAAACACGGGTAGGTCGACGGACCACGCGACGGATCGTCGTGGTCACAACGGACCGTCATGGACTCCGTCGTCCCATACTTATGCAATTTCATGTGCTGCTGTCTTCATTCCCCTCGACAGAATGTATGACGGACTGTCATAGGCACAACGGTCCGTCGAGGGTCTTCGTTCCAAAATACTTCAAGTCTTGGAATCTGGGTACTCGGATTACTTCTATGAACTTCATGACGAACCTGCAGGACGGACCGTCACAAGCTACGTAACCCCACACTTGGTCAGACTTCCCCATCTTCCTTCAGCAGCTGCACCACGCTGCCACCTACGGACCGTCATAAGGTCCGAAGGTGGTCTCTTCTGCATTTCTTAGCTCAAAATCTCCGCATCCATCTTTGGAAAGATTTCCTGCAAAACAAAGAGAAACTTATATAAAAATTAGCAAAAAGGGCTTTTGGACACACTAAACTTAAGGAAAAAGTATTAACAATACCGTGAAACCACGGTATATCATTTATCCTCAAGCGACGCACTATGACTCAATATAAAATCTTTGTACAATAGTATCCATGTTTTATCTTTCGCAATCATTTGTCTATCAATCCCTATCACTCTCATCATGTTTATGCATGATATCGCTATTAGGCTTGAATTATGTGGAATCACACCATGTCATATACTCACCATGCACTAACACTTATCCTCTTCAATTTATCACCGAGGTGCTAATATTTCCGGTATTGCAACTACTGTCCTCATTTAAAAACAAAATCCTCATTTTCCAGACAATGATTTCAGTTTGAGTATAAGGATTACTTTTCAACACTCACTCTCAGAACAATTTCACACTCATTCATACATATTGCCATAAGCTTGCCCTTATATTCACTGCTTTAAGTTCGCTATACAACTCTTAGGATCACGATAGGACTTTCTTAGCATGTAACATAGGCTCAGGGTCAGGTAGGGTATATTTATGTATACTTTAGTGACTTTTTTCCCTCCTTGGCATATCGGCTAAACATACCATTTTTTATCATTTTATTTTGCCCAGTTTATCATATTCTTTCACCTTGCTATTTTCCCTTCTTTCTTCATTTGTGTAAGTGACTCTCTTCTGCTCTTGCTTGTATTTCTTGTATTTTTTTTAACTTTTCTTTCAACTGATTCTTGAGTCACTTTACTTTTTGTTCTTTCTCTCTCATTGTTTTTTCAACCCCATTTTCCAGAGCATTCCTCATAATAGCCACCCTCAACTCATGGCTTTGCCATGAGTCAAAGTACACAATACCCAAAGTTGGGTCAGGGCCATAAAAATGATTGTCTACTGCATTAGCCACCCTCAACTTATGCTTTTTGTATAAACTGAGGTGAACATGTCCAAGGAGGGACCACGGCCAATACATTATTCTCAGAAAAAATCAGTTGGGGTGAAAAAGAAAGGTCTAGTTTAAGATCAAATCATTTGGATCAAAGAAGGATTAATTTTATTTGGTTTTATTTTATTTAGGCTAAAAATGGGCTATATTGAACAAGGTCCTATGATCCTTTCCTATTGTCTATTACAGCTTACTCTTAGCTGGACTAACCAGACATGTTCTAGCTCAGTACAAATAGTGGACTATTCAAATCTTCCTCACACTCACTTGACATCTCATTGTTCAACCATATTATCAGACACCTAGTTCGATTTTAGACTTAGGGTCATGCGGTGGTGTACCTCTATGTCAATCTTAGAGCCATACATTTCTCAATTACTATGCCTAGTCATGCATCATTTTCCATTTTATCAGGATATCACTTAGCCATCATGCTTCAGAATTAAACTATGTACACAAGATATAGATATGCTGGTTCAACAGAAAAAATAATCAGTCTCTTGGGGAAAAAGAACACATGCAAGAAAACATCAAAAGAGGATAGTGAATTGGGCTACTGAGACTTCACCCTAGCACTCACTTTCCATTTACTCCACCCCCAACAAAAAGACATGCAATTGTCCCCAATGCATAAAAAGTTGAAATACAAGAGTAGTAGGTGAAGCAAACCTGGGGTGTAAACCACCGACGGTCAGCAAGCTGGTGGGTCCGGTTCCTCGGAACCCACTACCTCTGTAATCTGGACACCCTCAATAGTGTCCACAACATCAACAACACTATCAGCAGTGCCTCTAGATATCTCCACATTTCTGGAGCTAGATGCCCCATCCTCTAACTCTGCTGCCCTCATCTGACGCGCCTCCTCATCAGCAAGCGAGGCTCTTATTGCAACCTCCATCTCACGATGCTCCTTCTTCCGTGCTTGAGCCTCATCCTCCTCTTGACCTCTACGTCTTTTGGCATGCTTTTGAGGGGGAGGTGGTGGAATCTCAAAAGTGGCGAATAAGGCCTCCATCACTGTGTTTTCAGCAGGCTCTGCAAAAGGTGCCTCAGACTCAGGCACCCTAGCCTCTAAGATCATATCGATGTCTATGCGAAAACTGTCGACTGCAGCCTGAAGGGTCGACACATCCACCTGAGGGGCTGGCCGAGCTAGCACCCGCAACTCAAAGGTGTCCAAGCATTGATGAACCTCAGCGATCTTCCTCTCTGTGTGCTGGACAATTCTCCGCTCCAAGCGCTCTTCTGCCTCAACAATAGACCTCTGCATCCAAGGTTGGATGTGATGCAGAAGTGTAGCCATATGTGCCTCTAATTTCTGGACCCTAGCAAGCGGGACCTGAGCGGGAAAGGGGCTGAGCGAGAGGAGCTCGGTGCAGTGCTACTACCCGGGATAGACTCGACCGGGGTAGTGTCAGTGGAAGTCGCCTGCGTAGCCGTGCGAACCTGTGCTACCGCATTAGCAAGATTGTCACCAAGTGCGTGGAGCCAACTCATTGGCCTCATCCCTGATGAGGCCGATATCAAGAGTTCCCAGCGGGATCTTGAGATGATCAACGTGCCATATAGGCATACCTGCGGACCTTCATAGAGAAAATATCATGCACGGGAAAGGGTAAGTAGTTGTGACCTTAAAATCCCTCTCGTGTATGACCGCCTGTAGAAGCCAAGCAAAATCCACATCAAACCTGGCTATAATCGCCGCCACTAGTACTTCTCGATCCCATGTGACTATATTATCAACGGCTGTGGGGGAAAGACAGTGGCGGATAATCAACCACAAAAACTTCGCTGTGAAGGTCAGATTAGCCTTCTTGATGGTTTCCTTCGGCTCGGTCACCCAGTCATCACCCTCTCCATCAACAGACAAGTGCAGGGCTATCCACCTCTTGGTGGTCTCTCTCAGCGGTGGCTCACGCAGGAATTGGCCATCTTTGACAATTTTCCACCGGTATTCAAACACGGCGGTGAGAGGGGTTTGGTTGGCATCAACATTCTCGCCGTATAGATACCGGCGGATGGCAGGCAGAGAGATATCAACCCAAATACCACGTACTCGGGCATGCTCCAGTGGGTCCTGTTTGGCGGGAGCAGCCCGCCTATCAATATTTGATATAAGAGTAGCTACGTAGGAGGCGTAGAACTCTCGAACAAACTCTTCACTATAACGTCCCAACAAATGCATTGTACACTCCAACCGATATCTGGTGAAGAGAGTGTGGATCTCTTGCATCATCGAGAGACTTCCCGTAAGGACCTGCCGCTCCAATGTAAGTGCTCGTGTCATAACTCTTTTATCATTCAGAAACATTGCATCGGAATAGACTTGATACTGCCTGTCGACACACCACCGTTTGGGCTGGTTGGCAATTGGGGTGAGAGCATGAGTCAGTGAACCGGGTGTGGATTCCAAACTGTCAGCCTCATCAGACGAGGCAGACTGTGCAGCAGTGGCGGGTGC
Source organism: Solanum chilense (assembly GCA_032847665.1). Classification (NCBI taxonomy): domain Eukaryota; kingdom Viridiplantae; phylum Streptophyta; class Magnoliopsida; order Solanales; family Solanaceae; genus Solanum; species Solanum chilense. Next base: position 10,166,916 of record CM064974.1, read on the forward strand.
AGGGACCTCAGCAGATCCGGAGCCAGACGCTCCTTGTTTATTAGTAGCTGGCCTAGAAGGTGTGCCGGTCAGTGTGCGCTCCTCATAAGACTGGGAGGCAGTGACCACGCCGGACGCAACCTTTTTGGGTGTGGCTCTGTCAGCATGTGTAGCTCGAGATGGGGTGGAAGTGCCTAGGGGCACGTACTCGGGGTCACGCTCATCATCAGAGCCAATGACCAGGAGGGTAGACGAGGCGACAGACTTCAATCGCCAGCATGTATAGACTCGATCTTATTTTGGTGCCATAATAGATAGTACCTGTAAAGAATCATGATTAGTACTAGAAGGAGCAAACAAGACAAACAAAACGACACAAAATAAATAAAAAAGTTAAGATGTAATGATATTTCTATAGTAACAATGTAACACGATGGACCAGGTGATGGCTCGTCGTGAATACGATAGACCGTCATGGGGTCCGTCATGTCTTACTTAAACTATGTTTATGTGGAGAACCTTGAAGGAAAGTCTCTAACAAGTATGATGGTATATGCAGGACGGACCGTTGTGACTATGACGGTCTAACGTCGATGTCCGTCGTGGGACACTTAGAAAAAAGTATTGAGACAATTAGGAGAGAGGTATCTGACCATCATGATGGTTATGTAGGACGGACCATCGAGGGTATGATGATCCGTCATAGGTGTCCGTCAGAGGATACTTGGAATAAGTATGGATACCCTTAGGAGAGGGGTCTCTGACCGTCATGACGGTTATGCAGGATGGACCATCGAGGGTATGACGGTCCCTCGTAGATGTCCATATGAGGACAGTTAGAAAAAGTGAGAGACCCTTAGGAACAGGGTCTCTGACAACCACAATGGTTTTGCAGGACGGACGGTCATGGGAATGACGGTCCGTCGCATGGGTCCGTTAGAGGACACTTAGAAAAAGTGAGAGACCCTTAGGAACAGGGTCTCTGACCACCATAACGGTTGTGCAGGACGGACCGTCATGGGAACGACGGTCCGTCGCATGTATCCGTTGGTGGACACTTGGAGAAAATTGGTCAGTGGGGTGTTAGGGATGTTGGAACGGACCCAATGATGGTTCGTCATGGGTATGAGGTCCGTCATCGGGGTCTCGTTCTGTCATTCAGTGACAGAACTGGGGATTCCCCTTTCAACCCCTATGACCCAAAATGAAATTGTTAGTGTCTTAACCTCCATTTATCTATCCCAACTACCTAGTAAATTAGCAATGCTAAAACACCTATTTCTAGAGTTTTAACACTGCAATTTTGAGGCTTCTCAACCTAGGCCAGACATAATTTTATTAAAGAATGAACACATCAAGAAGAACTAGGCTAATACTAATTAATAAACTAAAATACAATGTAAATGGGTAGAAATAAGAGACACATACCTGAGAATTTGAGAAAAACAAGCGAGGAAGGTACTTGGTGATCAAGTAAAGACCCACAGCGGCAGACTCCGACTAGTAGATAGTGAATTTTAGGAATTTGGGGAAAATGTATCGGTTGTAAGAGAGAGGGGTTATGAACTTGGAAGTTTAGAAGGGAGGGAAATGAGAGGAAGAGCGAAGGAAAGGGGTGAAATGAAGGGGGTGGGTTTTTTAAGTGTTAAGAATTTTTAAAACCCCCCAGCCAGGTCGGGTCGGGTACGCTTCATTAATGATGCGACGAGTCCCCGATGACGGTCCTTCGCAGCTAAGACGGTCCGTTATTGGTTTCGTCGTGTTTGCCCTAGTTTTGAAGATAAAAAAGACGTACTTGGCACGACGGATTCATGCGTCCGTCGCATGAATGACAGTCCATCGATGTATCCGTCAGTGACTACTACAGAGTGATTTTCTGCAGAATTTCCTAGTGATGTGCCTGCAAATTTAAAACCCATTAGTAGAAAATGCTACCATTACTAAAAATAAAAACTATGAGTATTGGGTTGCCTCCCAACAAGCGCCTGATTTAACGTCGCGGCACGACTGAGGACACTTGATTACTTAGACTTCATCAAGATGGTATGACTTGATTCCTTCATTCGCCAACTCAGCATGCCCAAAATAGGGTTTCATTCGTCGTCCATTTACCTTAAACTTCTGACCCTCCTTGGTTTTCAACTCAGCTGCTCCATGAGGGAGTAGTTGGGTAATGAAATAAGGGCCAGTCCATTTGGACTTGAGCTTGCCAAGAAACCAACGCGACCTAAAATTGTATAAAAGCACAAATCTCCAACCATAAACTCTCATTTTTCACTTTGTAGGTCATGGTGCTTCTTCATCTTTTCTTTGTGGGATATGGCAGATACCGATTGGAGCTCACCACTCTACCTCATGGACCTGCAAATGTTGAAGGTCACTTCTTCATTGTTCAATCGAAATTTCATCTGCCCCTTTTTCATATCAACTAAGGCTTTACCCGTAGCAAGGAATGGCCTCTCAAGAATAATAGGCAATTCAAAATCGACTTCACAATCAAGAATAACAAAATCTACCAGAAATATGAACGACTCAACTTTTACTAGCACGTCGTGGAGTATCTCTATAGGACTCTTCACTGTTCGATCGGCCATCAGTAGCCGCATTGAAGTGGGATTTGGGTCACCCAAACCCAACTTCTTGTAAACTGAGAGGGGAATGAGATTTATGCTTGCCCCCAGATGACATAATGCTTTCGCAAAATGTAATGACCTGACTGTACAAGGAATAGTGAACGCACCCGGATCTTCTTTCTTTTGTACGAGATATCTTGTAGCAATAGCACTACAATGCTACATTCTATCATCATCCCCAAAAGTGACCGATCTTTTCTTTGTAACCAGATCTTTCATAAACTTGGCATAACCGGGCATCTATTCTAGAGTTTCTACCAAAGGTAGATTGATAGAAAGTTGCTTCAACATTGTTATAAAACGCTGATACTTACCATCCTCGGTCTTTTTTACTAATTTTTTAGGAAAGCGGGGGTCTAGGCATAGGAATTGCCTTTGTAGGCACTTCAGCATCTTTTGCAGTGTTATCTTCTACTTCACCACTACCCTCTACCACCTTATCATTACCTTTTATCACCTTTTTCTCCTTAGACGGCATAGGTGGGTCAATGGTCTGCTTACCACCTTGAGTAGTGATTGCCATACAGTGTCCATCATTTTTTGGATTTTGGACAGTATTGCTAGGAAGACTACCCGGTTGCCGTTTGTTCACAATCGCAGATAATTGGGCCATTTGCAACTCAATGTGCTTAATCGATATTGCATGTGTATCAACTTTCTACCCAATACCCGCTAAATCACTCCTTAACTCTTTAATGTGCTCATCACTAGAATCGAACCTCCTCATCATTTTGTGCAACATATCCTCAACTCGCGTCATACTATCTCCCCCATCCCTAGGAGTAACTTCACAATTTTGAGGAGGGAAATAGGGCCCATTCCTATCATTTCTGTTATCATAGTTACCCCTGTTAAAGTTGTTCTCGCGGTTGTAGTTTCCATCTCGGACATAATGACCCTCACGGTTATAGTTACCATAGATCCCACCTTGGTTCCTTTAACCTTGGCGCCAATTCTCCTGATTTGAGCCTTGGGCACTCAGTCAGAAACCCCCCCTCCCCCGTCTGCTCATTTACTGCATAGGATTTTTCCGCATAATAGTATTCATCATTAGGTGGTGGTGTGCATTTATCTTTTCTGCACCCCCAGTGATATGTTTTAATACCAACCTAAGCTTAGTTCTCATTTGTGCCATCTCTTCACGGATCTCATCTGTGACTGGGTTGTGAGTGGATTGCACTGAGAAGGTGTTTCTCCCAGTATCTGACTTCCTAGTACTCCAAGCTTTATTATTCCGGGAGATTTTCTCTAACTTTTCAGCAATCTCACCATAAAGACAGTCCCCATATTAACCACCCGCTATCATATCCAACACCGCTTTATTATTATCATCCTGTCCCCGATAGAAGTATTCCTTCAAAGACTCATCGTCTATGCGGTGATTCGGGACACTTCTAAAAAACGAGGTGAATCTATCCCAAGAACTACTAACTGACTCTCCTGGTAGTACCACAAAGTTGTTCACTCTGTCTTTGTGGTTTATGTTCTTGGAGATCAGGTAGTAACGTGCTAAGAGAACGTCCCTTAGTTGGTTCCAAGTGAAAATTGAGTTATAGGGGAGCTCAGTGAACCAAATAGCTTCCTCTCCCGTTAGTGAGAGATGAAATACTCTTAGCTCTATTACATCTAAATCCAAATCAAGCCTCCCTACACAACTTTTACACACTGCCCTTACCTTACGTATATGGGCATGTGCTTTCTCAGAAGGTAGCCCTGAAAACAAACCTCTAGCAGTGAGCATTTCCATCAGACTACTAGTTACCACAAATGTGTGGCCTGGTGTTAGAGGGGGCAATAAAAGTGGCCCATCGGAGTCTGCTATATTATCATAGCCTCTGTAGTATTCTTGAGGCCGTGGAGCGGGATTGTGTCCCCTTTTTTTTATTTTCACCTGGATCATTGGGTAATAACTGACCATAAACATCAACCGAAGCTGGAATGTGCTGGAATGGATCATCATCATTAATACCCAAGTTTCGATTTATATTGCGTAGTGTACGCTCTAATTCGTGATCGTAGGGAAATAAGGGTTGTCTTCCTCTTCGTGTATTTGGCATACAAGGAAAATGGTTCTGCAAGAATCAAAAACAATAAAGCAAAGTAAAATCAAGAAAATATCAACTAAACTTTAGTAATAAGTTTAAGTTAATCTAAAAGCTACTTTCCCCGGCAGCGGCACCAAAATTTGATACGCTCAAACTTACTTGTCAAATAAGAAGTAAATAGGGCGTATCAAGTAAAGAATCCAACCAATGAGGTTGGGATCGTTCCCACGAGGAAAATAGTTCAAGCTTAACTTTAATATATTGTTACTATTATTTAGTCAATTATTTCCTTAGAAAATAAAAAAGAATAAAAGGGGGTTTTTTATTTCTAAATTAATGAAAAAGACTAACTACATTAAAGTAACCAACTAACAGAATCAAATCTTGGAGTTTAATCAATTAATAAAAGTAACTAGGATTTAGTATAAAACCTCACTTTTTTTTTAAATTTATGTTGCACTACTTAGTTTATTTAATAATCATTAGGAAGTCAAAAGTAATCAAAATGTAATTAATAACCAAGACCTTATCTCCCAATCTCAAAAACACTAACATTAAATACAACTCCCAATTTCTATATATACTCCCTATAATCCAATTAATAAAAACCTTTAACACAATAATAAAAAAAATATTAATGGCAACCAACTATAAATATTTATAACATAAATTTGGAATTAGATTGGATTTTACTTGTAATCTTGTTATCAAACTGGTCGGCGACGCTAAGAACAAGAAGAAGAGACTTATGCCTCCTATCTTATTAAAATAATAAATACCCTTGTTTCTTTAACTAATTAATTCATTTTCGTAATTAATTATATATGGGTATAAATTATATGGGGATAAATTATGGGTTAATAAATATTAAATTCTACTAATTTTAATGTTACATTCTTTAACCACCAACTAAATAGGTTATTTAAACAACCCCATTATTTTTATAATTGTAGTTATGAATGGTCCAAAATACCTATTTAAATTATATTGAAAGAGTATATTATGAAATAAAATGCTCTAATATTTAAAATGACTAAATGGGTCATTACATTAAAGAAGAAAAAGGAAAAGTGGTTTTTATTAATTAATTTGAGATGCAATAAATGCATCTTAGCTGAACTAAGATGTTTTAAATTAATGCTAAATTATCTGCTAAAACTAAGTTACTTCTTGTTGAAATTGAGGAACTAATCCTTAACAGTAGCTAACAAAGTTTTAATTAGACTAGAAAACTGAAAACAACTAAAAAGAAGCAATTTATTCTAGTGTGCACTTACTCAACATTATTTTACCCTACGTCATCATCTAGCATGAATTTAGGTCATGTACCTTGCTTTTTTGAGAACCATGAAAAACATCTTGAACCAAGGCTAAAACACTAACCTGAAGTGCCTTTCATGTCATCATCTGACCCAACCTAATCATTGTATAAATACCTTTGCAACTTGAAGTTTTGACTTTTACCGAACCAAACACCATAGTCAAAAGTTCCCTTGACATACCTTTTTACTCTTTTTGCTGCTTTCATGTGCATTTCACTTGCACAACTCAAAAATCTAGACAAGACACTTACTGCTTGTAGAATGTCGGGTCTCGTGGGGTAGTGAGATACATGAGAGATCCTACCATACTTCTATAACTTGCTTCGTCAACCTTTTCATTACCATCATTTTTATGAGATTTTCTTTATGATTCATTGGAGTGATAATAGGTTTGCAATCTTTCATTTTGAAATTCTTCATTATCTCCCTTGTATATTTCTTTTGACTAATATGCATTCAAATAAAGTAAGACATTTCTCCCAAGTCTGTCATTTCGAACACTTTCTTCATCTGTTCCTTGAATTCATCTATCACTTCAAGGTTGTTTCCTGTTACAAAAAAATCATCAACATACAGTTATATATATATATAACCACAATACCATTATCTCTTTTCTTAAAAAATAGAGAGTTTATTCACTTAGGATTTTCTTAAATCCTAAGACATGCATATAATAACCAATTCAACTATATGAAGACCTTGGAGCTTTGTTTGAAACCATAAACGGCTTTAATAGATACACTTTGTCTTCATGTCACCTTACAGAAAAACCTTGAGGTTTCTTCACACAAATTTGAACATGTAGAAAACCATTTAAAAAAGCGTACTTGACATCTACCCGAAATATTTTGCAATCTTTTTTAGTAGCATAGCTATTAACAACCTTATAGTATCAAGCGTAGCAACTGGAGCAAAGGTTTCTGAATAATCAACTCAAAAATTTATGAGTAACCTTTCACAACAAGTCTTGCCTTGAGCTTGTTAATAGATCCATCTGCATTCAATTCGTACAATAACCCACTTCACACCAATGATCATCCTATGTTGTGGTTTTTCGACAAGCTGCCATGTCTCCCTCTTCTCAATCATTGTAAGCTCCTCCTCCATTGTAGCTTTCCAATTATTATATGAAACTGCTTCTTCATATCCAGAAGGCTCTAAAATGGCCAAATTGCATATCTGGTATATGTTACAGAGCGACCTTGTCCCACTCAATGGTTGATCATCAATATTCTCATCTGAATCTACTAGATATCTTATGCTTCTGGTTAAATTCTTCCAAGTTCTGTTGCTTATTCTCCATAAAAAATACATCTCTACTTACCATAATTTTTTTTGTTTAAGACTGAAAAATTGTGTAAGCTTTGGATATTGTACTATAAACAACAAAGACTCCAAATTCGACTTTCTTATCTAACTTTTCGCTCTTAACCCGTGGAATATGAGAGAAAGACAAACAACCAAAGATTATTATGTTTTGTAAGTACGGCTTATACCCGTGCCATGCCTCAAAAGGTGTCTTTTCCTTCACGGCTTTTGTTGGAAACCTGTTCAGTAAGAATACAGCAGTGTTAGCTGCTTTTACACAAGCCCTTCTCATATAATAATCCTCTCAACATGTCCATTATCGATCTATTCTTCCATTCACTAACACCATTTCAATGTGGAGTATATGTAAAAGTGATTTGATGCTTATATCCTACATTTTCACGAAATTTTTCAAAATCTATTAGATGTGCACTTAGTACCATTACCTGATCTAAGCATTTGAATCCGGCAACAACTTTGATTTTCTACCAAAGCTTTGAATTTCGAGGACACTTCAGGTACTTGAGGTTTGAACTTGAGAAAATAAATCTAACACAATTGTGTCATATCATTAATGAATGTTATAAAAATATTTACTTCCGTTAAGAGAGCAATCATAAGTGGTAAATAAAGCAAGAATAAATATGGACTAATTGAAGCTTCACTGATGCTCTCCAGGTTGCCATGGCAAAAGGCATCTTACTTTGCTTTCCCAGTTGACATGTGTTGAAAGATGCGTGTTCATCCTCCATAAGTGGTAGTCCTCGAAACATATCTTTGTTTAGCATTTACAAGAGTACCCTATGATAAAAATGTCAGAGTCTCTTATTTCATATATTAGTTGTTATCTCTTGGCTTGAATAGGCAACCAATTTTTCATCCATTGAATCAAAGGAAAAGATCTTTCCTCTCATTTTAACTTGATAGATTTGTTAGCCCTTTGGATCAAAGATAAGACACTTATTGTCTCAAACGTAAGCTTAAACCATTCTCCAAAATTTTCCCTACGCTCAACAAATTTTGATCAAGTTCAAGAACATAAAGTACATATGAGATTAACTTTGTACATGTTTAGCTTTCAATAGCTACTGTGCCTTTCCCTTTGGATGGAAGGTAATCTCCATTAGCACCCTCACTAGGTTTAAGACCTCCATGCCTCAAATTCTTTCATCTTTATAATATTCTGTTTTAAAAAAGTCCTATATTTCCTTAGATGATTTAAGTGTCATGATTAGGGAAAATATTGTAGGAGATACTGCAGCATACAATGGTGGAATAAGAATTTTTAATAAGGGGATTCAAAATCTACAAAGATAGACACACAAATTAGCCGAAGGAGTTTGACATCTACTGTATATACCTAAAAATAATTTTAACCATGTATAAATCTTATATATTTTTTGCAAAAGGGGGTTCCGATGAACCCCTTCATTGTAAGGTGGCTCTGCCACATGCGTCATAGAGGCATGCCTTCGTCTTCGCCTTCCTGGTTTTCATCTCTTTGTCAATTTTAATCAGAGTCATTGTAGGATTTACTGGTAAAGGATAAACTTCATAGTCCTCCTCTACTGCCTCCCAGGGATCACATGCATCCAATGTAGGCTTCCATCCTAACAGCCCAAACCTGGTAGTTTCTCCATCAAAAGATCACGAAGTCTTAAAATACTGTGTTGTCATTGTGAAACCTTACGTAGCTGAAGCCCTAAAGTCAATGAGCATAAATTGTGGTTACTATGCTGGAATGGTATAATGTATTCATAACTATCTTGTCTACAACTAAAACAATGTTTGGTTGCTTTTCTAAAAATGTTTATTGGTATGATGCTTTGTATAATGTTGATACTTCACTTTAATTATATATACATCCAATAATTTATTTATACATATAAGTGGGCATAAAGAATGATTAAAAATGTCAATGTTTCCTTCTTTGTAGTGAGCAATCGTAAAGTAGATATAGTAACTTCATATTGTTAATAATATTAGCACCTTTGTCTAGCATTGATCACAATAAATAAGCAAAATCCACCATTTTTAATCATGATGTATGTCCACTTATATGTGTAAATTAATGTTTGGATGGATAGACAATGAAAGTGAAGTATCAACGTTGAACAAAGCATCATATCAATAAACATTTCTTTAGAAAAGCAAGAACCCATTGTTTTAGTTGTACACAAGATAGTTATGAATACATCATACCATTTCTTTTCCTTTTGGAATTTCATTGCATAATAAGGACACCATTCCACCATAGCCACAAGAATTTATGCTCATTCACTTTAAGGCTTCTACAAAGTAAGGTTTCACAATGACAGCACAGGACTTTCTGATTTTTTGATGGAGAAAACTATCAGGTTTGAGCTGTTATGGTGAAAGCCTAGATGCATGTGATCTCTAGAAGGAAGTAGAAGAGGATTATGAAGTCATTCATTTACCAAACAATTCTACAATGGCTCAGAATAAAACTGACAAAGAGAAGAAAACCAGGAAGTCGAAGGCGAAGGCATTCCTCTATGCCGCTAGTGGCGGAACCACTTTACAATGAGGGTTTCATCCGAACCCCTTCGGTGGAAAATTATATGATTTATACATGGTTAAAATAATTTTTAGGTATATATATTAGATGTCGAATCCCTTGTCTACTTTGTCTTTATATTTTTTTAGCTTTTGAATCTCCTTTTTGAAAATTATGGTTCCGCCACAGTATGCTGCATTATCTCCTACTATTTTTTCCAGTTTTCCAGAATCATGATAGTTAAATCGGCTAAGGAAATATGGGACTTTCATAAAAAGAAGATTAAAGAATTTGAGGCATAAAGGTCTTAAACCTTGTGAGATAATTTGAAATGCAAAAATTTAAGGAATCTGAGACAATTAAAGAGTACTCAGATAAACTTATTAGTAAGGACAATAAGGTAAAGTTACTTGGTGATGAACTTTCCGATACAAGGATTGTGCAGAAAATCCTTGTTAATTTACCCAAAAAGTTTGAAGAAACAATTTCTTCACTGTAAAACACAAAAGATCTGTCAAACATTACTTAGGCGGAACATTTAAACTACTTGCAATATCAGGGACAAAGAAGAATGATATTGAAGGAGCTCCATAAGCAAGGCATAAATTCAATGCTGGAGGCAAAGGTAGAAATCATAACTTGAGGAAGAGCTATGCTATGTCAACATAAGCTACTGCAACTGATAGCAATTCTAGCAACAAAAACAAAGGTGGAAAATATCAACCATGTTAGCATTGTTGGAAGATGAATCATCCACACATCAAATGTTGGAAAAAAACTAATATGAGATGCAAAAAGTTTCATAAAGTTGGTAATGCTGAGATTATTTGCCAAGAAAAAAGGCCAGAATAATTAAATAGAGCTCGAATTGCAGACCAACAAAAAGAATATCAATTGTTTGTGGCCAATTGTTTTGCAAGTAGAAGTTCAAGTGAAAGCTTGTTAATAGTGGTTGTACAAATCATATGACTCATCATGAGTACTTTTCAGAGATTAGACGGATCTACAATCTCTAAAGTAAGAATTGATAATGGAGATTACCTTCCTGCCAAAGGTAAAGGTATAGTATCTACTAAAAGCTAATTAGGTACAAAGTTAATCTCAAATGTACTTTATGTTCCTGAACTTGATCAAAAAAATTTAAGCATAGGGAAACTTTTGGAGATTTGTAATAAGCTTAACTTTGAGGTCATGAAGTGTGTGATCTTTGATCCAAAGGGCCAAAAAATATGTCAAGTTAAAATGAGAGGACAAAGCTTTTCTTTTGATTCAATGGTGGAAAAATTGGTTGCCTATCCGAGCCAAGAGATGACAACAAATATATGGAACAAGAGACCAGGACATTTCCATCAGAACACACTCTTCTACATGTCGAGATGCTTATTATATGATAAGGGCTTACCGAAAAAGTTATGGGAAAAAGCAGCTAACAAGACTGTTTTTTTTTTTTTACTGAACATGTTGCCAACAAAAGGAGTGAAGGAAAGGACACCTTTTGAGGCATGGCACCGGTATAAGCCGTCCTTACAAAACTCAATAATATTCAGTTGTTTGTGTATATCTCATATTCCACAGGTTAAGAGGGACAAGTTAGATAAGAACACTTAATCTGGAGTCTCTATTGATCATAGTACAATCTCTAAAGCTTACAGAATTTTTCAGCCTCATATAGGAAAAATTATGGTAAACATACATGTATTTTATGGAGAATGAGAAATGGGACTGGAAAGAAGTTACAAGAAGACTATCACAAGAAATCTACTAGATTAAAATGAGAACATTGATGATCAACTTGTGAGAGGAACAAGGTCGCTCTTTGACATATACCAGAGATGCAATGTGTCCATTTAAAGCCTTTTGGATTTGAAGAAGCAATTTCATATACCAAGTATAAAGATTCAATGTAGGAGGATTTTTCAATGATTGACAAGAGCGAGACATGACACCTTGTGGAAAAATCACAACATAGGAAGATCATTGGTGTGAAGTGGATTTATCGCACGAAATAGAATGTTGATGGATTTTTTAACAAGCTCAATGAAAGACTTGATGTGAAATGTCACTCATAAATATTTAGAGTTCATTATTCAAAAACCTTTGCTCCAGTTGCTAGGATTGATACTATAAGGCGGTTATTAGTTATTTTTGCTCAAAAAGGTTGGAAAATCTTCCAATTAGATCTGAAGTCAGTTTTTTAAATGGTTTTCTACGGGACAAAAATTATGTTAAGCAACCTCAAGGTTTTTATGTAATGGGACATGACGACAAGGTTGAAGAAAGCCCTGTATTGTTTAAAACAAGCTCCAAGGGCTTGGAACAGTCGAATTGATAAATACCTGTAAGGCTTAGATTTTAATAAAAGCAAACGGGAATCAACTCTACTTGATAAAAAGAGATTCTGGCATTGTGTTTATGGTTATATCACTTTATGTTGATGATATTCTTGTAACAGGAAACAACCTTTAAATAATACATGAATTCAACGTTGAGATGAAGAAAGTGTTCGAAATGAAAGACTTGGAAGAAATGTCTTACTTTCATGGAATTTAGATTAATAAAATCCACAATGAAGAAGTTCAATATGAAAGATTGCAGACCTATAAACACTCCAATGTATCAGAAACAAAAGTTGATCAAAGATGATAGTAGTGACAAGGTTGACGACGCAAGTTATGGAAGTATGGTTGAATTTGTCGTGTATCTCACTACCATGAGACTTGACATTCTGAAAGCAGTAAGTGTCTTGTCTATATTTGTGAAGTGAAATGCACATGAAAGCAACAAAAAGAATAATAAGGCATGTCAAGGGAATTTGGACTATGGTGTTAGGTTCGGGAAAAGTCAAAAGTTAAAGTTTCAAGGGTGTTCTAATAGTGATTGGGCTGCGTCAGATGATGACATGAAAAATCACTTCAAGTTATTGTTTAGCCTTAGTTCAGGATGTTTTTCATGGTGTTCAAAATTCAAGGTATTGTGGCATAGTCAACTACAGAAGCTGAATTTACAGTCGTTGTTGCAACTGTTATTCAAGCTCTTTAGATAAGGAAGATTATGTTAGATCTTGATCTTGAGCAAAAAGAAATTACGTGTTTGTGGATAATTAGGAAGCCATAGCAATTTCTCATCGCTTCTCTACATTGGGTGTTCCTTTTTATCTCAAACTAGAAATTTTCTTTCTCTCTTTTCTCAATCAAACAATATTTTTCCTCTTGAACTGGTAAGTTTTTCATAAATTTTTTCAAGTATTTTTTTATATTAATATTATTCATGTATTGACTTGTGTCAAGAACACTGGTTGCAATAATATTTTTGGTGTATTTTTATTTATAAAGGTTTTGAATGAAAATATAGTACCCCAAATCATGATTGTTGAAACATTTTAATATTGTTTTTTTTATCAAAAAAGATATTTTGTTGAAATAAATTTTTTATAAGATTTTATTAATATAATATTAAATTTCACTTGCACATTCAAATATCAAAAACAAATGACAGTTCAGATTTAAAGACCACATCTTAATATTCAGATGTGTACTCAGATCAAAACACTCAAATCTTAATATTCAGATGTCTATTCAGATTTAGACCTTAATCTTAATGGAAACAAATGAGGTCTAAGACTACTTTATGGTTAATGTGAAATGTAAATATAATTTTATATTTAAGAATTCAAAAATTAATGGGATTTTACTTCCACGAGCCTTATGAATTTATTGCTAATATATCTTTTTTTCCCTTATGAAGTTCAATAGTATATTCATAACTTCCTCCGTAAAATTTTATTTGTCATGTTACATTTATCCAAAGTCAATTTTACTAATTTTTAAAATTAATTTAGATTACATTAATTCAATATTTTAAACAAAAGATTTAGACATTAAAAAACTATATGAAAAGTATTATAAATTACATTTTTTGTCATATGAATACAATGAAAAAATACATCCTAAAATGTTAGTCAAAATTGTTATAATTTGACTCTAAAATAGAAACTATTTTCTTCATTACAAATTAATTATTCAAAATCTCTCTTTTTCTACTTTATTCTTCTTCTAATCTGCTAGTTTCAGAACACACTATAACGTCAATTATGGCAAAAGATATAAGGTAACCGTACAAATAAGTAATTAGTGGTATTTCCATATGTTGTAATAACTTTTGTTTGGTGGCTTCTTTCCTTTTTTGTAAGAATTTAAATTTCCAATATTTTATTTTCATCAACTTTTTCTTAATTTTAAAGTGAAAACATCGAGCGGCACGGTCCAAAATGGACATGATGAAACTTGTTTTATCCCATCAAGACAAGTTAGCCTAAAATTCAAATTAAGAGATAAATGGGAAACTAAATCAGAAATAAAAATTAATATAATCTCAGCAACACACCGTGGATAACATAACTCAATTATAACTCCAACACCTGGTAGTCACTTGTACATGCTTCTTAGTAAGAAATATTAGTCTGAATGTCTTTGTTTCTATACTAGAACAAAAACATACTAAAAGAGTAGAAGGTGTCCGCCGAAATGATAACAACCATCTCATAAACTCTCCAAATGTAGCCTCACACATAGAAGAGAAAAATAAGTAATCAAGATGATCAGGTTCGTAACCTACACAAATGTAGAAGAGAGGGAGTGAGTACTAAATAACACAGTTCTAAGCAAGCAAACAACTAGCTCGAAGTAAAAAAATATTGAACACAAGTACTCATCAACTCCAATGGAACCTCCTCAACTAAAACCTGCAAGAAAGAATTAGCCAAATCTAACAGTGTTCACTCCATACCACTAAGCTCATAAAGGCCATAAATTTTTGCACCTGAACACGAGTAATCAAAGCCACCATTGTATCTTATAATACAATAGCCACAATAAGATATCAACAATCGCAATCGATGAGAATCAAATGAAGTGCAATGTTATATAGAGTGATGCATGTTTGTCCTAATGATAAACATTAGTTGTCTCTCAGTATTAAACTCATGAGGAGCCCTTCATTCCATGCTTATGTCACCGGATGATGGGTCGATCCTTATGTTATTTCAATGAATTTGACATGGATGTTGTAACACCTCGTATCCTAGATAGACAAAATTGCAGATTTCAAAAGCTGCATGTGCCACCGACGGGCACCACCATGGACCGTAAGGTGAAGCACGTCTGTGCTGGTAGTCCATGGATGGTCGACTGTAGCCCTCCCTAGAAGCAGTCAAAAAATTCCTCTAAGTGTTAATCACGGTCATACCTACGGGCCGTAATCCATGCCACATACCATGGTCCTTGTTCGTGAATCGATACCCAAAATTTCAGTCCCATTCACCGAACGATGGACAACCATCACAGACCAACGGTGACCCCAATAATAGTTAAGTCAGGGGTCATTTCGTTTTTCTGTATGCATTGTACATCTAAGCTACATTATTTAAACCCTAAGCTCCATAGTTTTGGTCAACTTTAGCCTAGAATCATTAGTCAAACTCACCCAAGTCATATCATTCACCAAAATTAATAAAACATAGAACACAAAGAAGTGAAAAAGGCGACCAAACCCTTCCTAAGAACGCAATAAGTTTCCATCAATTCTAGCCCCAAAATCGAAATATTTTTCTATAGAATTCATAACCAAATATGTGGGATTTAACTATTGGGTTTCTTTCGCCCATTCGGTCCCTAAATTTAGTAAGATTCTTGATTCCGTTATTATCAACTGGACCTAGGGTTTCTAGAATTTAAAAAATTATCATTAATTAGAACTACTTTACTATTCATAATTAGTAAATCAGGATCTTTAGCACATCTCAGTATAAACTACTTCATAATTACAAAACCCTAGGAATATAGTTCTTTAAGTTCGTGAACTACACATGCTAGGTCAGATCAAACAATTATACATGCTCCAGTTAAAAATGTTTCATTATCAGTACATTAATGTTGTGTTTTTAGTTAGCATGTAAATATTTGATCTATCCAATTTTTTCAGCATTTCAATTATAAATTACTAAATTATATACCCATAGATCCCAAAACTACATGCCCCGTAGGTTGTAAGTCCCTTCTATGGTTAATATTTTTGTGATCATGCTAGTCATGCCTTTATACCTTTCGCAGGGTATATTGGGTCCTCTCGATGTGGCGTATACATCGTACTCCATATTTAGGTCATGTAGTTTTACATTGGTAATTAGTAGCTCCCATAGTTTTGTTAGATTCTATTGCATTGAATATGTTATCACTTCTCTATTTAGTATCAACATGTTATGAACTTGTTCATTGCATTTACTAATTTCATATTCACTATTCTCAGTTTGATATCGTGCTTTTATAATATCATTGCTCAGTATATGCTTTGGTTTGGTTGTGATTATTATTCAACTTTACTTTATCCTGCATGCTTAGTACCTTTCAAGTAATGAAACATACTTTGCTCTACATGTTTTAGTGATGTAAGTTCATGTTCTCAACTTCCAGATCATGCATCTATCGGTTCCCGATCTTTAGTTCAGCAACATAAAAGGTGATTCCTCATTTATCAAGGACGTTAGACATGTTTTGTTTTGATTTTAGTCTTTAGTTTCCATTTTTCTAGACTTATATGGGGCATGTCCCAACTCTTACAGTTAGTTAAAGGTCTATTTTGAACATGGATAGTTTCAGTCTTAGTTTGGAGTTTCATCATCAGTTTTTATTAAACTCTCCTCAGATTTTTTTTTCCAGACAGTATATGTATATTTCCCCATCATTTAAGATTATCTCATGATTAGCTTACGTACAATATTTATTGTTTTAGTTTACTTTAATTTGCTTATGATATGCCACCAAAGTTAGCTTGTGGTCGCATGTGATATTAGGTCCTATGCATGCGTCGGTATCAAAACATTAGGTTTGAGTGTCCTAGGATGCTTGAAAAGCCGCACTAAGTAGAGTCATTTTCATATGTGTGAAGTGCACCATATCTAATGAGAAGGAGGATATGAGGTGCTTAAGGAAAACTTCACTTTCTGCTACTTTTATCATGAGTGAGGTATGATCCAACTTCTCATTTGAAACACTATTTTATGTGGTTCAGATCTTCCCTCTCATAGAGCTTACCCAGAAAATGCTAATGCATGTAACAGTAATCTAGTCCCTCCAGTCCGAGACCATGAGGTTTCAAATGTAGAGCTTCTAAATGTTATCTAAATTTTGGCTCAGAATATGACTTATCAGAACAATCAGTAGTTTGAGGGATATAAGCTTAGGGAAATAGTTAAGGTCAACACGAAACCTTGAACGGGGAACTATGAGTGCTCTCAGTAGAAATCGGGTGATCGAAATCACTTACAATTTTGAAAAAATTGGAATAGTAGGGCACTAAGCTCTTAGTCTCAAGGAAGTGTTTCAGGAAATAAGACCTACCCAACTTGTCAAAATTTTGGTAGGAACCATCCAGGCAAGTGTATTATAGGCAAGGAATGATGTTTTGGGGTGTGGTTAGTATGGTTATAAGGTGAAGATTTGCCCTTTTGCAAAGAAGGGTCAAGAAAGTAAAAATAATAGGACTAAGTCTACAGTTTCAGCAACACCAGTAGGTCGCCCAAATCAGCAGGGTCTGTCATATGGTACAAGTGACTGTCATTACCAGAACAAGTTCCATGCTATGCACACTCGACATGACCAGAAAGATTCTCTTAATTTGGTCACTAGTACGTTACGAGTCTTTCTTTTAGATATTTATGTGTTGTTAGGTCCATGGACTACTTTTTCTTTTGTAAATCCCTATATATAAATAAATTTAGGTGTTAGCACAAAAAATACTTTAGAACCCTTATCAGTCTTCACTCCATTTAGTGACCCAGTTATAGCTAGTAGGGTATACATAAATTACCCTGTCGAAGTCCCTCCAAAAAAACACCTCAAGCCTTGTAAATTTAGAAATGATAGATTTTGATATCAATCTAGGCATTGATTGGCTACCATCCTATTATTCCTCAGTCGATTGTTGAAATGGAATCGTTCAGTTTTAGTTTCCAAATGAGCCAATATAGAATGGAAGGGCACTAACTCAGTATATATAGGTCGATTTATATCTTACTTAAGACCAAAAAGATGATATATATGGGTAGTGTAGGATATGTTCAGGAAGAAAGAAATGAATTAGCCAAAGATGTTCATCATCTTGCTCGCTTAGGAGTTTGCTTATGAACATGACAAATGGTGGTGAAATAACCTAGTAAGATCAAAATCTTCATTGGTAGCGAAGGTTAAGGAAAAACAAGATAGTGATCCTAAACTTCTTGAGTTGGAAGGTGCAATTTATCGGCATAAAGAAGAGGTTTATCCCTGGGGGAGATGGTCTCATATGTGTTCCTAAGGTGGATGAGTTGGTGAAGCACCCTTTATAAGTCTTGATTCAGTTAATGATTCTATGGAGAAAGTGCAACCCAATAGAGATATATTTAGAAAATTTAGAGTCTCCAGAAGTCTTATGCAGACGTAAAGAGAAGATAATTAGAGTTCCAAGTTGATGATATGAATTTTCTTGAAAGTATCACCTATGAAGGGGGTGATGAGGTTTTTCATGAAAGGGAAGATTAATCCTAAATATATAGGCCCTTAAAATATTCTAAAAAGGATTAGAAAGGTGGCTTATGAGTTAGAGTTTCCAGCAGAACTAGCGTTAGTGCATCCGATTTATCATATTTCATTGTTAAAAAAGTGTGTAGGTGATCCATTGTCCATCGTACTTGAGAACATTTGGATGTAAAGATAGTCTCACTCATGAGGATGTTCCAGTTTAGATTCTTTATCGTCAATTTTAAAGATTGAGAAACAAAAAAGTCGCTTCATTTACTTGGGAAGCAGATGAAGCCATGAAGGACAAATATCCTCACCTCTTTAATTTATCAGTCATTCATGCGTAAATTCAATCTTATTATCATGTTCCTTCAGTTTGTACTTACATTTTTAACATAGTTGTATGTTCTTAGAACTTAGTTAAGTTACAAGTTAGTTTTAGTAATTTTTTTGTGGGAACCACCTACAGACTGTGAGGTGACCTACGGTCCGTGGGTGGTCACTTGTAGCCCTCCCAGAAATAATCCAAAAACTTTTCTAAGTTTTGACCCATGACCGGACCTACGAACCGTAGGCCAGGACACAGGTCGTGGTCTTGATCTGTGGATCCATACCTCAAATTTCATTCAAGTCACCAAACGATGGTCGACTAGTACGGACCATTGGTCAATCAAAAGTTTGTCGGTCTGGTCTGTTGGTGACCCTAACCATAGTTAAGTCAAGGGTCATTTGGTTTTTCGTTATGTGTTGGACCCCTAAACTAAGTCGTTTAACACGTAAACTATGAAATTTTGGGTATTATTAGACTAGAAAGATAAGTGGAGCTTACCCAAGTCAGATCATTCACCGAAGTTCATAAAACTTAGAACGCAAGGAGGAGAAAGAGGTAACCAAACCCTTCCGAAGAACACATCGATTTTCCATCAGTTTGAGCCCTAAAATTGATTTTTTTTGGTGGAATTCATCACCAGGTATATTAGATTTCACTAGTGGGTTCCCTTCGCTTATTAGGTCCCTATAATTCAATAAAATTCTTAATTCCATTATTATTAACTAGAACTAGGGTTTCCAGAATTTCAGCAAATTATCATGAATTAGTTACTTTACTATTCCTAATTAGTATATCATGATCTTCAACATGTTTTAGTATAAACCCTAGTTATGTAGTTCTTTTAGTTCATAAATTTAACATGCTAGGTTAGATCAAACAATTATACATGTTCAATTATAAATGTTTCATTATCAGTACATTAATGTAGCATTTTCTGTTAGCTTGTCAGTATTTAAGCTATCCAAAATATTCAGCATTTCAGTTATAAATTGCTAAATTACATAATCAGTTGGAAGAAGACTTAGAGTGGACTAGGTTTATTAACCCGTATGAACAAAAACTATGTGCCCCGTAGGTTGTAAGTCCCTTTTATGGAAAAAAAAATTTTAACACGCTAACCATTACTTTATACGTCTGACATGGTATATTGAGTCCTCTCGATGTGGAGTATACATCAGACTCCACATTTAGGTCATATAGTTTTATGCTGGTCATTAATAGCTCCCACAGTTCAATAAGATTCTATTGCATTGACCATGTTATCGGTTTAGTATTCATTCTCAGTATGTTATGAACTTGGTCTTTGCATTTAGTTATTTCATGTTTTAGTATACTATTATGCTTATGTCATATCATTGCTCAGTATATACTTTACTTCAGTTATGATTAATATTTAGATTTACACTATATTGCACTCTTAGTACCTTTCAAGTACTAGCGTATACATTGCGCTACATCTTCTCGTGATGTAGATTCAGGTTCTCAGCTTTTAGATCATGCATAGATTGGTTCCTGATCTCCAGTTCAACAATATTAGTGGAAAGTCCTCATTTCTCGAAGACGCCAAACATATTTTATCTTGATTTTAGTCGTAGTTTCAGTGTTCTTAGACTTAGCTGGGGCATGTCCGAACACTTCTAGTCAGTTAGAGGCTTATTTTATAGTAATAATAATAATAATAATAATAATAATAATAATAATAATAATAATAATAATAATAATAATAATAATAATAATAATAATAATAATAATAATAATAATAATAATAATAATAATAATAATAAAAATAATAATAATAATAATAATAATAATAGTAATAGTAATAATAATAATAATAATAATAATAATAATAATAATAATAATAATAATAAAAATAATAATAATAATAATAACAATAATAATAATAATAATAATAATAATAATAATAATAATAATATTAAAAATAATAATAATAATAATAATAATAATAATAATAATAATAATAATAGTAATAATAATAATAATAGTAATAATAATAATAGTAATAATAATAGTAATAATAATAATAGTAATAATAATAATAGTAATAATAATAATAGTAATAATAATAATAATAATAATAATAATAATAATAATAATAATAATAATAATAATAATAATAATAATAATAATAATAATAGTGCGATTCTGGATGAAGCATTTGATTCCATATGCTTAAATTGGCCGTGCGGATTACCGCCAGCCATTGCGAGTAAATGGTATCAGAGCCATGTTGTTTATAAGCTTAGGCGATATTAATCTGTCAGTATTTCTTTAATGAATATTATAAGAAATCGGGCTACTGTCAAAAACAGTAGAAAAGATGAGTATGATATGCCTCAGCAGCTGGATCTCCTTAATAGATGGACAATTCCTAAAATAGAACCCAGGGTTATATACCAGATGGGAACTTTTGAAAAATTGGGTTTTAAACAAATTGTTAAAACCACAGAAGAAACTATTACAGTGGATTCTGATCATGGTACCTTCAGATTATTATCTGAAAATGATTTTGCCCCTTATAGGGATAATTATAAATTTATGCATATTGGCCTTGTTTTAAGCCACTTACTTTAAGAGGTCTACCGGAAAGTTTTATAGCAGCTTTAAGAGATGGTAGAAACCAAAATTGGAAGAAGTCTCTAATAGGGACAGTTCAACCCAGCTTGGCATATGGCCCTGTTTATTTTAATACTTATCCTAATTTGCAGATATCTTTAAGTGATGAAAATTCTTTAAATACTTTAATTTTGAGTATTAAATTACATGGTTATGATTACTTACCTGGAACTGAAGTCATATGTATTTGTTATAGAATGTATTATAAACCACTTTATACTTTGAATCCTATGTGTAAAATTATGGATCTAAAAAATGAGACTATTTTAATAGAAACTAATTTCAGTAGGTCTAAAGTTATTACTAGACGACCTATTAAATGGGATGAAATTGATTTTCCTAAAGAATGGGTTATTGAAGAAGCTGTTGCTCCTAGAAATAATATGAATTTTGATATTTCTGATATTGAACAGGCTCCTGATGGAACGGTAAAAATAAAATTTACTGATCAAAACCTGTTAATGAGTTATACCGATAATATCGGACTACTGCCAAAAATGCCTAGATCTAATTATTCTTATATTTCTCCAGCTGATTATGTGGTTAATATACCCTCCAGAGCTTCTACATCTCAAATAAGAGATGAAGATAACTCTAGATCTTCAACCTTTGATACAAAAGAAAACGAACGAGTTGATAATATCAAAATTGAAAATCATATTGTTACTCCTGATATGGATGAACCCACTCTCTCTGAGATGAATTTTCCAAATGGTTTTTATGAATCAAAAAGACAGACTTGATTTTAGACCGGGATCTCCGGTAAGAGAAAAGATTTCAAATGAATTCTTTGAACCTAAGTGGAAACTTTTTAGAGAATGGTTCTTTAAAAATTTTGATAAAAACCAAAGGACCTTTTTACAAGATGAATTTTATAAAGATCTTTCGCAAGCTAATAAAATTATTGCTTTTATTCCTTGGTTTATGACTAAATATATTTATAAATATATTTGTATGCTTGAAAAAGATTATAAATTGACTGATGGGTCTATTACTAAATCAATTTTACCCCCCCAACAGTCTTTTCAAATTGAGAAAAATAATAAAATTGTTCATTTTACAGCCTTTGCAGAATTATTTAATGATGATACTGCTTTAATAACTGCCAAGCATGTCAAAATTCTTATACAGCAAAATAATTATACAAATGTTTATATGAGCATTCTAGGAGAACATATTCTCTCTTTACATGATAAAATCAATTATATATGTTCTACTATCGAAAAATCTAAAGCTTCTGATAAAGGCAAGGAAAAAGCTTCTGCGAGTATCCAGCCTCCACGTGAAATTAAAGATTTTAAATTATCAAAACTTGATAATATTTAAAGGTGGCTAGAAGAAAAATATAAAAAAGATTTAGAACTTAGTCCTCTTAATATAGAGAAAAATGATAAGAATAATAATATTCCTAAAAAGAGTAATACTCTTGATGAGATTAATAAAATCTCAGAAAAATATGCTAGAAAACCGGTCCAAAGGATGTACTATTATCCTAGACCAACTCCTCAAGATATACTCTTAGAGGAACAAGAATTTATTGTCTCTAATAGTTCAGTGGTACTGAAATTTATGAATGGAATATTGATGGTTTTACTGATAGACAGATTTATACACTGGCTCATAGAATTCTTATGTATAGTACTATTTGTAAAGCTAATAAGAATTCAGAACAAAATACAGCAAGCATGGTTATTGCCGGATTTACAGGGCAATTAAAAGGATGGTGGGATAATTATCTCACAGATGAACAAAGGATGGCAATTTTAAATGCCGTAAAGCAAGAAAATGGTAGTTCAACTCCAAATATAGTTTATACACTAGTTTTAACCATTATAGAACATTTCTCTGGAAGATGGTCAGATAATAGTGAGACTATCAGGACTCTTTTACAGAATCTTAAGTGTAGATCTCTTACTAATTGGAGATGGTATAAGGACACATTTTTGTCCAGAGTTATGGAGTTACCAGAGTGTAATAGTTCTCATTGGAAATCTAAATTTATAGATGGACTTCCAAATTTATTTGCAGAAAGAATTAGAAAAATCCTTAGAGGGGATGAGGTTAATATTAATTATGAGAATTATAATTATGGAAAGCTTATTAGCGCTGTAGTTCAAGAAGGTCTAGCTCTATGCAATGAAATACAGTTGAATCAACAAATCAAGAAGTATCATATTAATGAGAAGCAGCAATTGGGAGAATTCTGTGAACAATTTGCTATTGATATACCAGAATCCTCAAAAAGATCTTCTAAAAAGAAGAAAGATAAGGATTATACAGAAAGACCTTATAAACCTCATAGGAAAAAGAAACGACTGGAAAAAAGTGAAAACAGGAAATCCAAAAGATTTGATAAAAAATCCTTTAAGCATAATAATGCTTGTTATAAATGTGGAAGGGTTGGCCACTATGCAAAAGATTGTAAAGTTAAGGACAAAATTAAGAGTCTTAATCTAGATGATGATATCAAGGATTCATTGTGTAAAATTCTGGTAAATTCTTCACCTAAAGAATCAGGCCCTGATAATAGTGGGGAAGAAGAAGAATCTCATACTAGTGAGGATTTAAGGGTTCTCCATGATGAGAATTATATCTCTTCGTCAGATGGAGAATGTATGCCTTGTCAAATAGGAGAAACTTGTGAAGACAAGCAGAATACAGATGAGTTTTATAAATTTTATTCTCAATTCAAAGATCTTAATCTTAATGTCATTAATAGTGATGATTGGATTGAGATGATCAAATTAATAGATGATCCAATAATAAGATCTCAGATTATTGATAAAATGGGAAGCACCTCTACTAATAAAGTAGAATCTCCTAGAAAAGAAATTCAGACTGAGAACACTACTTATACAATGGCTGAATTAAAGAGACAACTTCATAAGAGGTCTCAAAGGAATAATATTCCAACTACAATTCAAGATTTATCTGAAGAGGTTAATAACCTTAAAAAAGAAATTAATGATTTAAAAAATGAGAGTATTATTCTTGATAAGAGAATTACATTTGTTGAAAGTATTAATAATACTCAAAAAGAGAGTCAGGATGCTGATAATGTTGAAAGTATTAATAATACTCAAAAAGAGATTCAGGATGCTGATAATTCTTTTAATTCTCTTCATAATTTAACTCCTGATGATTTTTCAGAAGAAAATAAAGAATCATTTTTAAAAACTATTGAATTAATTACAGCTCATAAACCTCTTGCAAAAATTTCTATAGTTATTGATTATAATTTGAAAAGAGATTTTGTTGCTCTTATTGATAGCGGAGCTGATTTAAATTGTATCCAAGAAGGATTGATCCCTTCAAGATATTTTAAAAAGACTACTCATATTTTAAGAAATGCTAGTGGTCATAAGATGGATATTGATTATAAAATTCCCAAAGCTTATATTTGTACAAATAATGTTTGTATTCCTGAAAGTTTTGTTTTAATAAAAAACATTTCAAATGAAATTATTCTTGGAATGCCTTTCTTTTGGAAAATTTATCCAATTACTTCTTGGGATCATACTGGAATTACTGGGAATTTTGAAGGGAAAAGGGTTAGGATTGATTTTATATCTCCACCCTATTCAAAGTTCATAAATGAAGTTAAGGATTTAATTTCTTTAAAGAACAAGCAAATAGGATTTTTGAAAAATGAAATTTGTAGTCTTACTATTGAAGAGACTTTACAAAATCCTAAATTACAAGAAAAAATTGAATATTTAAAAAATCAATTTTCTTTACAAATTTGTGGTGATCACCCGAATATTTTCTGGGAAAGAAAAAAACATATTGTTAGTCTTCCATATGAAGAAGATTTCTCAGAAGATTATATTCCTACTAAGGCAAGACCTTGCCAAATGAATTCAGATTACTTAGAATTATGTAAGAATGAGATTAATAGTGTCTTACAAAAACGTTTAATAAGACCTTCAAAGTCACCATGGTCTTGTACTGCTTTCTATGTTAATAAACATGCAGAACAAGAAAGAGAAATTCCTAGACTCGTTATAAATTATAAACCTTTAAATAAAGTTTTGAAATGGATCAGATATCCTATTCCTAATAAAAAGGATTTACTAAATCGTCTTCATGAAGCTATTATATTTTCAAAATTTGACTTAAAATCTGGGTATTGGCAAATTCAGATTTTTGAAGCTGATAAATATAAAACAGCTTTTAATGTACCCATGGGACAATATGAATGGAATGTTATGCCATTTGGTTTAAAAAATGCCCCATCAGAGTTTCAAAAAATTATGAATGATATTTTCAATCCTTTTAGCAATTTTATAATTGTGTATATAGATGATATCTTAGTATTTTCTAAAAATTTAGAAACCCATTTCAAACATCTTGATTTATTTAAGAAAATCATTATTCAAAATGGTTTGGTTATATCTAAGCCAAAAATGCATATTTTCCAAACTACTGATAGATTTTTGGGACATAACATAGAAAAGGGAAAAATCATTCCTATTCAGAGAAGTATAGAATTTGCTTCTAAATTCCCTGATATCATTACGGATAAAACACAGCTTCAGAGATTTTTAGGAAGCTTGAATTATATTTCTCCTTTTATAAAGGACTGGGCAAAAGATGCTGCTCCATTATATGAAAGGCTTAAGAAAAATGCTAAGCCATGGACAGATGGTCATACGAAAGCTGTCCAGCAAATTAAAAGCAAGGTTAATAATCTTCCATGTCTTGTTCTAGCTAATCCCAGTTGGAACAAAATTGTTGAAACAGATGCCTCTGATATAGGCTATGGAGGGATTTTAAAACAAATCTCCCCAGATGATAATAAAGAATATTTAATACAATTTTATTCAGGAAAATGGAATAATAGCCAAAGAAATTATGCTACCATAGCTAAAGAAATCTTGGCTATTGTGAAAAGTGTTCTAAAATTCCAAGGAGATCTTTATAATCAAAAGTTTATCATAAAAACTGATTGTCAAGCTGCTAAATTCATTTTTAATAAGGATGTAAAACATGATGTTTCTAAACAAATATTTGCTAGATGGCAGGCCTTATTAGCACCTTTTGATTTTGAAATACTTTATAAAAAAGGAATAGATAATAGTCTTCCTGATTTTCTAACTAGAGAATATCTAATCAAATAATTCTTTTTTTGCAGCATGATGAGGCCATCTTGGCCCTCTTCCTCTAATAGAGGAAAGGGAAGAGGACGAGGAGGACGGACAAATAATAATGTCCTAGCTCAAATTGGAAATCAGAGGCTTATAGCCGCAAATATCACAAGAACATCGGCTAGCACATCAACTGGCATATCAGGGATAGACGCAAGCAATCCAATGTATAAAGAATTTATGGATTTTATAAAATCCAGGCAATAAGAACAGCCATCATACTCCGCTGTGGCAAATGAAGAGGTCGTTGAAAATATTGAAGTCTATGACCAAAATGATTTGGATGAAATAATACTAATTTTAGACCCAAAAGATCTACAATGGAAGGATGAACCTTGGCAAATCATGACAAGGTATTTTGATACAGCATCATATGCTGTCCAGACTTATAAATTCAGAATGCATTATGAGATTATACTCTCATCCATGGGATCAGCTGAATTCCAACATTTTTACCCAGCAAACACTAGGAAAGTTTATAACTTTTCTAAGATAATCATAAAAAAGATAGTTACTCCTGAAGAATGGGAATTAGTACAATGAGGGAGAGAGAATATACTCACCCAGAATAGAAAACAGCAGTAAGATTTAATTACTGGGATTATGTGGAAAGCTTTAATAAAGCTCTGTTATATGAGAATGCTAGTAAGAAGCATTCATGGTTTATTAAGATCTGCTCTAATAATTTTAAGCAAAACATCCCAAACTGGTTTTGTAAGTGGTGGACTTTATATGGTCCCACAATAAATATTCTTCCTGAAAATTATAAGCTGTTATATGCAGAATGGGTGGATATATCCCCCAAGATCTTACAATTACAAAAAGATGATATTTACTTTAAAGGGATTTCAATAATGTATTTCTTTATAGAATTCTCAATTCCATGGATAATGAAATGGACAGTTGAAGTTCAAACAGATGGACAAGAATTTCCTTGCCTCAAAAGGAAATTCCATACAAAGTTCTGGAGTAAATTACTCCACAAAAATCCAGAAGGACAATTACATGAACAGGAGATAATAGACTCCATTAGAAATTCCATTGACAAAGGTAATAACCAGGTTGGTTCCTCAACAGATAGGGAAGATAATAGTCCCTTTAAGCAAATTTGCAGAGAAATCCAAATGAAGGGAGGAGTCATATCCAAGTCTGAGATCTTAGCTTCTTATATGGAGGAAGTTAAAAGGGACTTAATGAAGCATTTGGGAAAAAATATCCCAAAAAATACAGATAACATGTCAGTTTCTACTTCAAATGAAGAAGAATGCCTAGCTGGAGAATCCCAGGATGAAGACGAAATGGACGTTGAAGAATTCCTGCAACAATTCAGCAGTCAGATGGAAGAATCTTCCAGTTCAAAAAATGACAAAGGCAAAGGAATAGCAAAAGACTAAAAAATCAAAAACATAATAATTGATTTAACTTTTATAAAAGTAGTAGGTCCCAATGTCGGCCATTATTAATGCGCATGATGTAAGCGCTTATATCATTTATTTTGTTATTTTCCGTGATCCTTCTCTATAAAAGGATCCTTCTTTCTTAGTTAAGAGAGGCATTAGCCACCAGTGTAAAAATCTCTCTCTTTTAAGAAGTTTGAATAAAATATCTACTAGTTGTTCATACAAGAAGAGTTTGAAGGTATATCATTATATCTGTTAATTTATATATATCTACTTTATTTACTTTGTTGTTTAATTACGCCTAGATGGTAGGCTAAATTATTACTGACGGATTAATATCGATCTAAATTATGAACAAGATGGTAAGTCTTGAACTGTTCCAATGTTTCTAAGGTCGAAATAGTGCAGTTTAAGGATGGAAAAGTCTTGGCTTTGCCGGAGTTCCTGTTTAGGCCCATGTTTAGCCGTTGAGTAGGCGTTGTTTTGGGCTATGTTGGAACCGTAAAGGGCTTTTTCATCCCTAAGATTGTTCAATTTCGTAAAAGATCCTGTAGTTACATTGAAGCGATTCTGGATGAAGCATTTGATTCCATATGCTTAAATTGGCCGTGCGGATTACCGCCAGCCATGAAAAAGCCCTTTACGGTTCCAACATAGCCCAAAACAACGCCTACTCAACGGCTAAACATGGGCCTAAATAGGAACTCCGGCAAAGCCAAGACTTTTTCATCCTTAAACTGCACTATTTCGACCTTAGAAACATTGGAACAGTTCAAGACTTACCATCTTGTTCATAATTTAGATCGATATTAATCCGTCAGTAATAATTTAGCCTACCATCTAGGCGTAATTAAACAACAAAGTAAATAAAGTAGATATATATAAAATTAACAGATATAATGATATACCTTCAAACTCTTCTTGTATGAACAACTAGTAGATATTTTATTCAAACTTCTTAAAAGAGAGAGATTTTTAAACTGGTGGCTAATAAGGCCTGCCATCTAGCAAACATTTGTTTAGAAACATCATGTTTTACATCCTTATTAAAAATGAATTTAGCAGCTTGACAATCAGTTTTTATGATAAACTTTTGATTATAAAGATCTCCTTGGAATTTTAGAACACTTTTCACAATAGCCAAGATTTCTTTAGCTATGGTAGCATAATTTCTTTGGCTATTATTCCATTTTCCTGAATAAAATTGTATTAAATATTCTTTATTATCATCTGGGGAGATTTGTTTTAAAATCCCTCCATAGCCTATATCAGAGGCATCTGTTTCAACAATTTTGTTCCAACTGGGACTAGCTAGAACAAGACATGGAAGATTATTAACCTTGCTTTTAATTTGCTGGACAGCTTTCGTATGACCATCTGTCCATGGCTTAGCATTTTTCTTAAGCCTTTCATATAATGAAGCAGCATCTTTTGCCCAGTCCTTTATAAAAGGAGAAATATAATTCAAGCTTCCTAAAAATCTCTGAAGCTGTGTTTTATCCGTAATGATATCAGGGAATTTAGAAGCAAATTCTATACTTCTCTGAATAGGAATGATTTTTCCCTTTTCTATGTTATGTCCCAAAAATCTATCAGTAGTTTGGAAAATATGCATTTTTGGCTTAGATATAACCAAACCATTTTGAATAATGATTTTCTTAAATAAATCAAGATGTTTGAAATGGGTTTCTAAATTATTAGAAAATACTAAGATATCATCTATATACACAATTATAAAATTGCTAAAAGGATTGAAAATATCATTCATAATTTTTTGAAACTCTGATGGGGCATTTTTTAAACCAAATGGCATAACATTCCATTCATATTGTCCCATGGGTACATTAAAAGCTGTTTTATATTTATCAGCTTCAGAAATCTGAATTTGCCAATACCCAGATTTTAAGTCAAATTTTGAAAATCTAATAGCTTCATGAAGACGATTTAGTAAATCCTTTTTATTAGGAATAAGATATCTGATCCATTTCAAAACTTTATTTAAAGGTTTATAATTTATAACGAGTCTAGGAATTCCTCTTTCTTGTTCTGCATGTTTATTAACATAGAAAGCAGTACAAGACCATGGTGACTTTGAAGGTCTTATTAAACCTTTTTGTAAGAGACTATTAATCTCATTCTTACATAATTCTAAGTAATCTGAATTCATTTGGCAAGGTCTTGCCTTAGTAGGAATATAATCTTCTGAGAAATCTTCTTCATATGGAAGACTAACAATATGTTTTTTTCTTTCCCAGAAAATATTCGGGTGATCACCACAAATTTGTAAAGAAAATTGATTTTTTAAATATTCAATTTTTTCTTGTAATTTAGGATTTTGTAAAGTCTCTTCAATAGTAAGACTACAAATTTCATTTTTCAAAAATCCTATTTGCTTGTTCTTTAAAGAAATTAAATCCTTAACTTCATTTATGAACTTTGAATAGGGTGGAGATATAAAATCAATCCTAACCCTTTTCCCTTCAAAATTCCCAGTAATTCCAGTATGATCCCAAGAAGTAATTGGATAAATTTTCCAAAAGAAAGGCATTCCAAGAATAATTTCATTTGAAATGTTTTTTATTAAAACAAAACTTTCAGGAATACAAACATTATTTGTACAAATATAAGCTTTGGGAATTTTATAATCAATATCCATCTTATGACCACTAGCATTTCTTAAAATATGAGTAGTCTTTTTAAAATATCTTGAAGGGATCAATCCTTCTTGGATACAATTTAAATCAGCTCGGCTATCAATAAGAGCAACAAAATCTCTTTTCAAATTATAATCAATAACTATAGAAATTTTTCCAAGAGGTTTATGAGCTGTAATTAATTCAATAGTTTTTAAAAATGATTCTTTATTTTCTTCTGAAAAATCATCAGGAGTTAAATTATGAAGAGAATTAAAAGAATTATCAGCATCCTGAATCTCTTTTTGAGTATTATTAATACTTTCAACATTATCAGCATCCTGACTCTCTTTTTGAGTATTATTAATACTTTCAACAAATGTAATTCTCTTATCAAGAATAATACTCTCATTTTTTAAATCATTAATTTCTTTTTTAAGGTTATTAACCTCTTCAGATAAATCTTGAATTGTAGTTGGAATATTATTCCTTTGAGACCTCTTATGAAGTTGTCTCTTTAATTCAGCCATTGTATAAGTAGTGTTCTCAGTCTGAATTTCTTTTCTAGGAGATTCTACTTTATTAGTAGAGGTGCTTCCCATTTTATCAATAATCTGAGATCTTATTATAGGATCATCTATTAATTTGATCATCTCAATCCAATCATCACTACTAATGACATTAAGATTAAGATCTTTGAATTGAGAATAAAGTTTATAAAATTCATCTTTTTTTTTTTTTTTTGGTAACTAACCTTTTATTAATTACCAGTAACAGCATTACAAAACATGATACTATCACAGTAGCATCAAACCTCTTGAAAAAACATACTACACTATCCCTACACTCTTAGCTAAAGTTAATTGAAATACATCTTTGAAACAATAGTAGAAACTCTAGCTATAGTAACACAAGCAATCTCTTTTACTATACTCTCCTCCTTACTACTTTTTCTCTCAAAAATTCTATTGTTCCTCTATATCCATAATCCATATATGCCTTCTGTGATCACTGTTTTGAACATTTGAGCTGCAGATCTCTTCCCCTTCCCATGTTGGACACACCATTGTTGAAACTGATCCCAGCCCATTGGTACAGAGCTTCGATGCTTTAGTAGTCTCATTAAACTCTCCCATAACATCCTTGCAAACTGACATTGTAGAAACAGATGCTCATTAGTTTCATCAGCCTTCTTACATAACACACATGTTTTATCTACTTCAATTCCCCATCTAGCTAATCTGTCCACAGTTGATAACTTTTGGTTCATCATCAGCCACATTATGATATAGGCCTTTGGTCTTGCTGCATTACTATACATGAGACATGTCCATGCTGGCTTTTGTTGTCTTCCTATCATGTGATGGTAAACTTGTCTTAGTATACCTTTCCCTTTGTTCTGTTCTTGCTGTAGTTGCTCAACTGTTACCTTTGCACTCATTATTTTCTGAACCATCCAACTTGCATTGTTACTCTTCCTCCATTCCTGCTGTCCTTTTATATAATATGCATGAATCCACTTTATCCACAGCTTATCTTCTTTGTTTGCTAGATCCCAACATAGTTTAGCTATTGCTGACCTGTTCCAAATTTTCAGATTGATCAGGCCTAAACCTCCTTCATACTTAGGACTGCACACTTTGTCCCAAGCTATTAGAGCTTTTTTTGTTACATATCCCACAC
This sequence comes from Solanum chilense, assembly GCA_032847665.1. Lineage (NCBI taxonomy): Eukaryota > Viridiplantae > Streptophyta > Magnoliopsida > Solanales > Solanaceae > Solanum > Solanum chilense. Next base: position 10,199,104 of record CM064974.1, read on the forward strand.
CTGACCATAAGTAACTTCTGCACAATCCCTCTATCAGCTTGATAATCTTTGCAGGAATAATAAACAGCTGTGCCCAGTAAGCTTGTACTCCAAATAGAACAGTTTTGACTAGTTGAGCTCTTCCTGCATAAGACAACTTCTTTGCTGTCCAAGAGTTGATTTTTGTCATGACTTTCTCTATAAGTGGATACCATTGGATTGTATTCAACTTCCTTGATAACAGTGGTACCCCCAAGTATTTAAAAGGAAGCTCTTCTATTGTGTACCCAAGTTGTTGAACAATTTGCTGTCTCACATCCATCTGTACTCCACCACAATAGATTGAGCTCTTGTTGAGGTTAGCTTGCAACCCTGAAGCTTGAGAGAACTCAGTGAAACATTTCTGAATAGCCTTAATTGAATTTAGGTCCCCTCTTGAAAATAACAACAGATCATCTGCAAAGCACAAATGAGTCACATCCAACTTAGCACATTTGGGATGATATTTGAAACTCTTGTCTTCCTTGAGGCCTTTAAGCAACCTACTAAGATACTCCATTGCTATAGTAAATAGAAAAGGTGACATTGGATCCCCTTGTCTAAGTCCTTTAGCTGCATCAAATCTTTGAGTATTCTGACCATTAACAACAATAGTGTAGTTCACTGTTTTAACACACTTCATTACCCATTGAGTGAATAAGTCAGGAAACCCCAATCCCTCCATTACTTGTTCTAGGAATGGCCATTCCACAGAATCATAAGCTTTTTGTAAATCAATTTTTAGCATACTCCTAGGAGAAACATTCTTCCTTGTCTAAGCCTTAACCAATTCATGAGCTAAGATAATGTTATCTCCAATTTTCCTCCCTGGTATGAAACCTGCTTGGCTGTCACTGATAATAGTATGGATGACTTTATGCAATCTTTGAGTAATCACCTTTGAGATGATCTTATACAATACAGTGCAGCAAGCAATAGGTCTGAACTCTTTCACATTTTTTGGACTCTGAACCTTAGGAATCAGTGATACAAGTGTGCAATTGAAAGCTTTAAACAGGTTTCCTGTATTGAAGAAACTTTTAACAGCATCTATAATATCATGCTCAATGATCTTCCATGTATGTTTAAAGAAAAAGGCATTATATCCATCAATACCTGGAGCCTTTTCATTCCCTATGGACTTCAATGCTTCTACTATCTCTTGATCAGTTATTGTTGCACAAAGTTGGATTCTGTACTGTCTTGATAGAACTGGTCCTCTTTTCATCACCTGAGTGTTTATAGCTGGTAATCTATCTGCTGCTGTGCCCATTAAGCTCTTGTAAAATGAGACAAATTCATTCTGAATCTCTAGGGGTTCATAAAGCATTCTCCCATCTAAGGACATCAAATTTCTGATAAGCTTCTTATTATTTCTCTCCTTTATCACTGAGCTAAAGTATTTAGTGTTTGCATCTCCCAACTTGATCCACATTGCTCTTGATTTTTGCCTGAGTGCATTTTCTTCTAACATAGACCATTTTTCAAGCTTTGTAAGGAGTTCCTTTTCTTTAACTATCAAAACATCTGTTGCTTGATTACTGAGTTGATTTTGCACTTCTTCCAGCTCAGTTCTGGCTTCTTCAATCTGTTTGCCAATGTATTTGAATTCTCTATTATTCAACTGCTTTAGGATATGTTGAAGTGCCTTCAGTTTGTTCCAAACCATCCTCATTGAGTCCTTTCCTTTCTCCTGTTTCCACACTGTCTCCACAATATCCAAGAAGGATTCATGTTCAGTCCATATATTAAAAAACTTAAAGTTTACTTTTACTTGCTGATAATTTTGCTGAAGTATCAAATGCATTGGACTATGATCTGAGACCCCAGGATTGCCATATTCAAGTATAACATGCCCCCATTTATCCATCCAAGCCTCATTACCAAAAGCTCTATCAATCCTGCTTGAGATCCTTGCATTACCACCCTGCTTGTTGTTCCATGTATAGTAATTTCCTTTCCATTGTACCTCATTAAGTCCCATGACCTTGACACAATTTGAGAAATCTTTTATCTCATTCTCATTGACAGGAACTCCATCTAACCTATCTCTGGGAGACAACATAGCATTAAAGTCTCCTACAATAAACCAAGGATGGTTAACACTTTGTCCTATCTGAATCACATCACTCCACAAACTCTTCCTTTGCTCAATGGTATTAAATCCATACACCACTGTGAGATAAAATTGGAATCCTTTGCTTCTTTCTTGTATATAACAATGTATCATCTGAGCTGCACTTGTAATCAACTTAACCTCATACCAGCTATCATCCCATATAATCCATATTCTCCCATTTACTGCATCTTTGTAGTTGTTCAAACAGTCCCATCCTGCAGCTATGTTATTAATTGTTGTCCTAGTATTGTTCTCTTTCACTCTAGTTTCAATTAAGCCAGCCAGAGTAACTTTATTATTCAGCAAACATTTCTTTATTTCCTTCTGCTTATATCTCTTATTCATGCCTCTAACATTCCAAAAGGTCCACCTCATTAGCAAGATTTTGAAGTTCCACCCCTATCCACAGGCAATGACACCAGCTTGCTATTCATTAAACTCTCAAAACCATTCCTTATAGGTATAGCTGATAACATTGGAAAGTTTGACAAGCTAAACTCCAGCTGAGTATTCCCACTGTTAGGCCTTAAGCTCATTTCTGGAGTTTGGATTACCTGATCATTTCTTATCTCATTTGTCTCTTCCTGTACAGAATGAGGTTCATATTCTTTGATCTCTACACCTTTTCTTTGCTCCACTATCTTCCCCTGCTGTTGAATAGGCCCTTTATACTGCCAGGCCTGTGTAACTTTTTTCCAGGGCCTTCTCTTCTTTGGCTGTTCCTCCATTGTAGTATCTTGACATTGATGTCCAATTCTCTGACATTTATCACAATATACAGGCTTCCATTCCATCACAACATCTTGTATAAATGTTCTACCATTTGGATCCTTAACTACTATCTTCTCAGGCACAGGTTTAGTTACATTGACTTCAATCAACATTCTAGCATAGGAAATTCTAGTCTGTTTAGTGGTACATTCATCAGCAAACAATGGCACACCTATGGCACTAGCAATGCGACTCAGTGATCCAGCTCCCCAATAATTTAACGGCAATTTTGGAAAGTTTATCCATAGTGGTATTTCAGTTAGGAACTCTTTCCCAAATTCAAACTCAGCACTCCATTGTTTCAGTATTATAGGCCTATTACTAATCGTATAAGGTCCTGAGTATAACACTTCATTCATATCCATCAAGCTCTTAAACTTGATTATGTAGTATCCTTCATCATGAAGAAACACCTCAGGCTTCTCCCCTTTCGACCAGTTCATCATTCCATATCTATTCATAGTATTAAATCCAGGACATTCACCTATTACATATGCTATTAATGCATATTTCCATTTGTCCTCTTCAACCTATACTTCATCACTTTCAAGTTGCACCATGGTTTGCCCATTCACTATTTGTGGAGGGAAGTACGTCAAGTTCATTCCATTATCAGCTACTCGATTGTTTTTAAACATGTTAACCCATGGTTCCTTCTTCTTCTCCTCTACTTGATCTCCCTTACTACCTATTACTATTTCAGTGTCTTCCATCTTGCTCTCATCCTCAGATTGATCTAGATCTGAGTTGTTGTGATCATCATCCTTCCCCAGTGAATAGTTTAAGCTCAAATTTGAAGTCACAGAATGCCCAGCTTCATAACTACCTTCCACATTTGGAGTTTGTTCTGCCTGATTTTCCTCATTTACTTCCACACGAGCTCCTACTGAGCTACCAACTGTCAGTATTGCTGGTTTGCGTCCTCGTCCTCTACCTCTTCCTCTCGCCATTTTCACCTTCACTGCGCACGTTAGTTAACGTACGCCGAGAGCATTTGGAGAGGATGAAGATTTATTATCAAAATTTTCATCTTGTAAAAAGGTCCTTTGGTTTTTATCAAAATTTTTAAAGAACCATTCTCTAAAAAGTTTCCACTTAGGTTCAAAGAATTCATTTGAAATCTTTTCTCTTACCGGAGATCCCGGTCTAAAATCAAGTCTGTCTTTTTGATTCATAAAAACCATTTGGAAAATTCATCTCAGAGAGAGTGGGTTCATCCATATCAGGAGTAACAATATGATTTTCAATTTTGATATTATCAACTCGTTCGTTTTCTTTTGTATCAAAGGTTGAAGATCTAGAGTTATCTTCATCTCTTATTTGAGATGTAGAAGCTCTGGAGGGTATATTAACCACATCCCCTCTAAGGATTTTTCTAATTCTTTCTGCAAATAAATTTGGAAGTCCATCTATAAATTTAGATTTCCAATGAGAACTATTACACTCTGGTAACTCCATAACTCTGGACAAAAATGTGTCCTTGAAAACCGGTCCAAAGGATGTACTATTATCCTAGACCAACTCCTCAAGATATACTCTTAGAGGAACAAGAATTTATTGTCTCTAATAGTTTCAGTGGTACTGAAATTTATGAATGGAATATTGATGGTTTTACTGATAGACAGATTTATACACTGGCTCTGATACCATTTACTCGCAATGGCTGGCGGTAATCCGCACGGCCAATTTAAGCATATGGAATCAAATGCTTCATCCAGAATCGCTTCAATGTAACTACAGGATCTTTTACGAAATTGAACAATCTTAGGGATGAAAAAGCCCTTTGCGGTTCCAACATAGCCCAAAACAACGCCTACTCAACGGCTAAACATGGGCCTAAACAGGAACTCAGGCAAAGCCAAGATAATAATAATAATAATAATAATAATAATAATAATAATAATCATAATAATAATAATAATAATAATAATAATAATAATAATAATAATAATAAAATAATAATAATAATAATAATAATAATAATAATAATAATAATAATAATAATAATAATAATAATAATAATAATAATAATAATAATAATAATAATAATAATAATAATAATAATAATAATAATAATAATAATAATAATAATAATAATAATAATAATCATAATAATAATAATAATAACAATAATAATAATAATAATAATAATAATAATAATAATAATAACATTAATAATAATAACAATAATAATAATAATAATAATAATAATAATAATAATAATAAGAATAATATATATATATATATATATATATATATATATATATATATATATATATATATATATATATATATATATATATATATATATATATATACAAATAACAAATTTAATGATGTATACCATTCATAAATATATTAATTGTCACTTTGACTACTAACAAACTAGTTTAACCACTATAATGACTAATACATGTTTATAATTAAAATAAGCTCATCATTATATAAAATATGCCCAAAAAGAATTTGGTAAAAGAAATAATAAGACAATTAATTTAGGGAAAAATCTAATAAATAACATTTTGACTATTTTGAGAAAAATCTATTGAAAAAAAGATTTTATTCACAATTTGTTATCTATACATAAATTATCTTTTGACCAATTTCTCATTCCCCCACTATAAATAGATTTCATAAGTTTTAAACTAAGTCACCCAACCATTTCACTTCACTTTTTCAATATGACCGACGGTGATAACAACCACCACGGTGCCACCTGAAAACGAAAGAGAACTAATCAAACTCCAATTTTGTTCTTTGTTCATTCTTTACACAAAGCAGATATTTAGAAAACTTAGAAACAAGGATGTTTTGATACTTGTGGTAGTTATATCAGAAAACCTTGAGAAAAATGGGCTATCTGCAAAGCAATTGATGTGACGAAATGATGTTAAAAACAAAGATTAACATACTTCTTTCTATTCTAACTAATTATAGTAATATCTTTCTCTTAAGGACAAAGCTCGACTGTTTTTATCAATTCCAACTCTTCAACATCATAACCGAAGGTCAAACTAAGTATATCTTGATCCACTATCTCACATGATTCATCTCAAGTTTCTACTTGCGGCTACTGTATAAGGTGGGATTTGCATCCCGAATATCCTCCAGTGAAATTCCTTGCTATTGGTCGGAGAGGGAACTTAATTGGACGATATTTGGGATCGAGATCCCATATTACACAGTAGCTTCAAGCAGATATTTGGGATGGATCTTGAGACAATTGATCAAGATATACTTATCTTGACCTTTGCTTATATGTTGAAGAATTGGGATCAATAAAAATAGTCGAGCTTTGTTCCAATTGGAATGATATTGTTGTGAACATTAAAATAGAAGAAAGTATGTTAATCTTCTTATTGAACATTGTTTTGTCACATCAATTGCTCCGCAAATAGCTCATTTTCGCAAGATTTTTCTGATATAAATGCCTCAAGTGTAAAGACTTCCTTGTTGCGGAGTTATCTTGATGAAATGCTTGATAGGAGTGGAACTTTTAATTCTGTAGAAGATTGAAAAACACAAACAGATTACCTTTGCCACGAAGGAAATAATCACCTACTATACTGATTTAGGAAGTGTAACATCTCGTACCTCGAAATAGCTAGATATAAGCTAAGTAACTAAAAATAAATTTTTTTAAAGAAAAGTAGAAAACTGGAAAATTTGTCTAAGTTAAAAAAATGAATTTTGGTCATTTTCAAAAAACCATAACTCATATCTCAGGATGATTTAGAGGTAGTTCTTGATATGGTTAGAAATCCCTTGGAAAGATCTTTCCAGCGCCGTTGAGTTTTCACATTTTTATATCGTATGAGGGAGATATGCCTATCGGAAGTTGGGCCATTGAAGTGAGGAAAGTCCAATTCTCGATTTAAGGAAGGGCAAACTAGTATTTTACCCTTATTTTGCTAATTCGTTTTAAGGGTTTATTGGTGTTAAAAATAAACCTTAACTATGTTTTGGAAAATCAAACTCACGCTTAGGGCTTAGAGAAGAGAGAAAAGAAGAAGAGAAGAAAGAAAAGCCAAGAATTTGCCAAGAACGTCAAGAATATTGAGTGAGGTTCATCAAGGGTGATCCTTATCAAGATATGTGAGATCTTTTGTCTTGCTTTAGTTGACCCACACGCCAATTTGTTTCAATTAAGAGATTCATGAGTTGTTTACATGTTAAAAGGTGAAGTTCTTGAAGAAAAATGTTGAATTCTCATTGATTGAATTATTATATGTCAATTGTTGTTTGATTCTTGTTTTTTGGGGTTGTTTCCGACATGAATCCACCGGGTATTAAGGGTACCAATAGTCCCAAGTGTTTGGTGAAAGAATTAGGGAGGTTTGGACATGAAAAACGAGTTCAAAAATTCGTCAGCGCGTCATGCATGCAGTTCACCAGAAACTGGCCTCAGTTACATGGGGCCTGGCGCGGCGTGCCACCTGTGCGCTAGAACCAAGCCACAGTAAATTAAGACTGGCAAGGTGCACCCCGAACGCACGTTTTTCGCCTAGTTTTCATAGTTTAGCCCTTTTTTAATTCCTTCAAAGGTACATTAACACCTTCCAATGGTTTTAATTACGTCAAATGATTTCTAAGCACCTAGATCTTTAAATGATATGAACGATTATAATATGTTCATCCCCTTTTCCATGCCTCCTAATTGTCCTAATATAAATCACTTGGATTATGTTGATGATATTTTTATTTGTAGCAGTGGAAATATTCCTTCTATGAGACTCATCATGAACTGTATCGACGTAAATGAGTTAAGTTCTGGAAAGCTAGTCAATAAAGATAAAAGTTTATTTTTAGCTGCTTCTAAAACTTCAGCTTAAAGGATTAATAGGTGAAAGAGATGTACCAATTACAGGGAAAAAACTTTCCTTTTACTTATCTTGGTTGCCCATTGTATCTTGGTAAGAAATATGCTAGAATTTTTTGATTATATTGTTACTAAGGTTGTCAAAAGGTTTAATGGTTGGCATGGTAAGCTTCTTTGTTATGGGGAGGGGGTTGGTATGGGGCCCATTGTTTTGATCAAGAGTGTTCTCCAATAACTTCCTATTTATACTCACTCTGCTTTCACCACTCTCAAAGGTACTCTTAAGTTAATTGAGAAGAATTTAGTTGATTGATTTAGGGGTAGTAACCAAGGTCGTAATAACTTTTGGAATTCTTGGTTAAATTAATGTGTTCCATGTGACGAGGTGTATTGGTTTGAAAAGTATAGATGACTTTAGCAATAAATTAACAATGAAGAGATGGTGGAGGTTGAGAACCTCAAATTCTCTTTGGGCCTCATTTGCCAAATAGAAGTATTGCATCAAAGCTCATGTAGTAGGTAAAGAATGGGCTTCAGGTAATTTCCATGCCTGGAAAGACATGCTTCAAGTTAGAGAAGACGCAGAGAAACATATGATTTTCCAAGTAAATTCAGGTACTAGCACTTCTTGGGGGGACCCGGTAAGGGCCTTTTAGCCTATCAAGCCCCTTATTCACGCAAAAGCTCAAAATCTCAAGTCAAGATGTTCACCAACAACAAATATGGAATGATTTTGCCAAGCTATATTTGTGCATATATCCATAAAATAGAGACTGGAAACCTTAAGAAGGTGGATTAACGTTTTTGGGATCTTACCGACAGTGTTAATTCTCTAACAATATTGTTTAGAATTTGGTATGAACAAAAAAATCATATTTACCTCTTATCAATAAGGTATGACATTGTTCTACATGGCTTGGTTTCAATAGTTTGTTTCCATTTGATAATAGTCTCTTCTCTGAAGACAAATCCAAGATTTTTTTAATTTTGAAAATTTATAAGCTTATAGAGAGGAATCTATCTGTAAGAAAGAACACTGCTCTATTCAACAAGGGACATGACGGAATGCAGAAATGTCTTTGTTGTATTTTAAGATTTATGTCATATGTTCTTATATTGGAAATCTACACCTAAATTATAAAGAATAGTAGATCAATGTTTGTGTAAGTTTTAAAGTTGACTCAGATAACTAGAGTTAGTTGGCTGAATTATCTATGTTTTAATCAAGCATCTTTACATCATTATTGTTATGTTTTCTTGAGGAGAGCTGCCTAGAAGTATCAAGTAGAGTTAGTTGATGTGTTGGTGCATCAGACTTACTGTTTGTTTAGCTTTTTATCTTCGAGATCTGAGATGGTGTCTAGAGTTAGCCTAGTTGGATTCTTGAAGTCTATATCAAAGGATTAAAGAGTCTCATTTCCTAGGTTTCAAGAGTTTGTAATCTGAAACTTTGTTGTCTTTGAGTGAAATGGAGTATGTGTTGAAATCTTGTGAGTACATGTCATGGTTTTGATTTCCATTGAGCAAGAGGGTTTTCTCGTAAAAATATTGTGCTTGATTAACTTTAGAGCCGTCAATATGGGCTAGGCTCGTAAGACCGTCCTGGACTAACCCTTAATTTGATCGGCTGGACTATGATTTTTGAAACTCATTTAAGAAAAGAGCTTTTTAGCCTGGCCTAAATAAGCATGCTGATTTGTGGGGCTTGGGAAATATGGATAGAGCCAGTCTGTGGACTAAATAAAAATTGAACAAAAAAATGAAAATAAAATTAAGTATTAAAAATAACAAGAATCTAAACTCAAAATCTGTTAAAAGTTTGAAATATTGCAAATTAATATAAATTATGTTTATAAAATATGTACTACATGAAATAAAAATTTCCTAAATTTTCTACGAAATCACTACATAGGTCGTAACATATGGAATGTTGTCATAGTTTTTGTGTTTTATTATGATCATTGGAAAACAATTAGGTTAATATTTCTATTTAGCTATTTATGATTTCACTTAAAATCAAACTAGATAAATTTACAAGAATAATTTTATTTGTGGATTTTATTAACAAGTAGTAAAACTAACACCATGTAAAATTGTCTTATCAATATTTATGATAATACTTTTATATTATAATTTAATTAAATTAATTATAAAAAATATACTTTTTAAAAAAGAGGGCTTCCCGGCAAAGCCCGTAGCCCACGTACTTGTGAGCTAGGTTGACATTTCTTTGGCCCATACCAAAAATGGGCTATCCCATCCTGACTCGTTAAATTTCAAAACATGTATGGATTAGACTAGATAGGGTGGTCCAACCCATATTGACAACTCTAATTAACTTCGAGTTATTTAATTTCTGTACTATTATTTTGACGGGGGACCTGGTCCAGTAATCACTAGTGGACGCATACATTATAGCATGATAATACCAGTGAGTCTTTTAAATTGTTTCACTTGACTGCTAGCCAATAGTATAAATCATATTAAGCAAAAAATCTTAGCAAGAACATTCTACAAAGGGATTAGACACAATACAACCCCCACTGTTGAATTGATAAGTGCTTACACTCCTAGATGTTTTAATGATCTCTTCACAAGTATAGGGACCTGGTCCTCTACAGAGTATGAATACTTGTCCAATTGTCAAAAGGCAATACGACTGTAAAAGTTGTCCAGGTCAGAAAGTTGGTGAAGCAACAGAGCACTTTACGTATCAGAAGTGACAAGGTTTTTTGTTTGATGGGTAATAAATCTTCATGTTATACATCAATCAAACAAAAATAATATTGACTCATTCATTCAAAGGAAATATATTGTCAACCTTCAAAATGGGAAAGGACATGATAGAAGTGCTTCCATTGCTTTAAGTACTTGTTGTATTTGTTTGCTTCTAATTTTTTTAAATAGTAGGATTTGTTTAACTTGTGAAAGAAATGTTTCAAACTTGTGTGAATCATAGTATGAATCTCGTTAAGGGTAACAAAGGTTCTTACTCTCTAATCTGTATTAATCATGTTAAGATTAATATAGTGGCTAGTGTTGTGCCTTTCCTGGCTCAGCTAAGTGATAGGAGATATTACTTTGTGTGGAGATTAGCAAGCTATCTCAGGTTGTAACTGGCTTTTACTCTTGCTTGTTGAAGATAAGTGAAATCATTTCATAAAGTACATTTGAGAACATGTTGTGGTTTTTCTCCCTTGAGGAAGGAGGTTTTCACGTAAAGTTGTCTGTCAATCTTTACTTTCAACACTTATTTTACAGTCTGAGCATACATTCCATCAAGTGGTATCAAAGCTTCACTTTTAAGATTGCTTAACACCATGAAAAGGAAGATGCTATACGAATGGATGCTCCACTGAATATGGAGGAATGAAAATCATCTACCAAGTAACCTCGCTTCAACGAATTGTACTATGGATGGTGGAAAAATCAAATGCATGATTACATAAATGCAGAGGACACTGAGTTGCGAGATTTCATCCTTGATGGACCTTACTTTCTCCTGAAAGAATTGAAGGATGGAGAGCTCATCACCACCGTGGTAAATATCATAATAGAATATAGTGCAGCTAACACAAAAAAAAGATCAAAAAGAACTACAACGCGATAAAGATTCTAGTATGTGGCATTGGTTGTGATGACTACAACAGAATTTCTGCATCTGAGAATGCAGAGGAGATTCGGGATTGTATCAAACTGCACATGAATGAACTAAACAGGTGAAGTGTTCGAAGGTTGACATGCTCATCGCTCAATATGAGAATTTCGTGATAAAGGAGGGTGAAACCATCTTTGAGATGAACTATATTGTTTCACTGCTATCACTAATAAGCTTAGAGATAAGGGAGAACCCATTCATGTTTGCTAGCAAGTTTTCAAGATTCTTAAGGTAGTTTCAAAAAACGTGGGAAAGCAAGGTGGATGCAATCACAAAAGCTAAGGATTTGATGACGCTTCTTGTTGATGAGTTGATAGAAATCTCCAAATACATGAGCTAAATAGGAGTAGGGAACTTTAGCGAATGAAGAAAAGAAGGAGAAGTCCATTGCACTGAAATCGTCTCAAACCAAAATAATTAAAGAAGAGGCAGAGATAAAATATGTCACAAAGATTTTTCAAAAGATCATAAAAAGCATGGGGGATTTCACAAGAAAGCATCAACCAACAAATTTGCTACAACAAATGATATGTCCATGAGTGTAGTAAGCCTGATCACTTTATGAGAGATTTTCCTAATCAAATTAAAGAATCTCATGAAACCAAATTTCGCTAGAAGGACCTGGTCTTTAGAAAATGTTTGGAGGAAGGCTCATGCTGATATGTTAATGAAAAAGGCCTTTTCTGCTTAGGGTGACGATTCAAGTGAGTAAGAAGGATATGCATAAAACCATGAGGTTGTCTCAATGATGGCTATTGAAGACGATGAGAGTGTCTTCAACTCAATTTTCTCCTTTATGGAGAAATCCGAGGACGAAGAAGACCCCAATGAGGTGATCCTCTTTGAACTAAAAGATGATCTAGATAATCTTCCAGCAGAAAAATTGAGGAAACTTGTTGCTCTGTTAATTAATTATATGGATGAACGTACTACTGAAAACATAATGCTGAATAAAAAATATAGTTCTTTTATCTCAGGTCTCTAAAATGAGTACTAGAATTGAAATGTTGGAGTCTAGCTACATAACTGTTGAAAACGGGCCTAGCACCTCGGAGAGTGAAAAAATAAAACTTTATATTTTTGAGGAAGAATTTAAGGACAAACTTAAAATATCTTAATCTATGTTAGTTGCTTCGCTTGAAACTAACTGTAAACTGAGAAAGTATCTGAGTAGGGTCAAGGAAGAGTTGAGTCACTCCTTAAAATTGACTGAGTCTTCGAAGATCCTCTCAAACCTGTCTCCATAGAGTTTCAATGGAAAGAAAGGTCCGGGATGCAGACCTACAGGACTGCGTTATAACCCTCATACTAAATATGTGTTTGTTAGATGATAAACTCTTATGCACTCATTGTTGGCATAGTGTTCATCTGAAAGAGAATTGTGAGAAACTGGAAAGAGCTAAGAAAGACATATGAAGTTTGTTAGATTTGAAAATGATTAAGAAAAAAGAGAATGGAGACCTGGTCCTCGTGCTAAATCTTTCAAATGTGACAAAAATGTTAAAAAGGAGAGTGAGGGACCTGGTCCTCGCTATCGTTTAAGCAAGAACACTTTTCCTCCTTGGACGGAAATGTTTCTTATTAACACTTTTGAAGCTATTAAGAACTCCATTTAAAGTAGGTTCCTACGACTAATAAGTGATTTCTTACAGAGGAGTTGAAGAGGTCAATGCTGGTAAATGGATAGTGGATGCTCTGGGAACATGACAGGAGACACTTCAAACTTCCTCTCTTTGCAAGCGAACCAAGGTGATGGTGTGTCATTTGGCAGTGGAAATAAAGGTTTGATTCTCGGAATTGGAAGGATAAGGAGATTTGCTAGCAACTCAATCAACTATGTGCACTATGAGAATGGTCTCAAATACACTCTTTTTAGCATATCTCAACTCTGTGATAGAGGGAATGAGGTCAAGTTCATGAGCAACAAATGTTTGGTTACAAACAGTTCAACAACGAGGGTCTTTATGTCTGCTACAAGGGTAAAAAAACATGTATGTCGTTGATCTTTATTATATTGAAAAAGATGATATCTCATGTCTGATTGTTAAAACCGATGTTGCTGATCTGTGGCACCAACGTATGGGTCTTGTAAGTATCTCCTTTCTAAACAAACTTTTCGCAGGGACCTGATCCGCAGATTTTCTAAACTGAAGTTCACAAATGATAGAATCTGCAATGTTTGTGCAAAGAGCAAACAAACTAAATCATCATTCAAAGCCAAGAATGGAGTCAGCACATCCAAACCCCTAGAACTCCCTAATATAGACTTGTATGGACCCTGTAAGAGTCTAGAACATAGGAGGTAAGAAATACATTGTTGTTGTTGATGATGATTTTTCTAGGTTTATCTGGAACATGTTCCTGAAAACAAAGGATGAAATGGCAGGACAACTGATCATATTTGCCAAAGCAATTAAATAAAAACTAAATTGCAAAATGTGAGCATCAGATTTAATCATGGTACAGAGTTTGGAAACTCTAAAATTGAGGAATTTTGTGCTAAAAATGGCATCAACCCCACCTTCTCAGCACCAAGAATCGCAAAATGTTGTTGAAAGAATGAATAGAAGACTAGTGGACATCGCTAGAACCATGTTGATTGACTTAGGGCTTGATATGAGTTTCTAGGTGGAAGGATTCAATATATCCTGTTATGAGACAAATAGGTGCTTATCAGGTCCCTAATAAAGAAGACTCCTTATGACCTACTAAATGACTGAAAGCCCTCGATTGATCATCTTAGGCCATTTGGATGCAAATGCTTCATGTTAAACAATGGGAAAAATGATTTAGGCATGTTTGATGCCAGGAGTGATGAAGGTATTTTTGTTGGAACTCATTCAAAAGCAAGGAATAAAAAGTATTCAACAAGAGAACCCTTTGTTTTGAAGAAAACATGCATGTCAAGTTCGACGAGTCAGAAATAAGTGGTGAAAAAAAAAGAAGATCATGAGTTTGAGGAGATAATAAAAGGCTAGAAGAAGGACCTGGTCCTTCAGATCCATCACAAGAAATTATGTCTCAAAACCCTGAAGAAGATGAAGGTTATTCTGATTCATACAGAGAAGAGTTTATAATCAGGAAGTCCGAACTGAAACATCAGTCCTCACTTCTTGGGATAAACATTGATCTCCTAGGGAGCTAAAAAGCAGAATTTAGTAGCCTTGTCCACTGTAAAGGCAGAGTATGTAGTTGCAGCATTATGTTGTGCTCAACTTCTGTGGATTAAGAAACAACTAGGGAACTATGGTATAATCGTTGGCATTATTCCTCTCTGTTGTGTGATAACACTAGTGTAATGAACATGGCTAAAAACCCTGTCCATTATAAGAGGACAAAACATATAAATGTGAGGCACCATTTTCAGAGGGACAATGTTGAGAAGCTATACATTGTGATGAACTTTTCCAAGATTGAGGATCAACTAGTAGATGTGCTTACAAAGCCTTTGAGTAAAGAATATTTTCTTGAAAATAGGATAAGATTGGGGAGGCTTACCAATACTTGATCTCTTGAAAATTTTGATCGAACTCCCTTTCAATGACTATGTTAAGGAGGGAAGGTATACATAGTGGTTTTATTGTTGGTCATAAGAGAATTCACTTTTGATATGTTAATGGAGCTATACATTTATGGTGTGTCAAGAAGAAGGGTTGATCAAAGAACACTGAGCGGGATTGAAAATTGAAAAGAGGAACTTGTCCTCGTGAGTTTAGTATTACTTATTCTACACTATCTCAGTTGTCAACATCATGGTCATGTGTCTATACCCCATTCCTCTCATCAATTGCAAGTGTCTTTAGGCTTTTTAATTCAATACTTGCTACTGTTGGGACCCGATACCCTTCTAACTCTTCTCTATTAAATCCCTAACCCAATAAATCAAAATTAATTCTTTTCAACCAATTTCTATTGATAATTGATTTCCCACTCTAAAAATTCGTTCTTTATTTCTTCCAAAATGATTAACTCTTAATCCTCTTCGAAACCTCCATTCACCCAAGAATTTGAAAATCCTAGTTCATTCAACTTCTGCGCTCTTGTCCCTGAGGAATCTCCATCAACTCTTATATGTGGGGTTGGTGAAATGGATAAATCCATTCCTCCTCAAACTAAAATCTTAGCCTCCTATGCTCTACCCTACGACAAAATCTCGATGTCTTTCCCCACTCTAGTGTTGTCTGCTAACAAATATAAGGCTTTAGAGGCTGAATCTGTGGCAAAACTTTGTGTGAACCCTATCTCTGAGGAAACAGAAGTTATTTCCATGGATGTACAATCCTTTGTGTCAAAAAAAGTTATTTGAAAGAGATTTGGCTGAGGGAAAGAGTCAGAAATCCTGTATCGTAGTAGTAGGTTCCTAGCTTGTGGCTATCCATAGTCTAGCCTCACTACGAAGAGATGATCAACCCACACTATGGGAACAACAACTCAGGTCACCAGATTAGGTCCCACACAGATGTCAACATGTGTTTGACCAAACTCCAACTTCTTATGGTGTTGGACCTAATAAGGAGGAGATGAAGAGCCTCAATTGAGATGGAAAAACAGAGATGTCCGAGGGGAAATCCTTCTCAGGTTGGAGTTCAAGAGTTGGACAATGTCCAAATTATGATTTAGAGTGTATCTCCTGCCATACGTGCTGATAGTGATAATGAAAGAAAAAGGAGGTGGAAGAGAAAACTTGTCAAAGCACATTTAAAAAGCGAGAAGAAGAAGTATGGGACTAGAAGTGTGACTCAGAATGTTCTAGGAAGTGCTATGGAGGCTAGTGATTCCCATACTGAAAGAATAAGAAAGAGACAAGAGGGATTACTAGGTGTAGAACCTACATCTGTTCTATTCTGTCACTATTGATGATAGTGAAACCCAATGTGAGGATATCGTTAGGGTTATGGTGAAACAAAAGAGGAAAGCGGAGGAGGAAAGGGTGAAATTAAAGGGAAAGCAAAATAAGAGGGCAAGGAAATCACATGCAAAGAAGGAAAAATTGACAAAACAAAAACACTCTAACAAAGAGGAAAGAGTTCCCAACACAGTGAATAATAAACAACCCATAGGTTCAAAATAAAAAGGAAGAAAATGTTCTAAAAAGGGAGGAAGGAATAGCAATAATATATCATCAAAAGGCCTTAAATAGGAAAGTCTTTGACACTTCTCTTATCACACAGTTTGGTATGATGTCTCCCTTCAAGAATGGACTCATCTTTTTCAGCCACCCACTCTAATTCGGTACGTGAATTCTTCTACAAAATGGAACTCCTAGAAGATGGAGGAATATCTACCATTGTCACAGATGCTAAAATTGACTTAGATAAAAAATTCTGGGGATCATTTTGGGGTGACGATGAAGGGGGTTAGATCCATTAAAGGTTGTAAACCATCGAAGGCATTCACCATGTTCGCCACAAAACTAGAAGAGGTTACACTTGCAGGGTTTCCCATGTAGATTCTCAAATGGGAATATCAATTGGTCTTTGAGTTCATAAACAAGGTGCATGTACCCAGGTCTAAAAAGTGAACAATTGCATATGTTGTTGGCCTATTTTTCATGGAGTAGCTAGTTGAACTTGAACAAATCAACCTCCTGCTCTCATGGTGTAGCACATGGACAAAGTCATGACATGGAAAAATGCCAAGCATGGCATTCCATAAGGGTATCTACTGAATTGTCGCTTTATGCACTTTGAAGTGAAAGTCGGAAAGGGGGCACTAGGTACCACTAAGAAGATGTCCACTCTATTGGAATATGTGTGGATGAAGGGACCAGCCAAGTGTAGATCTCCAGTAGCAGTAGTTCTTGAGCAATAGACTACTCTCCAACGTGAAGTGCATAATCTTACCAGTATTCGAAATGACAAGGTGGTTGAAATTACTAGACTTAAGTCTGGACTTCAGAAGGAAATTTTTGGAAACCAGGTACCATTCATGCAAATGATGAAGTGTTGCAAAAGTTAAGGGATGAAAATGCACTACTGCTAAAATCCAATGCCTCACTCAATAAGAAATTTAAGGTCCTCAACAGACAGATTATCAAGGCTCATGAAGATGCAAATGAGCGGATGACTGTGTTCATATACACTCTCTCTCTCCCCTCCCCCCTTCGTCTAAAATGTGCCTCAGTTTTCTTTAAGTCCTTTGTTTTGTTGATGTAACATCTTGTGGTTCATAATAAGCTAATAAACTAAAATTTATTATTTTTTGAAGGAATAGGAAAAATCAGGAAAATTTCCTAAGTCAAAAAGTGATTTTTGGTCATTATCACATGGCTGTAATTTCTAGGCCAGGACGAGTTAGAGTCATTTATTTATATGGTTGGAAATTGCAGTGAAAGATCTTTCCAACTGCTCAGGTTTTCCACGATTCAGATATTTTATGAGCGAGATATGCCTTTCGAAAGTTAGACTGTTGAAGTGAGAAAATCCCAATTCCAAATTGGAAAACTAATCTTTTAACCCATCTATTTCCTAATTATTTTTAATGGTTTATTAGGGGTAAAGCTAAGCCTTAAGTAAGTTTTATAAAACTAATTCACACTTAGGGCTAGAGAAAAAAGAGAAGACAAGAAGGAGAAGGGACAAAGACCAATAATTCATCAAGAATGCCAAGATCATCAAGTGGAATTCGTCAGGGGGTGATCCCTATCAAGGTATGTGATATATTTTTGTGTTGTATTGGTTCACCAACACACCAACTTTTTTAATTCAGTGAATTGTGGGTTGTTTTGATGATGAACATTGAAGTTCTTAAATAACAACAGTTGAATTCTTGTTGGTTGAGTTGTAGTATGCCTTTTTAATTGATTTTATTCGTATTTCCTACTTGTTTTACAGGTGTAATCTATTGGGAATTGAGGTTATTAGTTATCCTAAGTTATTAGGGAAAGATCCATGGATGTTTAGAAGGTTTAGAGTTGAAAACAGAGAAAAAAAGATAAAAATCCCATCAGATAGGCCCTGAGGTGCCGCGCCAACAAGAGCCCCTAAAGACGATCTCTATTCTTCAGGATCTAGCACGACACACAAGTCAGAGCTCCTCAGGATAGATTCAGTCAGGCTCTGGCGCTCTTCGCCTCTTAGAGCACCACGGACGCCTAGAGACCCCATTCTTGACCGATCTTTTCATACTAGTTCCTAAGTGATGTACATACAATTATTAGTTTATTCCTACACTCTAAGGTACATCTAACCATCATGAAATCATCAACAAACATTAAATCATAAACCTTGAATACATACTCCAATTCAAGAAAAATTAAGATCAAAGTCTAAGAAGGTAAGAGTTAAGTCAAAAGGATTAAGAAGTAAGTCAAAGTAAAGTTTCTTAATGTTTCCAAGAGTCTTACTTAAAAATTTAAACTTCAATTAAAGCCCAAACTTCAAGTTAAAGAAATAGTAAAAGTTGAATTCTTTCCTTCGAAGAAGTATAAGGGAACTAAGTATTCCTTATAGAGTTGATTAAGACCAAAAGTTTCAAGTCAAGCAAAGAGTAAATAATTGAGCTCATTTCCCAAAATCTATGAAGGAACTAAGTATTCCTTAGACATATTTTAAATGTTTTTTTACATTTCAGTTAAGAGGGAACTAGGATTTCTCCAAAAGAATTTTGAATAAGAAAAGGGGACATTGATTCCATGAGAGATTTTCAAAGATATAATGTTGAGAAAATTATCTCAACCTAAAAAAAGGAAGCTAGTTTAAAAGAATGAGAAAAAGTATATTTAGAGAGTAGTACTGAGCATCGATGTGGGATAAGAGTTCATATTAACTAAAGTCCCTATGTAAACCATGTAGACATCATGAGTATTAACGATTCATATTTTTAAATGATCACGTAAATTAAGCTAGTGGATCTACTAAGTTAAGGAGTTCTATACAATGGAAAACTATAGGACAATTATGTCAACATAGGAAAGATGTTATATTACCACTTAGGCTCATAGTGGTGGTTGTTGGTTAAAAAATCTCCCACAGAATTATATTGCATTCATATATAAGTAAAGTTGAGTTTGCTATTGCATTATTTTTAATGAACTAAGTTGCTTTGCTGTTTTACAAGATTTATATATATTGCATGTGTTTTAAATTGCTTTATAACATACATTGAGTTGAGTATTTCTTGAGTTGAGCAGAGCTTAGGTAAGTTCAACTTATTCTCGTTAAACTTAAGTTGTTATTTAGCATTCCAACTTGCATACTCGTACATTCAATGTACTGATTCCAGTTGGACTACATCGTCATATGATGCAGATGCAGGTAACCAAAATCATCATACAACGCCTCGTTAATCGAGTTTGACACTCTGAGTCAGTGGTGAGCCTACTTGCATTCATGAGCATCCTTTTATATGCTTTCCATTCTTTCAAATACAGAATGTTGTGGGGTCTGTCCCAATATTTAGCAATGTATTTTAGAGGCTTCATAGACCAACATTCAGTCATTTAGTTCAATTGAGTCTCTTTATTTACAGATATTCTATTTTGAGACTTAAGTGCCATTATGGCCAAAACTATTAATTTAAGTTATTTATGGGAATGTTCTTGCTTTATCATTGAGTAAGTCTTCTGTTGAGTTAAGTAATCAATGACAAGGGTTATCTCAAGGCCAACAATGGTCATTTGGTGTCGACAACGTCCAGGGTGTAGGCTTGAGGTGTGACAAACTTTGTACCAGAGCACGTAGTTCAAGAGTCCTAAGGAGACTCTGAAACCGTGTATTTAGGTTCCTAGTCATTGGTGTGAAGCATGCCCCATCTATGATTAGGAGCCTACAACATTTAGGAATTTCTCACTCCTTCTTCATCCTTTTATGTGTGTTAGAGTTTTTCTCCAAAAACCTTCCCTCTAATTCATGCTTGCGCGTGTTTCATATCATCATCCACCACGAAGAGTAGTCAGAGGTTGTCCATCCAAAACAAATGTAGAGGAGTAGGAGGTACCTAATGCACTCGATTTTTATCAATCACATGATACCATGGTAACCTAATAGAGTTAGACATGCTATATTTTTATGACATTTTAGGTATGGAATGACTCCATGCTTTTTACATCAATAGATTATAGAACTCGAGTTTTCATGTTTCCAATTCCTAATAAACCAGTCATAGAGTGGAGTAGTAGTCTAGCACTACCTGAGGGTCATTTTATTTCGTATCTTAAGGTAAGGAAGTTAATTTCAAAGGGTTTATCCATCACATAGTCTGAGTTAATGACCCAAGTGCTGAGGTACCTTCACTTTAGTTAGTTTTTATAGTAACAGACTTTCCAGAAGATTTCTCGATGATCTACCCTGAGTCCCTCTGAGAGACAAATAGTCTTTGGCATAGATATCATTCCAAATACTCATTTTATATCTATTCCACTCTATGGAATGACACTAGAATAGTTAGAAAAGTTGAAACAATAGATGAAAGATCTGTTAGATAAAAAATTTATTCGACCAAGTGTCTCACCTTGGGGTGCTCTGATCTTATTTGTGAGAAATAAGGATGGTTCCCTTATGATGTGTATAGCCTACTGCCAATTGAATAAGGCTACCATTAGAATAATTATACTCTTCCAAGTACATATGATCTTTTCGACCAGCTTTAGGGTGCCACCTATTTCTCTAAGTGTGAGTTTTGGCTTAAGTGTGTTGCATTCTTGGGCCACCTAATTACTAGTGATGGGATTAGAGTCGATACCCAGAAGATTGAAGTAGTTCAGAGTTTTCCTAGACCATTTATCTCCAACCGATATAAGGATTTTTTTGGGTTTGGTAGGCTACTATAGAAGGTTCATTAATAGGGGGTTTCATCTATCTTGTCTCTCTTGACCAAGTTGATTCAGAATACACTAAAGTTTGAATGGTGTGAAGCTTCTGAGAAAAGCATTCAGGAATTGAAAACGATGTTGATTACTACTCTGGTTTTTGACCTTACCGGAGGGTACTCAAGGGTTTTTGGTGTACTATGATGCATCAAGAGTGGGTTTGGGTTGTGTGTTAATGTAGAAAGGCAAGGTTATAGCTTATGCTTCTAGACAGTTGAAAGTTCATGAGAAGAATACCCAACCCATGACTTAGAATTGGTTGATATGGTTTGTGCCTTGAAAATATAGCATCACTTTTTGTATGAAGTTCATGTTGATATATTCTTTGACCACAAGATCCTACAATATGTATTCACCCAGAAGGAGCTGAATCTCAGAAAAATGAGGTTATTAGAATTACTCAAGGATTATGATATGACTATTCTTTACAACCGAGGTAAGGCTAATGTGGTTGTTCATTCCCAAAGCAGGTTTCCAATGGGGAGCACCACCCATGTTGAGGAAGATTTGAGGGAGTTATATAAATATGTGTAAAGACTTGCACGCCGGGGAGTCAGACTTTTGGATTCCATTGAAGGAGGGATATTGGTGACTAATGAGGCTGAATCATCACTAGTGTCATATGTGAAAGAAAAGCAAGACCAAGACTCCATTTTTCTTTATTTGAAGAAAATTTTTATAAGCAAAGATTATTGACTTTTAAACAAGGGGGAGATTGTGTGCTGGAGTACCAAGATAGATTGTATGTACTTAGGGTCGACGAACTCCAATGAAGGATCATAGAGGAAGCTCATATCTCACAATATTCCACAAATCCAGGTTCCACCAAGATGTACTGCGATTTGAGAGAGCTATATTGGTGGGAAGGTATGAAGAAGAACATTGTTGAGTTTGTTACCAAGTGCCCAAATTGCCAGCAAGTGAAAGTAGAGCATCAAATCATGAGGTTTGACTTAGAATATAGAATGTGAAATGGAAGTGAGAGATGATTAATATGAACTTCATCACAGGCTTGCCAAGGTCTCGCAGGAAACATTATTCCATATGGGTAATTTCTGATAGAATAACACAATCAGCGCACTTTATGCCGGTAAATACTACCCATTTGGGATTATGCTTAGTTTTACATTCAAGAAGTGGTAAGATTTTATAGTTTTCTAATCTCTATTAATTTAGATAGAGGTTTACAATTTGCTGCTCAATTCTGGAAGTCTTTCCATAATGGTTTGGGTTTGAATGTTAATTTTAGCACCACTTTTCATCCTTTTACGGATGGATAAGAGGAGTGTACTATCTAGACTTTAGAAGATATGTTGAAGTCTTGTGTGATTGATTTCAAAGATAATTGAGATGACTACATACCTCTCATTGAGTTCGCTTACAATAATAGCTACCATTCTAGCATCCAAATGGCTTTATACGAAGCTATTTATGCGAGAAGATGGAGATCTCTTATGGGGTGGTTCAATGTTTGTAAAGAAGTTGATAGGACCAGATCTAGTTCACAAAGCCATGTAGAAGCTAAAAGTGATTCAATAGAGGTTGAAAACGACATAGAGTCACCAGAAGTCCTACAAAGATGTTAGGAAAAGGCCGAGAGTTTGAGGTGGATGATTGGGTAGATCTTAAGGTTTAACCCATGAAGGGTGTTATGAGGTTTTCTAAAAAGGGGAAACTTAGTACTCGGTATAGTGGACCTTATAAAATATTAAGAAGATTTTAGATGAGTTGGAGCTACCACCAAAGTTAGCAGTGGTTCACCCGATATTCCATATTTCTATGTTAAAGAAGTACATGGGTTATCCTTCATTGATTGTACCAAGTGATAATGTTGGGATTAAGGATATCTTATGCTATGAAGGTATTCTGATTCAAATTTGGGACCATCAAGTTCGCAAATTGAGAACAAAGGAAGTTGCATCAATCAAAGTCCTTTGGAGGAATCAGTTTGTTGAAGAAGCAACTTGGGAAGCTGAAGAGGATATGAGGAAGAGGAATCCACATATCTTTGAATTTGAAGAGAATGCAGATGAAGGTACTAATTCTCTTCTTAGTACTTTATGAACTATGAGTAAGCCTGACTGTTATTTGCTTTGAATTGTTGAGTGTTAAACTCTATGTCGATTCATAACATAATGAAAAAAGTCTAATTTGAGGACGAATATTCTCAAGGGGGAATATTGTAACATCTTGTGATTCGTAATAGCCAAGGATAAGCTAAGAAAATAAAATTTATTATATATGGAAGGAATAGGGAAAATTTGAATAAATTTCCTAAGTTCAAAAAGTGATTTTTTGATCATTTTCAAACTGCCGTAACTTCTAGCTCAGGATGAGAAGATGAGTTCATTATATATTTTTATGTCTTTCCAAGGACGCCAGGTTTTTAAAATTTTGATATTGTATGCGGGAGATATGCCTTTCGAAAGTTGGGATGTTGAAGTTTTGTATGGGCAAACTTGTCTTTTCACCCATCTATTCCTAATTCATTATAAGGGTTTATTTTGGGTAAAACTAAGCGATACGTCAGTTTTAGCAAACTTATTCATGCTTATATCTTGGGAGAAAAGAGAAGAGAAGAACAAGGGAGAGAGACCAAGAATTCATCAAGAACGACAAGATAGTCAAGTAGAATTTATCGAGGGTGATTCCTATTAAGGTATGTGAGTGATATTTTTCTGTTTTATGTTTTTCCACCCACACACAAACTTGTTTAATTCAGAGAATTTTGAGTAGTTTGAATGATGAACATTGAAGTTCTTGAAGAACAATGGTTGAATTCTTGTTGGTTGATTTGTAGTATGCCTTTAGTTGCTATGATTCATAATTCCGGCTTGTTTTACGGGTCTAATCAATTTGGTATTAAGGTTATTAGTGATCCTAAGTGAATTGGGAAAGATACGTGGAAGCTTAGAATGTTTACAGTTGAAAACAAAAAAGAAAAAAGAAAAATCCCGTCTAACAGGCCTTGGGGCGCCGCGCCAACCAGAGCCCCTCTGCATAGCATCTGTCCGTCAGGTTCTGGCACACTGTGCCAGCCAGAGCTCCTCAGGATAGATTGTGTATGTCAGGACATGGCACTCCATGCCTCTTAGAGCGCCACAGATGCTTGGAGACCCCTTTCTTGCCCCCTTTTTTTCGTATTAGTTCCTAAGTGATGTACCTACAATTCCTAGTTGATTCCAACACTCTAAGGTAAATCTAAACATCATGAAATCATGAACCTTGAATCCAAGATACAATTCTATGAAAGGTAAGATCAAAGTCTAAGAAGCTGAGAGTTAAGTCAAAAGGATTAAGAAGTAAGTCAAAAGTAATGTTTGTTAAAGTTTCCAAGAGTCTTACTCAAACATTTTAACTTCATTGTAAGGCTTAAGTTTCAAGTTAAAGAAAGAGTAAAAGTTCAAGTCTTTCATTCAAAAAAGTATAAGGGAACTAAGTATTCTCTAAAGAGTTGATTGAGACCAAAATTGTCAATTCAAGCAAAAAGTAAAGAATTGAACTCATTCCCAAAAATCTATAAGGGAAAGTTCCCTAGAGAGATTTTAAATGTTTTTTTTCACATTTAGGTTAAAAGAGAACTAAGATTTCTTCAAAAGAGTTTTGAACAAGAAAAGAGATTTTCAAAGCTAAAGTGTTGAGCAAATTACCTCAACCTAAAGAAAAGGAAGTTACTTTTAAAGCATGACGTATACTATATTTTGGGAGTAGTATTGAGCAGCGATGTGGGGATAAGAGTTCATATTAACTCAAGTCTCCGTGTAAACCAGGTATCCATAATGGGTATTAACGGGTCATACCTTTTAGATGATCATGTAAGTTAAGCTAGTGGATCCACTAAATTAAAGAGTTCTATCTACGTCAAAGTATAAGGCAATTCTGGCAGAGTAGGCAAGATGATGTATCACCACTTAGGCTCATAGTGGTGGTTGTCGGTTATAAATTCTCCCACAGAATTATATTACTTTCATATATAAGTAAAATAGAGTTTGCTAATGCATTTTCTTTAATGAACTAAGTTGCTTTGCTGTTTTACAAGCTTTATATGAATTGCATGTGTCATATATTGCTTTATATACATATATTGAGTTGTATTTCTTGAGTTGAGCAGAGCCAAAGTAACTTCATCTTATTCTCGTAAAGCTTAAGTTGTTGTTTAGAATTTCAAATCACATACTCAAATATTCAATGTACTGATGTCAATTGGCCTGCATCGTCTTATGATGCAGACCCACGTAACCAGGATTCGCATCCAGTGCCTCGTTGATCATGTTTGATCACTGTGAGTCAGTGGTGATCCTCCTTGAATTCTGGAGGATCCTTTTATCTGCTTTTTAGTCCTAAAATTATAGAATGTTATGGGGTCTTTACCAACATTCATCAACGTATTTTTAGAGGCTTCATAGACGAATAGTCAATCATTTAGTTCAGTTGAGTTTCTTTATTTACAAATATTCTATTTGAGACTTAAGTGCTATTTTGGCCAAAACCATTAATCTAAGTTATTTATGGGAATGTTCTTGCTTTATCATTGAGTAATTCTTCTTCTGAGTTAAGTAAGTCAGGCTAAGAGTTCGCTCAAGGACAACAATGGTCATTGGGTGCTGTCCACGTCCTGGGTGTAAGCTCGGGGCGTTACAATTCAATATTGTAATCAAAAATACTTTGTGGCTTTATGTTTTGACCAATGATAGTAGTTAGTATCTTTGATATGATACTCTTTCTGTTATGTTTCGTGCTCATGTGTACTTTTTATCATCTTTTTTTGCTTTCATACACATGTTTTGTGTAGCCCCGTACCCTTGATCCTTAATTGCTATGCATTTTAACTTGGATATGTTTGATGTTTCACCTTTTCAATGATGTCAAAAGGGGGAAGTTATTTCTGTTTGGATAAAGGATTAAGAGGGAATTGATTAAGAACTTATTAAGGGGGAACTAACTAAGGGGGGATACTTCTATATTGCTATATTGAATGAATGTGTAATCACTCATGAGAGGAGTTTTGCATGATATTTTTCATCATCAAGAAGAGGGAAATTGATAAGTTCTTATTCTCCTTGATGTTTTTATGATCTCCTCGCAAGTGAACAGACCTCGTCCTGTACAAAGTATGAATACTCATCCAGTTGTCAAAAGGTAGTACAACTATAAAAGTTTTCCACGTCAGAAAGTTGGCGAAGCAGCACTTCAACTATCAGATTCGACAAGGTTCTTTGTTTGATGGTTAATAACTCTTCATGGTATATATCAAACAAACAACAACAATATTGACTTATTCATTCAAAGAGAGATATTGTCAAGCTTCAAAACGACAAGGGATCTGATAGAAGTGCTTCCATTACTTTCTGTACTTGCTGCATTTTTTTGCTTGTAATTGTTCTTATATAGTAGGATTCATTTTACTTGTGAAAGAAACGTTTCAAACTTGTGTGAATCATTGTAATAATCTAGTTAAGGGTAACATAGGTTCTTACTCTAAAATCTATATTAATAATGTTAGGATTAGTATAGTGTGCAGTGTTGTATATGTCCTGGCTCAGCTAAGGTATAGGAGATATTACTTAGTTAGGAGATTATCCGGCTAATCTCGGGTTATAAATCACTTTTACTCTTGCTTGTTGAAGATTAGTGAAATAAGTTCGAAAAGTCCTGTTGAGAATATGTCATGGTTTTTCTCCCTTGAGCAAGAATATTTTCACGTAAAGCTGCTTGTCAATCTTTACTTTCAAAATTTATTTTACCGTCTATTATGATAACTGTGTGGAGGAACTGGTTCCATTAATATAAGTGGACGCACACGTTCCATCGACGTATATTATATTTAAAGATAATACCATCGAACTTAGTAATTAAGACAAATAATTTTTAAATTGCGGATATCTCGCACTGTATGTCTTTGTTGCAAACAAGAACAATTTATTTCCTGCCCTAATTATTGTTAAGAGACAACAAATTAAAATATGTAGACACTCTAGCATAACACATATTAGACAAAGCATAAATGGTAGTAATATTGTTTGTTTTTCCCACAACTCTATAATTCCATTCATTTTTGAATTTCTTCTAATGTCACTTAACTCACAGAACAATTTAAGACACAAACGAATCCAAACACAAAGAATACACATGCTATAATATGCAACTTTATTCCAATGAATCAAATAAAAGAAAAAAAATAATAGGAAACATGATAAAGAAATTGATCGGTACATGATAGACTAGAGTTATATATACTACTAGTTTTTTGGTTAAGAAATTTGGCACAATTTTAATATTTATAATATTTGATATTAGCAAAAGATTAGTCTAGTACAATGATGTTTTAATGATGGCACAATAAATTCAACAATTAATTAAGAGAAGAGTAATTAAGGTGAACATTTATAAAACATAATAGCTAACTACAACAATAATATCATAATTTTCCCACGTAACCATATCTACCTAAAATTGCTTTTATAGTTTTGTACTAGTAATGGAGATGTTTTCTCCATTTTCAAATAAACAATGACAAATGTTGTCAACACCCTTCAATTTTGAAGCATAGAATAGTCTTACCCGATTTGGCCCAAATCGAAGAGTCAAACTAAAATCGAATAAAACAAAATATGTAAAACAACTCGCAAGATCATTTTATGTTTCAACATATTTCCCATGTTTGACCAACTTGCAGTTTTATTATTTTGTTAAAAATTTGAAAGAATAGATGATATGCATCAAGGTAAAACAATTCAATTTTCGATGTTGAGAAATGTAATGACCCTCATGGTCATTTTAAATTTTCTTAATATATTTTTTATGTTTTGACCCTTCCCTAACTTCTTCATATTATTTTTTTATAAATGGGAAGGAGTGACATAATTCTTGAGGTCATCGAATTAATATTAGATGATATCTTCTGACTTTGAAGGTTTGAAGTTTGATCAAAGTCCAAAGTCTTATTTAATGATCTCAACTTAGATACTTGTGTCAATTATTTAGGTCCTAAAAGGTGATTTTTGGCTTTGGGTGTGGTTGGTATTAATATCGATGTGTTTGGGAGTGATTCAAGTCCTTGGTTGTATTTTTAAGTTTTAATAAAGCTATTTTTTGTCAAAGTTTGATCAAGATGACCTCGTATAGATGATTTGATAAATCCTATTGATCTAAAATGTGTTTCATAATTTATTTGGATATTGATTTGTCTTCATGAGGTTCTTAATGAGTTTACAACACTCAAGTTGCATTCTAGTAGAATTTAAAGTTAAGAGTTGACTATGATCAAATAGTTGACAACACGATCTTGGATTTATGAGTTGAAAGTTCCAGTGTCATTGTATTAGTTTAATGTTGATGAAATTCAAATGGATTTTGAATATTTTGAATGCTTTAAGCATAAAATGTGATGATTCAAAGGTCCAATTTGACTTTTTGAAATCAAATTGTATTCCAAGACTTTATAAAATTTCAAGCATGAACTAGAGGATGAATCTGTAAAATTTTGAACAATTTTGGCAAGTCCATATGAAAATTTTATTTTGAAACATAAAATTAATATCCTTTAATAAGAATGTTTGGCAGGCCAAATGAGCACAATATTGAATTTTTATTGAACAAGTAGATTTCTTTCATTATTGAAGGAAAATATATTATTTATAAACTTAAAGGTTCTTGAATCTTCATTCAAGTTCTATCTATTATGTATATTTTTATATGTTTCTGTATTTTCTGTATATATTGAAAATAACTAGTAACATCCCTATTTATAAAGGTTAAAACCAAATTAAACTAGTTTGGGACCTACTCTAGTGAACAAATTCTAATTAAACTTAAATAAGTAAATATCATAAATAACAAATCTTAATCAAATTAGAATTCCTACTCAAACTTTGAATTATTATTTCTAAAGTTGTATACTCTTGTCTTTTTCTTCTTTTTATTATTGTTGTATTGGAGTACTTCTCGGCAATCTTCAGTTGTTAAAGTACTTCTATTTAATCTTTCAATTGTTGGAGTACTTCTCTTCAATCTTCAATTGTTAATGGGATCGTAGAAACAATAAAAAAAATATTTTAATGGGATTTGATTCTTTTTCTATGTATTTAGTTCCTATTATACCCCTATTACTAAGTCCTATAACTACCTTTAGATTCCTAAAAGTAACCCCAAGTTTCTCATTCACTCAAACCCCCAAACTCCATCCACATCCATCACCTTCAAGTCTCTGTCAAGAAGAAGGATAGGGTTTTCAAGCACCAAGTCTCCTATTTATCCATTTTTGGGGTATGTAGGGATTCATCAATGGGTTCCATTCACTCATTCAGCCCCAAAGTTCTCTCTGATTTCGTAATTCAATTTCAATCAAATTAACTAGTTTTTTATTCAATTCTTCAAGGGTTCTAATTTTGTGGATTCCATTGCTTGAATTTGATCTTATTTTGATTGTTTTGACTCAATTACATGCACTTAAATTGAAATCACATGAACACATGCATTAATCATGATTTTTATCTATGAACCCTAAAAGACATGAATTTACGAAGAAATTATGAATATATATTTAATGTTTTCAGAAAGTTATGCCTGATTTATGAAAAATAATATATTATGTATTAGGTTTCGTTAAGATTAGAATCAATTCAATTGTGAAAGGTTTTTCTTACCATAACGAACCAATAAAAGTTTCTCACCATAAGGAACCATTAAGATTTTCTCACACATGTTGGATTTAAGATTTAATGAACTACTTATGATATTTTAAGCTGGAACTAGTATTAGAATTTTACTTTTCCATGGAGGGTGATATGTTTATGAAATTGACTACTTTGTTGGGATTTAACTTAGCACATAGAGAACTTTGAGGTGGAGACTCAAATAGGGTAGTCTCAAGTAGCAACTCTAGTTCAAAACTATATGTCTCCATAGGTTTTCCTTAAATGGCCTAGATTGTAATCAAGATATAGAATATGATATGATACAAAGTTCTAGCTTGCTAAGTAGACTTTCCCTTCTTCATGTGATATTTTTAATCGAACAGGTGGATGATGGATATATTTAAACATTTTTGAATAGTGTAAGGGTATTTCTGACCTTTTTTCATTTTTCATTAATTCTTTTTCTTTTATTTTTTTAAAAATAAAATTATTGTCTTAACTTGCTTTTAAAATGTGTGTAACCACTCTCTTGATCTGATTCTACAAGTAAAAAACACCACACAAGCATAATAATCAGTCAAAGTGGTTTAAAAAATTATGTTTAAACAATTTTAAGTATTCAATTGACAAAATCTTGAGTAGAAGGGTCTAGGTGAAAAATTGAGCCAAGTACAAGGGTCTCTGAGGTCATTCCTCCTTTAAATAATATCAAGGGAAAATGCACTAGTACCCCCTAGATTATGACTGAAATTTCAGAGGCACACCTAAACTAAACTAAGGTCTTATTTCCCCCTTGAACTTATCTTTTTTTTATAATTCTATACAACTTTTGTCTTACGTGACATACTCCGTGACTTCATGCAACTGAGGCGCGTGGAGATATTTGAATGCCACGTAAACAAAAAAGGTTCAAAAAATTACAAAAAAATAAGTTCAGGAGGTAATAGTATCCTAATTTAGTTTAGATGTTCCAATTGTAGTCTAGGAGGTACTTGTGCATTTTTTCCTAATATTAATAAATTGAACTTGGACTTTTTAGAAATTTTTTTTAGCACTCTATATTTTAAAGACATTCTGTAAATTTAACTTAATATATTATGATTGCGTGAAACACTTTCATTAGTTAAAGAAATATAATTTGAAAAGTAGATATGAAATTGACACCCCATTCACCTAATATCAATACATCATAGGGAATCAGATCGCCCATGTTTCTTGTTAATGTCGAACAAAAAAAAGAGTTGCCACCTGTATAATGAATCTTTCAAAATAGAACATTTTAAAAAATTCTGACACTGATCCTATAACATAGTCCAAATGAGAGAGAGACGGATCACATTTTGGCGTAGCAAAAATGAATTCTGTCTTCTTCATTCTGGTCGAAACTCTACTCCCTAAAGTAAGAGTTTTCGTCTCCTTTATCATTAAAAAACTTCCCAGTTCTATTTACATCCATTCATCAACTCTTCTTTGGGCATTAGGTAAACCAACTCTCCAAATATTTTGTCGTACCTCAGTCTGATGATTGGCAAATGCGACAAGTGAATTATCAACTACAAGATCATCATATGCATTTGGATCGAATTTGAACACAAGATACATAATGTATGTTGTTCTCTTCGACAACATTTGACTTGCAATCTTTTAATGGATATGAAGTTAGCCAAGACCCCAAAAATAAGCCACTTCTAAGAGTCTGCAAAAATTTATCACTTTTATTAATATATATGTAGATCATTTAAATGGCTAGGAATGCATGTATTATTAATGAAGAAATGATTGATGAAGTCCTAGATAATATCGTTCGAACAATTATTAATTATGTTGATTAATTAATATTGTCATCATGAACTTAATAACCATTCTAGTTTTGCAACCAAAGTTGAAAGATTATGTAGCTCGAACTCTTTAAAATTTCTGATGGTGATGGGTGTGTGTTAAATCTATCAAAAGTTATAAATTTTTTCCGAATAAGACACGAGCGAGCATAACAATATTTTTAGAAAATCTTAGCAACATCATGATAAATATCGAGAACAAAAAAAATATATTAATTGGTTGAGATATGTAAAATTATGTTGCATAGTATGCATGTATCAATAAGGTTTTGGGTAGGATGCATCAAAATCATTGGCCACAATATGAAAAAGTTGCCACAACAAAGACTGAGTTTCATCTCACTATTAGTAAAAATAGAAAAGATGATGCATCATTTTGAAGTACTTATTTGTGTGTTTTATATTTTCATGACAGGGCATCTCTTTAGCAAATTTGATAAAAGGCTGTTTGTTGCATCTTTATCTGTTGATAAAAGAGGTTCATTATATTCCTTGACATCAAAATGATTCCAAAGTCTGAACGATCGCTCAAATTGAATGCAGCGAATAAATTAAGTTGGTTTTGAATGGGACTGATAAAAAGTCATAAACAACTCAATTAGCAGCTAAGATATTTCAAATAAGAATCTACAAGATCCAATACTTACTGATAATTGAATGAAGAATTTGGAATGAGCGTCTATAGTGCAAAGTCTAAATGCATTCTAGAAATTACATGAAGGTATAGTTCTAGCATATTACTTCCAAAAGATCGTTGTTGTAAAATTCCAAAAATTTATAAGTAGGACCCTAATCATCCTATAGCACCTCGCAACTCAACTCTTAAAATTTGAACCGTTTGTATAACACCTCAGACTTGGAAAAAGGTTAATGGGTATGTCTACATCCCTAATACAAACTATGGACCCTTCACTAAAGCCTAAACGGCTTGTAAAAGGAGCGACGATCGGTTTAGGGGTGTGGCCCAACGGTTTAAGGGTTGCCAGGGGAGGGCCCACCTGGATGGACCCCTGATGGGCCGTAAAGTCCTAGGCGACCTGTTTAGGGAAGAATATCCAGTTGTCCAAGTCTACCAGGCAAGGGGTCTCCTGGACACTTCCCTACACAACATGTGAGGGCTTGCACAGACCGTCAAATCCTTCATTTAGAGAACCCTGATCAGTTTTCAAGTTAAGCTCAACTTCAAATAACCATACATCTTAGCGCGTAATGAATTTGATGGCCCGTGATCTATCAAATTAAAGTTCCATTAATTCCTTTTTCTAACGTCACCAAGTTGCTTCATTTTTAGTTTGAAATAAAAAGTTATGTCTGTTTTAGTAAAGCTCTATCGGGCAGGTGAAGCTTGAAAAACTGTGAAGTGTTTCACGGACCATGGGTGGCCCTCCTTGCAATCCGAGAGACTTCATATTTATTTCTAGTCAGTTGTCTTGAGATTTCTTGGGTCTGGACCCATTATCCATTTTTAGAAATAGAGGCTTCATAGATAGAGAGAGTTGAGGAGTTTTTCGGTAGTTACTTTTCCTTGAGATTGTTTTGCAAACTATTATACTTATGTTACTGAGTATTTTCCACATAATTTGAGTTAAGTCTTGAGAATGAATTTATATATTTAAAGATTTTGCTTTTAAGCCTTTTATCTCTTGACTAAGTCTTCTACTTAGTAATCAACAAAGCTAAGGGTTTGCTTGCGGACCAATAATGGTTCTCGAGTGTCAGTCACATCAAAGATATAGATTCAGGGTGTGATAATTTTATCAACTATAAATATAGGTGTTAATTTGAGTGGTGTCATATGAGCCCACTTACGCCATTAATTCAACACACCTCTAATAGACCGAAAATCGCTTGAAATAATACAAACTAACATCATTAAAAATCTTAGAACTTCTATGCACGGGCCCACAAGGAAACCTACATACAAACTAAGAGTTGTGATAATTAATAAGCTGATATGTCTTGCACAAAATGTTACATTACACAACTATCTAAACTCGATGCACGTAGACTATATGATACGATATCAACATAAGCACAACAAAATCAACATTTATACAACAGGTTTCACATAGTAACAATACTTCATCTTTAATTCACACGTGCGCTAGTAGCTTGAAATTGAAATATTTTATAATAATGCAGAATAAGCATCATTAAAACCTTAGAACTTGTACAAACGGCCACACAACTAAACCTACATATAAATTGAGTTGTGACAATAAATCGACACTGCTTGAATAAAATGTTAAAATGTTACATACACAACTATCTAAACTTGATACACATAGACTCCCGTAACCCGACCCGAATCAACAAAAACAATAATAAACTCCAGAGATTTTTTTTCCTGCCCTGGTTCTTCCAGTTGCACCTGCCCTTTTTAGGCCTTTTTTCTTAAGAATAAAACTTAGCTCCAACAAAAATACTTGATGATATAGCTAATATAACTCCATGAACATTATTAGATATTCCTCTCATTTTTATTCTTTTTTTTGAAAGAAAAATGAAGAGGACAAATTTAATATGATAAATTCAACCCTGCAAACACAAAAAAAAAGTTACAACAAATTCAAATTCAATTTCATAAATTCAACCCTGCAACCAAACAATTTGATAAAATGGCTAAAGATATAAATCTATATATCATCGCCCTTTATCCCCCCCCCCACCAAAAAAAAAATGTGAGGTTGATGAAATTAATAAAAAATTACGAGAAAATTTGTTTTGATTTTTTTTTACAATGTTTTTTTTCAAAATTCTTCAGCCAACTTTTAAAAAAGCATTTTTTTAATAATCTACAGAAAAAGAATAACTTTTTTTTTCTTTCTGCAATATCTTTTTTGTTTCACTTTTTGTGTTTTTGTGAATTTGCATAATTTAATTCATGTTACGAGAAGTCTGTTACACTTAAAATTGAGGAATAAATGGAAACACACAAAAACCACTTAATATATTTTTTTGTTTTCCGAATACCACGTTTTTTTATCATCTTTTATAATTATTAAGATTTTGTTTTATTTTGGATTTTGGGTAATGATGCTTAAACTTTTATCTTATACCCTTTGGCACCTCTTCACTTTCGATATATTCTATTTTTAGTCAGATATTTTGGATTTGAGCTTGGAAAGATTTTTAGCTAGATAGATTTGGGTGTCGAGCTGAGCGAATCGAACTTAATTGACTGTGTTACACTATTGAGTCAAACTGCACTCAATCGAGCTTGTTATCGTACTGAATCTATTGTTATCTTTAGAAGTGTACGTTGTTATAATCTTTACAGTTAGGGTTTTTGTTTCATTTGTTTGGTGGTCCCTCTACTTTTCTCTTCTACCATTTTGCCACCTTTTCAATTTCGATAAAAATCTATTCTTAGTGAGATGTTTCAGTTCTGAGCTCGGAAAGCTTTTTGACTGCATATCCTCAGTTAGCTAGGTTTGGTTAATGAGCTAAGGGAACCAAACTCAATTAAGTTTGTAACACCATCAAGTTGAGTGGGGCTAAGCCGAGCTTGTTATTGTACTTAATTTATTGTTTGTATTATGAATTCAACTATGTTATAGTGTTTGTAGTAGAGATCTTTACCGCATAATCCTTAGGTTTGGTTGTCAAGCTGCGAAACTCATTTGAGTCTATTACACCATCATGTGGAGTTGAGCTCAACCAAACTTATTACAATATCGAATTGAGCCTGAGCAGAGCTTAATCAATCTTTATCAAAATATAATTGAGTTTGAGTTGAGCATGCCCAATTGAGCTTTGTCAAAATATAATCAAGTTAATATCAAGTCTGAGTTCGGGTTCCTAGTGTTTAGTATCATGCATAGTGTTATGCTATTACAAAAAAATTAAATTTATGATAAACATATTGATTAATAAAAAAAATAAGCTAATAATTATATACATGGCTAGTATATGACAAAGATTTGTGTGTTATTTTTTTTAAAAAAAATCTATGTTTCAAGAATTCTAACTTGTACCTCTAACCAAATATAATAACAATATATTCAATGAAATTTTATAATGTGGTGGTTCGACGAGGGTAGAAAGTACGCAGATCACACCCCTACGTCAGGGTAGTAAAAGTTGTTTTCTATGTAAACATAACAACTAATAAATAAACAACAACAAGGCAATAATACAAAATAACTAAAAGATAATAAATAGCAGATGATGATAGATATCAAAGCAAGAAACTACAAAAATGAGAATAATACAACGACAAGCATCTCCAAACCTAAATCTGCCTAAGAAAAGATCACAAGGCTCCATTACCCACTAATCGTCTACCGTAATCCACGACCTCCACACCCCTATAAAAGGGCATATCCTCAATAAGTTCAAATTGCGTCATATTTTTCTATCTACTTACTCTTCTCAATATTTATTCGGTTTACCTTGCCCTCTACCTCTCCTTCTCCCTCTCTGTATACTATTACATTCAACCTCTCACTACTCTTCATTATGACGTTTCTGCATCTCCTGTTCATATGTTCAAACTGCATCTTTTGGAAAACTCATACTAAGTGATAGGTAGACCCCTTTAAAACTAAAGGGACTCCGGGTAGATCATCATGGAAAACTCTGGGTAGATCATCATGGAAAACTCCTAGAAACTGTTCTACTATAGGAACTGACTAAAGGGAAGGTACCTCGGTACTTGAGTCATTAACTCGTACTAAGTGATAGGTAGACCCCTTTAAAACTAACTTTCCCGCCTAAAGGTGTGAAATAAAACGACCCTTATTCACTATTTAACTACTACACCACTCCATAATTGGATCATTAGGAATCTAAAACTTGACAACTCGAGTTCTAGAATCTATTGATGTATAACATGCATGAAGCCAGTCCTTACCTAGAATTACATCAAAATCTACCATTCCTAACTCTACTAGATCAACCATGGTGTTCTTCTGATTGATAAAAATAGAACAATCACATTATACTCTTTCCGGTAGAATAAACTCTCAAATAGTGGTAGAAACACAAAATGGTTCACAATGTTTTTCCGGAAGAATCCTAAATTGATTTGAAACATAAGGAGTTATAAAATATAAATTTTCTCCTGGTCCTAACATAACATAAACATCAAAAGTAAGGACTTTGATCATACCCATGACAACATTTGGAGAGTTCTCTTGCTCTTGAAAGCTAGTGCTTACATAAAGGCGATTTGCCCCTCCGCCTATACAAGAAGAGGCTCTTCTAGGTGTAAACTTGTCTGGTGGAGCAACTATTGGATATTGAGCTCTATTGTCTGGGATTCCACATCCTGCTTATTCTCGGGACACTCTTTCATAAAGTGACCCTCTTGAACGCACTTGAAGCACCCTGATTGGCTATCACGACACTTATCGGCATGGTTTCTACCACACCTACAATATGTAGAAGCCCAACTACTTCCTTGTGATACACCACCTTGGGGCTGGGCTTGTCTAGCCTTGATGTTTTGCGAATTCTGGACATTATACTCACCTCAATTTCTGGGTGTAAGCGTACTGGAAGATGATGATGCATGCCCTTTTTTTTCTAGAAACTGTGGACGATTTGGACCACCCTTCTTCTGCCCAGACTTATTCTCAATCTTAGATTTCTTGTTCATGTGCTCCTGTATGTCCCTCAAATTATCATCTTCAACTCATTACATATAAACTATCAACCTAGATATATGCATGTCGTTTATCAGCATTGCAGCTCTACGCTTTTCTTAAAGCATGGCCCAAGCCAGCGACAAACAAGATCATTTTAGTGATCATGTCCTTAACCTTCTCAGGAGCATAGCAGGACAACTGGGTGAACTTCAACCCATATTTATGTACACTCAAGGAATCCTGGAATCCTATTTCAATATAAGGAACTCCGGTACCTAGCCACATTCTTCATTTGATATGCAGCTAGCTCAACTCTCTCAGCACCAACCACATGCATCACATCGAAGACCTTTTTCAACTCTCCCACAAAGTTCTCTGGATCCTCATAGTGTTTCAACTGGTGAAGCTAGCAGGATTCATTCTCAGAAACTCACGAATCCTCAAGGTTTCAACCTCTTCTTGTCGAGCTCCTTTATTTTATACGAATTGGTTAGTCCAGCTTGAATTAACATCCAGATAAACTCATGGAAATCCGCATTGGTGACTTCCCCTTGAGGTTGCACGTTTGGTGCATTAGGTACTCTTGCTCCTTTACATTTCTTCTGGCTGGACGACCCCTTGCTGCTCTTCGTGGAGGCATGCTGATCTAAAAACAGGAAAGCACGAATTAGAGAAAAACGTTTTACAGATAAACTCTAACACACTATAAGGAATATGAGAGAATAAGAATTCCTAAATGTTGCAGCCTCCTAATCATAGATGTGGCAGGCTTCACACCAATAACTAAGACTCTCCAAACACAAATTCATAGACTTTCTAAGTCTGTTGAACTTTGTGCTTCAACACCAAGTTTGTCAACCCCCGATCTTACACCCTGGACGTCGCCGATACCCAATGACTATTTCTAGTCTTGAGCGAACCATTGGCTTGGCTTACTTAAATCAGCGGAAGACAGAACATATTCATAAGGACACAAATATTCTCATAAAATAACATAGATGAATGTCTTGGCCAAAATGGCACTTAAGTATCAAAATTAGAACAATTGAAATGCAAGATAAGAAGAGACTCAGACTTAATACTCTGAATAACTATCTGTCTATGAAGCCTCTATAATTCTAAGATGAATGTTTGGACAAACCCCACAACATTCTATAACAAAAAGAATGGAAAGCAAATAAAAGCATCCTCCGGAATGGAAAGAGGCTCAACATTGACTTTGAGTGCTCAAAATGGATCAACGAGGCGCTGGATGATGTTGATCCTGGTTACCTGCGTCTTCATTATAAAACGATGTAGGCCAACTGGCATCAGTACATTGAATGTACGAGTATGTGAGTTGGAATGCTAAACAAGACTTAAACTCAAAAAGAATAAGAAGAAACACTTACCTTGGCTCTGCTCAACTCATGAAAATATTGAACTTTATATGAAGCAATACAGACACATGCAAAATATATATATATATATATATATATATATATATATATATATATATATATATATATAAACTTGTAAAACACCAAAAAACTTAGTTCATTTAAGAAGAGGCAATAACAAACTCAACTTTACTTGTATATGAAAGTAATATAGTTTATGTGAGACATTCTCCAACAGAAAACAATCATTATGAGCCTAAGCGACGGCTCAATGTATTATCTCATGTTGCAAGAGGACCTTCTATACCTTGCAGTCAGTATTGAACCTGAACTTCTAAGTGGATCCAATCGTCTATGATAAAAAGCACTAAGAAATCATCTAAAAAGTATGACCCTTCTTCTGTCCA
Source organism: Solanum chilense (assembly GCA_032847665.1). Classification (NCBI taxonomy): domain Eukaryota; kingdom Viridiplantae; phylum Streptophyta; class Magnoliopsida; order Solanales; family Solanaceae; genus Solanum; species Solanum chilense. The sequence goes on from CM064974.1 coordinate 10,238,148, forward strand.
TGTTGGCTACATGGTTTATGGGGGCTTGAGTTGATATTAACTCACGTCCCTATATCGCTGCTCAATAATACTCTCAAAATACTTAGCTCATATGTTTTAAAAACAACTTCTTCTCTAGTTTGAGGTAATTATTCAAACTCAGCTTTAAAAACTTTGTTGGAAATCATGGTTTTCATTTCTACTAAAACTAGACAAAGGCTCTGTTGGAAGTCAGCTTCCTTCTTCTTTATGAAAATGTAAAACTTATGTAATTCTTATGGAATACTTAATCCCTTATAACTTTTGAGAAATGAACTCAACCCTTTACTATTTGCTTAACTTGAAACTCTTGACTTTAACTCAACTCTTAGGGAATACTTAATTCCCGTATATTTCTTGAAGGAAAGACTTCAACTTTTACTCTTTACTCTGACTTGTAACTTTAGCCTTAAAACAAAATTAAAATGAAATAAAGACTGTATAACTTAAAGAAACTTTACTTTGACTTGCTTCGTAACTTCTTGACTAAACTCTTAACTCCTTTGACTTTGATCTTAACTTTCATTAAATTGGATTACGGATTTCATGGTTTTGATTTGCGTTATATAGTGATTTCTAGGTGTTTAGAAATCATTTGAAGTGATTAGAATCATCGAAAGGTTTTAATTTACCTTAGAAGGACTTAAAAAGGGTTAAACTATGAAAACTGCGCAAAAAACATCGATCAGGGTGCACTGGTGGCACGCTGAGCCAACCGGAGTTGACTGAAGCTTGGTTTTGGCGCACGGCACCATGCCCCAGTAATATAATTTGTCAGGTTGATTAGATAATTTCTTCAACAAATGTTGACAAAAAAAAACAATAAAATATTATTGATTTTTAAAAATGTAAAAACCAAATGAAAGTCAGATTGATTCAAGGTTTCGAATTGAATCAATTTTTATCTAAATCCGAAACCTCCCTAATTGTAAACACTAGTATTCGTACCCGCGCGATACGCGAATAATATTGTGTAAGTAAAAAATGTTTAAATCATATAATTTGACTGATTTAAACAAATAAAATTATAGATATTTAATAAAATCGCAGTTGTCATTATTAACCATCCATATCGTCCAAAACATGTTAAGCATCATAATTATGTTAGTTCTTCACTTAATAATTTGATGTGTTAAACCATTATTGTGACAAATATACATATATACACACATATTGATAATTTTTTTGTATAAATTTCCAAATAAAAGCATTTTAATATATGTGAAGATATGACCAATAATTCAATAATAAAAACCATGTTAGCATCTAGATTTGTATTAAAATTAAGAAAATTAATAATGAATTAAGAAGTACTATATTAACTTCAATAAAGTTAAACAAAAACAACATACTGTTATTAAAAAACATTTATCACAGTAAAAATCATCAGATGGTACAACTGTAATAAAAAAAACATAGACTCATTTGATAAAAAAAAAATAAAAAAATAAGTAGAAAATGTCTTAACTTTTTATCTGACTATAAATCACAACCATCATAAAGGATTTTATATTAGTTAACCCAACAATTATGTAGAACATAAAGCTATTTTGATCTAAAAGTACTTAAAATAAATTAATTTAAATAAATATAAAAGAAAACTCTAGTATAATTTTTATGGATTGATACACATGTGAATGTTAAGTAGATAACCTTTGTTTAATAGAAGAATACAACTCAAGTGCTTATTTTATATGAGTCTTAAAAATAATTGATAGCAAAAAGACACACAATGTGAATATCATAAATTAAATTTCTCATAAGCTCTTATAAAATAACTAATTACATGGTTTATGTAAATATTACTACCACTTAAAAAGCTTGGGATGACTTCAATTAGCCATAATCTGTTTTGGCAAAGCAAATATAGGCAATATTGGCTATCTATTACTTACAATCCTAGAGTTTGTGTTGTACAAAAATCAACAAAACACAAAAGAATGAAGTCGATTAATAAAATTTTCCTAATTTTTACTTAAAAAATAGTTATATACCAAGATATTCTATCAGATAATTTAATTTCAAATACAAATGTAAATTAAATAAACATATAAAACTCATTCGTTCCAAAGAATTTAACTACAAAATATGATAGAAACAAATCAAATTGAATTAAATGAACTAAAAAAAACATAATAAGATATGAGTTAATAACTTTGATGGTCACTCAACTATCAATTGTTTTCACAGAACGTCACTCAAGTTTCATTTTCAACTCAAAAGTCACTTAACTATAACTTCTTTGCACAGATAGTCACTCAACTTTTATTTTCAACTCAAAGTCACTCAACTATGATTTTATTGCACAAAAAGTAACTCAACTTATTTAATTGATTTTTCATTAAAATTTAGTGACATGAAATTTTAATTATTAACCAAAATTTTAAGAATCAATATATATATATATATATATATATATATATATATATATATATATATATATATATATATATATATATCCATATACATATATCCATTTAATGACCCACCTATTTAATCCAACCCACTAAAACACTACAACATTTTATGTCTCGAACCACCCTAGAGAAGTGTGGCCTAAACTACGGAAATGTGTGGCCTTTGATAAAAGGCCACACTTTTTGACTTTAAGCCACACTTTTTCAGGTGTGGCCGAAATCAGCGAAACCTTAGAGTTTAGGCGATATTTTACAAGCGTAGCCTTATCAGCTACGCTTAAAAGCGTAGCCAAAAGGAAAATAGGCCACGCTTTGTACCTACGCTTAGAAGTGTTGCCATATGAGTAACATTGTTAAGCGTAGCCTCAAATTCAAAAAGGCCACACTTTGTAGCTACGCTGAAAAGTGTTGCCTTATCAGCTACACTTTCAAGCGTAGCCTAAAAGGAAAAAAGCCACGCTTTTGCTGCTACATTAAAAGTGTTGCCTTATCAGCTACACTTTCAAGCGTGGACTTTGCTACCACATTGCCCACACTTATCAAGTGTTGCCTTTTCTATCTAATGTATGACAACACTTTGAAGTGTTTTTCTTGCTCAAGTGCATACACAATTTACAGTCCTATGCCACAATTTCTAATTAAAATACTCCAATATTATATTGCAATAGATAATCTCTAGCTCTAATAAGTAATTCAAATTTATAGATTTCCCATAAAGTACTTCAAAAGATAGTATGTGTTGTGTACACATACCCATACTTATACATCAATATTCTAAATGTGTACACATAAATCAAATATGTATTTAAACTTTTACAATAGTTCAAAAACTCTTCATCATCCACTTCAAATTTGATCACCTCCATTTCCCTACACAAATAAGATATTGGCAGTTATATAGAACAGGTAAGAAGTTCATATTGCAACAATATAGAGAGGCAAGAAATCCAACAGTTACAGAATATTAAATTGCATCTTCTGATGTTCAAAGTAGATGCCTACTTGTCTTTTGATGTTTAAAGTAGATGATCTTCCCTTAGGTGTCTAGAATTCCAAATGAGTTCAACAACAATGAATAACTGCATTAGGGTTCAAACTTCATAAGGAACAATATAAAATATATGGTGTTATACAATAACCATGATGCACGCAAACTAACACGAACACTAAAAAAAATGGAATTAATGAGGAGACACAAACAATTAGATTCTCCTATAATTATTTGTTTATTTGTTTGTACTTATGGAAGCATGTCTTTTACTAGGATGTCAAAAGTTATTATAATAACATGGACATTCTATATAATAAGAAAGAAAACAGACTTTACTGACAAAAATATTTATCTATAGAAGCACAAAAGGCATAGTGAAAACATTAACAAAAGTTACAGATTGCAGCAGCAGTTACGGAAAATATTAACAACAAATCTGCAGATTGCAGATTCCACACCAGCCAAAGTTTATTTGCAAAGAGGCTTAGACAGAACAGTTTGCAAGCTAGTACAGACCTATAGCATGCTGTAATGTTCTATACAAATGCCAAAAAAATAGTGAAACAAAAGAAGCAAAACCTTAGCTAAATTTAAACCAAATACATTAACAACAACTAAAGAGAGAAAAGTCCATATTGTAGATTACAGTAGCAGCAAAAATTAAAGAAAATTAGATTATTTTCCTTGTGTAGTTAATATGTTCCACACGATCAAACAAGGAAACTAAATCTGACATAGCAAAACTACACTTCAACCATACCAAACAAGCACGATGAACATTGGTCAAGAGAAACAAAACCTTAGCTCAATTCAAACCAAAGCCACAAACAGTAACTAAAGAAAGAAAACTCAATCGTATTTAGAGTGTTTCACCACCATTCAATAATATTCAAAACCATATCGAGAATATGTAACAAGTTCAGTGTTACTTCATAATCATCAGAGCGAGGCAAAAAGTAAACTAAATCTGACATAGAAAAACTACACTTCAACCATACCAAACAAGCAAGATGAACAGTGGTCAAGAGAAACAAAACCTTAGCTCAATTCAAACCAATGCCACTAACAATAACTAAAGAAAGAAAACTCAGTCGTATTTAGAGTGTTTCACCACTATTCAATAATATTCAAAACCATATCGAGAATATCTGACAAGTTCAAAGTTACTTCATACTCATCAGAGCAAGGAAACAAGGAAACTAAATCTGACATAGAAAAACTACACTTCAACCATACCAAACAAGCAAGATGAACAGTGTTCAAGAGAAACAAAACCTTAGCTCAATTTAAACTAATGCCACTAACAATAACTAAAGAAAGAAAACTCAGTCGTATTTAGAGTGTTTCGCCACCATTCAATAATATTCAAAACTATATCGAGAATATGTAAGAAGTTCAGAGTTACTTCATACTCATCAGAGCGAGGCAACAAGGAAACTAAATCTGACATAGAAAAACTACACTTCAACCATACCAAACAAGCAAGATGAACAGTGGTCAAGAGAAACAAAGCTCAATTCAAACCAAAACCACTAACAATAACTAATTTGATTCAAACATGAACTTAATCAATAACAATTAAGAACAAGAAGACTTTCTGAGAAACTGAGAGGACTAATTTGAAAAAGTACTAAATACCTTTTGAAGTTTCGGATCATGAGTTGACCCGAAAGATTGTAGAGGATTTTGGCCTTTTACAGCTTGTGCACTACCCTCATCAATAGGTGAAGCAATGTTAGATACAACACCCCCTTGCATACCTCGAACATTCAATCCAGGGTTATTTTGAAGCAATTGACTAAAAAAATGTTGCATTTCTTCTCTCATTTCTTCTCTTATTTCCTCTCTCATTTCATTCATTTCTTCTTTTAGAGAAGTGATTTCATTAGCATGTTTTTGTTTTAGCTTGCTATCTTCCTCATCTTTCTTCAAAGAACTTGCTATCACTGATCTACCATAGCACCTAAGTTGACCAGGCTGATCCTTACCAAACACTGCCGTAAAAGCATCATCTGCAGTTTCTCCGAAATTTTGGCGATATTGAAGTTCAGCCTATTGAATAAAATTGACATTCATATTATATGCAAGTACTTCTTATTTATCTCTAGCCTAAATGAGTTTGTGGTTCATTAAGTTAAATTCAATTGACATCCCTTCAAGCATATTAAAATAAATTATCACCCTCCAAACAATGTAAAAAATTTTAAACCTGAATTAAATTCATCATTAATACACTTTAAAAAACTCACTATTGCAATTTGAGTATCGGCCTGAAGTTCCTTTCCCGTTTTTGTATGAGTTGCAATGAACATTTCAGACTTTGATGGTTCCTCATTGTTTTCTTTGGTTGCACACTACAAATTATATAAAAAGATATTTAAAAACGTATCGATTTATTGGAGGAATACAAATGGATTAAATGTTTATGTCCGAAGATGCTAAGTTTTACCAATGCCACGCGTACTCTTGCAAGACTAATAGGTCTCATTCGATGCCTCCATTTTTGCTTTTTCCTATTTTGAGAATTCATCTCACACATGGCCTATAATTATATAATAAGAGATGTTTGAATTAATAAATAAAACAAAAATAGAATCGATATAATCCAAAATAAGTTGAACAATAGAAATGTACTATTTTAGCCTTACTTAAACAGTTGGGTCTTTCCAATACTCTATCAATTGACGGAATTCATCTTCTGCAATGTCACTGGGACGTTTTGCTAGAATGTCCTCAATGGTACAATTTTTATCAAAAAATCTCTCTTTAATTTTTTGCTTGTATCACTTCCAAGCATCACGAAAGCCAGTCATCACCCACACTTTTCCTTCTATTGGAATTATGAATTGGACTATTTAAAATAAAATATAGTAAGCTTAAATCTGTAAAAACAAACAATAAATATGCAATTTAAAAATTAATTGTTCTTACATTGATATATTCCCACATGCACTTTTTAGTATCTTCTGGCACCGCATGCCAACTAGTGTACATCAAGTTGATGAACCTAGGATTCCTTGAAATTGTTCCTATAAAGTTGGTGAATTCAAACACTATCTTACCAGTTGGTCCCACTGCTTGCCCTTTATCAAATGTCACCTCCTTTCTTTCTTCCAAATTTCTTGCGTGAATATCTCTACATGTTGTTTTTCCTCAGACTTTTTTTGCCTCCAATATTTCTTCATTTATGTAACAGTAAGTAAATAAGAAATGTCATTTATATAAGTAATAAATCTTATAACGCTTGAGACGTACCTTCTGTACTACAATCAATGCCAATTTCCTCGTCTATAGCACACTCATCCCTATTGATTTCTTCTTGATCCACAAGATCATCAGCTATTGAATGGTTATCTGTTTTTGTTTCATCGCCTATGATCGACTTTCTCTTTACCTGCTTGCAGTTTGGTAGATCATTAATATCATGTTCTTTCTGTAGCCGTTGTTCTACTAGAAACTGATCAAGACTTGTGGCCGGTATGACAGACTTCCTCTTCACCTGTTTGAAGTTTAATTGATCTTGAATACCATGTTGTACCTCTGAATTACCAAATGTTTCCCCAGTCACATACACTGAATCAGTAACACCTTTCTTTGAAGACATTTGGAACCTAAAGTTTTGCATAGGAAAATTAATTCTTTTCTCTTGAATGGACTCTCCAGATTGAAATAATTTCTTCTTAGTTTGTAGAATTAAATCCTCAAAATTCTTTCTTTTATGCGCTATTGGTACATGCTCTTTCTTGGCTTTATCATTGCGTTCGTTAGCAAGTTTTTCTCTCTTAATCTTGAACTGGTTAGCCAATTTAGTACTTGGTCGATATTGCATATCAAAGTTCAGATTCTTCAATGGGCTTTGAACTTTGTTCGGATTCGAACCCTTTTTCTTTATGGCTGCTGATTGACTCATTATTTCCGCCTTCTTTTAATATCTTTATTTTCTTTCCCAACAGTAACTTAACTTACTAAACAATAATAATGTTATTGTTAAATAGAAAAAGCAAACCTGCAAATAGAAGACGACTGATTTCACTGTGCTAATTAGAACGAGTTGTGAACGAATCTTTAGCTTCCAGAAAATTAAGGGAGTAGTACATAAGGAGGACTGATTTCACTGTGTTGCCTTCACTGCCTTGACTGTGCTGCCTGTAATGTCCAATGCCTAATAGTAATAGGAAAAAATAAGAATTTAGATGACAACAACAATTCACATTTAGTAATCAGAATGTAATTTGACAAATGTAACATGCATATTCCAGATATTACTAACCTTAGTTATACAAGTTGTGCCAACATACAGTCAAATAAAATAAAAGTAAGCTAGAATTACCTCTTCATCAACAAAACAATAATTACATAAATTAAAGAAATCAACATAAATTATCGACCAACAACAACCTAACACATAAACAAAGCCAACATTATACATAGACATCTTAAGGTGTTTGTATAAAAGAAGTTAAATAACAAAAAAAAGTGAGTTAGAACTATATGTTCATCATAAAAATAAGAATACTCATGGTGTACATTCATCTTCAACTCGTCTTCAGATTCATGAGACTCTTCTTCAGAATCATCTTCATACTCATTTTCAGACTCGTCTTCACACTCTTCTTCAAATTCATCTTCGAACTCTTCTTCAGACTCATCTTCAAACTCCTTTTCATACTCGACCTCAAGTTGTTGAGTATCAAATTCCTCCGGAGTCACATCAATAACAGTTTCTGGTATATAAGTCCTTACTAAGGGAACTTCACCATCATCTTCTAGTATGGATGGTCCCGTCAGGTGTTCAGACAACTTATTTTCATAATTTTGTGGGAGATCAGAATTAAATTCATCACTCATGTTAAACAAGTCTCTTGGCATAGTCTTCATAACATAATGTCTATCTTGATCATATGGATCTTGTACATAGAAGCATTGATGTACTTGAGATGCAAGCACAAAAGGCTCTTCCAGAGAGCATCTCTCTTTAAAATAGACATAAGTTAGGCCATACATATCTTTCTCAACCTCATACCAATCACACTTAAAGATAACAACCTTAAAATGACTATAATAGTCTAACTCAACTATATCAACTATTCTACCATAATAATTCAAATCTGCAGCAATTGAATTCTTATCCTTTGAGCTTGCAAAGCTCGTAGTTGAGGCAACAAGTGTAACACCACTATTTTGTGTTTTGCGTCTTCCATCACGCTTCCTAATATGGAATCTATATCTATTGATGAGATACCCAGAGTATCTTTTAGCAACAACATTTGGTCCTCTAGACAATTGTTTTATCAAATCAGGCACATCCTCTTGTTAAGCACGAGTTTCAAACCATTGAGAGAAGTTTTGACAATGATCCTTGGCCTTGCTCGATTTAGATCTTCGCGGATGATTATAACCTCTTGCATATTCTCTCTACACAACATGTATTTTTTTGTTAAAATAATAAATAAATTAAATATGTTAAAACTTAATTATACAAATAAAAATACTATATTAAAGTAAAGTACCTAATATATTCTTGAATCTCATCACAATTTCCCAATAAGTATGCATGTGCCTGACTTAGTGATTTGTTGTCGAAAACAAATGGATCAGTTTTCTTTGCTCCTATAGGACATCCCTTAATAGGAAAAAAACTTACTCTTTCTGCATCAGTTGGGTCACATTCATCATTATTTTGGGTTCTTCTATTAAATCTTGTCTGTACAGCCCCATTCAGATATCTTGAAAATAAATTCATACAGTCTATTCCCACACGTGCCTCTGCTATGCAACCTTCTGGATAACGTCTGTTGCGGATATATGATTTAAATATACCCATTTCTCTTTCAGTGGAATACATCCATTGGTACTGAACTGGACCACCTAATCTCACTTCATTCGCCAATTGTATAGGCAGACGAATCATTATATCAAAAAATGACGGAGGAAAAATTCGTTCCAACTGATTTTTTGTTTCCCTTATCTCTACTTCTAAGAAATCTAATTCCTCCAATGTGATAACTTTTTGACACAAACGTTGGAAGAAGGAGCATAAACGAATTAAAGCAATAGACGCACGATCTGAAAGGATGCTTTTAATGGGTATTGGAAGCAAGTAATGTAACATGAAATGAGCATCATGGGTCTTATAACCAGACAATTTCCTTTCATCCAGTTGCACACACCTAGATATATTAGAGGCACTGCCATCAGGTAGCTTGGCTGTCTTTAAAACTCCACAAAAAACTGATTTCTCTCAATTTGTCATTGAGAAGCAAGCTTTTGGATGTAGATTCTTTCTAATTACCATCTCTTTCAAATCATATCGGGCTTTTTCATAATCCTTTGTTTTGACAGGAATATCCAAAAGAGTTCCAAGAATGCTATCAACTATATTCTTCTCTATGTGCATTACATCAAGGTTATTGTGTAACAAGTTGTGCTGCCAGTAAGGTAAATAAAAATTGACCTTTTTTTCCATGGGCCATCATTTGATCTCTTTATCTTCTTTCCAAACACATTTTCAAAATCTTGTAAGTTATGAAGCACATCAGTTCTCTTTAATAAAGGTGGAGGAGGCCTGAATTCAGTTTTTCCATTGGACGATCTTTTGTTAGCTCTCCATGGATGATCCATGTGTAGAAAAACACGATGATCCATATAACACATTTTCCGACAATGCTTAAGATAGTGAGAATTAGTGTTATAGTTACAACAAGGGCAAGCAAACTTTCCTTTTGTACTCCATCCAGACAACATAGCAGATGCAGGAAAGTCACTGATTGTCCACATAAGAGCTGCTCGCATTTGAAAAGTTTGATTTCTTGAAGCATCATATGTTTCAACCCCAGAATTCCACAACAATTTTAACTCATCTATCAATGGTTGTAAGTAAACATCAATGTCACTTCCAGGTGATCGTGGCCCAGGTATAAGTAATGAAAGTATAGAATATTCAGATTTCATGCACATCCAAGGCGGCAGATTATACGTCATCAACATAACTGGTCATGTGCTATGAGATATACTCATGGTTCGAAATGGATTGAACCCATCACTTTCTAATCCAAGTCTCACATTGCGAGAATCTAGTGCGAAATCTGGATGCAACCTATCAAAATCAATCCATGCTTGGCCATCAGCGGGATGCCTTAACTTTCCATCTTTTGAACGCTCCTCATCATGCCACCTCAAAGAATCTGCCGTCTTTGAGCACATAAATAACCTTTTGAGTCTAGGAATTAATGGAAAGTGTCTCAAAGTCTTTGCTGAAACTCGATGTGATTTTTTAGAAGACTCAACCTCACCATCAACTTCAAGATTTTCAATATATCGTGAAGCTCCGCAAGTATGACAAAATTCATCATCCTTATGATCATTCTTAAACAACATGCAATCATTTGGACATGCATCAATTATCTCATAATCAAGGCCGAGATTCTTGACCATAGACTTGGTTTTATTGTAAGAGGGACGAATGTTCAACTCGAGCATCGCCTCTTTTAATAACTCTAAAAGAGAGAGAATGATTCATTGCTCCATCCGTGTAGACACTCAAACAAATATAAACTAAGTGTGAATGATAGTTTAGAGAATCTTGTACAACCAGGATATAATTCCTGGCTTGCCTCTTCAACTAAGTTATAGTATTTCTTGGACTCTTCATTTGGACCATTATAAGCTCATTTTGCCTGAGCAACATCTCTAAATTGATCATTCAACAATCCATCAATATCATCACGCGAGCAATCCATATCATCTTCAACATTTAACTTGATATCCCATTCTCCATGATTGATCCATCTAGTATAACCTTTAACAAATCCATAGCATATTATATGATCATACACTACATTCCTTCGAGTCCAACGAATATTACAACATTTTGCACATGGACACTGAATTTCCTCTCCGTGAGGATTTCCATAAGAGTAAGCAAAATCTAGGAATGATTCCACACCATCAATATAGGGTTGGCTATACCTTGCTAAATTCATCCAATCCTTGGATGGGATATTTGAATTCCTATACAAAGATATAAATATTTGATATTTCAATAAGATTCATTAAATTCATGATTAAGTTACCAAAATCAGGTGTTATGAGATGATAATATTTTCTTACGTAGTCATGACACTTGTGTTATGCCAAATCAAACTTTGAATCCTCCACAAATGTTTTTGAATGTTGATTTTGGTTCTAAGGGAAAATAAGTAAAATTAATAGGATAGAAAGAATTAAGAAAGACAGTGAATTAATAGGATAGACAAAATTTAATGAACTAATCAAGAATAAGGAAAATTTTCAAGAATATTGAAGTGTTCAAAGCTTAACAAAATCATGTGATAAGGTCTACAGGAAACCTAATTTTAAAGAGTTCATTAATTTTACTTCAATTGTTATGTAGCCTTCAAAAATCTAAAAATGGAAGAAAACCATTAAAGCGATCTAAAGCAAGCAAGTTGAACTAGCTTTTAAGTCTAATCAGAACCTACCAGGACTACAAAACAACTCAATTTACTTCATCAAAAAATCATTCAGAAAAATAAGGGGAGATAACATAGAAGACTTGATATATAGCTTAATCTATCTGTGAAGGGATTTTCTTGATTTCTATTCCTAGTTCTTGTTCAATTTTATATCTCACAGTCAGATATATACTATTAGTAGTACCAAAAATCAACACAAAGAGCTTAATGATTTAGTATAAAGTAAATGAACATAATTAATACATACAAAGTGAAGTGATCCTCAAAAGTAACCTGGCTAACAGCTAAACCAAGCTTCACATATCTCCCTGATTATCCAACCTGCAAAATAAATTACCAAAGATAAAATAGCAAAACAATATATAAGTCAATAAGCAAGATCCAAGATCTGTTATACATACCCTTTGCAAATACGTTTCTGAGTTCTTAGGGAAATCAGAATTGATAACAACGTTAACTGCTTGAATATCAATTCCTCTAGTAAACAAATTTGTTCCATCAAGAAAGAACACAAAATTAAGAAATTTAACAATTAATCATTTTAAATTTCAGCTGTAAGAGCCCCAAAAGTAATCAATTTCTTCTAAACACAAAACAAAAATTTCTTCTAAACACAAGCTACTGATCCAAACAAGTTCATCAAAATAATAAATCCTAGTAGTATAAACAAATTGGCTACTTAATGTACTATCGATGAGTATTACGAATGATTAGCATTATAAACCAAAGAATCCCATCAGCTTCTAGGTTCCAAGAAACAAATAAATAATGGAATTCTATCGAAAACCGAAACAAGACGGAAATATAAAAATATTGAAGCATGCTGGAAATGGATCTATTGAAATTTAAATTCTTACAAACTTACTCACTTAGATCAAACTAATAATACAATGTAGGATAATTTTTTGAAATTTTCAATAGTAGAGGGGCAAGTACTGACCCTTCCCCTTTTCAGTAATAATCATAAAAGTGAAGTAGAGAGACCAAGTAAGGAAAAAACAAAATGAAGCCCAATATCAACACAGCATAAATGTATTTTTCACAATCAAATTCAATGGCATCTTGTGTAATCCAGCAAGTCACTGTTATCAAGGACTGTGAACTTGGATATCATAAGTAATTAACCAAAGAAAATATATAATACTAACTTGATTTTGAATCCCTGCATACCAGTCCATACCAAATAATAGAGATGAAACCAAACAACAAAAATTGAATCGAACCCAACAAACCGATGCAGGCTCTGAGTGGTGTTTGATTTAAATCAACTTAGAGTATACAAAAACCAGCACAGGTATTCCAACAAAAGCTCCAGCAACTATAATGATCTTTTTTTCATGATCAAACTAATAACCAACAAGAAACCGAAAACCACCTTCACAATTGGATACATCAATAAAGGAAAAACATCAACAAACAAAATAAAGGATGATTTGAATAAAGAACAACTAGAAAAAATCGAGGAAAATACAGTCGACACGTTCCAGAAGAGAGAAAGAGAGAGAAAAGGCTTAAGTAACAAATAAAATACCTCAACTATCACCAACAAAATATACAATAAAAGACGCAGCAACAAGCCAAAAACAAAAAAAAAGAGAAAAAATACAATAATAAGTTGATTCTGCCAATGCTGTGAAAATAAGTCGATGTTTAGTAACAGAAGGAAGTTAGCATCTGAGATTTTAAGCAAACAATACAGACGATTCCAACTGACTTTCATTTTATTGACGAATTGATATGCAAAAGAAGCATACAATACAGAGGATTCAAAAAATAAAACAAGGACTACAACTAAGGAAACTTGTACAAAATAAATGAAAACTAGAGGAAATTTAATCACCTAAATGGGTTATCATTATTTGGGAAATACCAACAGAAAGAAACTGACTTCCCACTTGACACGAGGTATCAAAATTAGTGATTCACAAAATTACGAGCGCAAATAAATATAGATGCAAATTCAAAAATAGAATGCTCAACCACTGTCCGAACAAGGATAAAAATCTCACAAAACTAAACATGAACTTTAAACTGAAATTATCTCAATATTGACATTAGCGACAAATACATTGAAAACTACAAAATAAAAGATAGAGAATGTCATCTTTAAGTTGATTAAACACGGACTTAAAGATCTCAATTTAGATGAGATAGAAAACCAAGCCTATCTTTGATCGAGCCGACTAATCTAGGAAGTAAAACAACCATGAAATGATGCAACAACATGGCATGAAACCAAGTTCTAATCCATTTGAAGATGATCTCTAGGAGAAAATGAAATTTCATAGCTTGTATTTCCAAAACATAGAGAATAATATAAATTGGCGGGTATACAACATTCATTACATGTATGGTTCGCAAAAATAGTAAAAAGAAAAGATTGAACTATAGCACACAAGAGAACCTAATGAAACTAGATTGAGATGAAGACTGGAGGAGATGCAATGATCTGGTTAGCTTTGCGAGTGAAGGACTAGCATAGTGAGTGACAGAATGTCTATCAATGAAGATACTTGCACGAAAAAACAAGAAAATAATCTTAGTTTGTCCTATGCTATAGAATTCCAAATAGAACAAGAACACAAGCAGTAATCAATCAAGATTTTCCCCAATAGAAGACAGGTTGGAAAAGTGATCAATTAAGAATCAAAATCTCAATAAACAATTTTATATAAGTGTATAAACCATGTTGAATCAGTGTATTGAAAAACTAGTATAAACCATGTTAAATCGCTGTATTGAAAAACTAGACCACTTGTTCCTACCATTAAAGTCTTTTATTGCATTTTGCACCTCCTGCACAAGCATTTCAAAAGAAAGGATAAAAAGGTTGACATGGTTCATAGAAAAGCACAAGATAGGCGTTACTAGTTTTTTCTTTTCCTATATTGGATGGAATGCACATGAGAAGAAGCTTTATATCAGAGGGTTGATCAAAGACATCTTAGTACCTGCTCATTACGGAAGGAAACAAATCCAAATCTTCTTGAACAAACTGATTTTTGATACCACTCAACGTTATTAAGTTCCTTTCAAACTTCTATATTCAATTTAAGATGCAACAAATCTCAGCAACTGGAACACACACCTTAAAGAACAATAGTAAGTAGTGAACCTTGGGGATATACTTTTACTAACTACTTGCACAATTTGCAGGTACAGAAGACACAAACAAAGTTGCAGAAATTGGTCCATAAGAAACGCAATAGAGGTACAACACAATACAAACACAAAGATATATACTTACAGACTCAAATGCTTCGAGTATTATTTCGTTCTTTCTCGTCTACTCGAGATTCCTAGGGCTAACTTTGACTTTCAGATTTTCGAAACTTTCTTCCCCTACTTTGGAATTTCAACTGTAATAACCCCCGAATTAATCAATTCCTTCTAAATATAAAAAACAAAAATTCAATCAATTGACAAGAAGATTGTTTTAGTGCTAAATTATTAGAAGAGAATAAGAAGGAAACTCAACTGTACATAATTTGTACGTACACTTGACAAAATCGGTATCGAAGAAATCTTCCGCTAAGCTCTTAAGATTTTCAGATTCCACTCTTTAGTTCTTCGATCCTCAATTATTGTATCCTTAGTTCTTAAGCTTCAGCATTTCATCCCTTTGGGAAAATCATGTTCTAGAGAAGACAATCTTAAGCTCAGATGTTGATCAGTACTTCAGTTAACCTAAGTTCTTCAGCTCAGCTACGTTCTTCAGCTCAGCTACATTCTTCAGCTTGTTCTCTTCGATCTTCACTTCAGCTACGTTCTTCAGCTACTCTTTAGAAATGAAATGTTTTTAGAAACTTTTAGAAGACCCTGTTCCAGGAAAGAAGAGAGAGAGAGAAGTTTTTGGAAATGTTTTATTCGTAATTTTCTTGGCCAGTAAAATATGGGAAGGATAGTTGAAAATGTTGGAGGGAATATAAAATTTTAGTGAAAAATTTAGGACACACTTCTAATGTGTGGTTTTTACAATTGTAAAAAACATGACACTTTAAAAGTGTGGTCATATATGTAAATAGATGTTGCCATTTATTTCATATTATGACAACGCTTATAAAGTGTAACCAATACCATTAAAGAGTACGCTTTACAAGTGTTGCTAATATTGTCGTTGCCAAAAGTTAAAAATTTAGGCTACATTTTAAAAGTGTTCCAAAAATATTTTAGGCAATACTTTTTAAGTGTTGCTCAGATTTAGTGTGGCCGTAGGCATAAAATGGTGTAGTGAAAATATAATATTAAACATTTTATTTTACCATTAATTCCCTAAATCATTCCCCATTGAACATTGAACATTTTATTTTACCATTAATTTGCTAAAAAAATGTGGGAGACAAGGGAGAATAATTTAGGGAATTAATGATAACATAAAATGTTTAATATTATATTTTTAGCAGGTCGGGTTATATGAGCGGTCACTAAATGAGTATATATTCGGTTCTTAAAGTTTTGGTTAATAATTACAATTCTATGTCACTGTTATAAAACAAAAGCAAAATAAGACTATAAATATAGAAAATGAGAACAATAGAAATAGATAGACACGAGATGAGAGCTTTTCTTATTATTCCAAGTCTTCAAGTATATACAATATGAACCCTTATGCCTCTATTTATAGTGTAACATAGAGGCATACAAAAGGTTAGTCATAAACATGACATTAACATGAATATAATGGGGAGGTTATGAAAGTTACAGGTTACAAGAATAATGGTAATAAAGGTAGAGGTTATGGAGGTTATGATCATCTTCATAATGAGGAAAATATTGAGATAATGAGTGAGTAACTTCTTGGTATAGTGGACATCCATATTTTATTGTTTTATAACACTCCCCCTTGGATGTCCATAGATAATATGCCTCACTAAGACCTTACTAGGAAAAAACCCTATGGGTAAAAACCCTAATGAAGGAAAAAGAGTACACATATCTTTTAATACTCTTTCAATGTTGCCTCGTTAAAAACCTTATCAGGAAAATTCAATTGGGACAAAACTATGATTAAGAAAAGAGTACAACGCGTATTTTTTTCCCCTCATAAAAACCTCACTTGATATCTCGAAAATAATGCATTCCAATATTGTATCACAACTTCCCAAATATTGATTTTGGCAATCGTTAGTGAATAAGTTTACAATATTATCACTTGAATAAACCTTTGAACGTCTACCTCACCATTTTGTTAAAGATCATGTGTGCAAGACTTTTGGTGAACTATACTTTGTTTGATCTCTTTTGATTATATCATCCATTCAATTGAGCTATATATTATTGTCGTATATGGAGTCTAGGTGTCACGACCCAAAACGAGTCGCGAGTGGCACCCACACTTATCCTACTATATGAGAGAACCAACCAATCTAAACCCCTACATATCAAACATAATGAACAAAATACAATGCGGAAGACTTAAACTCATTAATGAAAATTGATTCAATAACTTCTAAAAACTCAACAACTATTATTAACTATTATCCCCAAAATCTGGAAGTCATCACCACAAGAACATCTATCCTCAAATTACTAATCTAAGAGTATCTAAGAAGCTAAAATAAGTAAAAAGCTAGTCCATGCATGAATTTCAAGGCATCAAGACATGAAGTGGAAGATCCAGTCCAAACTAGAAGCAATAGCTCACCCTGATATCTGGCTTGATGAAGACTGGCTAGAGTTACGGTTGAGTTGAAGATGACGGTACGTTTGCTGCACTCCATAATTAACAAAGAAAAACAAATACAAGTAGGGGTCAGTACAAACACAAGTACTGAGTAGGTATCATTGGCCAACTCAAAATAGAAAACAGTATATATCAGATAATAACATAAAACCAACCAAATACTTAACAGGTGATAGCAACACGCATAAGAATCATTTGCAACATCACTAATCACATTTATGAGGACTCAAGCCTCCACACCATACTCATTTGGGAATCAGGTTCTTTAGATTGAGTATACTATCATAATTCAAGATTCATTATCTTTATTCCTCTTGTGTCGGTACGTGACACTCCGCTCCACTACTACTATCCTGGTGTCGGAACGTGACACTCTGATCCATATACTATCCTGGTGTCGGAACGTGACACTCCGATCCATATATTATCATAGTGCGGGAACGTGACACCCGATCCATATACTATCCTGGTGTCAGAACGTGACACTCCGATCCTCATACTATCCTGGTGCTGGAACGTGACACCCGATCCATACACTATCCTGGTGCCGAAACGTGACACCCAATCCATATACTATCCTGGTGTTGGAACGTGACACTCCGATCCATATACTATCCTGGTGTCGGAACGTGACACTCCGATCCATATACTATCCTTGTGCGTGACACCCGATCCTCTATTACTATCCTGGTGTCGGAACGTGACACCCGATCCTCTAATCTCATTACTTTAGTTCATCAAGCCTTCTTTTATACCAAGGCATCATCATTAACAAAGTAAATTTAGGATTCAAGATTCAATAGCCTCATCATGCTAATTCATCACAATTATATAATCACATCATGTAAGCACACAATTAAGCATATAGAAGACTTTATAATACAACCCAACACATATCATTCGCTATTAAGAGTTTACTACGGATAGCATAAACCATAACCTACGTCCACCAAAGAATTGTGATAAAGCAAGCTAATCCTCAAAATCTTTGCTTTCTTCTTCGTTCCTCTCTCTCTTGATCGTTCTCCCTCTCTTTCTTTGTTCTTTCTAATTTTCTTATTCAAACCCTTTTTCTTTTACCCTAATTAGCATATAATTAAGTATAAAAGATGATAAAAATAACCCACTAATTATTCCAAGGTTATCTCCTTTAACCCCCAAGAAATTGAATTATTAACATTAATCCACTAACTTTATAATTATAAGCATGAATAGTACAAAACGCCCCTTTAAAAACTTAAACAGAAATCCGACCCAGTCTGGGTTACGCAACCTGTGACGGTCCGTCCTGCAGGTCCGTCACAAAGTTCAGAGAGTTAATTCTGTGGAAAGACTTGTGACGGTCCGTTGTGCCTGCGACGGTCCATCCTGCCATTCCGTCACGAAGTTCAGAGAGTTAATTCTGTGGAAAGACTTGTCACGGTCCGTCGTGCCTGCGACGGTCCGTCCTGCCATTCCGTCAGGAAGTTCAGAGAGTCGATTTCAGTACCCAAATTTCAGAATTCTAAGTGTTTTGGAACGAAACCCCCTCGACGGTCCGTCGTGCCCATGACGGTCTGTCGTGGGATCCGTCGACTAAGACAGATTTCCCCAGAAATAAAATATGCCGCTCAAAACGACTAAACAGGTCGTTACAATAGATACCAATTTACCCATCGTTCGTCCTCGAACGATCCCATGAAGAGAAACAAGGGCGAAAAGGAGTACCTGAATCTGTAAACAGGTGTGGGTATCTTTCTCGCATATCAGCCTCCTTCTCCCAAGTGGACTCTTCAACTGGTCGATTCTTCTATTGAACTTTGATGGATGCAATCTCCCTTGATCTCAACTTGCGAATTTCTCTATCTAGAATGGCAACAGGCTCCTCCTCATAAGTCAAATTCTCATCAAGCAGAACTAAATCCCAACGAATGATGTAGTTTCCATCCCCATGGTATCTTTTCAACATAGACACATGAAATACCGGATGCACTCCTGACAGCCCTGGAGGCAAGGCTAATTCATAAGCTACCTCCCCCACGCGCTTCAGAACTTCAAAGGGACCAATATACCTTGGGCTAAGCTTACCTTGCTTACCAAACCGCATCACCCCTTTCATGGGCAAAACCTTCAGCAAGACTTGCTCACCCTCCATAAAATCCAAATCTCTAACCTTTCGATCAGCATATTCTTTTTGCCTACTTTGAGCCGCTAAAAGCTTTTCTTGAATAGATTTCACTTTCTCCAATGAATCCCTCAAAAGGTCAGTACCCCAAGGTCTAACCTCAAATGCATCAAACCAACCAATGGGAGACCTACATCTCCTCCCATACAATGCTTCAAATGGGGCCATTTCAATACTGGAGTGATAGCTATTATTGTATGAAAACTCCGCTAAGGGTAAGAAGTTATCCCAATGACCACCAAATTCTATCACACATGTACGAAGCATATCTTCCAATACCTGAATCATTCGCTCATACTGACTATCGGTCTGAGGGTGAAATGCAGTACTAAGGTCCAACCTAGTACCTAATTCCGCATGCAATGTTCTCCAAAACTTAGAAGTAAATTGCGTACCTCTATCTGATATGATGGAAAGTGGAACCCCATGCAATCGAACAATTTCTGAGATATAGATTTTGGCTAACTTCTCTGCATTGTAGGTCACCTTGACCGGAATGAAGTGAGCAGACTTAGTTAATCTGTCCACCATTACCCAAATAGAATCAAACTTACCCAATGTCTTTGGAAGACCAACCACGAAGTCCATTGAAATTCTCTCCCACTTCCATTCAAGAATGGGCATTCTCTGAAGTGTTCCTCCGGGCCTCTGGTGTTCGTACTTTACCTGCTGACAATTTGGACACTTGGCAACAAAATCAACAATGTCTCGCTTCATTCTACTCCACCAAAAGTGTTGCTTTAGGTCACGGTACATCTTGGTTGCACTAGGATGTATAGAATATCCGGAACTATGAGCCTCTTTAAGAATAGTGTGGATCAAATCATCAACACGGGGCACACATACCCTTCCCTTAATTCTCAAAACACCTTCCTCATCAATTATTGCCTCTTTAGCCTCTCCCCGCAACACCATATCCCGAATTCGTCTTAGTTTCTCATCATCAAACTGTTTTCCTTTGATCTTATCAAGAAAAGAACATCTTGCCTCCACACGGGCCAAAAATCCTTTCTTCTCATTTACTTCTAACCTCATAAAGTCATTAGCCAAGTTTTGGATTTCTCTCGCCAATGGGCGTCTAGAAACCTGTAAGTGAGCTAAACTACCCATGCTCCCTGCTTTTCTACTTAAGGCGTCTGCCACAACATTAGCCTTTCCTGGGTGATACAAGATGGTAACATCATAATCCTTCAGTAGTTCCATCCACCTCCTTTGTCTCAAATTCAAATCCCTCTGAGTAAAGACATACTGTAGGCTACGATGATCCATATAGACTTCACACTTAACCCCGTATAGATAGTGTCTCCATTGCTTTAATGCAAACACTACCGCAGCCAACTCCAAATCATGGGTCGGATAGTTACGTTCATGCACCTTTAATTGCCTCGAAGCATAAGCAATTACATTCTTCTCTTGCATTAGCACTGCACCCAAACCAGTATAGGATGCATCACAATAAACAATGAAGTTCTTACCCTCTACTGGCAAGGTAAGGATAGGTGCAGTAGTCAGCAAGGTCTTGAGTTTCTGAAAGCTTTCCTCACATTCATCCGACCATACAAATGGAATATTCTGCTTAGTCAAGTTCGTCAATTGGGAAGCAATAGAAGAGAATCCCTTGACAAATCGACGGTAGTAGCTGGCTAAACCAACAAAGCTCCTTACTTCTGACACATTAGTAGGTCTTACCCAATTCTTCACTGTCTCAATCTTAGAAGGATCCACCATCACTCCATCCTTAGAAACCACGTGCCCCAAGAAGGACACTGAATCTAGCCAAAACTCACACTTGGAGAATTTGGCATAAAGCCTTTTCTCCCTTAATACTTCCAACACAATTCTCAAATGCTCCTCATGTTCCTTATTACTCTTGGAGTATATCAGTATATCATCAATAAATACGATCACAAAGAGATCCAGATATGGCTTAAAAATCCCGTTCATCAAGCTCATGAAAGCAGCAGGGGCATTCGTAAGGCAAAAAGACATTACTACAAATTCGTAATGCCCATACCTGGTTCGAAAAGCAATCTTTGGCACATCCGTTGCCCGTATTTTTAATTGATGATAACCGGATCTCAAGTCAATCTTAGAGAAGACACAAGCACCTTGTAACTGATCGAACAAGTCATCAATTCGAGGAATGGGATACTTGTTCTTAATAGTTACCTTGTTCAACTGCCGGTAGTCTATGCACATCCAAAAACTCCCATCCTTCTTCTTCACAAATAACACCGGAGCACCCCAAGGGGATGCACTTGGTCTAATGAAACCTTTACTTAACAACTCTCGAAGTTGGGCCTTTAACTCCCTTAATTCCGCTGGGGCCATCCTATAAGGGGGTATGGAAATGGGGCGAGTACCCGGCTCCAGATCAATGCAAAATTCGATATCCCTATCCGGTGGCATACCAGGAAGGTCTGCAGGGAACACATCCAGAAACTCACGGACTATCGAAACCGACTCAATTGAAGGTACTTGGGTAGTATCATCCCTGGGGTGTGCCAAGAACGCTAAACACCCTTTACTAACCATTCTCTTAGCACGAAGAAAGGAGATGATACGAACTGGAGTGAAAGTGTAGTCACCCTCTCACACTAACGGATCTGTCCCAGGCTTGGCCAACGTTACAGTTTTAGCATTACAATCTAGGATTGCAAAATTTGGAGAAAGCCAAGTCATACCCAGAATTACATCGAAATCAACCATTTCTAAAATGACCAAGTCTACATGAGTATTGCTCCCCACAAAAGTCACCAAACAAGACCTATATACCTTTTCAACTATCACAGACTCACCCACTGGAGTAAAAACACGAATAGGCATGTCAAGCATCTCACAATGTAAATTAAGACCAGTAGCAAATGAGGAAGATACATATGAAAATGTGGAGCCTGGATCAAATAATACAGAAGCCATGCAATCACAAACCAAAAGATTACCTGTGATAACAGCATCAGATGTCTCCGCTTCAGACCGCCCGGGGAAAGCGTAACAATGGGCCCTATCGCATGTCTGCCCGTTGCCCCTACCATGTTGTGCTGTAGTGGCTCCAGTTTGCCCGTCACCCCGGCCGTTTTGGTGACCACCATTACCTCGACCACCACGTCCTCCAGAATGACGGCCTCTTCCATGACCACCTCTACCTCTGACTATGGGAGGTCTGTAACTCTGTTTTGGACAATACCTCTTAATGTGTCCAATCTCCCCACATCCATAACACTCTCTGGATTCAAGCATCGGTCTCTGTGAGAATGACGATGTCCGGGAATAACCTCCTACCTCAGAGAAATGTTGACCGGTCTGAGGTGGACCCCCAACTACAGTCTGTAGTGAAGACTGAATGGGTCGGGCTGGATAACCTCCTGAACCCTGCCCTCTGGAGTAAGAACCATTAAACTCACCTCCCTTACGAAACCTTTTAGATGTCGATGCCATGGTGAAGTCATCTGGCTTCAATCCCTCCACCTCTATCACGAAGTCTACCACTTCCTTAAAGGATTTTGCTGTAGCCGCTACCTGTAAGGCTGAATTCCGCAAATCTGACCTCTACCCCTTCACAAAACGGCGAATCCGTTCTTGTGGACTGAAATAAAGCTGGGTGGGATACCTGGATAATGCACGAAACTTAGCCTCATACGCAGTAACCGACATCCTACCTTGCTCTAGGCTCAAGAACTCATCTCTCCTCCTATCCCTCAAGGTCCGGGGGATATACTTCTCCATAAATGAGCTAGAGAATGACGCCCAAGTCATAGGTGGTGCCTGTGCGTGTTGACACTCAACATGTGACCGCCACCACATTTTGGCATTTCCCTGAAACTGATAGGTTACAAACTCAACGCCAAATCGTTCCACTATGCCCATTTTATGTAGTAACTCATGACAATCAACCAGAAAATCGTAACCATCATCAGATTCAGTACCCTTGAAGACTGGAGGTTTCAATTTCAAGAACTTACTGAAAAGTTCATGCTGATCACTTGTCATTATGGGCCCTGTAGTCAAACGAGGAAACGTGCCTATTTCCAATGAGGCATCCATGCGGGGAGCCTCAGCAGCGGCCTGTCATACTTCCAGAACCTGAGGTGCTGGTGCAGAAAACACTGGAGGTGTCTGGCCTTGATCAGATAACCCACTAAGATAAGCAAGAACCTGATTAATCATCTCTGGGGTAGGTTGGGGTGGTAATTTCTCATTCTGCACTTGCTCACTTTCCCCTTCCTCACCCTCTCTTACCACTTCCTCAGTCGGTGGAGGAGTCACCGCCCTAGTACTAGATGGGCTAGGTGCTTGTCCTCTTCTTCTAGAGGACGTCCTCCCGTGACTTCTACCACGACCTCTCGCCACTACTCCTCTTCGAGCTACAGCCCCAGTGGCTGGCTCAGTTTCATCTTGTCTTGCCGATGTTGGTGTTGGCACAGTCGTTGCTCTAGTTCTAACCATCTGCGAAATAGAGTGAAGATGGTCAGATACCAATTTGTATCACCTAGATACCAATTGGATCCAAGTAATAGCACGAAAGAAAGAAAGAAAGAATGGAATTTTCCTAAAGTCTTATAGGTTCTCAATGAAAAGTAAAGGCGTCCCCCTACCGTTCCTTAAGACTCTACTAGACTCGTTCTTGTGTGATGAGACCAACGAACCTAATGCTCTGATACCAAGTTTGTCACGACCCAAAACGAGTCGCGAGTGGCACCCACACTTATCCTACTATGTGAGTGAATCAACCAATCTAAACCCCAACATATCAAACATAATGAACAAAATACAATGCGGAAGACTTAAACTCATTAATGAAAATTGATTCAATAACTTCTAAAAACTCAACAACTATTATAAACTATTATCCCCAAAATCTGGAAGTCATCACCACAAGAACATTTATCCTCAAATTACTAATCTAAGAGTATCTAAGAAGCTAAAATAAGTAAAAAGCTAGTCCATGCCGGAATTTCAAGGCATCAAGACATGAAGAGGAAGATCCAGTCCAAGCTAGAAGAAATAGCTCACCCTGATATCTGGCTTGATGAAGACTGGCTAGAGTTACGGTTGAGTTGAAGATGACGGTACATTTGCTGCACTCCACAATTAACAAAGAAAAACAAATACAAGTAGGGGTCAGTACAAACACAAGTACTGAGTAGGTATCATCGGCCAACTCAAAATAGAAAACAGTATATATCAGATAATAACATAAAACCAACCAAATACTTAACAGGTGATAGCAACACGCATAAGAATCACTTGCAACATCACTAATCATATTTATGAAGACTCAAGCCTCCACACCATACTCATTTGGGAATCAGGTTCTTTAGATTGAGTATATAATCATAATTCAAGATTCATTATCTTTATTCCTCTTGTGTCGGTACGTGACACTCCGCTCCACTACTACTATCCTGGTGTCGGAACGTGAC
>CM064974.1:10263417-10462340 GCA_032847665.1 Solanum chilense
ACTCTTTCATGGTATCAGAGTATTTTTGTTTGAAAATCATTTTTTTTCTTCTTGTTCTGAAAAAAAAAATAAAAATGACCTATCTTAATGGGAGAAACTGATGATGTAACACTCCGAAAGTTCATGACCTAATCTAGAGCCTCACGTGTTGAAATAAGGTTAGTAACACGGTTTTTAGACCTAAATAATGCATATAAATCGTTTAGAAGTTTTAGAGTCAAAACGTCAAGGAACGTTCATGACGTCCGGAGATTAGTGAAATAGAGGTTAGTGTGTCTTGGCATATTTCGTAGGGTTTTAAGAGTCGAAATTCAATGAAATTTGATATAAAGGTGTTAAACATATATTAGAGTGTGTTTAGGGTGAAAACATCTAAGTAAGATACCCCAAAGACCACCCTAGGGGTCTTTGAGGAGGACCCCTCAAATATGCCCCAAAAGTTGTCAAATGACAATGGCTCGTACGAGACCAATCGACGAGGCGTCAATGGATCCGTAGATAAATCCTTAGAAATTTTCAAACGTGCCCTAAAAACATGTTTCTGACACGAATGATGGTTGTGCAGGACGGTGGTGTAGACTGACCGACGGACTATAAGTCGGGTTTCGTAGGTCAGGTCTGGTTTGGACTGTCCAATTTTAAGTTGAGTCTTTTAATTAGTTAGTTGGTTAGGTGGTTAATTAAGGGTTAGGGGTGTCTAACTAAGTTAATTAAGGAACTATATAAAGATATAACCCTCATTAAACTAACCCAACTTACTTCAATTTCCAAACTCAAATCCTCTTCATCTTCTCTACTTTCTCTCTCCCCAAAAGAACACAATTGAAGATCAAGGTCAAAGGGCTTAAGGAAGCAAGAATTCCACTTTTTCTCCGCCAATCTTCAAGGATTGTTAATGTATAGAAGCTTTTCACATTTGGGACTCCTTTCCCCAAAGGGTTCTTCAAATTTGATTTCCAAAAGTTGAGAAAAACATGGGTTTCATTCTTAATCCGAAATTGATGTTTCAAATTATATTGTTCTTGATTTATTTTGATTGTTATGGATGAATTATTATTCATTATTGGTAAATTAGGGTAGCTCTCTATGTTAGACCTAGTTTTATGGAAGAGATCATGAATTGACCCTATTTCCCTAACCCTGGGTTATGAATTGATGTTAAATTGGTTAGTGATGATGAAATTGATTTAGTTATTGTGTTAATTACTATTTTTGATGTTGTTAAGTCTATTAATGGATGAATATAGTTGGTTTATGGTAAGACCATGGAAAAAGGCTTCTGAAGGTGAATTAATAAGACTTATGATCTTGAATCCTTACTTCAACTGTGATGGCTTATACTTGATGATGATGCTCAATTGAAGTGTTAATTATGATTAGATTATATAGTTGATGGTATGATAAATGTAATTGAAATGTCTTGACAATATGTATTGTTAGATTTTGATTTAGCTATAATGATATAAGGTTAATTATGAATCATTTATGTGCCTTAGTATGACATGATGATGATAATGTGTTAATCTCACATGTGAGCGTTGTATTGAAATAAAGTTCTCATGTAATACCTAATGAGCTAATGATTATGAAAATACAAGGGTTTAGTCTCTTATGTACTACACTAACCTATGATAATTAATAAAGTGTTAAAGGCATTTCAAAATGGGACTTCAACTTAGCACCGAATGAACTAGTTATGAGAGGCGTCCCTTACCAATGTGAGAAGGTAGGTTCATAATGGTTCTCATGAGATAGAGATTGGAATTCAATTATGCATAAAGAACGTCTCAAACATGTCTCTTGGTTCTTGAACTATGTTGCCCCATAAGAATACTAGCTAGTGGATACACCTAGAATGCTATGTTCATGTTATGGTACTACCTTGGCAAGTAGACCACCTTCTTTCCATGTAAGGTTTCATATCACTGGATTCCACATTTAGCTTATGTGGTCTACGTAGGTTAAAGAAATTGTTCCCGAAAGTAAAATGAAGTATAAAGTGGACACTAACTATGGTGACTTAAGGGGTTTGACTTAGTCTAGGTAGGGGTATGGGACTCTACCCATACATTGCACTAGTTGGCCTTGACGGAAGTCCTAAGAGGTTGTTCTTAAAAAGTAAATGATATGCATAAATTGACTTCACATGTTGATGAACCTATGTGATGTTAGTTTCACTTATGAACATGTTATTGGTCTATATTGCTAAATATGATGATGACTACTCATGATGCTATGTTATATGGAGTTAGACATTGCTTGTGATCCTTTGTTTGGTTTACTTGGTTGAGTGGGGTTATGGGACTTCACTTGGTCATTGCACTTGTACGATTGGTAATAGTTTATGAGTAAGGGTCTTGCATATGTTGTAATCTTATGAACTCTCATACATGCTTTGTTGTTATAACATGATTCAGAAGTTGCTATCGTTATGGGTTCTAATATTCTACTACACATGTCGACTTAGCTCTACTTGATGATGTTGGTCTTTGTGTTGTATATGGTCTTGTCTTAAGGAATATATGATTATTGACTTATATGTGTTCTTGGTTGTGCATAAGGCTTTTCAGAGTAACTTGGCATGGTTTCGAACAAATGTCTCGTTTAGCATGATTTCTAAGATTATGTGTGCATATGTTCCCATACTCAGTACAAGTGGTGTACTAACCCATATTTTTATGTTTTCTACAATTGTGTAGGTTCCGGTCATTGAGTTCTTAGAATGCCGATTGAAGAAGACTTGAACTCTTTTCCCCAAGTATTGGTAGGTCCTCATGTTCGGGGATGTCACCTTTTTCTATGCTCTAGCATTGAAGTTCTATTGTCATAAAGACATTGTTCATTTCTTCCAAGATATTTACTCGTTTAGATGGTTCAATATGTGTCACGACCCAAATCGGGGACGCGACTGGCACCCACATTGACCCTCCTATGTGAGCGAACCAACCAATCTAAACCCAAACATAAATAATAAAATACAACGCGGAAGACTTAACTCAATAACGACAAACGAATACTTAACTATCCCCAAAATCCGGAAGTCATCATCAGAAGAACATCTATGATTACATTACGAAACTAAGAATATTCTAAGAAGTTAAACAAATGAAAGCTAGTCCATGCCGGAACTTCAAGGCATCAAGACGAGAAAAGAAGATCCAGTCCAAGCTAAAAGCATAGCTCACCCTGAGATCCGGTACAGTGAAGACTGGCTAGAATCGTGATCGAGTTGAAGACGACGGCACGGTTGCTGCACTCCACAAATACAAGAACGAAACAAACAAGTAGGAGTCAGTACAACCACACGTACTGAGTAGGTATCATCGGCCAACTCAGAATAGAAAACAGTATATATCAGTTAATCTCACAAATCAACTATAATACTCAACATGTAGTAACAACAAATACTACAATCATCAATAATATCACCAAGTTCATCCAGGAGGACTCAAGCCTCAACATCATACTCATTAAGGAAAAACAAGTTCATTAGATGTAGCATATTAACATCTTTCAAGATTCAGAACTTATTCCTCTCGTGTCGGTACGTGACACTCCGATCCATATTCTATCCCGGTGCCGGAACGTGGCACTCCGATCCATATTCTATCCCGGTGCCGGAACGTGGCACTCCGATCCATATTCTATCCCGGTGCCGGAACGTGGCACTCCGATCCATATTCTATCCTTGTGCCAGAACGTGGCACTCCGATCCTCATTTCTATCCTGGTGCCGGAACGTGGCACTCCGATCCATATTCTATCCTTGTGCCGGAACGTGGCACTCCGATCCTCATTTCTATCCTGGTGTCGGAACGTGGCACTCCGATCCTCAAATTCATAGAGCCTTCTTTATACCAAGGCATTATCACTAACAACACATAGTTCCTCAAGCCTTCTTTATACCAAGGCATTATCAATACCACACATAGTTCATCTAGCCTTCTTTTATACTAAGGCATTATAACAACAATACAAGTTCATCAAGCCTTCTTTTATACTAAGGCATCACAATTTTCATAACAAGTTCATCAAGCCTTCTTTTCTACTAAGGCATCATAAATCTCATAACAAGTTCATCAAGCCTTATTTTATACTAAGGCATTATAACAACAATACAAGGTCATCAAGCCTTCTTTTATACTAAGGCATCACAATTACAATACAAAGTTCATCAAGCCTTCTTTTATACTAAGGCATCACAATTCTCATAACAAGTAAAATTAGGGTTTCATCAAGATTTAGGGTTCACAAGCTTCATCATGCTTATTTCATCACAAACATATAATCATACTCATAAAATCATACAATTAAGCATATAGAAGGATTTACAAGAATACCCAATACATATCATTTGCTATTGAGAGTTTACTACAATTAGCATAAACCATAACCTACCTTCACCAAGGATTTGTGTTAAGCAAGAATCTTCAAGAAACCTTGCTCCTTCTCTCTCAAGCGCCTCTTTTCTCTTCTCTTTCTTCCTCCAACCTTCCTCTCTTCTTACCCTAAATCACAAGATTTCAAGTTTCAAAAGTAATGAAACCAACCCACCAAGTTACTCAAAGTTAGTCTTTCAACCCCCAAGGAATTGAACTAATAACATTAACCCACTAACTTTATAAATTAAAGCCGAAATGGTCCAAAACACCCCTTTAAAAATAGTCAGAATTCTGACCCCGTCTGGGATTACGGAACCTGTGACGGTCCGTTGTGCCTGCGACGGTCCGTCACGCAGGTTCGTCAAGGACTCCAATTCCTTCAAGGAGTCTATGACGGTCCGTCGTGCATACGACGGTCCGTCCTGCACTTCCGTCACGACGGACAGAGAGTTGCTCCCAGCACCAATTTCTCAAGAGTCTAAGTGTTTTGACACGGGGGCTCACGACGGTCCGTCGTGACTGTGACGGCCCGTCCTGCAGGTCCGTCACAGAGTTCAGAGACTCAGTTTCAACACTCAATTTCATAATGCCAAGTGTTTTGTAATGGGACACCCTCGACGGTCCGTCGTGCCCACGACGGTCCGTCGTGGTGTCCGTCGTATTCAGCCAGTTTTTCCCAAAAAAATAAATTCTGCTACTCAAACGACTAAACAGGTCGTTACATCATATATTTTCTTCAGAACTTTTTTCTATGATAAGAAGCGTATGTGTAAGAGGCATACATTTCTCACTTGTCACTTCTTATTCCTCTAGAACAACACTATTATAGTTGATTGTTCTTTACTCATATCCTAACATGTATTTTATTTTTAGATCCTTAGTAGCTAAAACAAAGTAATATACCTACATAAAGGAAATAATGAAAAATATTTCTAAAAAACAAGGTTATGAAAAAACTGTAACAACCAGTTTAGTCGATTCGACCAGTAGAATTATTTTTTATAATAACTGACTGTGTCGACGGATCACACGACGGACCATCATGGTCACGACAAACCGTCTAGGCTCTTCATTCCAAAACACTTCAACTCTGAAATCTGGGTATTGAGATCGATTCTCTGAACTTCACGACGGAACTGCAGCACGGACCGTCGTAGACACGACGGACCGTCACAAACCCCTTTACTGAATTTAACTCTCTGAACTTTGTGACGGACTTGCAGAACGGACCGTCATAGACACGACGGACCGTCACAGGTTGCGTAACCCCAACTGGGTCAGATTTCTGCTAATAGTTTTAAAAGGGTGTTTTGGACTATTCATGACACACTTTATGAAATTAGTGGGGTAAGTTTAATAATTTATTTACTTGGGGGTTAAAGGAGATAACTTTAAAATAAGTAATGGGTCACTTTTATCATAATGAATTATATGATAATTAGGGTAAAAGAAAAAGAATATGGCGAAGAAAAATAAAAAGAAGCAGAGAAGGAGAACGAGCGAGAAAGAGAGAACGAAGAGGAAAGCAAAAGGCATTGGGGAGATAGCTTGCTTGATCACGATTATTCGGTGGAGGTAGGTTATGGATTATTTCTATGTGATAGATAAACTCTAAATAGCGACTGATATGTATTGGGTGGTATTGTAAAGTCTTCTATATGCTTGATTGTGTGTTTGTATGTTGTGATCGTATAATTGTGGTGGTTAGAATGATGAGACTGTTGAATCTTCAATCTTGATTCCTCTCTATTAAGATGACGCCTTGACATAAAGAAGGCTTCATGAACTAAAATAATGAGATAAATGGATCGGAGTGTCACGTACCGACATGTAGTATTAGGGGATCGGAGTGTCACGTTCCTACACGTAGTAGTAGGGGATCGGAGTGTCACGTTCCGACACAAAAAGAATAAAGAGAATGAATCTTGAATTATGTTAATATACTCAAATTTAAAGAACCTATTTCCCAAATGAGTACTGTGTGGAGGCTTGAGTCCTCATAGGTGTGCTTGGTGTTATGGCCAATGGTTCTTGTACTTGTTGTTGTCACCTGTTGAGTATGGTAGTTGATTTTATATTATTATTTGATATATATTGCTTTCTATTTTGAGTTGGCCGATGATACCTACTCAGTACGTGTTCCTTGTACTGACCCCTACTTGTATTTTTCTCTTTGTTATTTGTGGAGTGCAGCAAACGTGCCATCGACTTTGACTCGTCCGCAACTCTAGCCAGTCTTCAGCGTATCAGTTTTCAGGGTGAGCTATTATTCCTAGCTCGGACTGGATTCTCTCCTTCACGTCTTGATGTGTTGAAGTTCGGACATGGACCATTTCTGTTACTTATGTTAGCTTCTTAAATACTCTTAGATTTAGAATTTTTGAGGATAGATGTTCTTGGTGTGATGACTTCCAAATTTTGGGGATAATAATTGATAAACTTTAGAAGCTTATTTATTTGTAATGTTAATGAGTTTTGAGTCTTCCGCATTATATTTTGTTCACTATGGTTGAAATATTAGTAAAAGTTGGGGCTTAGATTTTTTTATTCGCTCACATAGGAGGATAAGTGTGGGTGCCACTCGCGGCTCATTTTGGGTCGTGACAAACCTGGTATCAGAGCATTAGGTTCGTCGGTCTCATCACACAAGAACGAGTCTAGTAGAGTCTTGAGGAACGGTAGGGGGACGCCCGTACTTTTCTTTGAGATGCTATAGGACTTTAGGAAAATTCCATTCTTTCTTTATTTCGTGATATTACTTGGATCCAATTGGTATCTAGGTGATACAAATTGGTATCTGACATCCTCACTTTATTTCGCAGATGGTTAGAACTAGAGCAACAATTGTGCCAACACCAACACCGGCAAGACAAGGTGCGTTGAGCCAACCACTGGGCTGTAGCTCGAGGAGGAGCAGTGGCAAGAGGCCATGGTAGAGGTCGCAGGAGGACGCCCTCTAGAGGTAGAGGACAAACACCTGGTCCAGCTAGTAATAGGGCGGTGACTCCTCCACCGACTAATGAGGTAGTAAGAGAGGGTGAGGAAGGGGAAAATGAGCAAGTGAAAGATGAGGAATTACCACCCCAACCTACCCCAGAGATGATTAACCAGGTTCTTACCTATCTTAGCGGGTTATCTGATCAGGGCAAGACACCTCCAGTGTTTTCTGCACCAGCACCTCAGGTTCCGGGAGTACAACATGCAGTAGCTGTGGCTCCCCGCATGGATGCCTCATTGGAAGTAGGCACGTTTCCTCGATTGACTATAGGGCCTATAATGACGAGTGATCAGCATGAACTTTTCACTAAATTCTTGAAGTTGAAACCTCCAGTCTTCAAGGGTGCTGAATCTGAGGATGCCTATGATTTTCTGGTTGATTGTCCTGAGCTACTACATAAGATGGACATAGTAGAACGATTCGGTGTTGAGTTTATGACCTATCAGTTTCAAGGGAATTCCAAAATGTGGTGGCGGTCGTATGTTGAGTGTCAACCAGCACAGGCACCACCTTTGACTTGGGCATCATTCTCTAGCTTGTTTATGGAGAAGTATATACCCCGAACTTTGAGGGACAAGAGGAGAGATGAGTTCCTAAGCTTAGAGCAAGGCAGGATGTCAGTTACTGCTTATGAGGCTAAGTTTCGTACACTATCCAGGTACGCCACCCAGCTTTGCTTCAGTTCACAAGAGCGGATTCGCCATTTTGTGAAGGGATTGAGGTCGGATTTGCAGATCCCAGCCTTACAGGTAGTTGCTGCAGCAAAATCCTTTCATTAAGTGGTTGATTTTGTGATAGAGGTGGAGGGAGTGAAGCCAGACGACTTCACCATGGCGTCGACATCTAAGAAGTTCCGTAAGGGAGGTGAGTTTAGAGGTTCTTACTCCACAGGGCAGAGTTCACGAGGTTACCCAGCCCGACTTATTCAGTCTTCACTGCAGACTGTAGCTGGGGGTCCATCGCAGACCAGTCAAGATTTTTCTAAGTTTGGAGGTTATCCTTAGACTTCGTCATTCTCACAGAGACATATGCTTGACTCCAGAGATTGGTATGGATGTGGAGAGACTGGATATATTAGGAGGTATTGTCCAAAACAAAGTTAGAGACCCCCAATATTTAGAGGTAGAGGTGGTCATGGTAGAGGCCGCCATTCTGGAGGACGTGGTGGCCAAGGAAATGGTGGTCACCAAATCAGTCGGGGTGGCGGGCAATTTGGAACTACTGCAGCGCAACATGGTAGGGGCAACGGGCAGACAGGTGATAGGGCCCATTATTATGCTTTCCCTGGAGGTTGGAAGTAGAGACATCTGATGCCGTTATCACAGGTAATCTTTTGGTTTGTGATTGCATGGCTTCTGTATTATTTGATCCTGGATCCACATTTTCATATGTATCTTCCTCATTTGCTACTGGTCTTGATTTACATTGTGATTTGCTTGACATGCCTATTTGTGTCTCTACTCTTGTGGGTGAGTCTGTGATAGTTGAAAAGGTGTATAGGTCTTGTCTTGTGACTTTTGTGGGGAGCAGTACTCATGTAGATTTGATTATCCTAGAGATGGTTGATTTTGATGTGATTCTGGGTATGACTTGGCTTTCTCCAAATTTTGCATTTTTAGATTGTAATGCTAAAACTGTGACATTGGCCAAGCCTGGGATAGATCAGCTAGTGTGGGAGGGTGACTATATTTCCACTCCAGTTCATATCATCTCTTTTCTTCGTGCTAAGAGAATGGTTAGTAAGGGTTGTTTAGCTTTCTTGGCACACCTAAGGGATGATACTTTCCAAGTACCTTTGATTGAGTCTGTCTCGATAGTCCATGAGTTTCTAGATGTATTTCCTACAGACCTTCCTGGTATGCCACCGGATAGGGATATTGATTTTTGTATTGATCTGGAGCCGGGTACTCGCCCCATTTCCATACCCCCTTATAGAATGGCCCCAGCTGAGTTAAGGGAGTTAAAGGCCCATCAGGAGTTGTTAGGTAAAGGTTTTATTAGGCCAAGTGCATACCCTGGGGTGCTCCTATTTTATTTGTGAAGAAGAAGGATGGAAGTTTCCGAATGTGCATAGACTACAGGCAACTGAATAAGGTAACTACTAAGAACAAGTATCATATCCCTCGCATTGATGATTTGTTCGATCAGTTACAAGGTGCTTGTACCTTCTCAAAAATTGATTTGAGATCTGGTTATCATCAATTGAAAATACGGGCAGCGGATGTTCCAAAGACTGTTTTTAGAACCCGGTATGGGCATTATGAATTCTTAGTAATGTCTTTTGGGCTTACGAATGCCCCTGCTGCTTTCATATGCCTGATGAATGGGATTTTCAAGCCATATATGGATCTCTTTGTTATTGTATTCATTGATGATATACTGATATACTCAAAGAGCAGGAAAGAACATGAGGATCATTTGTGAATTGTATTGGAAGTGTTGAGGGAGAAAAGGCTTTATGCCAAATTTTCCAAGTGTGAGTTTTGGCTAGATTCAGTGTTCTAATTGGAGCACGTGGTTTCTAAGGATGGAATGATGGTGGATCCTTCTAATATTGAAGCAGTGAAGAGTTGGGTAAGACCTACTAATGTTACAGATGTATGGAGCTTTGTTGGTTTAGCTAGCTACTACCGTCGATTTGTCAAGGGATTTTCTTCTGTTGCCTCCCAACTGACAAATTTGACTAAGCAGAATGTTCCATTTGTATGGTCGGACGAATGTGAAGAAAGTTTCCAGAACCTCAAGACCTTGTTGACTACTTCACCAATTCTTACCTTGCCAGTGGAAGGTAAGAATTTCATTGTTTATTGTGATGCATCTTATTCGAGTTTGGGTGCAGTGCTAATGGAGGAGAGGAATGCAATTGCTTATGCTTCGAGGCAATTAAAATTTCATGAACGTAACTATCTGACCCATGATTTGGAGTTGGCTGCAGTTGTGTTTGCATTAAAGCAATGGAGACATTATCTATATGGGGTCAAGTGTGAAGTCTATACAGATCATCGTAGTTTACAGTATGTCTTTACTCAGAAATATTTGAATTTGAGGCAGAGGAGGTGGATGGAACTACTGAAGGACTATGATATTACTATATTGTATCACCCAGGAAAAGCTAATGTGGTGGTAGATGCTTTAAGTAGAAAAACAGGGAGCATGGGAAGTCTAGCCCACTTACAGGTTTCTAGGCGCCCACTGGCTAGAGAGGTTCAGACTCTTGCTAATGACTTTATGAGGCTGGAAGTACTAGAGAAGGGAGGATTTTTGGCCTGTGTGGAGGCAAGGTCTTCTTTTCTTGACAAGATTAAGGGAAAGCAGTTTACTGATGAGAAGGTGAGCAGAATTCGAGATATGATATTGCGAGGAGAGGCTAAAGAGGCAATAATTGATGAGGAAGGTGTTTTGAGAATTAAGGGAAGGGTATGTGTGCCCCGTGTGGATGATTTGATTCACACTATTCTTACAGAGGCTCATAGTTCAAGATATTCTATACATCCTGGTGCAACCAAGATGTATCGTGACCTAAAGCAACATTTTTGGTGGAGTAGAATGAAGCGTGACATTGTTGATTTTGTTGCCCAATGCCCGAATTGTAAGCAGGTAAAGTATGAACACCAGAGGCCCGGAGGAACACTTCAGAGAATGCCCATTCCTGAATGGAAGTGGGAAAGAATTGCAATAGATTTCGTGGTTGGCCTTCCAAAGACATTGGGTAAGTTTGATTCTATTTGGGTAATTGTTGACAGATTAACTAAGTCTGATCACTTCATTCCGATCAAGGTGACTTACAATGCAGAGAAGTTAGCCAAACTCTATATGTCAGAAATTGTTCGATTGCATGGAGTTCCACTTTCCATCATATCAGATAGAGGTACGCAATTTACTTCTAAGTTTTGGAGAACATTGCATGCTGAATTAGGTACTAGGTTGGATCTTAGTACTGCATTTCACCCTCAGACAGATGGACAGTCTGAGCGAACGATTCAAGTGCTGGAGGATATGCTTCGTGCATGTGTGATAGAATTTGGTAGTCATTGGGATAAATTCTTACCCTTAGCAGAGTTTTCATATAATAATAGCTACTCAAGTATTGATATGGCCCCATTTGAGGCACTGTATGGGAGGAGATGTAGGTATCCCATTGGTTGGTTTGATGCTTTTGAGGTGAGACCATGGGGTACCGACCTTTTGAGGGAATCATTAGATAAAGTAAAATTCATTCAGGAGAAGCTTCTAGCAGCTCAGAACAGGCAGAAAGAATATGCATATCGAAAGGTTAGGGACTTGGATTTTATGGAGGGTGAACAAGTCGTGTTGAAGGTTTCACCCATGAAAGGGGTGATGCGGTTTGGTAAGCGAGGTAAGCTTAGTCCGAGGTATGTTGGTCCATTTGAAGTTCTAAAACGCGTGGGGGAGGTGGCTTATGAATTGGCATTGCCTCCAGGACTCTCAGGAGTGCACCCGGTATTTCATGTGTCTATCTTGAAAAAATACCATGGGGATGGAAACTAAATTATTTGTTGGGATTCAGTTCTTCTTGATGAGAATTTGTCTTATGAGGAGGAGCCTGTTGCTATATTAGATAGAGAGGTCCGCAAGTTGAGATCAAAGGCGATTGCATCTATCAAAGTTCAGTGGAAGAATCGGCCAGTTGAATAGTCCACTTGGGAGAACGATGTTGATATGTAAGGAAGATATCCACATCTTTTTACAGATTCAGGTACTCTTTCTCGCCCTTGTTTTTCTTCCTGAGATCGTTCAAGGATGAACGATGGGTAAATTGGTATCTATTGTAACAACCTGTTTAGTCGATTCGAGCAGTAGAATTATTTTTGATAATAACTGACTATGTCGACGGATCACACGACGGACCGTGATGGTCACGACAGACCGTCGAGGCTCTTCATTCTAAAACACTTCAACTCTAAAATCTGGGTACTGAGATCGACTCTCTGAACTTCACGACGGAACTGCAGCACGGACCGTCGAAGACAGGACGGACCGTCTCAAACCCCTTTACTGAATTTAACTCTTTGAACTTTGTGACGGACCTGTAGGACGGACCGTCATAGACACGACGGACCATCACAGGTTGCGTAACCCCAACTGGGTCGGATTTCTGCTAAAAGTTTTAAAAGGGTGTTTTGGATTATTCATGACACACTTTATGAAATTAGTGGGGTAAGTTAAATAATTTATTTACTTGGGGGTTAAAGGAGATAACTTTAAAATAAATAATGGGTCACTTTTATCATAATGAATTATATGATAATTAGGGTAAAAGAAAAAGAATCTGGCGAAGAAAAATAAAAAGAAGCAGAGAAGGAGAAC
This sequence comes from Solanum chilense, assembly GCA_032847665.1. NCBI lineage: Eukaryota > Viridiplantae > Streptophyta > Magnoliopsida > Solanales > Solanaceae > Solanum > Solanum chilense. The sequence goes on from CM064974.1 coordinate 10,276,125, forward strand.
GAGCGAGAAAGAGAGAACGAAGAGGAAAGCAAAAGGCATTGGGGAGATAGCTTGCTTGATCACGATTCTTCGGTGGAGGTAGGTTATGGTTTATTTCTATGTGATAGATAAATTCTAAATAGCGATTGATATGTATTGGGTGGTATTGTAAAGTGTTCTATATGCTTGATTGTGTGTTTGTATGTTGTGATCGTATAATTGTGGTGGTTAGAATGATGAGACTGTTGAATCTTCAATCTTGATTCCTCTTTATTAAGATGACGCCTTCACATAAAGAAGGCTTGATGAACTAAAATAATGAGATAAATGGATCGGAGTGTCACGTACCGACATGTAGTATTAGGGGATCGGAGTGTCACATTCCGACACGTAGTAGTAGGGGATCGGAGTGTCACGTTCCGACACAAAAAGAATAAAGAGAATGAATCTTGAATTATGTTAATATACTCAAATTTAAAGAACCTATTTCCCAAATGAGTACGGTGTGGAGGCTTGAGTCCTCATAGGTGTGCTTGGTGTTGTGGCCAATGGTTCTTGTACTTTTTGTTGTCACCTGTTGAGTATAGTAGTTGATTTTATATTATTATTCGATATATATTGCATTCTATTTTGAGTTGACCGATGATACCTACTCAGTACGTGTTCCTTGTACTAACCCCTACTTGTATTTTTCGCTTTGTTATTTGTGGAGTGCAGCAAACGTGCCATCGACTTCGACTCGTCCGCAACTCTAGCCAATCTCCAGCATATCAGATTTCAGGGTGAGCTATTATTCCTAGCTCGGACTGGATTCTCTCCTTCACGTCTTGATGTATTGAAGTTCGGACATGGACCATTTCTTTTACTTATGTTAGCTTCTTAAATACTCTTAGATTTAGAATTTTTGAGGATTGATGTTCTTGGTGTGATGACTTCCAAATTTTGATTTATTGGTTATGTTAATGAGTTTTGAGTCTTCCGCATTTATTTTGTTCACTATTGTTGAAATATTAGTAAACGTTGGGGTTTAGATTTGTTGGTTCGCTCACATAGGAGGATAAGTGTGGGTGCCACTCGCGGCTCGTTTTGGATCGTGACAAAAACATAATTACTAATAACTCACATATTTTCCTTACAAATACAACTATTGATCAAGAATATTAAAAGCAGTTATTCTCTATATTCAAAATAAAATTCTTAGTTTATATAATTTTTAGGCACAGTTATGAATACTTACCTTATATAGAGGCTCAAGGATCCACCATCCATAATCTCATAAAATATAGATACTTATTGTCATGAGATTTAATATATTAAATAACTTAGCTTGACTCCTGAATTCTATCAATAATATCATTGTTGCAATATAATTAGGGCATTGAAATTTTAATACAATGTAACATCAAATGCAAACTTTTCTTAGTATGAAAGTTATATTTATAACTCATAATTCATATGCAATTTATTTGCTATTGTAATTTTAATATAAAAGTGTACTAATGAACTACGTAACCTAATATGAATTAAAGCATGAAAATTCTCTTCTTTACATTGAGAAATTAGTACATACACATGTATGTACTAAGAATTACAAATTGTTCATATTTTCATAAATAAATCAAACTAAAGCCTTTTTCATTAATCGAGAAGTTAGATTTAAGGGTGAATTTTAAAATAATCATTTGTATACATTCTCATATTAGATGTACTTTGAAAATAAAAATCGCATATTAACACAAATTTCATCTTTAATCATTCTACCAACAATGTTTCAACCAGAGACACAACATATATAAATTAATCATATGTATTAAGAAAAAGTAATTATTTAGCAAATTATTTTGTCAACTCAGTTCTAGAAAATAAAATCATACGTCAGTCAATATATAATTATAAGGAGCACCTAGAATAATTTTGAACATGGACAAAAGCATACACACCATTAATCAAAATATAAACATAAAATATCTAGAAAAATCTAGCACAAGCAAAAAACACCTACGTAAACAAAAACGGAATGTCATACAACACAGACACAAGAAAAAACTCTAAAGAAATTTCAAATTTCATAACCCCATCTTGACATGCATCAATTGAGTTTCTAGATAGTTATCATTGTCGTAAAAAGAAAAATCAAGATGATCTATCAGAGAAACTCTCAAATCTATTTAGGGGATCAATGCTTACAATCAGATAACTTAGATGAGATATTTGTACATGGAATAACTCAAGATGGTATCAAGGATAACAGATATGGGAAGAAATCACCTTGAGAGGTTGAATCAAAATTGAAAATGCGAAGAGGAAAACAACATCGAGAAGGTTCCTTAGATCTATACAGAGAAAAATAGAGAAACTACAATACGTTTTGTTCAAATATATACTTGCATTCTTTTGGGCTAGGTATTTTTACGTCCTGATCATTATTTTATCCTTCTTTAGTTGTGGACTGGAATATTTGGGCCCATTTTTTGTTACTTTGTTTTGTTGTTTTGTTTGATCATTAATTTTAGAGAAAATTTTCAAAATAGCAATATTTTAGCTTTTAGTGGAACAACAGTTTCATTATTTATTTAAAATATCATTATTTTAGTTTGATAAGAAATTAAATTTTATTTATTGTTAATTTGAAAAGAACACAAATAATTAATAACTAAAAATCATGGAACAAAAAAAAATTCAAAAAAAAAAAAGATTTTAGTTTGATAATAACACAATGGAGAAAATTAAGGAAATTAATATTTCAAATAATGTAATTTTTGAATTTAAACCAACAAAGTTACGTTATCATAATTACTAATTATAACTTTAGTACAACTTTAAGTAATTTCCACTACTATTAAGTCTTTTCATTTTTTATTTTTAGGATTAAAATTTTCATAATTTCTTTCCTATTATATGTGTTTGGTTCCATAATCGACATGATTTTTTTCTCCCTTATTCCTCAAATATGCAATATTATTTTTTAACACTTCATTAGAATATACTCAATCGATATCGAATTGAAGTCGACTGATTTAAGGTTTCGCTGGCAGTGAAAAAGATTGTAGGATGAAAAAGAAATACAAAATTTGTCGGCAAACAAAGCCAAATTGAAATACAAAGTGAGCACAAAAAATCTAAAATGTGTGGCACACATTTAAAATTAATATAGAATAAATAAAGAAATATCAAAAACTTGATAGCATAGAAAGTGAAAATGAAATACAAAAGGATATTGAAATAGAAAGTGAACACAAAAATTAAAAAAACTTATTGACATAAAAATAAGAATGAAATATAAAATGATATTGAAATACCAAGTAATCACAAAAAAATTTGAAAACTTGTCGGCACAGAATGTAAGAATGAAATATAAAGTGAGTTTGTACAAAAAAATGAATTGAAACACAGAGCGAGCACAAAAGAATAAAATTTTTTTTGGCATATAGTTAGAATGAATACAAAATTAAAAAATACAAAAATGTATGAAGCCTAATTTAGAATAGCATGCAAAATTCTATAAAAATAATTATCTATTGTACTATAATATAATACAAAATTAAACATATAAAAAGATTTGAAATGAATATCACCTACAAAATGTATGCATGTTACACCTAAAAAATCTCAAATTTTAGAAACATACTTCATGAATATTTTAATGAATACAAAATGCAATCCACTATAAAAACAATAAAGAATACAATTTGATAGTTTAAATACAAAATGCAACATGTCATGATGTTATTCTTCATCACTTTGATCTTTAACAATTTCATCAACTTCTTCAGCCTCCATATTTCTTCTTTTTCTTTTTTTTGAATGGTTGTATTCATTAGTCGGGTGGGTAGGATCATGTTGAAATTCAGATTTTTCCTCTTCCCAATCGGATTCTACAACATAATTGACGATTTTAAACAGAAAATTAAAATAAATCTCAGTAAATAAACGAAAATACCTTTGTCAATAAACAAATCTCTTGAATTAAACTAGAGATTTGTTAAAAAATTTGGAAGAACCTTAAAGAAAGAGGAGTTATATAAAAACGTGAAAGGTGGGGAAAGAGAGCTTGAAATATGGAGAAAGAAGGTTAATGGGTAGTGGTTTAATTATTATTTTTTCTTTTTAAAAGTTTATTGGTTTTAGAATTTGGTCTAACATAGGAATGTAGTGATAAAAAAAATTAAATAATAAAATTTGAATACAAAATATTTTCTCAAACATTGTCATTCTGACATTTTGAATAAATATTTTTAAATGTTGTTGTTTTAACTAATTATGTTATGTATTATGACTTTATTGCTAATTTTTCCTTAATTTTAATACACATAAAGTTGGTCCATGAACCAAATTTAATTTTAAAATTATCTCAAATTGATATCACGAGATGATTATAGGAAAGTCTATATACCCAATAATCTCATTTCAACAGTACATTACTATGCACATTATAAATCCCATAAAATTTATGGACTGAATTTGTGTCTCACCATCAGTACACCACAATTCTTATGGTTGATAATGATTTGCAAGTAATATTTACATAAGTGAATATACATCATGTTATCATGTTTATCGATTTCGATAGATACAATATTCAGAAGCATTATTACCTTAAGTTTGTTATCACCATGAAAAAATCTAGCAGTGTGTGATATATTTTTTAATTGTATCTTTCTTAAAATATTAGTAACCTTCACTATCAACTACCATTATTCCAACATTTTATAGAAAATCTTCAGTACTCTATAGTTATGCATTTTGTATAATTCAATATATATATATATATATATATATATATATATATATATATATATCATGCATATTTTTCAAAGTGAAAAGAAAAGATTATAAATTTCATAACATAGTGGTCAATGAACTGCTAAAAGAAGTAACTATGTATATAAAATGACTCTAATTAGTAAATCTTATCTACGAGGAAATTTTCCAATTTAATGACATTTATTAATTGCATTGTGGTTCATCAAAAGATTTGGTGACTCATTAATTCAATATTACGTTAATGAACAAATTAAAAAGAATCCAACACATAATTTTAGTAAATTTGGAATAGTTTGGAGGTCACAATTAATATGGAGCATTTATTTAATATTAAAGAAATCTTGAATAAGATGTAAAAATAAGTTTTAAAAGGGAGAGAATTATCACAACTATGGATAAATATCAATGGAAAATGTTTATAAAAAGATTAATTTATTGTTTCTCTGAGAATGATACGTGCAATACTATGAAATCTGAAAAGATTATAAATAACTTACTATTTCTATACATAATTAGATTTAAGAAATTTAAAATTATATCTAATTAGTAGATTGGTCTGCCCTTCGTGCAAATATAAAAAAACTATTTTTTTATTAAGTAAAAAAGATATTAATCCTCAAGTCCCAATTTATCCTTTAGGTGAAACCATACATCTCTTTCAAGATTTATGTTCTCGTTTTATTCTGCCTTTATATTTCTTCCTCACCCATCCACTAGAAAATGCCACTTTTGTTTTCTTTATTTTCCAATAATAAAAATAAACAAAGAGACTCAAAAGCATAGGAAATGTATGTAATTAATGAGTCTCAAATCATTAATGAGGTCTAAAATTAATAAAATTAATTGTCATTATGTTTTATGCATTTGATAACACAAAATATTTTGAATGATAATCTTGTCATAAATATCGAAAAGTAGATATCGGTACCATGAATTAAAAAATATTCAGAGAAAAAATTAAAGCATTCTTTGTCCAAACATCAACATGTATTGTATATTCCAACAATTTTCGTAAAATAATGGATCACCACATAATTAAGAAACTGATGTGCCAAAAGAAGTCTCAGATGGTTTCCTATCTATTAATCAATGTTTATACATAATGTAAACCACATTTGAAAATTGTCATATGTAATGCAAAAAAAAAGTACAAAGAATGAATCAAGAGTATAATTTATAATCTTAAATACTTTATAATTAAATAATAAGTGTATGTAATTGAAATATTCAAGCATACATATTAGTCTATACACAACCATGTAGTAATCACCTTCCTTCCCTTCACTGTATTTACTCCGATCATTCATAAGAAAAGAAAGAAAAATAGAAACACCATATGATTACAATTAAAAGAATACATTAATATTGAAAGTCTGAATACCTTATTTTTATTCACTTGTTAAAGATAAGAGATGATGAAGATATGAAACGATTTGAACAACGTGGTATAATCAATGTGTTCAACTATTAACTGACTCCATAATTTGAGTCTCACTATAATTGAGCTACTAAAAGTCGATTGTATTGCTATGTCTTGTACTAGGTGAAGTTGACTAGGATAGGTTATAATTATAGTAGTATTAGTCAACCACTACTATTGTAAATTGTATATGTGTATTATAGTAGTATTTTAAGTGTATCAAATTAAACCTAGGATTGTACAATTCACTCCTATATAAAGAACATGTACTCAAAAGTATTTCATCATCAATATAACCTTAATTTTTCTTATTTTTTAATGTAAGATATGGTCTCAAAGCATATTAGTTCTTTCGCTCTCTAAGTATTGAACCAAAAATAAAAAATGACCATATGTTTCAAACTACAGTGACCTCCTCTACCAATACTTTGTACACCTCCTCACTTGCCACCTCATTGTATCTTGTTCCATTAAACTTAAACCAAGAAATTATCTAATACGGTGGACACAAATAATGCAGTTTATTAAGGTAATGATACTAACCTATCTCATCATAAAGAATGAAACAACTAAAGTAGTTGTTCCACGAAAAAGAGTGTTGAGAAAGTTGTGGATGTTAAGAAGGATGTAGAAGATAGTGGCAACATTGATGGCTGGGATGAGAAAGATTTTTTTCTAATGAGTTTGATCTCATGCAATTTGAAAATATAAAGAATGTACATGATTGTGGGCTTCTCAATTGCTTGGAAGAAACTCATCTTCAAGCAATAAAAATAAGGACTCTCATCGTAACATCAACCACAAAGTGTTAGTCGAGGAACATAAAAGATTGTTGACTGCATTAAAGAATTCAAAGGCATATATAATGGCCTTGTATCCATTCACAAACATGTGGATGAAGATGGTTAAATAATCAATTTTACTAGATGTTTAGGAATCAAGTACTTAAGATTCTCATGATAGGTAAGGCATTGTATCTCACTCTTAATCAATTTGTTTATGCTCTTAGAGGTTTTGTTATGAGGGAGGATGAAGAAGAGGTGACACAACATAATCATAACATGACATTTTCTACTTGAAGGGATAAGAGAAAAGAAAACTACTCAGGAAAGAGGAACAACAACTTCAAATCCAGAGGAAGAAACTTCAAGCCTGCTCGAGAAGGAATGGGTTTTTAGAACAACCAATATGGAATAGGTTTTCAAAATAATCAAAGTTTCTCAAACGGAAACAAGGAAAGGAACATAGTGAGTCATATAAATTTGTGGTAGGAATAATCATATTTCTCTTTATTGTTTTCACATGTGGAACTACTCTTATCAATCTGCAGATGAACTAGTACAAGATTGGTTGCTTTAAATCTATGTCACATATGACACTTTGTATGTAGACTCAAGAGCAAGTAGTCATATGGAACATATATCTTGTATTTTATCTGAACTTAAACACTAAAATAGACTAGATAAAGTCATTGTTGGGAATATATCACATTTAGACATACCATATGTTTGGAATACAAATAGTTTATCCCTGAAATTACAAGAAGTCCTTGTAGTTCCTAAGATAACTAAGAATCTACTCGTAGTTAGTAAATTTTTGCTTTAGTGTTTGTATATTATGACACGGGGTATACTTGGTTTTGTCCACTAAAAAGGAAATTTGAACTTTTTAAAGTATCTAGCAAAACAATTTTCTAAAGAAATTAAGGTATTTCAAAGTGATATATGCGGTAGGTTCATTAACATACACTTTATTAAGCCTGCAGATTATTGTGGTATTGTAAGGAATATTTCATGTCCTAAAAAACTTTCACAAAATAGAGTTTTACAAAGAAAATAAAGTCATATTGTTGATATTGGATTCACTATATTATTTCATGCTAACATTCCTGTATTTCTACGAGTTGAAGCATTTCTCATTGTAACTTCTCTCATTTATATGCTCTTTAAGGACCCAACATACATATTATGCTCTAGTGAGAGAACCAACGTCTACAACTAGGGGTAAGTCAGGCAAGGGTGGTACAAATTCTAGCAATGGGACTACAAATTCTTAAAAAGGGTTTGGTCGCCTTTTTCACCTCTTTGTGTTCTATGTTTTTATTAATTTTGGTGAATGATCTAACTTTGGTAAGTTTGAGTTATGCTTCTAGGCTAAAGTTGACAAAATCTGTGCAGTTTAGGGTTTAAATAATGTAGCTTAGATTTCAAACGCATAGCGAAAAAACAAACAATCCCTGACTTAACGGTGATTTATGTTGGTCGGCCATCGTTCGACAACTGAGATTGAAATTTTGGGTATCGATCCACGAACAAGGACCATGGTACGTGGCATGGCTAACAACCCATAGGTATGGTCGTGGGTCGATACTTAGAGAAATTTTTGGACTGCTTCTAGGGAGGGATAAAGGTGACCATCCATGGATCACCAGCAAATACCGTGATTCACCTTATGGTCCATGGTGGTTCCCATCGATGGCACATGTAGCTTTTGAAATCAGCAATTTGGTCTATCTAGGATACAGGGTGTTACAACATCCATGTCAAATTCATTGAAATAAAATAAGGATCGACCCATATGCCCGTTACAAAAGCATGGAATGAAGAGTTTCTCATGATTTCAAGACTGAGTGACAACTTATATTTATCATTAGGACAAACATGCATCACTCTATATAACATTGCACTTAATTTGATTCTCGTCGGTTGCAATTGTTGATATATTATTGTGGCTATTGTATTATAAGATACAATGGTGCTTTGATTATTCATGTTCAGGTGTAAAATTTTATGTCCTTTATGAGCTTAGTGGTAGGGAGTGAACATTGTTAGATTGGGCTAATTGTTTCTTACAGGTTGTAGTTGAGGAGGTTCCATTAGAGTGGATGAGTACTTGTGTTCAATATTGTTTTACTTAGAGTTAGTTGTTTGCTTGCTAAGAAGTGTGTTATTTGGTACTCACTTTCTTTCTTCTACATTTGTGTAGGTTACGAATCTGAATCATGTTTATTACTTTTTTTCTCTTATATGTGTGAGGCTACAGTTGGAGAGTTTCTGAGCTAGTTGATTGTAATTTCGGCGGATACCTCCTACTCTTTTAATATGTATTTGTTCTATTATAGAAACGAAGAAATTCAGACTAGTATATCTTACTTAAAGGCATGCACAAGTGACTAAAAGGTTTTGGAGTTATAATTGAGTTATGTTATCCACGGTGTGTTGTTGAGATTATGTTAATTTTTATTACTGATTTACTTTCCCATTTATCTCTTAATTTGAATTTTAGAGCTGACTTGTCTTGGTGGGAAAAAACAAGTGTCATCACATCCATTTTGGATCATGCCGCTCGATCTTTTCACTTTGAAATTGACAAAAAATTGATGAAAATAAAATATTGAAAGTTTAAATTCTTACCAAAAAGGAAAGCAGCCACCAAAGAAAAGTTATTACAACATATGGAAATACCACTAATTACTTATTTGTATGGTTAACTTATATCTTTTGCCATAACTTGTGTTATAGTGTGTTCTGAAACTAGCAGATTAAAAGAAGAATAAAGTAGAAAAAGAGAGATTTTGAATAATTAATTTGTAATGAAGAAAATGGTTTCTATTTTTAGAGTCAAATTATAACAATTTCCACTAACATTTTAGGATGTATTTTTTCATTATATTGATATGCAAAAAATTATAATTTATAGTAATTTCCATATAGTTTTTTAATATCTAAATCTTTTGTTTAAATTATTGAATTAACGTAACATAATTTAACTTTAAAAAGTGGGAAAATGCACAAGTACCCACTCAACCTATGCCCGAAATCCCAGAGACACACCCTGAACTTATTTTTATAAGTAATTTTCTACCCTTTTCGGTCTACGTGGCACTAGTTTAAAAAAATAGTCAACCAAGATTGGACCCACATGATAGTGCCACATACGCCGAAAAGGGGTAGAATATTACTTATAAAATAATTTCAGGGGGGTTATAGGACCTTAGTATAGTAAAACTGTGTCTCTAAGATTTCCGACATAGGTTGAAGGGTTTCTTGTGCATTATCTCTTAAAAATTAGTTAAATTTACTTTTGAAGAACGTAACATGACAAATAAAAGTGAACGGAGGAAGTTATGAATATACTATTGAACTTCCCAAGTGAAAAAAAGATATATTAGAAATATATCAAAAGGCTCGTGGAAGTTAAATCCCATTAATTTTTGAATTCTTAAATATAAAATTATATTTACATTTCACATCACCCATAAAGTAGTCTTAGACCTCATTTATTTTCATTAAGATTAAGAGGTCTGAATATGAATACACATCTGAATATTAAGATTTGCATTGAGATTTGGGTGTTTTGATCTGAGTACACATCTGAATATTAAGATGTGGTCTCCAAATCTGAACAATAAATAATAAGGTTGTTTGTTTTTAATAATTGAATGTGTAAGTGAAATTGAACATTATATTAATAAAATATTATAAAAAATTTCATTCAACAAAATATATCACTATTGATAAAAAAAATAAATTTAAAAAGTTTCAACAATGATGATTTGGAGTACTATTTTTTCATTCAAAAACATTGATAAATAACAATACACCAAAAATATTATTTCAAGCAGTGTTCTTGACACACGCCAATACAAGAATATTATTCATATAAAAAGTACTTGAAAAATTTATGAAAAAACTTACAAGTTCAAGAGGGAAGATGGTGTTTGATTGAGACAAGAGAAAAAGAAAATTTTCAGTTATGAGATAAAAATGCACACCCAAAGTAGAGAAGCGATGAGAAATTGCTATGACTGCTTGATTATCCACAAACATGTCATTTCTTGTTGCTCAAGATCAAGATCTAACATAATATTCCTTACCTAAAGATCTTGAGTAATAGTTGCAACAACAGTTGTAGATTAAGCTTCTGCAGTTGACTATGCCACGATAGCTTGCTCTTTGATCACCATGAAAAACATCATAAACTAAGGCTAAAATAATAACTTGAAGTGCTTTTTCATGTCATCATCTGACCCAGCCCAATTAATATCAGAACACCATAGTCCAAATTTCCTTGACATGCCTTATTATTCTTTTTGTTGCTTTCGTGTGCATTTCACTTGCACAATTCAGAAGTATAGACAAGACACTTACTGCTTTCAGAATGTCTGGTCTCATGGCAGTGAGATACATGAGACATCCAACCATACTTCCATAACTTGCCTCGTCAACCTTGTCACTACAATCATCTTTAATCAACTTTTCTTTCTGTTACATTGGAGTATTCATAGGTTTGCAATATTCCATATTGAACTTCTTCACTGTGGATTTTACAAATATACATTCCAAGAAAGTAAGACATTTCTCCCAAGTATGTCATTTCAAACACTTTCTTCATCTCAACTTTGAATTCATGTATCATTTCAATGTTTTTTCCTCTAACAAGAATATCATCAACATAAAATGATATAACCACAATACCAGAATCTCTTTTTTATCAAATAGAATTGATTCGTATAGGCTCTTCTTAAAATCTAAGCCTTACAAGTGATTATCAATTCAACTGTTCCAAGCCCTCGGAGCTTGTTTTAAACAATAAAGGGTTTTCTTCAATAGATACACTTTGTCTTCATATCCCATTATATAAAAACCTTGAGGTTGGCTCACATAATTTTTCACCCGTAGAAAACCATTCAAAAAGCTGACTTGATATCTAATTGGAAGATTTTCCAACGTTTTTTAGCAGTAATATCTAGTAATTGCCTTATAGTATCAAGCCTAGCAACTGGAGCAAAGGTTTCTGAATAATCAACTCCAAATATTTATGAGTGACATTTCACAACAAGTCTTTCATTGAGCTTGCTCACAAATCCATCAGCATTCAATTTCGTGTGAAAAACCCACTTCACACCAATGATCTTCCTATGTTGTGATTTTTCCAAAAGCTGTCAGGGCTCGCTCTTCTCTAACACTGGACGCTCCTCCTTTATTTTAGCTTTCTACTTGGTATATGAAACTACTTCTTCAAATCCAGAAGGCTTTAAATAGCCACATTGCATCTCTGGTATATGTCAAAGAGCGACCTTGTTCCTCTCACAAGTTGATCATCAATGTTCCATTTCTCATTAAACACAAAAAATACATGTATGCTTACCGTGATTTTTCATGTATGAGGCTGAAAAATTCTGTAAGCTTTAGAGATTGTACTAGTATCAATAGAGACTCTTGATTCAGCGTTCTTATCTAAGTTGTTCCTTTTAACCTGTGGAATATGAGATATACACAAACAATCGAAAGTTATTACGTCTTGTAAGGATGACTTATACCCGTGTCGTGCCTCAAAATGTGTCTTTTCCTTCACGCCTTTTGTTGGCAACGTGTTAAACCAAAAAAATAGTCTTGTTAGCTTCTTTTTCCCATAACATTTCTGGTACGCCCTTATCATATAATAAGCATCTCGACATGTCCATTATCGATTAGTTCTTCCTTTCACTAACACCATTTTGCTGTGGAGTATATGGAACAGTGAGTTGATGCTCAATTCCTGAATTTTCACAAAACTTTTCAAATCAATCAGATGTGTACTCGGTATAATTAACTGATCTAACTTTAAATCCAGCAACCACTTTAATTTTCTACAAAATCTTTAAATATCGAGAACACTTCAGTTACTTCAGATTTGAACTTGAGAAATAAATCAATACAATTATTTCATATCATTAATGAATGCTATAAAATATAAACTTCGTGAAGAGAGAAGTCCTATGTGGTCCACAAAAATCAGTATGGACTAATTGAAGATTTATTGATGCTCTCCAGTCTGCCTTGGAAGGAGGCATCCTACTTTACTTTCCCAATTATCATGTGCTCCAAGTTACGTGTTCATCCTCTATAGTGGTAGTCCTCGAACAAAATCTTTCTTCAGCATGTAGATGAGTGACCTTTTATGGGAATGTCCTTGTCTCTTTTTCCATATATTTGTTGTCATCTCTTGGCTCGGATAGGCAACCAATTTTTCCTCCATTGAATCAAAGGAAAAGCTTTGTCCTCTCATTTTAACTTGATAGAGTTTTTGGCCCTTTAGCGTCAAAGATCACAAACTTCACGTCTTCAAACATAAGCTTAAAACAATTCTCCAAAGGTTGCTTACGTTTGAGGACAATAAGTGTGTGATCTTTGTCTAAAGGGCCAACAAATTTGTCAAGTTAAAATGAGTGGAAAGAGCTTTTCCTTTGATTCAATGGAGGAAAATTTTGTTTCTATCCAAGCCAAGAGATGACAACTAATATGTGGAACAAGAGACTCGGACATTTTTATCATAGGGCACTCTTGTACATGTTGAAGAAAGATATGGTTCGAGGACTACCACTTATGGAGGATGAACACGCAGCTTGAAGCACATGTCAATTGGGAAAACAAAGTAGGATGCCTTTTGCCAAGGCAACCTCGAGAGAATCAGTGAAGCTTCAATTAGTCCATACTTTGACCACATAGGACTGCTCTCTTAACGAAAGTAAATATTTTATAGCATTCATTGATGATATGACACAATTGTGTTGGATTTATTTTCTCAAGTTCAAAACTCAAGTACCTGAAGTGTCCTCGAAATTTAAAGCTTTGGTAGAAAATCAAAGTGGTTGCAGGATTCAAATGATTAGATCTGGTAATGTTACCGAGTACACATCTGATCAATTTAAAAAATTTTGTGAAAATATAATAATTAAGCATCAACTCACTATTCCATATATTCCACAGCGAAATGGTGTCAGTGAAAGAAAGAACATATCGACCATGGAGATGTTGAGAGGCTTATTATATGATAAGGTCTTGTGAAGAAGTAGCTAACACTGCTGCTTTTTTTGCTTAACGGGTTTCCTACAAAATTCGTAAAGGAAATGACACCTTTTGAGGCATGAAACAGGTATAAGCCGTCCATACAAAACTTAATAATCTTTGGTTGTTTGTGTTTCTCTCATATTCCACGGGTTAAGAGGGACATGTTAGATAATAAAGTTGAATTTGGAGTCTTTGTTGTTTATAGTACAACCTACAAAGCTTACACAATTTTTCAGTCTCAAACAGAAAAAATCATGGTAAGCAGAGATGCATTTTTTATGGAGAATGAGCAATGTAACTGGGAAGAATTTAACCATGAGCACAATAAATCTACTAGGTTCTGGATTTCAAGAAGCAGTTTCATAACATAGGAAGATCATTGGTGTGAAGTGGATTTGTTGCATCTGTTAACAAAATCAAGGCAAGACTTGTTGGGAGAGGTTACTCACAAATTTTTTAAGTTGATTATTCAGCAACCTTTGCTCCAGTTGATAGGAATGATACTATAAGGTTGTTACTAGCTATTGCTACTCAAGGTTTTTCCGTAAAGTGACATGAATAAAAAGTGTATCTATTGAAGCCCTTTATTGTTTAAAACAAGATCCAAGGTCTTGGTATAGTAGAATTGATGATTACTTGCAAGTCTTAGGATTTAAGAAATCCTAGGTGAATCAACTCTCTATTTGTTAAGAAAAGAGATTATGGTATTTCTGTTATATATGTCAATTTCTGTTGATGATCTTCTTGTAACAGGAAACAACCTTGAAATGATAGATCAATTCAAGGAAGAGATGAAGAAAGTGTTCGAAATGACAGACTTGGGAGAAATGTCTTACTTTCTTTGAACGCATATTTGTCAAAAGAAATAAATAAGGGAGATCGTAAAGAATTTCAAAATGGAAGATTACAAACTTATGAACACTCCAATGAATCAGAAAATAAAAGCTCATTAAAAATGATGGTAGTGAAAAGGTTGACGAAGCAAGTTATAGAAGTATGGTTGGATGTCTCATGTATCTCACTGCCCCAAGAGACCCGACATTCTGCAAGCAATAAGTGTCTCGTCTAGATTTTTGAATTGTGCAAGTGAAATGCACATGAAAGCAGCAAAAAGAGTGAAAAGGTATGTCAAGGAAACTTTGGACTATGGTGTTAGGTTCTGGAAAATAAGAACATCAAGTTGCAAGGGTATTCTAAAAATGATTGGGTTGGGTCAAATGATGACATGAAAGGTACTTCAGGTTATATGTTTAGCCTTGGTTCAAGATGTTTTTCATGGTGCTCAAAGAATCAAGGTACATGACCTAAGATGATGACGTAGGGAAAAATAATGATGAGGAAGTGCACACTAGAATAAATTGCTTACTTTTAGTTATTTTCAGTTTTCTAGTCTAATTAAAACTTAATTTTCAGTTTTGTAGTCTAATTAAAACATTGTTAGCTACTGTTAAGGATTAGTTCCTCAATTTCAGCAAGAAGTAACTTAGTTTAACAGATATTTTAGCATTAATTTACATCATCTTAGTTCAGCTAAGATGTATTTATTGCATCTCAAGTTAATCAATAAAAAACACTTTTCCTTTTTCTTCCTAAAACAACTGTTATTCTCCTCTACTAAACACTAACAACATGTGCTAAGCCTACTATAATATCATGTTCCCACAAAGTACATTTTGTGTACTGATGTATACTTGTACCTATATTATCTCATAATATAGGGTCTGCTTCTCCTTCTCCTCCCGCTCATGGCTTGGTTGGATTACTAATTGCTATTGGATTGGTGAGTCCAAATACTCCGAGGGAAAAGCCATGAAGATCATTAATTGATTTTATTCTTTACTCTTGAGATTTTTACGTGGTGTATAAGTTATGGCCCAACCAATCATGTTGTTTTAAAAGGGCTTATCACGACATAATTATGATTTTCCACTTATGTTTAAACTCTCTTTTATGATTTGAGACGACTTACTTAAACCCTCTTATTGTATATTCTATTGTGTTGCATACTAGTCAAGTAGCTTGTGTAGGGAATCTCGAGGTCCTATATACCAAGTGACGTCTAGGGTTTACTTTGGATAGTGACAGTATTAACTATCATGTTGTGAAAGGTAACCAATTGGCTTTCTGGCTTTGGAAGGAAAGAGTCAGCTATTATATTACTACCTGAAAAGCTTTTGCAAAATCCAAAATTGAAGTTTTACTGTCATTCATCTCCCAAAAAACTACTACAAATTTCATCAATATGGAAATTTAAACTCATCAACATCCTAGGCCTTGATACCTACCCATTTGGTGTCATGGACATAAACTATATTTATCTTCCTGACCCTACACGTTCATCTTAGGAAACTTCATTACCAAGTTACCACTATTTCCCCTTGCCTATTGCCTCAACTAAAGCCATGACCTTAGTCCACCATCATTCACCAAAGACACTCGGGAGGTGTAAAGCTAAATAAGATGTAAAAGATATAGAAATCTACTAGAACTACTTGAACAAGTGTAGAGTCTTGGACTAATTTACTAGAAATGCAAGAAATATTGTAATGAATGAACAAAAGAAATCATCCCTAGAATGTGTGTACACCCAATATACTAACATAAGACAACCCACAAGATTTATGCAATATATGACACTATGGAGAAAGAGACAGTGAGATATGCAATAGTATAGTAACACAAGAGATCACCAATTAGTCAAGAAAGATATTTGATTTAAATCAATTATTAAAGAAAATTTGAACATAGGGATTATGAAATGAGTCTTCATACTAGTAGAAAACAGATCATTGAATGTAAGAAAATAATATTATGAATGGTTGTTAATCAAATGTAAAAATGCAATGAAAACTGGAAAGGTAAATGTTGAGTCCACAATATTATGTAAGAAATGAAAATATTGCAAGAGCTCAATCAAAACCTTTTTTGTGTAGCAAATGTTGAAGAAACAAGAAACCTGATACTACATTGTTTCCAGAAGTCACCAGAGGTTTTCCAAAAGTCTCCAAAATCCAATATTCCAGTTTTATAAGAACCTTGTTTTTGCTCGAAAGATTACCTGTAAATAGAGTAGAAATAGAAAAAAAAAAGACAGTAAAGAATAAGGAAAGGGAAGACCAAACAGTGTAGATCACAGGAGATACAACGAAGGTCAATGGAAGAAGAAGAAGTAGAAGAATTCAAGTAGTAAATTTAATTATAGTTACTAATAAAAGATGTGATTCTTTAACACATCTTTGTATACTAGTCTCTGTAATATTGCATTCAGATATTTTCTTAAGATTTTTTTTCTATGATAAGAAGTCTATGTGTAAGAGGCATATATTTCTCACTTGTCACATTTTATACCTCTAGAATAACACTATTAAAGTTGAGTGTTCTTCACTCATATCCTAACATGTATTTTTATTTTTAGATCCTTAGTAGCTAAAACAAAGTAAAGATACCTCCATAAAGGAAATAATGAAAAAAAATTTTAAAAACCACGGTTATGAAAAAACATAATAACAAATAAGTCACATATTTTCCTTATAAGTACAACTATTGATCAAGGATATTAAAAGAATTATCCTCTATAATCAAAAAAAAATCTCAGTTTATATAATTTTTAGGCAGAGTTATTAATACTTACCTTATATAGAGGCTGAAGGATCCACCATTCATAATCTCACAAAATATAGATACTTATTTTCGTGAGATTGAACACATTAAATAACTTAGCTTGACTCCTAAATTTGTGTCAATAATATCAGTGTTGCAATATAATGAGGGCATTGAAATTTGAATACAATGTAACATCAAATGTTAACTTTTCTTAGTATGAAAGTTATATTTATAACTCATAATTCATATGCAATTTTTTTGCTATTGTAATTTTAATATAAAAGTGTACTAGTGAACTACGTAACCTAATATAAATTGAAGCATGAAAATTCTCTTCTTTACATTGAGAAATTAGTACATACACATGTATGTACTAAGAATTACAAATTTTTCATATTTTCAAAAATAAATCAAACTGAAGCCTTTTTCATTAATAGAGAAGTTAGATTTACGGGTGAATTTTAAAAAAAATCATTTATATATATAATCATATTTGATGTACTTTGAAAATGAAATCGCATATTAACACAAATTTCATCTTTAATCATTCAATCAACAATGTTTCAACCAGAGACACAACTCATATAAATAAATCATATATATTAAAAAAAAAGTAATTATTTAGTAAATTATTTTGCCAACTCAGCTCTAGAAAATAAGTTCATATGTCAATATATTATTTTAAGGAGCACCTAACTACATAGAGCATAATTTTGAACATGGACGAAGCATACACACCATTAATCAGAATATAACATAGAATATTTTTTAAAAAACAAGCACATGCAAAAAAAAAAAAATAGAGAAAGTACAAGTAAATCAAAGTAAAATGTCATACAACACAGGCATAGGGAGTAGCAGAGAACAGAGAAACAAAAAAATGAAAAGACATTCACATATCTTAGGTTAATACATACATAAAAAAAATACTCAACAAGAAAAATCTCTAAAGATATTTGAAATTTCATAACCCCATCTTGACAAGCATCATTCGAGTTTCTAGATAGTCATCATCGTCGTAAAAAGAAACATCAAGATGATCTATTTTAGAAGAAAGAAGACACTCTAAAATCTATTTAGGAGATCTATACTTACAATGATATAGCTTAGATGAGACATTTGTGCATGGAATATATGAAGATGACATCAAAGATAACAGATCTGGGGAAAAATCACCTTGGGAGGTTAAATCAAAACTGAAAATATGAAGAGGAAAGCAACATCGAGAGGGTTCCGCAGAACTATACAGAGAAAGATAGAGAAATTACAGTATGTTTTGTTCAAATATATACTTGCATTCTTTTGGGCTAGGTATTATTTGGGCCTAATCACTATTTTATCCTGCTTTAATTGTGGACTGGAATATTTGGGCCCATTTTTGTTACTCACTTTTGTTATTTTGTTTGATCATTAATTTTTGAGAAAATTTTTAAAATAGCAATATTTTAGCTTTTAGTGGAGCAAGTTTCATTATTTATTTAAAATGTCATTATTTTAGCTTGATAAGGAATTAGATATGTATTTATTGTTAATGTGAAAAGAACACAAATAATTAATAAGAGAAAATCATGGAACAAAAAAAATGCAAACAAGATAAAAAAGATTTTAATTTGATAAAATACAATTAATTAATAACATAATAGAGAATATCAAGGAAATAGTATTTCAAATAAGGTAATTTTTGAATTCAAACCAATAAACTGACGTTACCATAATTACTTATTATAACTTTAGTATAACTTTAAGTAGGCCTAATTACTTATTATAACTTTAGTATAACTTTAAGTAGGCCTAATTTTTTTCCACTACTCGTAAGCCTTTTCATTTTTTATTTTTGGGATTAAAATTTGTAAAATGTCTTTCCTATTATATGTGTTTGGTTCCATAATCGACATGACTTTTTTCTCTCTTATACCTCAAATTTACAATATTAATTTTTCAGACTTCATTGGAAATACTCAATCTATGTCAAATTGAAGTCGATTGATTTAAGATTTCGCTGGCAGTAAAGAAGATTTTAGGATGAAAAAACAAAAAATAAATACAAAATTTGTTGGCAAACAGTGGGATTGAAATACAAACTGAGCACAAAAAATCTTAAATTTGTTGGCATACATTTGAAATTGATATAAAATCAGTAAAGAAATATCAAAACTTGTAGCATAAAAAGTAAAAATTAAATACAAAATGATATTGAAATATAATGTGAACAAAAAAAAATAAAAACTTGTTGACATAAAAGTGAGAATGAAAAATAAAATGATATTGAAAAAAAAGTGAGCACAAAAAAATTGAAAACTTGTTGGCATAAAAACGGAGAATGAAACAGGGATAATGCAAGTACCCCCTCAACTTATGCCTGAAATCTCAGAAACACACTTATACTATACTAAGGTCCCCCTGAACTTATTTTATTAATAATGTTCTACCCCTTTTCGGCCTACGTGGCACTATCTTGCTGGCCCAACATTGGTTGACTTTTTTTTCAAGTTAGTCCCATGTATGACAAAAAGGGGTACAAATTACTTATAAAATAAGTTCAGGGGGTAATAGGATCTTAGTATAGTATAAGTGTGTCTCTAGGATTTCGGGCATAGGTTGAAGGGGTACTTGTGCATATTCTCAATGAAATATAAAGTGAGTTTGTAATACAAAATGATATTGAAACACATAGCGAGCATAAAAAAATACAAAATTTTTTGACAGATAGTTAGAATGCATATAAAATTAAAAAATACAAAATTGTATGAAGCCTAATTTATAATAGCATACAAAATTCTATAAAACTATTTATCTACTGTCCTATAATATAATACAAGATTAGGCATATAAAAAAATTGAAATGAATACCACCTAAAAAATGAATGCACGTTACACCTAAAAAAAACTCAAATTTTAGCAAGATACTACATGAATTTTGTGATGAATACAAAATACAATAGACAGTAAAAACAATAAATAATACAATTTGATAATCGATTCTACAATCGGATTCTACAACATAATCGATGATTTTAAAAAGAAAATTAAAATAAATCTCAGTAAATAAAAGAAACTACCTTTGTCAATAAATAAATCTCTTGAATTAAACTAGATATTTGTTGAACAATTTGGAAGAACCTTAAAGAAAGAGGAGTTATATGAAAGTGTGAAAGGTGGGGGAAGAGAACTTGAAATATGGAGAAAGAAGGTTGATGGGTAGTGGTTTAATTATTTTTTTTATTTTTAAAAGTTTATTGGTTTGAGAATTTTGTCTAATGTAGGAATGTAGTGATAAATAAAAGAAAATTTAAATAATAAAATCTGAATACAAAATATTTTCTCAAATATTGTCATTCTGACATTTTATATAAATATTTAAAATGTCGTTGTTTTAACTAATTATGTTATGTATTATGACTTGATTGCTAATTTTTCCTTTATTTTAATACACATAAAGTTGGTCCATGAACCAAATTTAATTTCAAAATTATCTCAAATTGATGTCACGAGACGATTATAGGAAATTCTATATACCCAATATTCTCCTTTCAACAATACATTACACGAACATTACAAATCCCATAATATTTATGGACTGAATTTGTGTCTAACTGTCACGACCTAAAACGAGCCGCGAGTGGCACCCACACTTATCCTCCTATGTGAGCGAACCAATCAATCTAAACCCCAACATATTGAACAAAATACAATGCGGAAGACTTAAAACTCATTAACGAAATTAATTAAATAACTTCTAAAATTTATAACTCATTATCCCCAAAATCTGGAAGTTATCATCACAAGAACATCTATCCTAAAATTACTAATCTAAGAGTATCTAAGAAGCTAAAATAAGTAAAAAGCTAGTCCATGCCGGAATTTCAAGGCATCAAGACATGAAGTGGAAGATCCAGTCCAAGCTAGAAGCAATAGCTCACCCTGAAATCTGGCTTGATGAAGACTGGCTAGAGTTGCGGTTGAGTTGAAGACGATGGCACGTTTGCTGCACTCCACAAATAATCAAAGAAAAACAATACAAGTAGGGGTCAGTACAAGTCACAATTACTGAGTAGATATTATCGGCCAACTCAAAATAGAAAACAGTATATATCAGATAATAACATAAAATCAACTAATATTCTTAACAGGCGACAACAACAATTACCATAACCCTTGGTCACAACACCAAGCACATCAATGAGGACTCACGCCTCCCCATCATACTCATTTGGGAATTAGTTCTTTAAAATTTAGTATATTATCATAATTCAAGATTTCATTATCTTTATTCCTCTTGTGTCGGTATGTGACACTCCCTCCACTACTACTATCCTGGTGCCGGAACGTGACACTCCGATCCATATACTATCCTAGTGCCGGAACGTGACACCCGATCCATATACTATCCTGGTGTCGGAACGTGACACTCCGATTCATATTCTATCCTGGTGTCGGAACGTGACACCCGATCCTCTATTACTATCCTGGTGTCGGAACGTGACACTCCGATCCATATTCTATCCTGGTGTCGGAACGTGACACACGATCCTCTATTACTATCCTAGTGTCGGAACGTGACACCCGATCCTCTAATCTCATTACTTTAGTTCATCAAGCCTTCTTTTATACTGAGGCATCATCATTAACAAGGTAATTTTAGGGTTTAAGATTCAATAGCTTCATCATGCTAATTCATCACAATTATATAATCACATCATGCAAGCACACAATTAAGCATATAGAAGACTTTATAATACTACCCAACACATATCATTCGCTATTAAGAGTTTACTACGAATATCATAAACCATAACCTACCTCCACCGAAGATTCGTGATCAAGCAAGAAAATTCCCCAAAGCTTTGTTTCCCTCTTCGTTCGTCTCTCTCTATTGCTTCTCTCTTTCTTTGTTCTTTCTATTTTTCTTATTCAAAACCCTTTTTCTTTTACCCTAATTGTCATATAATTAAGTATAAAAGATGATAAAAATAACCCACTAATTATTCCAAGGTTATCTCCTTTAACCCCCAAGAAATTGAATTATTATATTAATCCACTAACTTTATAATTATAAGCATGAATGGTCCAAAACATCCCTTAAAAACCTTTAACAGAAATCTGACCCAGCCAGGGTTACGCAGCCTGTGACGGTCCATGATGGTTGTGACGGTCCGTCCTGCACGTCCGTCACAAAGTTCAGAGAGTTAATTCTGTGGAAAGATTTGTGACGGTCCATCATGCCTGCGACGGTCTGTCCTTCCATTCCGTCACGAAGTTTAGAGAGTCAATTTCAGCACCCAAATTTCAGAATTCTAAGTGTTTTGGAACGAGACCCCCTCGACGGTCCATCGTGGGATCCGTCGACCAAGACAGTTTTTCCAAAAATAAAATCTGCTGCTCAAAACGACTAAACAGGTCGTTACAATACATACCAATTTACCCATCGTTCGTCCTCGAATGATCACAAGAAGAAAACAAGGGCGAAAAGGAGTACCTGAATCTGTAAACAGGTGTGGGTATCTTTCTTGCATATCAGCCTCTTTCTCCCAAGTGGACTCTTCGACTGGTCAATTCTTCCATTGAACTTTGATGGATGCAATCTCCCTTGATCTCAACTTGCGAATTTCCCTATCTAGAATGGCAACAGGCTCCTCCTCATAAGTCAAATTCTCATCAAGCAGAACTGAATCCCAAAGAATGATGTAGTTTCCATCCCCATGGTATCTTTTCAACATAGACACATGAAATACCGGATGCACTCCTGACAGCCCTAGAGGCAAGGCTAATTCATAAGCCACCTCCCCTACTCGCTTAAGTACTTCAAATGGTCCAATATACCTTGGGCTTAGCTTACCTCTTTTACCAAACCGCATCACCCCTTTCATGGGTGAAACCTTGAGCAAGACTTGCTCACCCCCCATAAACTCCAAGTCTGTAACCTTTCGATCTGCATATTCCTTTTTCCTACTTCGCGCCGCTAAAAGCTTTTCGTGAATAGATTTCACTTTCTCCAATAAATCCCTCAAAAGATCAGTACACCAAGGTCTAACCTCAAATGCATCAAACTAACCAATGGGAGACCTACATCTCCTCCCATACAGTGCTTCGAATGGAGCCATATCAATACTTGAGTGATAGCTATTATTGTATGAATACTCCGCTAATGGTAAGAAGCTATCCCAATGACCACCAAATTCTATCACACATGCGTGAAGCATATCCTCCAATACCTGAATCGTTCGCTCAGTCTGACCATCGGTCTGAGGGTGAAATGTAGTACTAAGGTCCAACCTAGTACCTAATTCCGCATGCAATGTTCTCCAAAACTTAGAAGTAAATTGCGTACCTCTATCTGATATGATGGAAAGTGGAACTCCATGCAATCGAACAATCTCTGATATATAGAGTTTGGCTAACTTCTCTGCATTGTAAGTCACCTTGACCGGAATAAAGTGAGCAGACTTAGTTAATCTGTCCACAATTACCCAAATAGAATTAAACTTACCCAATGTCTTTGTAAGACCAACCACGAAGTCCATTGCAATTCTCTCCCACTTCCATTCAGGAATAGGCATTCTCTGAAGTGTTCCTCTGGGCCTCTGGTGTTCATACTTTAATTGCTGACAATTTGGACATTTGGCAACAAAATCAACAATGTCACGCTTCATTCTACTCCACCAAAAGTGTTGCTTTAGGTCACGGTACATCTTGGTTGCACCAAAATGTATAGAATATCCGGAACTATGAGCCTCTGTGAGGATGGTGTGGATCAAATCATCAACACGGGGCACACATACCCTTCCCTTGATCCTCAAAACACCTTCCTCATCGATTATTGCCTTTTTAGCCTCTCCTCGCGACACCATATCCCGAATTCGGCTTAGTTTCTCATCATCAAACTGTTTTCCCTTGATCTTGTCAAGAAAAGAATATCTTGCCTCCACATAGGCCAAAAATCCTCCTTTCTCTAGTAATTCCAGTCTCATAAAGTCGTTAGCCAAGTTTTGGATTTCTCTAGCCAATGGGCGTCTAGAAACCTGCAAGTGAGCTAGACTTCCCATGCTCCCTGCTTTTCTACTTAATGCGTCTGCCACAACATTAGCCTTTCCTGGGTGATACAAGATAGTAACATCATAGTTCATCAGTAGTTCCATCCATCTCCTCTGTATCAAATTCAAATCCCTCTGAATAAAGACATACTGCAGGCTACGATGATCCGTATAGACTTCATACTTAACCCCATATAGATAGTGTCTCCATTGCTTTAATGCAAACACTACCGCAGCCAACTCCAAATCATAGGTCGGATAATTACGTTCGCGCACCTTTAATTGCCTCGAAGCATAAGCAATTACATTCTTCTCTTGCATTAGCACTGCACCCAAGCCAGAAAAGGATGCATCACAATAAACAATGAAATTGTTTACCCTCTACTGGCAAGGTAAGGATAGGTGCAGTAGTCAGCAAGGTCTTGAGCTTCTAAAAGCTTTCCTCACATTCATCCGACCATACAAATGGAACATTCTGCTTAGTCAAGTTCGTCAATTGGGAAGCAATAGAAGAGAATCTCTTGAAAAACCGACGGTAGTATCTAGCTAAACTAACAAAGCTCCTTACTTCTGACACATTAGTAGGTGTTACCCAATTCTTCACTGTTTCTATCTTAGAAGGATCCACCATCACTCCATCCTTAGAAACCACGTGCCCCAAAAAGGACACTGAATCTAGCCAAAACTCACACTTGGAGAATTTGGCATAAAGCTTTTTCTCCCTTAATACTTCCAACACAATTCTCAAATGCTCCTCATGTTCCTTCTTACTCTTGGAGTATATCAGTATATCATCAATAAATACGATCACAAAGAGATCCAGATATGGCTTAAAAATCCCGTTCATCAAGCTCATGAAAGCAGCAGGGGCATTCGTAAGACCAAAAGACATTACTTCAAATTTGTAATCCCCATACCTAGTTCGAAAAGCAGTCTTAGGCACATCCGTTGCCCGTATTTTCAATTGATGATAACCGGATCTCAAGTCAATCTTAGAGAAGACACAAGCACCTTGTAACTGATAGAACAAGTCATCAATGCTAGGAATGGGGTACTTGTTCTTAATATTTACTTTGTTCAATTACCGGTAGTCTATGCACATCCGAAAACTCCCATCCTTCTTCTTCACAAATAACACCGGAGCACCCCAAGGGGATGCACTTGGTCTAATGAAGCCTTTACTTAACAACTCTTGAAGTTCAGCCTTTAACTCCCTTAACTCCGCTGGAGCCATTCTATAAGGGGGTATTGAAATGGGGCGAGTATCCGGCTCTAGATCAATGCAAAAGTCAATATCTCTATCCGGTGGCATACCAGGAAGGTCTGCAGAGAACACATCCAGAAACTCACGGACTATCGAAACCGACTCAATTGAAGGTAAGGTGTGCCAAGAACGCTAAACACCCTTTACTAACCATTCTCTTAGCATGAATAAAGGAGATGATACGAACTGGAGTGGAAGTGTAGTCACCCTCCCACACTAACGGATCTGTCCGAGGCTTGGCCAACGTTACCGTTTTAGCATTACAATCTAAGATTGCAAAATTCGGAGAAAGCCAAGTCATACCCAGAATTACATCGAAATCAACCATTTCTAAGATAACCAAGTCTATATGAGTATTTCTCCCCATAAAAGTCACCAGACAAGACCTATATACCTTTTCGACTATCACAGACTCACCCACCGGAGTAGAAACACGAATAGGCATGTCAAGCAATTCACAAAGTAAATTAAGACCAGTAGCAAATGAGGAAGATACGTATGAAAATGTGGAGCCAAGATAAAATAATACAGAAGCCATGCAATCACAAACAAAAAGATTACCTGTGATAACCGCATCAGATGTCTCCGCTTCTGACCGCCCGAGAAAGGTGTAACAATGGGCCCTATCACCTCTCTACCCGTTGCCCCTACCAAGTTGTGTTGTAGTGGCTCAAGTTTGCCCGTCACCCCGGCCGTTTTGGTGACCACCATTTCCTCGGCCACCACGTCCTCCAGAATGACGGCCTCTTCCATGACCACCTCTACCTCTGACTATTGGGGGTCTGTAACTCTGTTTTGGACAATATCTCTTAATATGTCCAGTCTCCCCACATCCATAACACTCTCTGGAGTCAAGCATAGGTCTCTGTGAGGATGACGAAGTCTGGGGATAACCTCCAAACTCAGAGAAGTGTTGACCGGTCTACGGTGGACCCCCAACTACAGTCTGCAGTGAAGACTGAATAAGTCGGGCTGGATAACCTTCGGAACCCTGCCCTCTGGAGTAAGAACCATTAAACTCACCTCCCTTACGAAACCTTTTAGATGTCAATGCCATGGTGAAGTCATCTAGCTTCACTCCCTCCACCTCTATCACGAAGTCTACCACTTCCTGAAAGGATTTTGCTATAGCCGCTAACTGTAAGGCTGAAATCCGCAAATCTGACCTCAACCCCTTCACAAAACGGCGAATCCGTTCTTGTGGACTAAAAAAAAGCTGAGTGTCATACCTGGATAATGCACGAAACTTAGCCTCATACGCGGTAACCGACATCCTACCTTGTTCCATGCTCAAGAATTCATCTCTCCTCCTATCCCTCAAGGTCCGGGGGATATACTTCTCCATAAATAAGCAAGAGAATGACGCCCAAGTCATAGGTGGAGCCTATGCGGGTTGACACTCAACATGTGACCGCCACCACATTTTGGCATTTCCCTGAAACTGATAGGTTACAAACTCAACGCCAAATCGTTCCACTATGCCCATTTTATGTAGTAACTCATGACAATGCACCAGAAAATCGTAGGCATCCTCAGATTCAGCACCCTTGAAGACTGGAGGTTTCAATTTCAAGAACTTACTGAAAAGTTCATGCTGATCACTTGTCATTATAGGCCCTGTAGTGAAACGAGGAAACGTGCCTATTTCTAATGAGGCATACATGCGAGAGCCTCAGCAGCGGCCTGTCGAAATTTCGGAACCTGAGGTGTTGGTGCAGAAAACACTGGAGGTGTCTGGCTTTTATCAGATAACCCACTAAGATAAGCAAGAACCTGATTAATCATCTCTGGGGTAGGTTGGGGTGGCAATTCCTCATTCTGCACTTGCTCACTTTCCCTTTCCTCACCCTCTCTTATTACTTCCTCAGTCGGTGGAGGAGTCACCACCCTAGTACTAGATGGGCCAGGTGCTTGTCCTCTTCCTCTAGAGGACGTCCTCCTGCGACCTCTACCACGGCCTCTTGCCACTACTCCTCTTCGAGCTACAGCCCCAGTGGCTGGCTAAGTTGCATCTTGTCTTGCCGGTGTTGGTGTTGGTGCCATTGTTGCTCTAGTTCTAACCATCTGCGAAATAGAGTGAAGATGGTCAGATACCAATTTGTATCACCTATATACCAATTGGATCCAAGTAATAGCACGAAAGAAAGAAAGAAAGAAAGAAAGAAAGAATGGAATTTTCCTAAAGTCTTATAACCTCTCAAGGAAAAGTAAAGGCGTCCCCCTACCGTTCCTTAAGACTCTACTAGACTCGTTCTTGTGTGATGAGACCAACGAACCTAATGCTCTGATACCAAGTTTGTCACAACCCAAAATGAGCCGCGAGTGGCACCCACACTTATCCTCCTATGTGAGCGAACCAACCAATCTAAACCCCAACATATTGAACAAAATACAATGCGGAAGACTTAAAACTCATTAACGAAATCAATTAAATAACTTCTAAAATTTATAACTCATTATCCCCAAAATCTGGAAGTCATCATCACAAGAACATCTATACTCAAATTACTAATCTAAGAGTATCTAAGAAGCTAAAATAAGCAAAAAGCTAGTCCATGCCGGAATTTCAAGGCATCAAGACATGAAGTGGAAGATCCAGTCCAAGCTAGAAGCAATAGCTCACCCTGAAATCTGGCTTGATGAAGACTGGCTAGAGTTGCGGTTGAGTTGAAGATGATGGCACGTTTGCTGCACTCCACAAATAATCAAAGAAACATAATACAAGTAGGGCTCAGTACAAGGCACAAGTACTGAGTAGATATCATCGGCGAACTTAAAATAGAAAACAGTATATATCAGATAATAACATAAAATCAACTAATATTCTTAACAGGCGACAACAACAATTACCGTAACCCTTGGTCACAACACCAAGCACATCAATGAGGACTCACGCCTCCCCATCATACTCATTTTGGAATTAGTTCTTTAAAATTTAGTATATTATCATAATTCAAGATTTCATTATCTTTATTCCTCTTGTGTCGGTACGTGACACTCCGCTCCACTACTACTATCCTGGTGTCAGAACGTGACACTCCTATCCATATACTATCCTGGTGTCGGAACGTGACACTCCGATCCATATACTATCCTGGTGCTGGAACGTGACACCCGATCCATATACTATCCTGGTGTCGGAACTTGACACTCTGATCCATATACTATCCTGGTGCCGGAACGTGACACTCCGATCCATATACTATCTTGGTGCTGGAACGTGACACTCCGATCCATATACTATCCTGGTGCCGGAACGTGACACCCGATCCATATACTATCCTGGTGTCGGAACGTGACACTCCGATCCATATTCTATCCTGGTGTCAGAACGTGACACCCGATCCTCTATTACTATCCTGGTGTCGGAACGTGACACTCCGATCCATATTCTATCCTGGTGTCGGAACGTGACACCCGATCCTCTATTACTATCCTAGTGTCGGAACGTGACACCCGATCCTCTAATCTCATTACTTTAGTTCATCAAGCCTTCTTTTATACCGAGGCATCATCATTAACAAGGTAATTTTAGGGTTTAAGATTCAATAGCTTCATCATGCTAATTCATCACAATTATATAATCACATCATGCAAGCACACAATTAAGCATATAGAAGACTTTATAATACTACCCAACACATATCATTCGCTATTAAGAGTTTACTACGAATAGCATAAACCATAACCTACCTCCACCGAAGATTCGTGATCAAGCAAGCAAATTCCCCAAAGTTTTGTTTCCCTCTTCGTTCGTCTCTCGCTATCGCTTCTCTCTTTCTTTGTTCTTTCTATTTTTCTTATTCAAAACCCTTTTTCTTTTACCCTAATTGTCATATAATTAAGTATAAAATATGATAAAAATAACCCACTAATTATTTCAAGGTTATCTCCTTTAAGCCCCAAGAAATTAAATTATTATATTAATCCACTAACTTTATAATTATAAGCATGAATGGTCCAAAACGTCCCTTAAAAACTTTTAACAGAAATCCGACCCAGCCAGGGTTACGCAGCCTGTGACGGTCCGTCCTGCAGGTACGTCACAAAGTTCAGAGAGTTAATTTTGTGGAAAGATTTGTGACGGTCTGTCGTGCCTGCGACAGTCCGTCCTGCCATTCCGTCACGAAGTTCAGAGAGTCGATTTCAGCACCCAAATTTCAGAATTCTAAGTGTTTTGGAACGAGACCCCCTCGACAGTCCGTCGTGCCCATGACGGTCCTTCGTGGGATCCGTCGACCAAGACAAATTTTCCAGAAATAAAATCTGCTGCTCAAAACGACTAAACAGGTCGTTACACTAACCATCAGTACACCACAATTCTTATGGTTGATAATGATTTGCAAGAAATATTTACATAAGTGAAGAACATCATGTTATCATGTTTATCAATTCTGATAGATACAAGATTCAGAAGCATTATTACCTTAAGGTTGTTATCATCATGAAAAAACCTAGCAGTGCGTGATAATTTTTCAATTGTATCTTTCTTAAAATATTAGTACCCTTCACTATCAACTACCATTATTTCAACATTTTATAGAGAATCTTCAGTACTCTAATTGCTCCTTTTTGGTATAGCTATGCATGTTATCTAATTCAATATATATATATATATATATATATATATATATATATATATATATATATATATATATATATATATATATATATATATACATATCATGTATATTTTTCAAAGTGAAAGGAAAAGATCATAAATTTACATAACATAGTGGTCAATGAACTGCTAGAAGAAGTATATATATATATATATATATATATATATATATATATACATATCATGTATATTTTTCAAAGTGAAAGGAAAAGATCATAAATTTACATAACATAGTGGTCAATGAACTGCTAGAAGAAGTAACTATATATTTAAAATGATTCTAATTAGTAAATCTTATCTAAGGAGGAAATGTTCCAATTTAATAACATTTATTGATTGCATTGTGGTTCATCAAAAGATTTTGTGACTCATTAGTTCAATATTACGTTAAAGAACAAATTAAAAAAGGATCTAACACATAATTGTAGTAAATTTTGAAGTTTTTAGGTCACAATTAATATGGAGCATTTATTTAATATTAAAAAAATTGAATACGATGTAAAAATAAGTTTTATAAGGGAGAGAATTAACACAATTATGGGTGAATATCAATGGAAAATGTTTTTAAAAATATTAACTTTTTTGTTTCTTTGAGAAGGATACGCTAGAAAGAATTCAATACTATGAAATATGAAAAGATTATAAATAACTTACTATTTCTGTACATAATTACATTTAAGAAAATTTAAAATTATATCTAATTAGTAAATTGGTCTGCCCTTAGTGCAATCATAAGAAAACTATTTTTTTTATTAAGTAAAAAGATATTAGTCCCAACGACCCATTTTATCATTTAGGTGAAACCACATATCTCTTTCAACATTTATGTTCTCTCTTTATTCTTCCTTTTTATTTCTTCCTCACCCATACACTAGAAAATGTCAGTTTTTTTTTTCATTATTTTCCAATAACAAAAATAAACGAAGAGACTCAAGAGCATAGCAAATATATATAATAATGAGTCTCAAATCATTAATGAGGTCTACAATTCATAAAATTAATTGACATTATGTTTTATACATTTGTTAAAACAAATTATTTTGAATGATAGTCTTGTCATTAATATCGAAAAGTAGATGTAGGTACCACGAATTAAAAAATATTCCGAGAAAAAATTAAAGTATTTTTTGTCCAAACATGAAGCTATATTGCATATTCCAACAATTATCATAAAATAATGGATCAACGCATAGTTAAGAAACAAATGTGCCAAAAGAAGAAGTCTCGGATGATTTCCTATCGATTAATCAATGTTTATACATAATGTAAAGAAGGCTTGAAAATTGTCATATGTAATGCAAATAAAAAAGTACAAAAGAATGAATCAAGAGTATAATTTATAATCTCAATACTTTATAATTAAATAATAAGTGTGTAATTGAAATATTCAAACATACATATCAGTCTATACACAACCACATAGTAATCATCTTCCTCCCTTCACCGTATTTACTCAGATCATCCATAAGAAACTAAAGAAAAGAAAGAAACACTATATGATTACAATTCAAAGAATACATGAATATTGAAACCCAGAATACCTTATTTTTATTCACTTGTTGAAGATAAGAGATGATGAAGATATGAAATGGTTTGAACAACGTGGTATAATCAATGTCTTTAATTATTAGCTAACTCTTTAGTTTGAGTCTACTATAATTGGGCTACTACAAGTCGATTGTATTGCTATGTCTTGTACTATGTGAAGTCGACTAGGATAGGTTGTAATTATAGTAGTAGTAGTCAACCATTACTCTTGTAAATTGTATTTGTGTATTGTAGTAGAATTTTAAGTATATCAAGCCTAGGACTATATAATTCACTCCTATATAAAGAACATGTACTCAAAAGTTTTTCATCATCAATATATCCTTAATATCGCTTATTTTTTAACGTAAGAATTTGTAATGACCCAAAAGGTAATTTTTCTAAAATAAAATAAAATAATAAAATAAAATTGTAAGGTTACCATTTTATCCCTCCCGATAGTTATTATGAGTCATTTATGATCAGCAGGGAAAGTTGGTTTAAAAATATTAAGTTATTCGATAACTATAGTTACTTAATTGAGAGATATTTATTGAATAATTTCTTTTAATTTAATTGGTGGTTAATAAGTTAAGTTTATAATTTGTTTGTACCCATATATTAAAATAATTCATTAGGTTATGTCACTTTTAGTACCTAATTAATTTAGAAAAGAAAGGGAGGTAGAAACTTAGAGGATGAACACGAGAGGAAGAGAACGACAGTACTTCATGTTTCAGATAGGTACCCGTTTAAAAATTGAATTGAGTATATGCTTAAAGGTTACAATTTATTAATTTATTATTACTATATATATGTTGGAGGTAACAAAATGGTTTTTATATTTGCTTAATATCGTTATTCCTATTGGTGGGTGTGCAATGTTGGTGGGTTATAGCAAGACTTTGGTAAAGTGGAATATGATATTGAAGGCTTAGGTGTTCTGTGGGTAATTTTGTTTGCAGTTGGTAGTGAATTTTGTTTGCAGTAATAATGAGTGAAGTGATAATTTTGTTTGCACAAGGTGGTGCCCAGGGAATGAGCTGGTAATTTTTGTAAAACGGCTCGGTGAGGTTTAATTTATTTACGGATCCTTTTTATAATTATCACACTATAATTTAAGTTTTGATATATTGACATAGGTAATTAAATATTAAAGGCGTTGTATTATATAAATTTCATTAGATTTATGGTATTGGAGAATGGAAACTTAACCCTAGACTTGAAATGTAAAAGTATGAGGGTTGACATGATAATTGATATCAAAATTTAGGAACATGATTTTAAATTTTGTGTAAGTTTTTGGGTCTAGTCTAGATCTATAACAATATGGTTGTTGTTAGTTTTGAAAACTTATCGTGATTATGTATGTGAATAGATTACTTTGAGTTAGAAGTTCAACAAATGGGATAGACTCAAGTTCGGGAGTAAATTCTTATTGGATTAAGGCAAGTGGATTTCTAAACTCTTGCTAAGTGTATGAAATGCGTGTATTTCCTTCTGGTATATGTGTGGGAGTAATGAGACTTGGTGATGGGTTGATTTGTCCATATTATTTAATTCTAATGATGAAAATAAAAGGTAATAAAAAACAATGTGAATAATTGATTGTGTGTTGTGTTGATAATGGAGACTGGTTTGAAGGGCTTGTTGAATCATTATTAATGTTGTTGTGAATTGTGCAATGTTATGAAAATGGTCATATCCTCTTTATTTGTGTGAATATGTCATTTGTATTATTTTAAGACATGGTAGTGAAAAGTATTATGTGCATCGAGAAAGAATGAGAACTTAAGGAGGATGTACCATTTCGAGGGACGTATCGCGCGCCGCGATGAATACCATATAAGAGGAACGTATCACGCACCGCGGTGGTTACTATTATCGAGGGTCATGTCGTGCACCGCGACAGATGCATGGAAAGACATGTCCTTCATGGGTCTCGAACTGAGAGACAGT
The DNA here is from genome assembly GCA_032847665.1 of Solanum chilense. Lineage (NCBI taxonomy): Eukaryota > Viridiplantae > Streptophyta > Magnoliopsida > Solanales > Solanaceae > Solanum > Solanum chilense. The sequence continues at coordinate 10,310,125 of CM064974.1, forward strand.
GAGTGTCTATCACTAGGTAAGACATGCATCATTATACTTGACATTGCATTGCACATATTTATCATTAGTGAACTTGATATTATATTTTGCTGATCTTATGATTGCCTTTCTGTGGAACTTGTGATTGTTGAATACTCAGCTTGTTATTGGGTACATATAATTTGTTGAAGTGTTGTTGTTGAGGATAAAAAATTTGTTGAAGTGTTGTTGTTGAGGATATGTAATTTGTTGAAGTGTTGTTGTTAAGGATATGTAATTTAGTAAAAGTGTTGTTGTGGAGAATATGTTGTTTGTCTATGCGTTGTTGGTGAGTTATATGCTATGTAAACTCTGAGTTGTTATGTTGGAGTGCTTTTTATGCAGGTTGTAGTTGTGGAGGTACGGTTGAGGTGGTAGGAGTACCCGTATTTCATCCTCTTAGCTTGTGTTTACGAATTTACTTGCTGAGTGTCGTGTGGCTTGGTACTCATCCCTTGCTTCTACAATTTTTTGTAGGTTATGAAAAATATGTGTGGTTAGGTTTAGAAATTTAAAAATTTAAAATAAGGTTGTGTAAGGTTAGTTACCCTAGTAAAATGAATAGTACTTAGGTGTTATATACGATAAATGGAATGATTTGATAATTATTAAAAGTAAAAGATTAAAGGGTTAACTAGATAATGAACAATGTAACTTGGAAAGTCAAGTTGGTATAATTTTCGTAACATATATGGGTTCCTTAGCGAATGGTATTGCGCAAATCGAAGTAGAAATCTTTCGTAGATTGAGTGTATATCAAAAAAGGGTCATAATACAACTACTATAATGGTACCTATTGTTACTTGGTTAGAGTTATGAAGTGTGTTATTTTTTATATTAAGCTAACTATGAAAGTATACATATAGCTTGGGCTAGATACAGAACTAATTTGGTGATATTTTACATTTATTAGAATTTGGATATGATCTTCTCGGTAGGTATGATGTGTTCTATGGTTGATGTAATGGACTTTCATGATGTGGTACTAGTGGTATATGAAAACGGATATGTTGATTGTCAAATGCAGATACTTATTACTTAAGGAGTTATCTATTGTATTACATGGTCATATAATAAAATTTGGTGTCGAATTCATATTTGAAAAAATAAACTAGCTTGTTAGTACGGATGAATAGGTTAAGCATTATTTATAAGGACGCCTTTAGTGGTGGATCTTTGGTACGATATTGATATGTTTAAGTTCAGAAGCATATTCAGAGGGTTTTATATAAAGGATTGGTGATTCCATCTTAAAGTCCAAGTAAATGTATAAATACTAGAATGATAAACTTATGGGTAAAGAAAGTCTTAAAGAGTATACTTGTGTGAAGATAGTTGAAGATTTTAGTAAGAAAAGGCATATATGGTTGGGTTAGTCCATTGATATTGGTTGGTATAACTGGATTTAAGGTGTCCCAATTACGAAAAGATGAACTTTGTGGTGATGACAAGAGTTAGCTGAGCATGATGGTAATAAGAGTTCGTGATACATTCTGATTGAGACGAAAGTATATAATAAGACTTGTTGGTTAAAAGAATTTTGTATTGAAATGATGACTTGTGAGTATTTAAGGCTGAGGTTTGACATTATTTGTTGAGTAACTTGATTGCATGGAAATTTATAGGAGGTACAAAGACACCGCATAAATAAAATTGAAATGAGCTAGAGTCATAAATGAAAAGAACTAGTGTAATATGATTTAGTCTTCGGTAAAAGGAGATCGAGAAAAAATATATTTACTTTGAATGCGAGGATAATATATGTATCTTCAGATAGTAGAAAATTGAGTTTAAAGGCACGCAATTTTTTCTATTTTGCTCTACTAATGATAATGGAGTCACAGGTTCATTATGTTGGTAAAAACTATTTGTTAAAAATCTTAGAAAAAAATATACAAATGTTTGACCCGAGTGTAATGATAAGTGTTTTATTATTTTGAATTTGGTAATTGGCATACTTGAATTTTAATGAAGGATACGATAAAATCAATGGAGAGATGATCAATTATTATCTAACATACGTGAATTTATAAAGATCCTCAATGTATGAGCTAATGTTGATAGATAATGAAATTGTGTTACATGGTCGAGGAAAATAATCAAGTTTTGAATTCTGAGTCTATGATCATGGTAGTATATTTTGTGAAGGTGTGGATTAGTAAGATAGAAAAAATGATCGATCGCATTAAATATTGAACATTTGGAAGAAATTGTACATGGTTTGAGCCATAAAGCCTATTATTTTGACTTTCAAAGGACTTAAGAAGGGTTTCATAAAAAGTTTTTATTTAAGGGATAAGGTAAAAATGTCAAGGGTTTTTTTGGCTAAAGAATAAGATTGATAAATGAGTTAGTGAAAAGAACAAAAATATGATGTATTAAAGAGTTTAGCTAGTTAAAATTTGTGTCATGGAAGGAATTTAAGAAGGACGAAGGAATAAAAACTCTCATTTAGACTCATAGTGCAAAGTGGAAAGTTGTATAGATTTTTTTTTTTGTATTTAGATATGTTCATGAGATGTGGACTAATTCAGTACAAACTTACATGGAAGTTATCATTGACTTTTCTAATGATTGAGTTTTGGTTGGGTGACAAGCAACTACATGTGGAAGATTCTATGTGGCTATGTCGAGTTTGATTGTTCAAATTATGATAGGTAAACGGTGTGGATTTACAATTTACATGATTAATGAGGATTTGAGGAGATCGAAACTACTTTGTTAATAGGACGATACAAACCTTTATGATGTGTTAAATAGGTATTTGATAGTGAGTAGAGGTTATGAGCTTATAATATATAGAATTATTGGATATGACTAAGAATTTCTTAAGTTTTGACATGAGGTATATGGCGGTTTGAATATTAGAAATTTGATATCTGAAAAATTAAGTAGAGTTAACATTGAGTGTGATTCAATTATTATATCTCGATGGTAAAGTGCTTTTAGATCTGGAATTAGTGTCATCAATCTTAGGTGTGTCATGCATTTGTCATGAAATGCTTAAATGGAAAGACATGGAGCTATAGTTCAAAAAAAATTGGAGGCGAGAATGTATTTGCTAATAATGCTTTGATACTAGTGACTGTTAACTGGTGTTGTTATGATGCGTGTTGGTATTAAGAGTGTCTGCTTCAATTGACTACAATGAGAAGTATATGGGGTTTGATGAATCTAGTATTTGTAATATTGTCATAAGGGTTAGACTGATTGATTATTGGTAGCTAGAAAAATAAAAAGATAGAGTCATATGAATGAAAATGTTCGATATAGGCACTATATAAGAAGTAACTAGAGTTATTCAACTTTGGTTCTTGATATTTTTATGTGACCAACTACTTCAATCTGGACGTGGTTGAGAGAAAAATACACTTTCTACATCCGTGGGTGTTTTCGCTTCTATGGGTGAGTTTTTAGTGGTGGATTGGGTGTACCGATCCTCTAACGTCCTTTTGGTAGCATAGGATGTTTGGACAGACTTAATTATTTGAGATAGAACATATTTTGTGTTGTCTTGGAATAGTTGAAGTATACCAGTAGTTCTACACGCACAACCTTGCTTATGAAAACTTACATAGGATATATCAAGAGTTACAATTATCTAAAAATGTTATTAGAGGTTGAGTGTATCGCCTTGCTGGGCGGTTACTTTACCATTTTTCTACTTTGGGTAAGATAAGTTAAATTTTTGCTTCATTAGTACCCGATGTCTAACGATCATTTTTTTTTACTTAAACTCGTGAAGACGTTGTGTTGTGAAGAGAGAATCTTGATAAGATCTGTGATGATTTGTGCATTATGAGTGTGCGGTAGTTGATTAAAGTGTATTTTTGGTTGTAGTCGGTATCGATTCAGAATGTTATCTTGGTTATGTGAGAAAATATTTGTTATGATGGTTGTCTTATAGTCCAACGGGTTTCAGTTTAGATTAGGTTCATGAGTTAGTGTTGTGGCTTGATAATCACTCTTGATATAAAGAACTTCAAAAGTTTCATTGAAAAGTATAGTTCTCAGTTGTTGATCTTGATGGCATGGTATTAAGGAGAAGTTCACTTGGAAAGATGAACACCGATTGGTAGGTTATGACTCAAGTTTTTGATAACATCGATTATTCTTACTTCTTCTTCTTTATGTTCGAGGAAGAACATTGTTTTTAGTGGTGGATAATATAATGACCCAGAAGGTAATTTTTTTGAATATAAAATAAAATTATAAGGTTACCATTTTATCCCTCCCAGTAGTTATTACGAGTCATTTATAATCAGTCAGTGAAGTTGATTAAGAAATTTTAAGTTATTCGATAATTATAGTTACTTAATTGACAGATATTTATTAAATAATTTCTTTTAATTTAATTGGTGGTTAATAAGTTAAGTTTATAATTTGTTTGTACCCATATATTAAAATAATTCATTAGGGTATGTCACTTTTAGTACCTAATTAATTTAGAAATGAAAGGGAGGTAGAAACTTACCTTAGCGGATGAACATGAGAGGAAGAGAACGACAGTACTTCATGTTTCAGATAGGTACGCGTTTAAACATTGAATTGAGTATATGCCTAAAGGTTACATTTTATTAATTTATTATTACTATATATATGTTATATATAGGTAACAAATTGGTTTTTATATTTTCTTAATATCGTTATTCCTATTGGTGGATGTGCCATGTTGGTGGGTTAATGCAAGACTTTGGTAAGGTCGAATATGATATTAAACGCTTAGGTGTTCCGTGGGCAATTTTTTTTGCAGTTGGTAGTGATAATTTTGTTTGCACTTGGTGGTTCCCAGGGAATGAGCTGGTAATTTTTGTAAAATGGCTCGATGAGGTTTAATTTTTTTACGGATCCTTTTTATAATTATCACACTATAATTTAAGTTTTGATATATTGAGATAGATAATTAAATATTAAAGGGGTTGTATTAAATAAATTTCATTAGATTTATGGTATTGGAGAATGGAAACTTAACCCTAGACTTGAAATGTGAAAGTATGAGGGTTGACATGATAATTGATATCAAAATTTAGGAACATGATTTTTGTTTTTCTGTAAGTTTTTGAGTCTAGTCTAGATCTATAACAATATGGTTGTTGTAAGTTTTGAAAACTTATCGTGATTATGTATGTGAATAGATTACTTTGAGTAATAAGTTCAACAAATGGGAAAGACTCAAGTCCCGGAGTAAATTCTTATTGGATTAAGGCAAGTGGATTTCTAAACTCTTGCTAAGTGTATGAAATGCGTGTATTTCCTTCTGGTATATGTGTGGGAGTAATGGTACTTGGTGATGGGTTGATTTGTCCATATTAATTAATTCTAATGATGAAAATAAAAGGTAATAAAAGACAATGTGAATAATTGCTTGTGTGTGTTGTGTTGATAACGGAGAATGGTTTGAAAGGCTTGTTGAATCATTATTAATGTTGTTGTGAATTGTGCAATGTTATTAAAATGGTCATATCCTCTTTATTTGTGTGAATATGTCATTTGTATTATTTTAAGACATGGTGGTGACAAGTATTATGTGCATCGAGAAAGAATGAGAACTTAAGGAGGATGTACCATTTCGAGGGACGTATCGCGTGCCGCGATGAATACCATATTGGACGAACGTATCATGCGCCGCGGTGATTACTATTTTCGAGGGTCGTGTCATGTGCCGCAAAAGATGCATGGACAGACATGTCCCCCACGGGTCTCGGACTGAGAGACAGCGAGTGTCTATCACTAGGTAAGACATGCATCATTATACTTGACATTGCATTGCACATACTTATCATTAGTGAACTTGATATTATATTTTGTTGATCTTATGATTGCCTTTTTGTGGAATTTGTGATTGTTGAATACTGAGCTTGTTATTGGGTACATATAATTGTTGAAGTGTTGTTGTTGAGGATAAAAAATTTGTTGAAGTGTTGTTGTTGAGGATATGTAATTTGTTGGAGTGTTGTTGTTAAGGATATGTAATTTAGTAAAAGTGTTGTTGTGGAGAATATGTAGTTTGTCTATGCGTTGTTGTTGAGTTATATGCTATGTAAACTCTGAGTTGTTAGGTTGGAGTGATTTTTATGCAGGTTGTAGTTGTGGAGGTACGGTTGGGGTGGTAGGATTACCCATATTTCATCCTCTTAGCTTGTGTTTACGAATTTACTTGCTGAGTGTCGTGTGGTTTGGTACTCATCTCTTGCTTCTACAAATTTTTGTAGGTTATGAGCCTAGATTTTTATGATACTTGCCATTCTCTTCTTTTCCGAGGCTTCTTGGAGATTTGTGAGGTAGTTGTTCGTCATCTCAGCAGACTTTCTTTCTCCCTAATTATGATCTTGTTCTATTCTAGAAACAAGTTAATTTGTGGCTTGAGTTTTTCATTTGAATCAATTGTAATACTTTAGAGGCTTGTACACATTACAACCAGATTTTGGGTTATTTTTGAGTTGATTATAAAATTTCCGCACTTATTGTAACAAATGAGTTTTAGGCTGACTTGTCTTAATGGGATAAGACGAGTGTCATCACGTCTATTTTTGGATCGTGAAAAATGGTATCAGATCCCCAAGTTCATAGGTATCACATGTATACAAGGTGAGTTTAAGTAGAGTCTCCAGGATCGGTACGAAGACGTTTCTACTTATCTTCGAGATGCTATTGTGACTTTAAGGAAAAATATTCACTTTTTGAATCTCTATCGTGCATCCTTTGTATGTTTTGAGTTTTATAGTTTCATTCCACTCTCTGTATGTATTATGTGATGACTCGTACGTATTTCCCCATGTGAGTAGTCGGTGTCGCGTATGGTTGGAATGCTAGTCTGGTACTGAAGTGGAGGTGATATACTTATGAAAAATATGTGTGATTAGGTTTAGAATGGTAAAATTTTAGAAGAAGGTTGTGTAAGGCTAGTTACCCTAGTAAAATGAATAGTACTTAGGTGTTATATACGATAAATGGAATGATTTGATAATTATTAAAAGTAAATGATTAAAGGGTTAACTAGATAATGAACAATGTAACTTGGAAAGTCAAGTTGGTATAATTTTCATAACATATATGGGTTCCTTAGCGAATGATATTGCGCCAATCGAAGTTGAAATCTTTCGTAGATTGAGTGTATATCAAAAAAGCGTCATAATACGACAACTATAATGGTACCTATTCTTACTTGGTTAGAGTTATGAAGTGTGTTATTTTTTATATTAACCTAACTATGAAAGGATACATATAGCTTGGGCTAGATACAGAACTAATTTGGTGATATTTTACATTTATTCGAATTTGGATATGATCTTCTCGGTAGGTATGATGTGTTCTAGTGGTGGATGTAATGGACTTTCATGATGTGGTACTAGTGGTATATGAAAACGGATATGTTGATTGTTAAGTGTAGATAGTTACTACTTAAGGAGTTATCTATTGTATTACATGGTCATATAATAAAATTTGGTGTTGAATTAATATTAGAAAAAAAAAACTAGTTTGTTAGTACGGATGAATAGGTTAAGCATTATTTATTAGGACGCCTTTAGTGGTGGATCTTTGGTACGATATTGATATGCTTAAGTTGAGAAGCATATTCAGAGGGTTTTAAATAAAGGATTGGTGATTCCATCTTAAGGTACAAGGAAATGTATAAATACTAGAATGATAAACTTATGGGTAAAGAAAGTCTTAAAGAGTATACTTGTGTGAAGATAGTTGAAGATTTTAGTAAGAAAAGGCATATATGGTTGAGTTAGTCCTTTGATGTTGGTTGGTATAACTGGATTTAAGGTGTCACGTTTATGAAAAGATGTACTTTGTGGTGATGACAAGAGTTATCTGAGCATGATGGTAATAAGAATTCATGATACATTCTGATTGAGATGAAAGTATATAATAAGACTTGTTGGTTATAAGAATTTTGTATTGAAATGATGACTTGTGAGTATTTAAGGCTGTGGTTTGACATTATTTGTTGAGTAACTTGATTGCATGGAAATTTATAGGAGGTACAAAGACACCGCATAAATAAAATTGAAATGAGCTAGAGTCATAAATGAAAAGAACTAGTGTAATATGATTTAGTCTTCCGTAAAAGGAGATCGAGAATAAATATATTTACTTTGAATGTGAGGATAATATATGTATCTTCAGATAGTAGAAAATTGAGTTTAAAGGCACGCCTTTTTTTCTATTTTGCTCTACTAATGATAACGGAGTCACAGGTTCATTATGTTGGTAAAAACAATTTGTTAAAAATCTTAGAAAAAAATATACAAATGTTTGACCCGAGTGTGATGATAAGTGTTTTATTATTTTTAATTTGGTAATTGGCATACTTGAATTTTTAACGAAGGATACAATAAAATCAATGGAGAGACGATCAATTATTGTCTAACATACGTGAATTTATAAAGATCCTCAATGTATGAGCTAATGTTGATAGATAATGAAATTGTGTTACATGGTCGAGGAAAAAAATCAAGTTTTGAATTCTGAGCTATGATCATGGTAGTATATTTTGTGAAGGTGTGGATTAGTAAGATAGAAAAAATGATCGATCGCATTAAATATTGAACATTTGGAAGAAATTGTACATGGTTTGAGCCATAAAGCCTATTATTTTGACTTTCAAAGGACTTAAGAAGGGTTTCATATAAAGTTTTTATTTAAAGGATAAGGTAAAAATGTCAAGTGTTTTTTTGGCTAAATAATAAGATTGATAAATGAGTTAGTGAAAAGAACAAAGGTATGATGTATTAAAGAGTTTAAGCTAATTAAAATTTGTGTCATGGAAGGAATTTAAGAAGGACTAAGGAATAAAAACTCTCATTTAGACTCATAGTGCAAAGTGGAAAGTTGTATAGATTTTTGTTTTTGTATTTAGATATGTTCATGAGATGTGAACTAATTCAGTACAAACTTACCTCGAAGTTATAATTGACTTTTCTAACGATTGGGTTTTGGTTGGGTAACAAGCAACTACATGTGGAAGATTCTATGTGGCTATGTCGAGTCAGATTGTTTAAATTATGATAGGTAAACGGTGTGGATTTACAATTTACATGATTAATGAGGATTTGAGGAGATCGAAACTACTTTTTTAATAGGACGATACAAACCGTTATGATGTGTTAAATATGTATTTGATAGTGAGTAGAGGTTATGAGCTTATAATATATCGAACTATTGGATATGATCAAGAATTTCTTAAGTTTTGGTATGAGGTTATGGCGTTTTGAATATTAGAAATTTGTATCTGAAAAATTAAGTAGAGTTAACATTGAGTGTGATTCAATTATTATATCTCGATGATAAAGTGCTTTTAGATATAGAATTAGTGTCATCAATCTTAGGTGTGTCGTGTATTTGTCATGAAATGCTTAAATGGAAAGACAGGGAGCCATAGTTCAAAAAAAATTGGAGGCGAGAATGTATTTGCTTATAAGACTTTGATACTAGTGACTGCTAACTGGTGTTGTTATGACGCGTGTTGGTATTAAGAGTGTCTGCTTCAATGAAGTACTATGAGAAGTATGTGGGGTTTGATGAATCTAGTATTTGTAATATTGTCATAAGGGTTAGACTGATTGATTGTTGGTAGCTAGTAAAATAAAAAGATAGAGTCATATGAATGAAAATATTCGATATAGGCACTATAGACGAAGAAACTAGAGTTATTCAACTTTGGTTCTTGATATTTTTATGTGACCAACTACTTCAATCTGGACGTGGTTGAGAGTACAATATACTTTCTACATCCGTGGGTTTTTTCATTTCTATGGGTGAGTTTTTAGTGGTGGATTGGGTGTACCGATCCTTTAACGTCCTTTTGGTAGCATAGGATGCTTGGAGAGACTTAATTATATAAAGATAGAACATATTTTGTGTTTTCTTGGAATAGTTGAAGTATACCAGTAGTTCTACACGCACAACCTTGCTTATGAAAACTTATATAGGATATATCAAGAGTTACAATTATCTAAAAATGTTATTAGAGGTTGAGTGTATCGCCTTGCTGGGCGGTTACTTTACCATTTTCTTCTTTGGGTAAGATAATTTAAATTTTTGCTTCATTAGTACCCGATGTCTAACGATCTTTTTTTTTTACTTAAACTCGTGAAGACGTTGTGTTGTGAAGAGAGAATCCGTATAAGATCTGTGATGATTTGTGCATTATGAGTGTGTGGTAGTTGATTAAAGTTTATTTTTGGTTGTAGTTGGTATCAATTCAGAATGTTATCTTGGTTATGTGAGAAAATATTCGTTATGATGATTGTCTTATAGTCCAACGGTTTTCAGTTTAGATTAGGTTCATGAGTTAGTGTGTGGCTTGATAATCACTCTTGATATAAAGAACTTCAAAAGTTTCATTGAAAAGTGTAGTTCTCAGTAGTTGATCTTGATGGCATGGTATTAAGGAGAAGTTCACTTGGAAAGATGAACACCGATTGGTAGGTTATGACTCAAGTTTTTGGAAACATCGATTATTCTTCCTTCTTCTTCTTTATGTTCGAGGACGAACATTGTTTTTAGTGGTGGATAATGTAATGACTAAGAAGGTAATTTTTAAAAAAAAAAATTATAAGGTTACCATTTTATCCCTCCCAATAGTTATTATGAGTCATTTATGATCTGTCTGTTAAGTTGGTTTAGAAATTTTAAGTTATTCGATAACTATCGTTACTTAATTGACAGATATTTATTAAATAATCTCTTTTAATTTAATTTGTCGTTAATGAGTTAAGTTTATAATTTATTTTTACCAATATATCAAAATAATTCATTAGGGAATGTCACTTTTAGTACCTAATTAATTTAGAAAAGAAAGGGAGGTAGAAATTTACCTTAGCGGATGAACACGAGAGGAAGAGAACGACAGTACTTCATGTTTCAGATAGCTACGCGTTTAAACATTGAATTGAGTATATGCCTAAAGGTTACATTTTATTAATTTATTATTACTATATATATGTTGGAGGTAACAAAATGGTTTTTATATTTGCTTAATATCGTTATTCCTATTGGTGGGTGAGCAATGTTGGTGGGTTATAGCAAGACTTTGGTAAAGTGGAACATGATATTAAAGGCTTAGGTGTTCAGTGGGTAATTTTTTTTGCAGTTGGTAGTGAATTTTGTTTGCAGTAATAATGAGTGAAGTGATAATTTTGTTTGCACTAGGTGGTGCCCAGGGAATGAGCTGGTGATTTTTGTAAAATGGCTCGATGAGGTTTAATTTATTCACGGATCATTTTTATAATTATCACACTACAATTCAAGTTTTGATATATTGAGATAGGTAATTAAATATTAAAGGTGTTGTATTATATAAATTTCATTAGATTTATGGTATTGGAGAATGGAAACTTAACCCTAGACTTGAAATGTGAAAGTATGAGGGTTGACATGATAATGGACATCAAAATTTAGGAACATGATTTTAGATTTTGTGTATGTTTTTGGGTCTAGTCTAGATATATAAAAATATGGTTGTTGTTAGTTTTGAAAACTTATCGTGATTATGTATGTGAATAGACTACTTTGAGGTAGAAATTCAACAAATGGGAAAGACTCAAGTCCCGGAGTAAATTCTTATTGGATTAAGGCAAGTGGATTTCTAAACTCTTGTTAAGTGTATGAAATGCGTGTATTTCCTTGTGGTATATGTGTGGGAGTAATGGGACTTGGTGATGGGTTGATTTGTCCACATTGATTAATTCTAATGATGAAAACAAAGGGTAATAAAAGGCAATGTGAATAATTGCTTGTGTTTTTTGTGTTGATAATGGAGAATGGTTTCAAAGACTTGTTGAATAACTGTTAATGTCGTTGTGAATTGTGCAATGTTATGAAAATGGTCATATCCTCTTTATTTGTGTAAATATGTCATTTGTATTATATTAAGACATGGTGGTAACAAGTATTATGTGCATTGAGAAAGAATGAGAACTTAAGGAGGATGTACCATTTCGAGGGACGTATCGCGCGCCGCGATGAATACTATATTTCGATAGACGTATCGCGTGCCGCGGTGATTACTATTATTTATGGTCGTGTCGTGCGCCACAACAGATGCATGGACAAATATGTCCCCCATGTGTCCTGGACAGAGAGACAGCGAGTGTCTATCACTAGGTCAGACATGCATCATTATATTTGACATTGCATTCCATTGCATTGCACATACTTATCATTAGTGAGTTTGATATTGTGTTTTGCTGATCTTGTGATTGCCTTTTGCAGAACTTGTGATTGTTGAATACTGAGCTTGTTATTGGGGACATGTAATTTGTTGAAGTTTTATTTTGAGTATATGCAATTTGTTGAAGTGTTGTTGTTGAGGATATGTAATTTGTTGAAGAGTTGTTGTTGAGGATATATAATTTAGTAAAAGTGTTGTTGTGGAGAATATGTAGTTTGTCTAAGTTTTGTTGTTGAGTTATGTGATATGTAAACTATGAGTTGTTAGGTTAGACTGATCCTTATGCAGGTTGTAGTTGTGTAGGTATGGTTGGGGTGGTAGGAGTACCCGTATTTCATCCCCTTAACTTGTGTTTACGGATTTACTTGTTGAGTACCGTGTGGTTTGGTACTCACCCCTTGCTTCTACATTTTTTTGTAGGTGATGAGCCTGGATTTTTATGGTACTTGTCATTCTTTTCTTTTCCGAGGCTTCTTGGAGATTTTTGAGGTAGTTGTTTGTCGTCTCTGCAAGCTTCCTTTCTCCTTAATTATGATCTTGTTATATTTTAGTAAAAAATTCATTTATGACTTAAGTTTTTCTTTTGAATCAATTCTAATACTTTAGAGGCTTGTACACGTGACAACCAGATTTTGGGGGTATTTTCAAGTTGATTATAAAATTTCTGCCTTTATTCTAACAATTGAGTTTTGGCTGACTTCTCTTGGTGGGATAAGACGAGTGTCAACACATCTACTTTTGGGTCATGGCAGAATTATACATGGTCTCAGAGCATATAAGTTCTTTCAATCTATAAGTATTGAATCTAAAAACAAAAATGACCATATGTTTCAAACTGCAATGACCTCCTCTACCAATACTTTCTACACCTCCTCATTTGCCACCTCATTGACTCTTCGACTTAATCCAATAAACTATCTCATACGGAGGACACAAATAATGCAATTAATTAAGGTGATTATACTAACCTATCTCATCATAAAGAATGAACCAACTAAAAGTAGTTGTTCCACTAGAAAGATTGTTGAGAAAGTTGTGAATGTTAAGAAGGATGTAGAAGATAGTGACAACATTGATGGTTGGGAGGAGAAAGATTTGTTGCTAAGGAGTTGGATCTCATGCAACTTGAATAAAGAAAGAACGTACATGAACGTGGGCTGCTCAACTGCTTGGAAGAAACTCATCTTCAAGCAATACAAAATAAGGGGTTTCATCTCAACATTAACCACAAAGTGTTAGTCTAGGAACATAAAAGATTGATGAATGCATTAAAGAATTCAAAGGCATATATGATGGCCTTGTAATCCATTCACAAACATGTGGATGAAGATGGTTAAATAATCAAATTTTCCTGAGGTTTAGGACTCAAGTACTTAAGATTGTCATGCTAGGTAAGGCATTGTATATCACTCTTAATTAATTTGTTAATGCTCTTAGAGGTTTTGATATGAGGAAGGATGAAGAAGAGGTGCCACAAAAGAATGATAACGTGACATTTTCTACTTAAAGGTACAAAAGAAAAGAAAACTACTCATAAAAGAGGAACAACAACTTCAAATCCAGAGGAAGAAGCTTCAAGCCTGCTTGAGAAGAACTGGGTTTTTAGAAAAACAATATGAAATAGGTTCTCGGGAAAATCAAACTTTCTCAAACGGAAACAAGAAAAGGAACATAGTGTGTCATGTAAATTTGTGGTAGAAATAATCATATTACTCTTAATTGTTTTCACATGTGGGACTACTCTTATCAATCCGCAGATGAACTAGCACTAGATTGGTTGCCCTAAATCTAAAGGATATATCGCCACAAAAGACACTTTGTATGTAGACTCAAGAGCAAGTAGTCATATGGAACATAAATCTTGTATTTTATCTTAACTTAAACACTACAATAGACTAGATAAAGTCATTATTAGGAATAGATCACATTTAGACATACCACATCTTTGGAATACAAATAGATTATGCCTGAAATTACAAGAAGTCCTTGTAGTTCCTAAGATAACTAAGCATCGACTTGCAGTTTGTAAAATTTTGCTTTAGTGTTTGTAGATTATGACACGAGGTATACTTGATTTTCTCCACTAAAATTGAAACTTGAACTATTTAAGGTATCTGTAAACTTTCAAAAAGTGGTAGAAAATAGTTTTCTAAAGAAATTAAGTTATTTCAATGTGATATATGTGGTAGGCTCATTAACATACACTTTGTTAAACATTCAGATTAATGTGGTATTGTAAGGAATATTTCATGCCCCAACACACCTGCACAAAATTGAGTTTTAAAAAGAATACATAGGCATATTGTTGATATTGGATTAACTATGTTACTTCATGATAACATTCCTTTATTTCTACGGGCTGAAGCATTTATCGTTGTAACTTTTCTCATTTATATATTCTTTGAGGCCTCAACATACTTATTCTACACAGCTAGGGGTAAGTCAGGCAAGGGTGCTACAAATTCTAGCAATGGGACCACAGTTAACAGAGTATGGGTAGAGGTACCACTTAGACTTAAAGGGTAGAGGAGGTCATTGTTATGCATTTCCACGAAGGCCATAGGTTGAAAGTTTTGATGCAGTTATTACAGATATCATCTAGTATTCCATCAAAGTATATTTGTATTATTTCATCTGAGGTCTACACTCTCTTATGTGTATGCCTATTTTGTTAATGGATTTGATATGATATATGATAACATGTTTGTACCTATTCAGGTTTCGACACTTATAGGTGATCCCTTAGTGGTAGATTGAGTGTATCAATCTTTTCCTATTTCTTTGGCGGAGGTTGACTCTAGGTAGACTTGCTACTTATAGGTATGGTAGAGTTTGATATCACCATAGGTATGGATTGGATCCTTCCTTATCATGTAATTCTTGACTGTTATGGTAATATTGTGACCTTGCGATGCATGGTGTTTCAAGGTATGAGTGGATGGTACTAATGGTTCTTATCATTGCAATGTTATCTCCTTCATTCTTGCCCAAAGATTAGTGGAAAGAGGGTGTATATCCTACTTGGCCTCTCTCAGGGATACTAGTATTAAGACACATTCTATGGATATCATTCCCATGATTTAAAAGTTTCTAGATGTATTTCATACTAGCCTTTAAGGTGTCCCTCCGGTTAGAGATATTGATTTTTGTATATACTTGGATCCACGCACCAAACTTATTCTCTTTCTCCTTATCTTTTGACTTCAATTGAATTGAAAGAGTTGAAGGATTTATTAAGTAATGAGTTTATTTTAGCCAATGTGTCTCCTTTGTCATATCATATTTGTAAAGAAGAAAGATGGATATATGAGAGTGTGTATTGACAATAGGGAGTTGAACAAGGTGACAATAAGGAATAAGTATTTTCTCCCACATATTTTTGACTTATTTTATCAGGTTTAGGGAGAATCACTTATTTTTAAGATTAATTTGAGGTCCTGGTACCATTAGTTGAGGATTAAAGCATCAAATTTCTCTAAGACAATTTTTCAGGCGTGGCATTGTCATAATCATGAGTTTCTAGTGATGTTCTTTGGGTTGACTAACGCTCCTGCAACATTCATGGAGTTGATGAACGGAGTGTGTCAGCCTTACATGGATTCATTTATGATTGTCTTTGTTGATGATATATTGGAATACTCCAGGACTAAGGAGGAGCATGTTTGACACTTGAGGATTGTGTTCTAAAAAGGAGAAGTCGTGCCTCAAGTTCTTAAAGTATGAGTTTTGGCTTGATTCTATGGAATTTTAAGGACTCATGTGTCCAAAGAGGTTATTAGAGTCGATATAACCAAGATTAAGGTAGTTAGCATATTTTAATTATCGATATTTGGAGTTTTGTAGGGTTGGTAAGCTACTACACACGGTTTGTTCATAGTTTCTCTCATATCTCATCCCCATTGCCCAGATTTACTCGATAGATTGTTAAATTTCAGTGGTTCAATGAGAGTGAGAATTCTTTCAAAATCTAAGGACTTTGTTGACTTCAACTCCTATGTTGATTCTACCTAAAGATGGTGTGGAATCTATTATTTGTTGGTGATACTTCAGAAGTTGGCTTGGGTGGTATTTTAACTCAAAAAGGTAAGAGGATTGTCTATGCTTTAAGAAAGTTGAAGAACTATATGATTCATGATTTGAGTGAGCGGACATGGTTTTTTTGCATAAGTTATGGTGTCACTATTTGTATGGGGTAAATTGTCAGGTTTTCACCGACCATTAAAGTCTTCAGTACATCTTTATTCAAATATATCTAAACTTGAGGCGGCTTAGTTGGCTACAGTTGCCAAAGGACAACGACGTGACTATCCTTTATCATCTTAGAAAGGACAATATGTTGACCATGTTTTGAGTAGGAAAACTTTAGCATGAGGAGTTTTGTCTTAATCAGTGTTGAAAAGAGACTATTAGCTATATAATTCCACAATTTAGCCATCAATATTTCCTCCTTGTATATTTCTGAGGAGAGTGGTGGTTTTATTATTTTCATCGAGGACCGATATTTCTTCGTTGAGCATATTTTAGAGGGTTGTTTAATGACGATAAGTTGTGTCATATTCAAGGCAAGTTGTTTAGAGGGAAATACAAGGATATTATGCTTCATTCTAATGGTGTATTGAGGATCAAATGTGGGATTTGTTTTACCAGGGTGGGTCAGTTGGCTAGGTTGATTATAAAAGAGGCTCACTATTCTCGATATTCTATCCATGAAAATATGTATCACAATCTAAGTCAACATTATTGGTGGTGTGACATGAAGATTGATATTTTAAAGTTAGTGTCTACGCATTTGACATGTCAAAAGGTCGATTCTGAGCAACAGTGGCGCACAGATGTTTCTCAGAGGATGCTCATTCATATTTTGAAGTGAGAATGGATCACCATGGACTTTGTTGTGGGATTACCTACTATTGTGGGTAGTTATGATACTATTTTGGTAAACGTTAAAAGGCTGACCGAATCTACCTGTTTCATTCCATTTTGGGTGAAGTACACGGCGGAGATATTATCTTAGCTTTGTATCAGTCAAATAGTTCGAATTCATGGGTACATATTTCTATTGTTTTTAAATGAAGAGCACTATTCACATCTAAGTTCTAGAGGGATTTGGAACATGGTTTGGGTACTCGGTTAGATATGAGTAGAGCTTTTCAACCTCGTAACCCAAATTATCTAAGAGGATGATTCACGTGTTGGAGGACATGCTTCAAGTGTGTGTAATTAATTTTGGTGCTTATTGGGACCAAGACATGCCTATAGCAAATAACAATAGTTATCACTCTAGCATTATAGATGGATCCATTCGAGGCATTATATGGTAGGTAGTGTAGACCTTTAATTTGTTGATTTTATTTTAATGTGATGACTTTTAAATACATACTTACTTAGAGAGGCATTGGGGTAAATATGTATGACTCATAATAGGATATTGATGGCTCAAACTCGACAAAAGAGTTACGTTGATACGAGAGTTCGAGTCTTGGAGTTTATTGAGGGTGATCATGTTTGGCTACGAGTGACACTCATGAAGGATCTGATCGGGTTCGGAAAAAAATCATGCTTAGCCCTAGATTCATTGGTCCTTTTACGATTCTGATTCGAGTTGAAGAGATGGCATATAATTTGTTCTTGTCACCGAGTTAATCAATTGTGCATCATGTGTTTTGTGTCTCCGTACTTTGGAAGTATGTATTACATCACATTCATATATTTCCACTCAATTTGGTGGTTTAGGGTCTGGAAATTTCATTTAAGAATAAGCCTATTTCTTTTCAAGACAGGTAGGTTTGAAAGTGTAGAACCAAGGATATCACTTCTAGTAAATGTGTAATGGAAGCAGCGTTCAGTTGTAGAGGTGACTTGAGAGACCGAATTAGACATGTGTGCCACATATCTCCAACTTTTCAAGGCTTCATATCTCTAACTCTTTGAGGCTTCAGGTTAAGTTCTTTGACATTATCTTTAAGTGTGAATATGGTTTTTAATAATGGATAATGTAATCACCCAAAATCATTTCATGAAATTTTAAAAAATTTACCATTTTACCCCCTATCGGTTGTTGCTCAAGTGATTTCTAATTAATTAGTAAGTATGGTTTTGAAGTTTGGTAAAAAATTGTGATATTTAGAAATTTTGGAGTTTTTGATAGGCTTAAGTTGATTAAAAGTGGTTTTCAGATTCATTTGGCATTTCAAATCTTAAAATGAGATTCTGTCATTTCCATGAGCTCTAAAATGTGGAATTTGGTCTAGAAGAGTTGTTAGTTTCTGATTCAGAGGTATTTTATGGATTCGATGTCTTAAGTTGGAAATTTTGATAGTTTGAAACTTTTAGTTGACTTGGTAGAAATTTGAAGTTTGAATGCACAGATCAAATTTTTAACAGTTTTATTTGATTCGGAATATGATTTTCAGCCTAGGAGAGTTATTGGTTTAATTTTTAGAGGTCCCGAGGTCAGGCTAGTATTTTTTAGCGCTGAGTCAGTTTATTGAAACTTTCAAAGATTTTGGGTCAAAGGGACCTCAGATTCGTACGTTAATGGTTTCATTGAGACTGGAACATTGAGTTTAGATGGTTAGCATATTTAGTTAGTGTATGCGGGGTTCTGGATAAATCTTTACGGTCCTTTCGAAGGGATTTAATTGGCTGAAATTGTTTATTAATTTATGGTGTCTGCATCACCTCGAGCCTTCAGATCCTAGCATTAGCACAGACCGGCTCGCGTTTGCGGGAGGTCACTTAAGGGGCTTGCGTTCGTGATCAAGACTTCACATTTGTGATGGTCGCATTCGCGAACTTGATCTCGCATATGTGAACCCTTATAGTATGTTTTCAAACTTGGTGTTTCAACCATATTTTTCTATTTCAAACTTTGAAAACGTGGTATTGTTAAATTTAAAGGAGGTTTCAAAGATTCATTGATTTGGTAACAATTTCTAACTCTGTAACTCATCTATCCATTATTTAAATATGATTTATATGATCAAATCAAGGTTTTTAGAAAATTTGGGGGGTTTTCAAGAAACCAAGATTTTTGATAAATTGGTGATTAAGGGTTGATTATAGATCCATTTTGAAAATAAATTTTTCACCAATTATCTCCAAATTCTTTGGGTGACGTATTTATATAATATTTTCATATTAAACATTATTTTCGAAATTGGGTTCTTGATTAATGATGTTGTTTCCAAATTACTTGACATGTGTGTTGTTAGTTTCAAAATCCTATTGTGGTTACTTTATTGACTAGATTGTGTTGATTCGCGTACTACTTGTAAAGAGGGAAAGTTCAGGTCCCAGAGTGATTTGTTGATTGAATAAGGCAAGTGAACTTCTAAGCCTTTGTTAAGCTTGTAGAATCGTGTATTTTCCTTGTTGTATATGTTGGGGAGTAATGAGAATTTGTGATAGGTTGTATTTCTCAAATTAATTAATCTTATTGATAACAAAGGGAATAATGAAAAGCCAATGTGTTGGTATTTGTTATGTGGTATATTATGAAAAACTTGAACAGTGATATTAATTCGTCTATTGATTAAATGTCATGATAGTGGTGGTGTGATTGTGAATTGTTGTGGATTTGTCATCTTTTCATTATTGTCTGAATGTGTATATTTGCATTGGTTCTACTATAATTATGTAAAGGTATCTTCTGGTGGGTGATATTTATATTGAGGTTTCGATTGATGAATGACATTGATGTCAAGGTTTCTTTCAGTGGGTATATGGACCTAGTGAATCCCTATGGGCTTCGGGTTGATATTCAACGGATATTATCATGGGAGACAGATGCATCACTCTATATGACAGTGCATCGCACGTTCATTATGTAGTTTCAGACTCATGATTGTGGTGTACAAATTGTTGGGAACTTCGGTTAATGAACATTTTACTTCGTTGTGATTGACCTATAACTGTTGAAGCATTGTTATTAAAAAATGTGCTACTTGAAATTGTGAATTGCTAGGTTGGGGCTGATCTCTGTAGAGGTTGTAGTTTGTGGAGGTTCGGCTGGGATAAAAACAGAACTCACTTTCTATTTATTTTACTTGTATTTAATGTTTAGCTTTCTAAGTACCATGTTGTTTGGTGCTTTCACCTTGCTTCTACACTTGAGTAGGCTACGGGCTCGGATCTGCGAGATTCTTCTTCTTGTCTACTTCGTTCGAGGATTTCCTATTGAGACTTAACAGGTAGTTGATTGACACTTAAGCAGGCCCTCTTTTTCCATATTTATATTATTGTTCTATTTTAGATACAAAGACAATGGGACTTGTAATTATATAAATTATGTTGTAATACATTAGTGGGTTGTACACGTGAGAACTAGATTTAAGGGGTGTTTATGAGATTGGTTAAGTTATAAACATTTATGTTATAGTTTAATTTTCACATTTATATTGTTATATATTGAATTTTTGTTGACTTTTATTAGTGGAATAGACGAGTGTCATCACAACTATTTTTGGGTCATGACATCAATTCTAGTATTTGAGAAAGAATTTTTAAGTAGATTTGACCTATTTCCCAAAATAACTGATATGGGTGTTTTTGATTTCAAATTACTATTATGATTGTATGTGTAAATAGATTATGTTGATTTAGAGATTTGTCAAACAGGGAAGACTCAATTACAAGAGTAATAGTTAGATTTCCTAAGGCAAGTAGACTTCTTAACTTTTTGATAAGTATATTAACCTTTTATGTCATTGTGTGATTGGAGTAATCAGAATTGGTGAAGCGTTTCATATATGTATTGTGTATATTACTAAATGATAAATCACTCTTGTTATAACAACTTGGGGTAAAAGTGAGAATCTTGTTAGTTTGTGTGATTTCATTATATTGTGGGTAATTGGATGAATATTATGATTCAATTGATCATATGTAGTAATTAATTGTTATTGTATTGTAACGACCTGTTTAGTCGTTTTGAGCAGCAGATTTTATTTCTGGAAAAACTGTCTGAGACGACGGATCCCACGATGGACCGTCATGGGCACGACGGACCGTCGAGGGTGTCTCGTTCCAAAACACTTAGAATTCTGAAATTTGGGTACTGAAATCGACTCTCTTAACTCTGTGACGGACCTGCAGGACGGACCGTCGTGGGTACGACGGACCGTCACAGACTCTTCAAGGAAATTGAGTCTCTGAACTTTGCGACGGACCTGCAGGACGGACCGTCACAGCTATGATGGACCGTCACAGGTTGCGTAATCCCAGGCTGGGTCGGAAATCTGTTTAAGTTTTAAAGGGGCGTTTTAGACTATTCCTGCTATAATTATAAATTTCGTGGGTTAATATTAATAACTCAAATTCTTGGGGGTTTAAAGAGATAACCTTGAGTTAATTAGTGGGTTAATTCCTCATCTTTTATACTTGATTATATGCTAATTATGGTAAAAGAAAGAGGGTTTGAATAAGAAAAATAGAAAGAACAAAGAGAAGGAAAGAGAAACGATCGAGAGAGGAGAAACGAAGAGGAAAACACAAAGCTTCGGGAAATTGCTTGCTTGATCACGAATCTTCGGTGGAGGTAGGTTATGGTTTAAGCTATTCGTAGTAAACTCTTAATAGCGAATGATATGTATTGGGTAGTCTTGTAAACCCTTCTATATGCTTAATTGTATGCTTGCTTGAATGTGATTATATAATTGTGATAAAATAAGCATGATGAAGCTATTGAATCCTAAATCTTGAAAGAAACCCTAATCTACTTTGTTAATGATGATGCCTTGGTATAAAAAAAAGGCTTGATGAACTAAAGTAATGAGATTGATGATGACTTCCAGATTTTGGGGATAATGAGTTTTAAATTTTAGAAGTTATTTAATTGATTTTGTTAATGAGTTTAAGTCTTCCGTATTACTTTCTGTTGATATTATATTGAAATGTTGGGGTTAGATTGGTTGGTTCGCTCACATAGTAAGATAAGTGTGGGAGCCACTCGCGGCTCGGTTTTGGGTCGTGACAAACTTGGTATCAGAGCATTAGGTTCGTTGGTCTCATCACACAAGAACGAGTCTAGTAGAGTCTTAAGGAACGGTAGGGGGACGCCTTTACTTTTCTTTGAGAGGCTATAAGACTTTAGGAAAATCTCATTCTTTCATTCTTTCCTTCGTGCTATTACTTGGATCCAATTGGTATCTAGGTGATACAAATTGGTATCTGACCATCTTCACTCTATTTCGCAGACGGTTAGAACTAGAGCAACGACGGCACCAACACCAACACCAGCAAGACAAGAAACGTCTGAGCCAACCACTGGGGCTGTAGCTCGAAGAGGAGTAGTGGCGAGAGGCCGTGGAAGAGGTCGTGGGAGGACGTCCTCTAGAGGAAAAGGACAAGCACCTAGCCCATCTGGTACTAGGGCGGTGACTCCTCCACCAACTGAGGAAGTGGTAAGAGAGGGTAAGGAAGGGGAGAATGAACAAGTACAGAATGAGGGATTGCCACCCCAACCTACCCCAGAGATGATCAATCAAGTTCTTGCTTATCTTAGCGGGTTATCTTATCAGGTCCAGACACCTCCAGTGTTTTCTTCACCAGCACCTCAGGTTTCGGAGGTACAACATGCGGCTACTGTGGCTCCCCGCATGGATGCCTCATTGGAAATAGGCACGTTTCCTCGTCTGACTATAGGGCCTATAATGACAAATGATCATCACGAACTTTTCAGTAAGTTCTTGAAATTGAAACCTCCGGTCTTCAAGGGTGTTAAATCTGAGGATGCCTACGATTTTCTGGTTGACTGTCATGAGCTACTACACAAGATGGGTATAGTAGAACGGTTTGGTGTTGAGTTTGTGACTTATCAGTTTCAAGGGAACGCCAAAATATGGTGGCGGTCACATGTTGAGTGTCAACCAACAGAGGCACCACCTATGACTTGGGCATCATTCTCTAGCTTGTTTGTGGAGAAGTATATCCCCCGGACTTTGAGGGATAGGAAAAGAGATGAGTTCTTGAGCCTAGAGCAAGGTAGAATGTCGGTTATTGCATATGAGGCTAAGTTTCATGCATTATCCAGGTATGCCACCCAACTTTATTTCAGTCCAGAAGAGCGGATTCGCCGTTTTGTGAAGGGGTTGAGGTCATAATTGCGGATTTCAGCCTTACAGGTAGCGGCTACAGCAAAATCCTTTCAAGAAGTGGTAGACTTCGTGATAGAGGTGGAAGGAGTGAAGCCAGATGACTTCACCACGGCATCGACATCAAAAAGGTTTCAAAAGGGAGGTGAGTTTAATGGTTCTTACTCTAGAGGACAGGGTTCAGGAGGTTACTCAGTCCGAACAATTCAGTCTTCACTACAGACTATAGTTGGGGGGTCCACCTTAGACCGGTCAACACTTCTCTAAAAGACCTATGCTCGACTCCAGAGAGTGTTATGGATGTGTGGAGACTGGACATATTAGGAGAAATTGTCCAAAACAGAGTTATAGACCCCCAATAGCTAGAGGTAGAGGTGGTCATGGTAGAGGCCGTTATTCTGGAGGACGTGGTGGTCGAGGTAATGGTGGTCACCAAAACGGCAGGGGTGATGGGCAAACTGGGGCCACTACAGCACAACATGGTAGGGGCAACGGATAAACAGGCGATAGGGCCCATTGTTACGCTTTCCCTGGGAGATCTGAAGCGGAGACATCTGATGTTGTTATCACAGGTAATATTTTGGTTTGTGATTGCATGGCTTCTGTATTATTTAATCCTGGCTCCACGTTTTCATATGTATCTTCTTCATTTTCTACTGGTCTTAATTTACATTGTGAATTGCTTGACATGCCTATTCGTGTTTCTACTCCTGTGGGTGAGTCTGTGATAGTTGAAAAAGTATATAGGTCTTGTCTGGTGACTTTTGTGGGGAGCAATACTTATGTAGACTTGGTTATCTTAGAAATGGT
The DNA here is from genome assembly GCA_032847665.1 of Solanum chilense. NCBI lineage: Eukaryota > Viridiplantae > Streptophyta > Magnoliopsida > Solanales > Solanaceae > Solanum > Solanum chilense. Next base: position 10,334,230 of record CM064974.1, read on the forward strand.
TGATTTTGATGTAATTCTGGGTATGACTTGGCTTTCTCCGAACTTTGCGATCTTGGATTGTAATGCTAAAACTGTGACGTTAGCCAATCCTGGGACAAATCCGTTAGTGTGGGAGGGCGACTACACTTCCACTCCGGTTCGTATCATCTCCTTTCTTCGTGCTAAGAGAATGGTTAGTAAGGGGTGTTTAGATTTCTTTGCACATCTCAGGGATGACACCACCCAAGTACCTTCAATTGAGTCGGTTTCGATAGTCCATGAGTTTCTGGATGTGTTCCCTACAGATCTTCCTTGTATGCCACCGGATAGAGATATCGATTTTTGCATTGATTTGGAACCGGGTACTCGCCCCATTTCTATACCCCCTTATAGAATGGCTCCCGCAGAGTTAAGGGAATTAAAGGCCCAACTTCAAGAGTTTCTAAGTAAAGGTTTCATTAGACCAAGTGCATCCCCTTGGGGTGCTCCGGTGTTATTTGTGAAGAAGAAGGATGGGAGTTTTTGGATGTGCATAGACTACCGGCAGTTGAACAAGGTAACTATTAAGAACAAGTATCCCATTCCTCGCATTGATGACTTTTTCGATCAGTTACAAGGTGCTTGTGTCTTCTCTAAGATTGACTTGAGATCTGGTTATCATCAATTGAAAATATGGGCAACGGATGTGCCAAAGACTGCTTTTCGAACCAGGTATGGGCATTACGAATTTGTAGTGATATCTTTTGGTCTTACGAATGCCCCTGCTGCTTTCATGAGCTTGATGAAAGGGATTTTTAAGCCATATCTGGATCTCTTTGTGATCGTATTTATTGATGATATACTGATATACTCAAAGAGTAAGAAGGAACATGGGGAGCATTTGAGAATGGTATTAGGGTTGTTAAGGAAGAAAAAGCTTTATGCCAAATTCTCCAAGTGTGAGTTTTGGCTAGATTTAGTGTCCTTCTTGGGGCACGTGATTTCTAAGGATGGATTGATGGTGGATCCTTCCAAGATTGAGACAGTGAAGAATTGGGTAAGACCTACTAATGTGTCAGAAGTAATGAGCTTTGGTTGTTTAGCTAGCTACTACCGCCGATTTGTCAAGGGATTCTCTTCTATTGCTTCCCAATTGATGAACTTGACTAAGAAGAATGTTCCATTTGTATGGTCGGATGAATGTGAGGAAAGCTTTCAGAAACTTAAGACCTTGTTGACTACTGCACCAATTCTTACCTTGCCAGTAGAGGGTAAGAATTTCATCGTTTATTCTGTTGCATCCTACTCTGGTTTGGGTGCAGTGCTAATGCAAGAGAAGAATGTGATTGCTTATGCTTCGACGCAATTAAAAGTGCATGAACGTAACTATCCGACCCATGATTTGGAGTTGGCCGCGGTAGTATTTGCATTAATGCAATGGAGGCACTATTTATATGGGTTTAAGTGTGAAGTCTATACGGATCATCGTAGCCTACAGTATGTCTTTACTCAGAAAGATTTGAATTTGAGACAGAGGAGATGGATGGAACTACTGAAGGACTACGATATCACTATTCTGTATCATCCGAGAAAAGCTAATGTTGTGGCAGATGCTTTAAGTAGAAAGGCAGGAAGCATGGGAAGTCTAGCTCACTTGCAAGTTTCTAGACGCCCATTGGCTAGAGAAGTTCAGATTCTGGCTAATGACCTTATGAGGTCGGAAGCGAATGAGAAGGGAGGATTTTTGTCTTGTGTGGAGGCAAGATCTTCTTTTCTTGACAAGATCAAGGGAAAATAGTTTGATGATGAGAAACTAAGTTGAATTCGGGATAAAGTGTTGCGAAGAGAGGCTAAGGAAGCAAAAATCGATGAGGAAGGTGTTTTGAGAATTAAGGGAAGGGTATGTGTACCCCGCGTCGATGATTTGATCCACACCATCCTCACAGAAGCTCATAGTTCCGGATATTCTATACATCCTGGTGCAACCAAGATGTACCGTGACCTAAAGCAACACTTTTGGTGGAGTAGAATGAAGCGTGACATTGTGGATTTTGTTGCCAAATGTCTAAATTGTTAGCAAGTAAAGTATGAACACCAGAGGCCCGGAGGAACACTTCAGAGAATGCCCATTCCTGAATGGAAGTGGGAGAGAATCGCAATGGACTTCGTGGTTGGTCTTCCATAGACAATGGGTAAGTATGACTCTATTTGGGTGATTGTTGATAGGTTAACTAAGTCTGCTCACTTCATTCCGGTCAAGGTGACTTACAATGCAGAGAAGTTGGCCAAAATCTATATCTCATAAATTGTTCGATTGCATGGAGTTCCACTCTCCATCATATCAGATAGAGGTACGCAGTTTACTTCTAAGTTTTGGAGAAAATTACAAGCTGAATTAGGTACTAGGTTGGACCTTAGTACTGCATTTCACCCTCAGATCGATGGTTAGTCTGAGCGAATGATTCAAGTGTTGGAGGATATGCTTCGTGCATGTATGATAGAATTTGGTGGTCATTGGGATAACTTCTTACCCTTAGCAGAGTTTTCATACAATAATAGCTATCACTCAAGTATTGATATGGCTCCATTCGAAGCATTGTATGGGAGGAGATGTAGGTCTCCCATTGGTTGGTTTGATGCATTTGAGGTTAGACCTTGGGGTACTGACCTGTTGAGGGATTCAATAGAGAAGGTGAAATCTATTCAAGAAAAGCTTTTGGCGGCTCAAAGTAGGCAAAAGGAATATGCGGATCGAAAGGTTAGAGACTTGGATTTCATGGAGGGTGAACAAGTCTTGCTGAAGGTTTCACCCATGAAAAGGGTGATGCGGTTTGGTAAAAGAGATAAGCTAAGCCAAGGTATATTGGACCATTTGAAGTACTTAAGCGAGTAGGGGAGGTGGCTTATGAATTAGCCTTGCCTCCAGGACTGTCAGGAGTGCATCTGGTATTTCATGTGTCTATGTTGAAAAGATACCATGGGGATGGAAACTACATCATTCATTGGGATTCAGTTCTGCTTGATGAGAATTTGACTTATGAGGAGGAACCTGTTGCTATTTTAGATAGAGAAGTTCGCAAGTTGAGGTCGAGAGAGATTACATCCATCAAAGTTCAATGGAAGAATCGACCAGTTGAAGAGGCCACTTGGGAGAAGGAGGTTGATATGCAAGAAAGATACCCACACCTGTTTACAGATTCAGGTACTCCTTTTTGCCCTTGTTTTTCTTCTTGTGATTGTTTGAGGACGAACGATGGGTAAATTGGTATCTATTGTAACGACCTGTTTAGTCGTTTTGAGCAGCAGATTTTATTTCTGGTAAAACTTTCTGAGACGACGGATCCCTTGACGGACCGTCATGGGCACGACGGACCGTCGAGGGTGTCTCGTTTTTAAACACTTAGAATTTTGAAATTTGGGTACTGAAATCGACTCTCTGAACTATGTGACGGACCGTCGTGGGTACGACGGACCGTCACAGACTCTTCAAGGAAATTGAGTCTCTGAACTTTGCGACGGACTTGCAGGACGGACCGTCACAGCTATGACAGACCGTCACAGGTTGCGTAATCCCAGGCTGGGTCGGATTTCTATTTAAGTTTTAAAGGGGCGTTTTGGACTATTCCTGCTATAATTATAAATTTCATGGGTTAATATTAATAACTCAAATTCTTGGGGGTTAAAAGAGATAACCTTGAGTTAATTAGTGGGTTAATTCCTCATCTTTTATACTTGATTATATGCTAATTAGGGTAAAAGAAAGAGGGTTTGAATAAGAAAAATAGAAAGAACAAAGAGAAGGAAAGAGAAACAATCGAGAGAGGAGAAACGAAGAGGAAAACACAAAGCTTCGGGAAATTGCTTGCTTGATCACGAATCTTCGGTGGAGGTAGGTTATGGTTTAAGCTATTCGTATTAAACTCTTAATAGCGAATGATATGTATTGGGTAGTCTTGTAAACCCTTCTATATGCTTAATTGTATGCTTGCTTGAATGTGATTATATAATTGTGATAAAATAAGCATGATGAAGCTATCGAATCCTAAATCTTGAAAGAAACCCTAATCTACTTTGTTAATGATGATGCCTTGGTATAAAAGAAGGCTTGATGAACTAAAGTAATGAGATTGATGATGACTTCCAGATTTTGGGGATAATGAGTTATAAATTTTAGAAGTTATTTAATTGATTTTGTTAATGAGTTTAAGTCTTCCGCATTACTTTCTGTTGATATTATATTGAAATGTTGGGGTTAGATTGGTAGGTTCGCTCACATAGTAAGATAAGTGTGGGTGCCACTCGCGGCTCGGTTTTGGGTTGTGACATGTATGTAGGTGTTGAATTATCATATTTGAACTTGATCAGTGCACATATATGTTTGCATTGGTTTTGTACCATTGCTATAATGAAACTTTATGAGGATTAAAGGAAATAAGAAATTCACACGTCCATGGGAAATTCATTGACTGGAAATAGAGAACGAGCCACACATCTGTCACGCTCCAATGCTACCCCCTAAACGCAGACGTGGACACAAAACCTAGGATCACGAGTGACCCCAAGCAAACCCTACAAGCATATTATAAGTAAACTAAAGTAAATTGAAGCAATAAATACTATGCGAAAGCTAATTATGAGATAATCTAAAATGTTGGGAAAATACCTATATACTATGTGAATAAACAATTTGATAAAGATTTAATAACTAAAGATGAAACTTAAAACTAAGACTGAATTTTATGTCTGAAATAAACCTCTAACTGACTAGAAGTATTGGGACATGCCCTAGCAAAGTCTAGGAACACTTAAAATATGACTAAAATCAAAATAAAACATGTTTGGCATCCTCGAGAAATGAGGACTCACCACTGATGTTGTTGAACTGGAGAATAGGAATCGATCTATGCATTATCTGGAAGCTGAGGACCTAAACCTACATCACGAGAAGATGTAGTGCAGAGTATGTGTCAGTACTTGAAAGGTACTGAGCATGCAGGATAGAGTAAATCTAAATGATAATCATAAATGAAGTAAAGTATATATTGAGCAATGATATGATATAAGCATGATACTATACTAAAACATTAAATAATTGAATGTAATGACCAAGTTCATAACATACTGAGAATGAATACTAGACTCATAACATGGTCAATACAATAGAATCTAACTGAATTGTGGGATCTATTAATGACCAAAATAAAACTACATGACCTAAATATGGAATCTGATGTATACGGCATATCGAGAAGATCCAATATACCTTGCCAAATGTATAAAGGCATGACTAGCGTGATTACAAAAATGTTTGCCATAGAAGGGACATACAACCTATAAGGCATGTAGTTTTGGGACCTAGGGGTCACTAACCCTAGTCCACTTGGTATTAAGTTTTCTTCCAACTGATTATGCAATTAGCAATTTATAACTGAAATGCTTAAAATTCTGGATAGCTTAAATACTGACATGCTAACAGAGAATGCAACATTAATGTACTCATAATGAAACATTTATAATTGAGCATGTATAATTGCTTGATCTAACCTAGCATGTGCAATTTATGAACTAAAAGAACTACATAACTAGGGTTTAAACTAAAACATGATAAAGATCATTATATACTTATTAGGAATAGTAAAATAACTAATTCATGATAATTTATTGAAATTATAGAAACCCTAAGTCTAGTTGATAGTAACGGAATTAAGAATTTGATTGAATTCTTGGGACCTAATGAGCAAAGGGAACCAACTAGTGAAATCTCATATACCTGCTGACGAATTTCACAAAAAAATAATTTAATTTTGGGGCTCAAATTGATGGAAACTCGATGTGTTCTTTGGAAGGGTTTGGTCGCCTATTTCTACTCCTTACGTTCTAAGTTTTATGAATTTCGGTAAATTATCTGACTCGAGTAAGTTCCACTTATGTTTCTAGGCTAACACTAACCAAAATTTCGTAGTTTACGGGTTAAACGACGTAGTTTAGGGTCCAACACTAAGCAAAAAAAACCAAATGACCCTTGACTTAACTGTGGTCGGGGTCACCAACGGAACACAAAGACGGACTTTCGATTGACCAATGGTCCGTACTGGTCTACCGTCATTCACTGACTGAGACTGAAATTTTTGGGTATCGATCCACAAACTAAGACCACGGCCTGTGGCCTGGCCTATGGTTCGTAGGTACGGTCGTGGGTCAAGACATAGAGAAATTTTGGGATTGTTTATGGGAGGGCTACAATTGACCATCCACGGACCACCAACACGAACCGTATGTCACCTTGCAGTTCGTGGGTGGTTCCACTCGGTGGCACATATAGCTCTTGAAATATGCATGTTTTTTATCTAGGATACGGGTGTTACATTATCTCTTCCTTGGTAAAAATCATCATCGAATGAAGACTAAACTAGCTAAAATGGAGGGAAAGAGTTGAACCCAACCACAAAAAAATACTAAAATTGACTTCTAATTTAACTATGTTCTAAGAACATACAAATACGTTGAAAATTCAAGTAAAAACTGAAGAAACAAGATACTAAGACTGAATTTATGCATGAATAAATGAAAATTTGAAGAGGAACTATTGCCTCAAACTGGAGTGTAATCGGAAGGAAAGAGGTGAGGATACTGGGCCTTCATGGCTTCATCTTCTACACAAGGAAATGAAGAAACTTTTTTGTTTCTCAATCTTTGAACCTGAAGATGAAGAATCTAAACTGGAACATACTCATGAATGATATTATGTTTTACAGCCAAACTTTCTCAAGTACGATGGACAATGGATCACCTACACACTTCTTCAACAACAAAATGTGAAAATCGGATGCACTACTACTAGTTTTTCTAGAAATTGTAACTCATAATCCACCTTTTCAATCCTTTTCAGAATCTTGTAAGGGCTTCTATATCTAGGACTAAGATTCCATTTCTTTAAAAACCTCATCACCCCCTTCATAGGTGATACTTTCAGAAAAACTCAATCATCAACTTGGAATTCTAATTCTCTTATCCTTACGTCTGCATAAGACTTCTGGAGACTCTAAGTTTTATTAATTCTATATCTAATGTCTTGCACGTTATCCATAGCATCATGAACTGAATAAAGCCATATCAATGCCGCTTCACCTACTCATCCACCTTACGAACACATAAGCGACCATCTCCCCCTGGGAGAAACCTCTGCTTTATGTCGATGAACTGCACCTTACAACTGAAGCAGTTTAGGATAACTATCTGGTTTTTCCTTAACCTCCGCTACTAATGAAGATTTTGATCTATCCTAGGTTATTACACCACCATCTGGCATGTTCGTAAGACCAACTCCTAAGCGAGCAAGATGATGAACATATTTTGCTAGTTCATTTCTTTGTTTCTCAACATGTACTACACTACCCATACAAATCGTCTTTATGGTCTTAAGTCAAGAGAAAAATTGACCTACAGTCACTGAGCTATTGTCCTTCCATTCTAAACTTGCTCGTTTGGAAACTAAAATTGAATGATCCTAGTTTGACAATCGACAGAGGCATAACAGGAAGGTAACTAATCCATGCCTAGATTGATATCAAAATCTACCATTTATAATTTTACAAGGCTTGAGGTGTTATTTCGAGAGACTCCGACAGGACAATATATGTATACCCGTCTAGCAATAACTGGGTCACTAAATGAAGTAGCGACTGATAAAAGTTCTAAAAGATTTTTGGGCTAACACCTAAGTTTATTGCTATATATGGAGTCACAAAAGAAAAAGTAGTCCATGGATCTAACAACACATAAATATCTAAAAGAAAGATTCATAACGTACTAGTGACCACATTAAGAGAACCTTTCGGGTCCCGGTGAGTGTGGATAGCATGGAACTTGTTTTGGCAGTGACTGTCACCTGTACCATATGACACATTCTACTGATTTGGGGCGACCTGCTAGTGCTGCTGGAATTGTAGACTTAGCCCTATTATTTTTACCTTCTTGACCCTTCCTGGCAAAAGGGTAATTCTTCACCCTATAACCAGACTAACAACACCCAAAGCATCACTCCTTGCCTACAATACACTCGCCTGAATGGTTCTTACAAGACTTTGGACAAGTTGGGTAGGTCTTAATTCCTTGAAACACTTCCTTGAGACTTAGAGCCTAGTGCCCTAGTATTCTAATCTTTTCAAACTATAAGTGATTTCCACCACCCGATTTCTACTGAGAGCACTCATAGTTCCTGTTCTAGATTTTGTGTTGACCTTAAATATTTGCCTAAGCTTATCTCTCTCAACCTGATGATTGTTCAGATTAGTCGTACTTTGAGCCAAAAGTTGGATAGTATTTTGAAGCTCTACATTTGAAACCTTATGGTCTCGGACTGGAGGAACTGCGATAGTGTTACGTGCATTAGCATTCTGTGGGTAATCTCTATGAGGAGGCATGATCTGAACCACATAACATAGTATTTGAAATGAGAAGTTGGATTATACCTTACGCATGATTAGAGTACCAAGAAAGTGAAGTTTTCCTTAAACACCTCATATACTCCTTCTCATATAATGTGGTGCACTTCACACCTATGAAAATGACTCTACTTAGTGCGCATTTTCATATATTCTAGGACACTTAAACATAATGCTTTGATACCGACGCGGCACGGGACCTAAGATCACGAGTGACCCCAAGCTAACTTTGTTGGCATATCATAAGCAAACTAAAGTAAACTAAAACAATAAATATTGTATGTAAGATAATCATGAGATAATCTGATATGATAGGGGAATACACATATACTGTCTGAAAAAAACAATCTGAGGAAAGTTTAATAAAAACTGATGATGAAACTCAAAACTAAGACTGAAACTATCCATGTTTGAAATAGGCCTCTAAATAACTAAAAGTGTTGGGACATGCCCCATCTAAGTCTAGAAAAACTGAAATTGAAGACTAAAATCAAAAGAAAACATGTCTGACATCATTGATAAATGAGGACTCACTGCTGATGTTGCTGAACTGAAGATCGGGAGCCGATCTATGCATGATTTGGAATTTGAGGGCATGAACTTACATCACGAAAAGATGTAGCGCCGAGTATGCATCATTACTTGAAAGGTATTGCGAATTCTGGATAGAGTAAAGTTGAATAACAATCATAAATGAACCAAAGCATATACTGAGCAATGATATGATACAAGCACGATATCAAATTGAGAATACTAAACATGAAATTAGTGAATGCAATGAACAAGTTCATAACATGTTGATACTAAATACATAACTGATAACATGGTCAATGCAATAGAATCTAATTGAACTGTGGGAGCTACTAATGACCAACATAAAATTACATGACCTAAATGTGGAGTCTGATGTATACGCCACATCGAAAGGACCCAATATACCCTGCCAGATGTATAAAGGCATGACTAGCGTGATCACAAAAATGTTTACCATAGAAAGGACTTACAACCTACGGGGCACATAGTTTTGGGACCTAAGGGTGAATGACCCTAGTCCACTTGGTATTAAGTCTTCTTCCAACTAATTATATAATTTAGCTACTTATAGCTGAAATTTTGAAAAATCTGGATAGATCAAATACTGACATGCTAACTGAAATGCAACATTCATGTACTAATAATAAAACATTTATAACTGGAGCATGTATAATTTTTTGATTTGACATAGCATGTGTAATTCATGAACTTAAAGATCTATATAGCTAGGGTTCTGAAATTATGTAGGAGTTTATACTTAGACATGCTAAATATCATGATTCACTGATTTGGAATAGTAAAGTAAATAATTCATGATAATTTGTTGAATTCTAGAAACCCTAGGTCTAGTTGATAATAAGGGAATCAAGAATCTTACTGAATTTAGGGACCTAATAGGCGAAATAAATCCGCTAGTTAAATCCCACATACCTAATAATGAATTCTACAGAAAAATCTTTCGATTTCAGGGCTAGAACTGTTGGAAACTCATTACATTCTTGGAAGGGTTTGGTCGCCTTTTTCACCTCTTTGTGTTTTATGTTTTACTAATTTTGGTGAATTATATGACTTAGGTAAGTTTTACTTATGCCTCTAGGCTAAAACTAACCAAAACTATGTAGTTTAGGGTTTAAGTGACGTAGCTTAGATGTCCAATGCATAGGGAAAAACCAAATGACCCCTGACTTAACTATTGTTGCAGTCACCAACAGTCTGTGCTAGTCGGCCATTGTTTGGAGAATGGTACTGAAATTTTGGGTATCGATCCACGAACCAAGACCATGGTACGTGGCATGGCTTACAGCCCATAGGTATGGTGGTGGGTCGACACTTAGAGAAATTTTTGGACTTCTTCTAGGGAGGGCTATAGGTGACCATCCATGGACCACCAGCACGGATCGTGGTTCACCTTACGACCCATGGTGGTGCCCATCGGTGTCACATGTAGCTTTTTAAATCTGCAATTTGGTCTATCTAGGATACGGTGTGTTACAACATCTATGTCAAATTCATTGAAATAAAATAAGGATCCACGCATATGCCCGTGACAGAATCATGGAATAAAGAGTTCCTTGTGAGTTCAAGACTGAGAGACAACAAATATTTATCATTAGGACAAAAACGCATCACTCTATATATCATTGCACTTCATTTGATCCTCGTCGGTTGTGATTGTTGATATGTTATTGTTGCTATTGAATTATAAGATACAATTGTGGTTTTGATTATTCATGTTCGGGTGCAAAATTTTATTTCCCTTATTAGCTTAGTGGTATGGAGTGAACATTGGTATGGAGTGAACATTGTTAGATTGGGCTAATAGTTTCTTGCAGGTTGTAGTTGAGGTGGTTCTATTGGAGTGGATGAGTACTTGTGTTCAATATTGTTTTATTTAGAGTTAGTTGTTTGCTTGCTAAGAACGTGTTATTTGGTACTCACTTCTTTCTTCTATATTTGTGTAGGCTACGAATCTTAATCATCTTGATTACTTTTTTTTCTCTTCTATGTGTGAGGCTACAGTCGGAGAGTTTATGAGCTAGCTGCTTGTCATTTCGGCGGAGACCTCCTACTCTTTTATTATGTTTTTAATCTATTATAGAAACAAAGACATTCAGACTAGTCTGTCTTTGAATCTAATGTAATATCAGAGGCATGTACAACTGACATCCAGGTTTTGGAGTTATAATTGAGTTATGTTATGCTATCTACGGTGTGTTGTTAAGATTATGTTAATTTTTTATTTTGATTTACTTTCCCATTTATCTCTTAATTTTGATTTTAGACTGGCTAGTCTTGGTGGAATAAAACAAGTGTCATCACGTCCATTTTGAATCTTGCCGCTCGATCTTTTCACTTTAAATTTAACAAAAAATTGATGAAAATAAAATATTGGAATTTTAAATTCTTACCAAAAAGGAAAGCAGTCACCAAAGAAAAGTTATTAGAACATATGGAAATACCACTAATTACTTATTTGTATGGTTACCTTATATCTTCTATCATAACTGATGTTATAATGTATTCTGAAACTAGCAGACTAGAAGAAGAATAAAGTAGAAAAAGAGAGATTTTGAATATGTGATGAAGAAAATGGTTTCTATTTTTAGAGTTAAATTATAACAATTTTGACTAACATTTTAGATGTATTTTTTCATTATATTGATATGCAAAAAAAATTGTAATTTATAGTACTTTTCATATAGTTTTTGAATATCTAAATTTTTTGTTTAAAATACCGAATTAATGTAATCTAATTTATTTAAAAAATAGTTAAATTGACTTTTAAAAAACGTAACATGACCAATAAATGTGTACGGAGGAAGTTATGAGTATACTATTGAACTTCCCAAGGGAAAAAAAGATAATATTAGCAATAAATTCAAAAGGCTCGTGTAAGTTAAACTCCATTTATTTTTGAATTCTTAAATATAAAATTATATTTACATTTCACATCACCCATTAAGTAGTCTTAGGCCTCATTTGTTTCCATTAAGATTAAGACGTCTGAATCTGAATACACATCTGAATATTAAGATTTGCATTAAGATACAGGTGTTTTGATCTGAATACACATCTGAACATTAAGATGTGGTCTCTAAGGCTTCATTTGTTTTCATTAAGATTCAGAGGTCTTAATCTGAACACACATCTGAATATCAAGATTTGCATCAAGATTTAGGTGTTTTGATCTGAATACACATCTAAATATTAAGATTCGGTCTCTAAATCTGAACACTAAATAATAACGTTTGCTTTCAATATCTGAAGGTGCAAGTGAAATTGAACATTATATTAATAAAATATTATAAAAAAATTCATTTCAACAAAATACATCACTTTTGATTAAAAAAAATTGAAAAGTTTTAATAATCATTATTTGGGTACTATTTTTTATTTAAAAACCTTGATAAAAAACAATACACCGAAAATATTATTGTAACTGTTCTTGACACACCTCAATACAAGAATATTATTAATATAAAAAAGATACTTGAGAGAATTTATGAAAACTTACCAGTTCAAGAAGGAAAAAATGATGTTTGATTGAGAAAAGAGAAAAAAATTTAGTTAGGAGATAAAAAGGCACACCCAAAGTAGAGAATCGATGATTTATTATTTGATAACTTATCAAATGAGTCTGAATGTTGTTAAGAGTCTCCTACAGATCTGATTCGTTCAGACCTCTTCAGACCCATTAAGAGGATTTTAAAAAAATAAAACAAATGAACTTAATGGATTGAATCTGAATAATTCAGATTCAGACCTAAAAAAACGTACTTAATGGATTGAATCTGAATAATTAAGATTCAGACCTCCATTAAGTGCAAACAAATGAGGCCTAAATCTGAACACTAAATAATTAATACTGTTTGTTTTCAATATACATGTTAATCTAACATTAAATTAATAAAATATCATCAAAATTTCATTTCAACAAAATATATCGCTTTTGATTTAAAAAAAAAAGTTTAAAATGTTTTAATAAACATGATTTGGAAGTACAATTTTTTTTCATTCAAAAATCTTGATAAACGCCAATACACCTATAGTGTTCTTGACGTGGTCAATACAAGAAAATTGTTAATATAAAAAAACTTGAAAGGATTTATGACAACTTACCAGTTCAAGAGGAAAAAAATGGTGTTTGATTGAGAAAAGAGAGAAAGAAAGTTTTTGTTTATTAGATAAAAGGCACGCTTAAAGAAGAGAAACGATGATTTATTATTTAATAACTTATTACATGAGTTTGAATGTTGTTAAGGGTCTCCTACAGATCTGATTCATTCAGACCTCTTCAGGCCCATGAAGAAACTTTTCAAAAAAAATAAAACAAATGAACTTAATGTGGTAAATCTGAATGATTCGGATTCAGACCTAAAAATCAAAAGTACTGAATAGGCTGAATCTGAATGATTAAGATTCAGACCTCCATTGAGTGCAAACAAATGAGGCCTTAGTTGTCATTTGTTTTCATTAAGATTAAGAGGTCTGAATCTGAATAAACATCTGAATATTAAGATTTGCATTAAGATTTGAGTGCTTTAATCTGAGTACACATCTGAATATTAAGATGTGGTATCTAAATCTGAACACTAAATAATAATGTTGTTTGTTTTAAATATCTGAATTGCAAGTGAAATTGAACATTATATTAATAAAATATTATAAAAAAATTTATTTCAACAAAATATATCACTTTTGATTAAAAAATAAAATTAAGAAGTTTCAACAATCATGATTTGGAGTACTATTTTTTCATTCAAAAACCTTGATACTACACGTCAATATAAAAATATTATTAATATAAAATACCAATGCTTGAAAGAATTTATGAAAACTTACTAGTTCAAGAGGGAAATTGGTGTTTGATTGAGAAAAGAGAGAAAGAAAATTTCTAGTTATGAGATGAAAAGGCATACCCAAAGTACAGAAGCGATGATTTTATTATTTGGTAACTTATCAAATGAGTCTGGATGTTGTTAAGAATCTCCTACCTCTTTAGACCCATTAAGAGTTTTTTTAAAAAATTAAACAAATGAACTTAATGGGTTGAATCTGAAAGGTTCAGATTAAGACTTAAAAACCAAACGTACTTAATGGGTGAATCTGAATGATTAAGATTTGTACCTTTATTAAGTGCAAACAAATGAGCTCTTAGATTCAAAATATGACTAAGAGTTTGATTACATCGTGTAAAGAACGGATAAAATTATAAATATATTTGTACTAGTAACTATAACTATCAAAAACTAACATTTTATATTGATTTACTTAATATTAAGCAATATATTGTAAATATTCTGGAAAAGTCATTTCCTCTGAGCATATGAGTTATTGACTTTTTTTTATACTTGTCTGAAAAGTTTCATGGAATTTGAGCAGACAAGCTCCTTTAGGTAATTTTATTCTAATTATAGAAATTTCATAACATCGTCTCTTTTCTTAAATGTTGCGACTCTAAATGTTCTTTTATTTTTATATAGTTTATTATCTGATGTTCGATATATTATTAAAACTTTGATTAATTTGAATTTGCTTCACATAAGACTCGTTTAAAAAAATACTTTATAATAAAAAATTATAGCCTAAACTAAAATTTAATATATTTAATTAAAGATAAGTAATCATATACTATTTCTTTCTCAAACAAAGTCAATATAGAAAGTGTGGTAAGATATTATAATCCAAATTATTTCATGTCAATGGTTTAGTTGGATTTGGTTAGGTATCCATTTCTGATATTGCCAATTTGTGACCACTAGGTATTTTCAAAATGCAACTATCAAAACCTAATAAAGATTTAGTAAACAATATTTTGTTGGTACTCCTAGTGCTACAAAGGAATTCCAATTGCACCTAATTTTTCTAACTATCTAGACTTGCATTGGAGCTAAAAATGTGAGGCTAGGTTTTCTTCAAACCGAGTTAGTTATGATTTTAACGTCGATGAAAGATTTTTTCCCGAACGAAATTGTTTATGATATACTACGTATACTGATACATGTATATTGTGTGCCACATGTTGGGGTATTATGATATACCATATCTATTTTTCATGTTTTACTGCAAAATGAGCTGGTTGGACTAGTTCACAATGACTTTTTCCTCTATTTTTTGTTACTGCTCTATAGTCCAAACAACATTTATTTTTTTTAAGACTTGTAGTCTTTATTAATGGCTCATATGACTTGTATCATCAGACTCAAAAGAGGTGGTTTAAATAGATTTGCAATTTTTTTCTCTTTTTACTTTGCTTTTGAACTTTTACCCTGTTTCTCATTAAAGCGGAGATTCATTTTCACAATTTAAACACAAAAATATAATGAAAAAATGACAAACACCTATTATTTCGTCCACAAACTAGTCCAATGGAACCCACCCCACCTACTTCACCCACTCCAAGTACTGTTGGAGTTAATCTATTCAATGTTATTATCGCAATATTTTAAAAAAAAATCTTGGAAAATCTAATATTTTGTGCTTGAAAATCATAAAAGTATGATTGATCTGAGGCTAGACCCTGGTTTATGGGTTTGCGGAAATCTAACTGAGATATTATATTGTAAACTTAATTATTATTATTATTATAATATTAATTTAAAATTGATATATTAATAAACTTTAAATTTTGTCTTTTTATTTAAAATAAAAATTGTTTGCCGGCTTAGTAAAAAAGCCATTTTGTAATAATTTAAACTTGCATGTGTCACATTTGACCCACTATTTTTGCTAATGTCTAGTTGTTTATTATTAACTTAGCACACATCTTAATAATAATAAATAATATGGTGATAATTACTATAATACCCTTTAAAAAGATGAAATTTTATGCTTTAGAAAATGCATAGATATTGAATAGTATTTAACATGGAAGATAAAATAGACTCAAAAAGTACATTATTTCTAGATTTTTCAAATTGGATAAGTATTGTTAGATAATAATTTTTAGTATAGTGAAAAAGTAAAGATGGACGGAGGGAGAGGAAGTATTTACATAGCACAAGGTACCCAACAAATTTGAAGTGAAGAAATTAACATTTACTACATTTTTTCAAGAATCAAATGACTCAATCAAAACAAAGATAGTAAATAAGTAAATTATAAAACTCAAGCAACAACAACAACAACAAAAGAAAAACGCAACACAAGCTAAGTATATATACTTGAGAGAAGATAAGAGAAATACTTTTATTGTGAATCTTTTTTTTTTTTAACTTCATGCACCCGTTACACATGAAAACATTCTATGACTTGTGAATCTCACAAGTTGTTTATCCTTTTGAGTATAATAAACACTCTTTTCCGATGCGCGAACTGATTGCGCACGTCGATATTCTGGATAATTCTCTATCCCATAATCATAATCTTTACGAATAGCATATTCTGGATAAAAATCTTCAATATTATTAATAACGTTAGTTTCTGAGGAGAGGGATTCGTATTTGCGAAGAGTTTTGTTCCTTTTGAAGGTCTTGCATACTAATGGAATTAGACCTTCCATGACTATACAAGATTTGGAACTTGTTGAAAGAGAATTTGGAGAAGAGAGAATTGTATTACTTGTTGGATAGAGTTTAAAATATGATGTATGTTGGGTTTGGTTTGGTGGGTGAGTATATATGATGTAAAGTTTTCTTTCTTCAAATAAATAAATATCTCTATTTTTTTAGCATTTCTTTTCACTCAAAACATATTGGTCAGCACACGTAAATGTTTGTTTGACTTGAGTTAGAGAAAATCCAAAAGTTGGGTTTTCACGAGGGGTTTTTGGTATTTTCTTTCATTCTGGTTTAGTTTGATTTAATATTTTAATGTTGTAATTTTAAATTAAAATTATTTTAAATGTATCAAAATTTTATTTAATATTGTGACATTATACATGATTAAAAGTTAAAATTAAAATGTCATCAAAAGGAAAAAATATCATTCTTTTTAAAATAGAATAAAATAGGTCATTCTTTTTTAAATGGCCTTTTAAAAACATTTTTCATAATATTTTTTTCTAATAGTCAAAGAATATGAACTTTGAGAAACATTTTGAAACATATTTTATTGGGCAAATTACAGAAATTACATACTTTTAAGGCAAAATTATAATTTATTACTTAAAAGTTTATAATTATAAAAACTCCTCAAAACGGATACAATAATATAAGTGCTGATACATTAATCTAATGCCCGAGATACATTAATCTGATACACGAGATACACTAATCTGATGTGCGAGGTACGTTTTATACATGATACACTAATCTGATGCGTGAGATATATTATTTTGATACGCGAGATACACTAATCCAATGCGCAAGACACACTAATCTGATTCGCGAGGTACATTATTTCGATGCGCAAGACACAGTAATCTGATGTGCGAGGTACATTTTATACATGATACACTAATTTGATGCGCGAGATACATTAATGTGATTCACGAAAATGAGAAATTTTAGAAATTTGTAAAACTTATAGGGAATAATGGTAAGTAAAGTAAAAGGTGAGATTTCCGTAATTAATTCATATTTTATTTATATCATATTTTAGAAAACTTTGTAATTATAGTATTTTTTATATAGTTTTTAAAAATCTAAATTTTAATCTTAAGATATTGAATTAATCTAATGTAATTTAACTTTAAAAAATAATCCAATTGACTCTCAAGAAGTAAAACTTGACAACTATTTCAAAATAGAAGGATTATTATTTAGTCTGAGATGAATATAATCAACTTGACACTTAAAAAGTAAAACGTTACAACTATTTAAAAATGAAAGGGAGTATTATTTTATGAGATGCATGTAGTGCATAAAAATCAAGAGTAGGTCAAATATTTATGATGATAGAAGTGACAAATTCAATCAAAGTGACTTGTGAGTGAATACTCAAAAAAGAAAGTTATTTTTATTTATATAAAATTAAGTTAGGTGGATTTACTAAATAATTTCATATAACTGAGTGATCATTTGAAAAATTACTCACAATTTCAATTATATGATGGTCTTATATTTAATTTAATGAATTTAACTTCTACATAAAATAAATAAATTAAACTATCAAATCATTTCTGGGCTATTTCTTCTAAAGACTAGTCAATAAAAGTACTTTAATCCACATTTTTCTTTGTCCTGCTGGTTTCTGTCATATTGCACTATATAATAATCAAATTGCCACTCATGAACAAATAAGATATTGACTAGTGGAAAAACATTTCATTTTACATGAAATAAGAGGCAACGCATAAAATTCTAGAATATGTGACAAAGTATAACAACCTCCCAATAATCTTATTATTTAATACTTCCTTTATTTTAAAAAATGATTCATATTTCTTTTTGGCATATTACTTTTCATTTTTGACAAAACTTTAAATTTAATTTTTACATGATATATTTAAATCATAAAAATTAAACATATCATAAATTTAATTTAAAATTATAGTCTATAAATTAAAAAAAATATTTTTATTTTCTTAAACTCTGAGCAAGTCAAATCAGATTTTTTTTATTCTTTTGAACGAGAGAATAATAAAATAGAATCAAAACAGTCGAGTTTAACTACTCTATTGTTGGATTTATTTTAAATAACTTGTTGATTATTCTTCCTTGTATTTTATTAATTAAGTAAAATTTAACAATTATATCTGTCTTTTATTGACTTGGTTCTGTATTGTAATAGCCATCTTTTTCAAGGCCGGCTGAGGGCCACAACAATTATTTGACAACTTAATTTTTAGGAAACTCACTTTTTCCTAAGAATGAGTTTATATGTACTATTTTTTTAAAAAAAAAAAAGATAAAAAATCTATGTACTATTAAATTTGAAAAGAATTTTTTTTTAGGCAAAGCAAATCAATCTTTACTTTTTAATATGGGTACCTTGTAAATAATTGGAAAAATGAAACAACGTTTAGATAATTATATTGTTTTTTATATATAAAATTCTTGAAACCTTCATTAGATTTGCCTTAATTGATTTATTATTAATATAAAATATTATAATCTGACTAGTTTACCTTTTTTGATGTATTTATTTTATTAATTTTATAAATCAAGATATTAAAGTTAAAACCTAAATCGATAGAAATTGTGAACAACATCTTGAATTCTTCACCATATTAGACAAAATAATTGTTGTATAAATATTTTGATTTGTCATTAACACTTCGATGCAAAGATTTTAGGAAAGACAGAGTGAGAATGCTCATTGAGAGGTTTATTAATATTTATACATTTGTAATCAAATTACATGGTAAATTTATATTAGGTGTCTAAGGAGATGCTTTTTATTTATAAGAAAATCAATGACAAAACTCGTCATTTTAAAAAAAGATTTGTGGTTACCTTTTTGTTACCTCATTTATATCCTGAATACTTCCTACATCTAAAAAAAATAACCTAATTTAACTTGAATGGAGTTTAAGAAAAGAAAGAAATTTTTTAATTTTGTGATTCTAAATTAAAGTTATGTTAAATGTACCAAATGACTTTTAATCTTGTGGTTTTAAACATATCACGCAAAAAGTTAAAATTAAATTATTATAAAAAAAAAGAATCATTCTTTGTTTAAACATACTAAAAAAGAAATAAATACATTCTTTTTTAAACAGAGATAGAGAGAGTAATAACTAACATGGATCCACATTTTTCTGTGTTTTCTTAAACTTTTCCTTCATTGTTCTTGTTCTCTTATTTTTAGATCTTCTCAAGTATAATCAAATTTTATGCATTTTACAAAATTAATGTTGTCTATTGTCTACTTACAAAAAGTTTAAAATTTTATTGGGAAAATGCACAAGTACCCCTCAACTTATGTCTGAAATTTTAGAGACGCTTATACTTAACGTCCTATTACCCTTGAAGTTGCACTATAAGTAATTTTCTACTCCTTTTCGGCCTACGTGACACTAGCTTGAAAAAAAAGTCAACCAGTGTTGGACCCATAAGATAGTGTCAAGTAAGCCAAAGAGGGGTAGAAAATTATTAATAAAATAAGTTAAGGAAGTAATGGAACCTTAGTATAGTATAAGTATGTCTTTGAAATTTCAAGCATAGGTTAAGAAGGTACTTGTTCATTATCCCAAATTTAGTTTAGGTATCTATAGAGTCTAAGTTTTCTAAATGAAACTCTTCTTCTAGTGATAATATAATGGAAAAGAAAAAGTGAAGCAGTGCATTCTTTATGCTTCAAAATTTTCTTCTCATGGTTGAAGGACAATTTAACACTAAGGTAAGAAAAATCATATCTGCTTTCGAGTTAGAAAGAAGTGATTTAACGATAAATTTCTTTAATTCGAAGGGAATCATCCACCAAACTTCTTGTGTTTTTATCCCACAACAAAATGGTGTAGTTGAGAGGAAGCATAGAACACCTCTTGTAAATATCTAGAGCTCCATCTACAAAGACATGCCAATGCTGACCAGAAGTTCCAAACACAAGATATAAGATTTTGTTACAAGTTCAATATCTGCGGAGTTGCACTAAGAGAATGCGAATAATGAACTCTCCAAACACTTCATCAGATGAAGACAGCGAGTATTTATAGGGTATAATTTATAGCAACAACAAGCAGTACTTGAACTTAGAAGAGCAGCAACATTGCTTCTAAGAATCGATACAAATAATACAGATGAAGAATCAAATGTGATACAACTGAGTATTACAACTATGGGTCCAGTCAGAATCTGCAGATGAAACTAAACCACCACCTTCAGTCTGTATGGACTCTGCACATGGATTAGCTTCTGGAAGAGGAGACCTTAACTTTCCATTCCGAGAAAGCTCGTGTTTGTGCTCTACAAATTCAGGAGATTGAGAACCACTCTCAGGTATAAGATCATTTTCTCCATGGGGGCTAGATTCAACACCAACATTTGTCTTTACGTCAGTGTAACAGTAGCCCCCATTCTCATCATCTGATAAACATCTGCAGCAATCTAAATCATCAATCTTAAGAGTCTGACTCACTATCCCATCTCTCCATGAGATTCTCATTTGAGATTGTGATATATTTTCTAATGAGGAGTCAGACACCCAAGAAGAACTATTAAACTTAAAATGCAGATTAGGCGGATCTAAAGCTGACGGTTGAGTCATAGGTGATAAACTTGTTTTGTGAAGAAAATCTGCCACTGAATCAAGTTCATCCCCAACGTTGTCTCGATGATCACCTGGGCGTAACCATGAAAAGCCACCACACTTGCCTGAGCTCAAATCTGATTTGGGGGTTTGAATAACATTCCCACTGCTCAAAGAAGCCGTTGAGCACGGAGAATTTTCTCTAACAAGACTGCACGAACATTTCCACTCATCCGGGACTTCCACATCATGACAACAAGATATATCCAGGGGATAAGATGGAAACAAAGTCCTCCCCATCTCGTCAGACGATGGATCTTTAAGTTTAGTACTTTCAGGAGAGACCAAAACAATCCGAGCTTTTGCTCTGTTATGTACTGAATCAGAAGTACTCCCAGAACATATTGAAGTTGAATACGGCAACTCAGACGTGGCAGATCCATTCAACATCCTTAACTCGTTAACAGATTCACCCTCACAACAGACGTCATTATTCTCACGGCAAGGAGATAAAAGCCAATGCATAGAAGCCAATGCAGGCAAAGGAATCAAAGAATCTCTTCTAGACTTGTTAAGTACCTCATTCCTTCCAGCCCCCTCACGTTTCCTATCCTCTGAGCCACTGGCTTTTTCGCAATCTGACGAATCAATTAAGTTTCCTATTGTGAGAACACCTCTAGGCCTACACTTCCTTTTATCAGTAACACCAGAGAGAACATGACCAGCAGCATAACAAGGTGTTGCAGCTGAAAACAACCCAGTGGATAGCCCACATTGTATTTCAGGTGACACTGAAGCCTCAATGGGAGGTGTTTTTGTAGTATTACTAGTAGTATTTGAGTTCTCTACATTACAAGTATGATCTAAAGTTGCACAATCAATACCAGAACCAGATGCTAATTTACCAAGAGGTGTACAATTCTCAAAACTAGTCAAATTACAATCAAAATCAAAAAGCTGAATTTTCTCACCTGAGCCATTGCCTTCCACCTTTTGCTTCAAAATCTTGGGTTTAACCCCCAATCTAACAGACCCATATGACGATTTCTTCACAGGATTGCTCAGATTTGACTTTCGGGAGATGGGTTTCTTCCCAGATAGGAAAGGTGGGTTCTTTTTGGGTTTTTGCGTAATGGGTCTTGGTAAATCATTCTCGTTGGTGGATTTAGATCTCAAACATGTAGATTTAGGCACTGGATTTGAAATTTTCGAAGAAACTTTCGGTGTTTTGTGGAAATGCGTTCTGGAAGAAGAAGATGAAGAAGCAGACGAAGACGAAGAAGAAGAAGAAGAGATGAGAAAAGGAAGACGACCTCGAGGGGCTTCAATGGTGCTACTCTTACTTTTACATCTGGGAATAACATTCAGATCTTGCAAAGGGCTTCTCTTTTCATAACTCCATTTCTTATCCTTGAGCTTTTTCTCCATTTTTTTGATTTTGCAGCAATGAAAATAGCTGATTATCGTGTATATTGCGATGTGTATGAAGTAGTAAGGTAGGGCAAAAGATTGCAATGGCTGCGGTTCTCTGTATGGCTATGAAAATGGTGGATTTTCAAACTCAGAAAAAGAGGATTTGTTCTTTTCTGTAACGTCTACTATGTTTTTGTCAGTTTGTGACCACTGCCTTTTGGACTGGCCCATAAATTTCCTGGGCTGGACTCCATATTCTATATTTATCGTAAAAAGGACAATTTTCACATATAGCAAATTAAAAATTTATACTTATATGTTAAAGTAAAATTTATATAATTGTGTTTTCATAGCAAACATAGAAACTGTATAATTTGTTATACATATACAGTTGAAGCAAATTGTATAACACAAAGTGTATAAAACAAGAAAGAGAAAGATACTTGGGCAGAAAACTGTATAAAAACGAAATGTATAAAAGGAATTGTATTATTATAAGTGTATAGAACGATTATATACAATTTGAATTTGTATAAAATGAGAAAGAGAGAAAGACAAAAGAGACTTGATAAAGAATATACAATTGAATCGAATTGTATAAAACGAGAAAGAGAGAAATTAGATACAATTTGAAAATTGTATATGACGAGAAAGAGAGAAAGGCAAAAGAAATTGGGCAGGGGAGTACTTATTGTATAATCATAAGTGTATAAGACGAAAATATAAGTACTTGCATGTGTATATACAATTTTCTCACGCTTTATACAAATAGAAACGCAATTTATACATTTCGCTTCTGTTTGTATAAGTGAGAAAGGCGAGGGTGGCGAGCGAGATTTGGGAAAGTGGCGAGCGAGATCTGGAAGAGGGGACCAAAAATATATGTATTTATACAATTTTATCTGTTTTATACAATTAGAAACAATGTTTATACACTTGTGTGTTGTATAAAAAGTGAGAAAGCGAGCGACAGATTGAAGAGAGTGGCGAGCGAGATATTCGGGAGAGAGACGTCTGGCAATTTCTTGCAAATGTTTGCTATGGAGCACAATTAAATCAAACCCTAGCTACTCCATTTATTTTAGGTTATTAGTTTGCTATTATATATAATTTTTCCTTGTAAAAATTAGGCAAATCACATAGTATAACAGATAATTTTTTTTTATTTCTATTCTTTCAATAATTATTAAAAATATCTTTTTTTTAGTATTTTTTGGATACATAATATTGTAGACAGATATTTTAATTATTAACAATTGATACTTAAATTATTAAGTTGTTGTTATCAGTTTAAGCATTAAATAAGGAATTAATAGAAATTAATTGATTCCCACAAAACACGTGTACGTTTCTTTCTTCAACCAATTAGTCATAAACCTCTAACTAAATTATAATTTTTAAATTTTAAATTGTGAAATCTTCTTCACGTTCTTCGAAAAAAACATTAAAAGTTTGATTCAAACAATTTTGGAACGCAATTTTGTGAAGATCTGAAATGAATAATTTGATCTGTTAAGGCATTTTGGATCATGGAAAAGTGATATTAGATACGAGCGATACAGAAGTGATGTGACAGTGGTTGGAGAAAATATTTCATTCGTAAATCTTATTTCAACAATTGCAGCTGAATTGAGTATTGATGAATTGAAAAAAAAAACATTGAGATCAGATACATTGTTGATGGTAATTTGTCTCCATTATGTATTCGAAATGATATGGTGGTGAAATTGTACATAGGAATGAAGAAACATGAGGTAGAATTCGGTATATATTCACTATGCATTGATACATCGGATAAAAGTGATGAAGAAACACAAATTTTTGATGCAATAACCGGTGAAATTGTGTGTGTTGAAGGTGAAAAAAGGAACGCAAACATGTACTTTCTTCCCAAAAGATTCTTGATGCTTGCTTTTTAGAAGTATTTTTCTGCTTCATGTCTAATAATTCTCAAATTAGATACTTTAAGAGTACTTTTAGGTTACTATTTTATGATGTGATAAATGAAAAATGTTATGTTTTCAGTTCTGGTTACATTTTTTTATTCTTAATTTTTGATAAGTTAGTTTGGTATATATTATTGTGTGTCTGATACTTAATTGTTTGTAAATTTTGTATTGGATAGAATAATAGTATCAATACTTGTGATGTGTGTCAAAATTAAAAGAGACGACATGTAAAAAAAGGTATCATTTGAAGCAACGACATATCATATACATAATATCTTTTTTTGAAATTTTGTATCTAGTAATAATAAAGTATCGGGTATTCTGCAATTGAAAAAAATGATATTGATACTCAATATAAATAATAAGCTTTAATATGATACATAAAAATGTAAAATTGTATTTGATACATAATTCTAACTATTATAATCAGTCAAATTGATACTCAATAGAAACAATAAGGTTTAATATGATACATAAAAATGTGAAATTATACTTGATACATAATTCTAACTACATATTATAAATCGGTCAAATTAATACTTAATAGAAACAATAAACCAACTGATGAAACATTTATGTGTTTACCTCGAAAGGTAAATAAGTAATTTTCAAAGATTCAATGGTTCCATTACCAGATAAGAAATTGTCTTGCCATCTCGATACAAAAGAATGTTTTGACGGCCACGAAAAGAAAAAAAAAACTCAAGTGATAAGCCAACTGCGAGCAGAAACGTTGTGAACATTATAGACATGAAAGTCACAACACGCAATCTTGTACTTTCTTACCCAAAGTAAAGTGATACATTTTTTTCTTAGAAAAATATATTCAACTTCCAATATAGTGAAGTGTTACAGTTAAATATTAATAAATAGAAATTCGTTCAACTTTGTGTACATTTCTGCTGGAAAATAATTTAATCACACTGTTAAACTATTATATTTAAATCTGATAAAATATTTATAATATATATATATATATATATATATATATATATATATATATATATATATATATATATATTAATAATAATGTATATGATACATCATGATTTTGAAGGGATCGTATTTACTGTAACTTTATGTTAAGTATCACATATAAAAGGAAAGATAAAATAGTATATTTGATACATTAATTTATGTAATTGGTAGATGTTGAAATATACATTGTCGTGGTTAAATATAAAGTGTATCTTTAACTTAATAAATAACCTATTAAATGATAAAATTGTGTGATACTTAAATTTATAAAACTTATTTGTATCAGATAATTTTTAAAAGTATCCTATTTTGTATTATATACCACAGTCACTATAATTATAACCAAAAAATAAAGAAAAATATACATACCGAGATCAAAATTAAAATACATTAAAATTTAATTTAAAATAACAAAATTTTTAGAGAAATAACCAACTATCCAGAAATCAACCTCCTAAGATTGTTAATCCTAGATCATTTTCTTCAAAGATAACACACCACATAGCAAATGCAACAATTCTATCCTTTTTTGGAGGTCTTCCACATTCGCTTTAAAAGATGAAGTTTCATCCTTCTTCGATTTTGTCTTCTAAATATTATCATTCTTCATTATTAATGGATCCTACAAGCTTTTGGATCTATTTTAGGCCCAATCATCATCATCGGAATCATAATGAGTTGAATAGATCTATTTCATGAAAGTTCTCATCATCAAAACAAAATACACAAGGTATCATACTAAAAAGATGGAGCAGAATTCATATGTATAAGAAAATTGTAAATTAAAAACATTATTTTTTAAATAAAAAAACGAAATCTGAAGAATTGAAAATAAAAAAATTGATGAAGAAATAGTTCTACCTCTTTAGGAACTTGAAATTGATGAACTTGAGAGAGAATAGATTTGAAATTAAAAAATTGAGTGATTGATGTAACTGTTGATATATGAGAGTGATTTTAGGCGTAAAAATAGGAACAAAAACGTTGGATTGGAAGGGATGTAAATAATGTATATGGTAAATGAGAGAAAAGGAGAAAAAGAGGAATTTTTGAAATATTTTAAAAAGGTATGGAATTTTAGAAATTATGGAAAGAAAGATTGTGTAGTTAGGTAATTTTTTCATATTTATATGGGAAAGATTGTGAATTAATTTCCTTAACGTATACTAAATCAACATTATATATTGTATTGGTATATAATGTACTAAATTAATATATTCTGTGTTGGTATCATTAAGGTTTTTTGTTCTGAAATTTCAATGATACCACAACAATATACATATACTCTTATAGTATCACTCTTATAGTATCAATGACTAGTGAGTGATTTCTGAACAAAGACATTGAAATTTCATGTCAAGTTCAAACTTTCAGTTTTCTTCAATGTACATTTGTTTGAGCAAGTATGTAATAAAATGGAATCTGGTGTTGTACAACAATGTCTTATTTCTATTTGAAACCTTAAATAATGCCACTTTTTGTTATGTTTTTTTTTTAAATTATGGCGATTTGGTTTAAGATATTTGGACTTGAGGAGTTAAAATCATGTTTGTTTTCGCATGTTACCATGCTAGTGTGCAACTGTGTCACATGCCCCCTTTGATTGATAAGTTATTTGTGTTATTTGCAGCTTGTAAACTATCAAAAAACTTGTTGATAAATAATTGGCTTTAAAGGCTCATCTGTGACGGAAAAAATTGACTGACAAAGTACCAGAACAACAAAATTACATTGAGAATTACTTTTAGTGGTTGACAATGTATCGAAATAATAAAAATAATCAATAAAATTATATTAAAAATTACTTGCCAAAGTACCTAACTTATAACAGAAATTATAAATAACATAGGCACTAAACTATAGCCAAAATTAACATTACATGATACTAAATTCATATATATGCCAAACTAAAAATCAAAGTTTCCTAATAAAACATGTCACTAGAGCAACAAGCAAACCAAACAAACACAAGATGATCAATCTATATCACACCACATTTTTCCTCTACCGCTTTATTGTTAGTACATTCAATAGCAGTACAAACTTCAAAATCAACCACCTACTCGATCAACATGTTCTTTTCACATTAAGGATATTCATTTTTTCATTCAATAGTTGCACCATCATTAGCAACACTAACTTCAGAATGAGCTATCTTCTCGTTAAATAATTTCTCTTAATTTTGTTTTTGATCGCTTATGATATTCGTAGCTCTTGGTGTGTGTGTGTGTTGGGGGGGAGGGGTGTTTCATCATCCCATTCCCAAAAATTTACATGACTGGTTCTGTCCAAATATCACAAATTATTTGTGACAACCGGGGAGCACCCCCTAGAAGTAACCGGCGTCATCAACTTCGAAGAGGACTAAAACTAATCTCTTAGCATTCGCATTACATTTCATAGTTAAATTGTGGAAAATTTAAAACTTGTCATCTACTTCTACATTGAGGTTTACATAGACCTCTCTCTTACACATAATATATACATAGGGAGTTTACATAGACTCCTCGCATAGGAAGCACTACATAGGCTTCTACTTTTATTTTACATACATTTTATATAAAGATATTCTAATAAGAATTCCAGGATAAGTATCACATATAAACCATCTAAGTCGAATACAATATTCGGGCATAACCCTTACTTCATTATAACAAAGCACACATATAGGCATATACAACAACCGTCTTCAAATAAAAAAGGAAAAAATTAAATGTCTTTAAACTAGAACAACATCAGTAGCTAGATAGTGACATCGTCCTCGGAAGGTGAAGACCTACCGAACTTAGAGAATGAGAATCCAAGTTATCTTAAAAAGACCCTTATAGAAGCTCAACGGCTGGAACCTACATAAATGTAGAAACATAGAAATATGGGTTAGTACACACTTGTACTAAGTATGGGAATATGTACATAAAACATTTGAAATCATGCTAAAGAGGACATTTGTTCAAAACCATGCTAAGTTACTTTGAAAAGCCTTATGCACAATCAAGAACACTTATGATCCAATAATCACATATTCCTTAAGATAAAGTCATATGCAACACAAGATCAACATCATCAAGTAAAACCAAGTCAACATGTACCATTGAATAATTGAGTACATAACCAAACCAACTTCAACATCACGATATAACCACAAAACATATATAAGATGTTCATAACATTACAACATATACAAGACCCTTACTCATAACCCAACATCAAGTCCACAAGTGCAATGACCAAGTAAAGCCCTATAACGTTACTCAACCAATTAAACCCAACGAAGGACTTAATTTATGTCTAGACTCACATAACATAACATTAAGAGTATTCATCATCATATCTAGCAATATAGACCACTAGTATGTTCATAAATAAAACCAATATCATATAGGATCATCAACATGTAAAGTCAACATATGCATATCATTTTACATTATAAAACATAAGAACAACCTTCTAAGACTTCCCTCAAGGCCAACTAGTGCAATGTATACGTAGAGTCCCATACCTTTACCTAGACTAAGTCAAACCCCTTAGGTCACCCTAGTTAGTGTTCACTGATGTACCGTGGTTTCACGGTACTTTCAATGCCTTTTCCTTAAGTTTAGTGTGTGTCTAAAGCCTTTTTGTATTGATTTTTTATGTATTTTTCTATTTATTCTCAGGAAATCTGTCCAAAGGAGAACACGGAGATTTTGAGCTGAAATTGTATAAGTGACCACCTACAGACCCCATGATAGTCCGTCGTGACTATGACGGTCTGTAGGGTCAATCGTCGTGAGAATATAATGGCTGCTGAAGGAAGTTAGAGAATTCTTACCAAGTGTGGGACTACGAAATCTCACGACGGACCGTCATAGCCACGACGGTCCGTATTGCACATTCGTCAAGGCTAACAGAGAGTAGTCATAGTATCCAACTTCAAAAAATTCTAAGTGTCGTGGAACAAAGCCCCTCGACGGATCGTCGTGCTTGAAATGGTCCGTCACACCTGTCCATCGAGGGTTACAGAGAGTTGATGAAGAAAGCAGCAGAGATTTGTGCTAAGTATGGAACGACAGAAGCCACGACGGTCGTTCTTAGTCACGACGGTCGTTCTTAGTCATGACGGTCATTCTTAGTCACGACGGTCCATCACGAAGGTAGCCGACTCGGATGCGTTTTTGACAGATTTTTCATTAAATAGATTTCCCTCTTTTATTAGGTTTTGTTTTATTATAAATAGTTCCAAAAACCTCGTTTTTGAGGTTGGACCTTTGGATATTTTTTTCAGTTTTATTGTCTAAGTATTGAACTCTTGATTTTGGGATTTGACATTGCTTTTTCGGAATCGATCATTGGTGTTTTGTGATTTATTCAAGTAAATTTCTGGATTTTGTTCATTCTCATCAAAGTAAGTGCATGAATTCTTATATTATCAATATGAATTATGTGATTATTAGCATGGGTAACTAAACTCCATAACTAGGTTGTGGGAACCATGGGTAAATAACAAGGTAACACCTAGTTAAAATAACAATTCTAGAATAGTGTCTTGCATGCATTGATAATTCTTTTACTTAGAAGTCTTTTTAACGGTGGCCAACGTTAGAATTCGCCTTATTGCTACTTGCCGGACCAAGGAGGTAGATAGTAGGAAAAGAATTATCAACATAGATTTAGTGTATACTATCTAATAGGCTAGTGTTGGTTGGTAAGAGGTAACAACTTAGTCAAACATCGAATATGATGCTTATTATGAGGTATAGATAAGGTTTGGTAAAGCAACACACGTAGCCAGACCAAGGTGCGGAATGAAATTCTCTAGATGTCGAACCAATGATTTAGAGATACCTAACTTATCACTTTGCATGCAAGATACTAGGAAAGGATTGTTATAGCTAGAATTACCGAGTTAGGAGCCTGTGGGGAACACTTACACCCTACTTACTCTCATTACTTGATTAAAACTCTAACACTTGAACCTGTCACTTGTTTACTTTAATTTAGCTAATTGCTTTCATTAATCAAAAACCCCTTTTTGTTATTTGTTTTTGGAAAATAATTGACTAAATAGAAGTAATAAGATAATAAAGTTAAGTCTGAACCATTTTTCCTTGTGGGAACGATTCCAACCTCACTAGTTGGGTTCTTTACTTGATATGACCGCTCTTACTTTCAAGAAGTAAATTTGAGCATATCATTCACATTATTACTTCATTTTACTTTCAAAACACTTGCCTTAACCGACATAGAACACATGAGCTAAATGTGAAATTCGGTGTCATGAAACCCTACATTGAAAGAAGGTGGAATAATTGCCAAGGTAGTACCAAAATCTGAACATGACATTCTAGGTGGATCCACTAGCTAGTATTCCTATGGGGGTAACATAGTTCAAGAACTAGGAGATGTACGTGGGACCCTCTTTATGCACATTGCATTGTAGTCTCCAATATCATGAGTACTATAGTGAACCTACCTTCCCACCTTAGGAAGGGATACATCTCACATCTAGTTCACTCGGTGCTAAGCTAGAGCCCTTTTTTGAAATGTGTTTAAGCTTTTATTAATCATCATAGCTTAGTATAGGTCATAGAAGACTAACCCCTTGTGGATTCATATCATTAACTCATTAGGAATCGCATGAGAATGTCCTTTAATTACAACCCTTATATGTGATATCAACACATTATCATCATTATATCATTAGATAGCACATAGGCAATTCATAACTAATCTTATATCATTTTATCTTAAACATAATCTCACATCTTCACATAATCAAGACATTTCAATTGCATCATCATACCAATACCTACTTAATATAATCATAAGACATGCTTCAATTGAACTTCATCGCCAAGTACAAGTCATCACAATTGAAGTAAAGGTTCAAGATCATAAAGCCTTAGCAATTCTCCTTCAACAAGCCATCATTATTGGTCTTACCCTCAACCAATTCAATTTCATCCATCAATAGGTGTAATAAAATCATTAAATATTAATTAACACAAGAACTAACTCGATTGCATCAATACTAATCAATTCAACATGAGTTCATAACCTAGGGTTAGAGAATTTGGGTCAATGCATGATCTATTCCACCTACTAGGTTAATTCATCAAGAACTATCACAATTGAACAATAATACATCATAATATAATCATGATTATCAAAACAAACCGTAAACAATACAATTTAGAAGATCAATTTCGATTAGGAAGAAATCCATATAAAATTCATCTTTTTGAAATCAATTTTGAAAGAACCCTTTGGGGAAAGGAATTCCAAAAGTAAAGGTTCTCATACCTTGTTAATACTTGAATAATAATGGAGAAAAGTGACTTTTTTGCTGCCCTAGAACCCTTAGACCTTGGTCTTCTATGGAGTCTTCTTTGAGAGACAAAGTAGAGAGAAGGAAGAGCAATTTGGGTTTAAAAATTTATGAAGTGTTAAGTTGAGTTTAAGCTTAGGGTAGTTTATATAATCATTTAATTAACTTAATTAACCACCCTTTAACCCCTAATTATATCCCTAACTAATTAACTAATTATATGAAGTCACTTAAACTTAACAGTGAGAACTCAGGAAAGACCTACGAGACCACAATCGACGGTCCATAGGTCAACCTACTACCCCTCCCCCGTCCGTCCTGCACATTCGTAGCTTAGTTCAAAGAGTTTTCAAATTGTACATTTTAGAAAAATGGCTAAGTGTTGGTTGACGGAGGCATCGATGCCCCCTCGATTGTCCTACGCCTCGTCGCCTACAACCGTAGGTGGACACTGTCTTGTGACAACTTTTTGGCCAAAATGGAAGTGTCCGCCTCAAGGACCCTTTGGATGGTCCTTGGAGAGTCATACCCGGACTTTTCAGCCAAAAATATGTTCTAATACTAGTTTGGCACATTTCCATCAAATTTCAACTCTTAAAACCTTGTGAAATAGGCTAAGGCACACTAGCACCTCTTTCACTAGTCTCCGGACGTCATGGATGTTTCTTGACGCCTTGACTCTAAAACTTCCTACATGACTCATAAACATTATTTTTTTTACCTTAAAACAATATTACAAACCTAAGTCACTCATGTGAGGCTCTAGATTAGGTCTTGGACTTTTGGAGTGTTGCATTACTCAAATATCGAAATTCATTAAAATATGGAAGAAATAAAACTCAAACATGAAACTTACCTTGGGCACAAAACATTTTATACATGGTCTACCAACATTGCTTGGTATTCACGCCGTGAATCGACTGACTTCAAGATTAAAATAACACCTCCTCTTTGAACTAGAAGAGACATTCGACCCCTCAGACATTGTTAGACGATAAATTCATTGAAGAAGATGATTATGGAAGAATTAATTTTGTGGGTTAAGGAATGTGTTAGAACTCATTCAATCACCTAAGAAGTGAAAGAGGGTCGAGAAGGATCTTAAGGCTTTTTGGATTGAAAAAGCGAATGAAAGAATTGGGTGGGTCTTTACTTGGGTGGTTTATTTTAATTCAATTTTGTTCAGAATTTTATTTATTTTTATAAAAAATAATGACGCGGCTGAATTATAATTAATCACGTGTAAAAATGGGTTTGCAAAACCACTGATAAAAATAACGTCTAAACGAGCTTTCCTTGAACAATAACAACATAGATGAACCAAACTTTTAACGAATTATATAAATGAGCCTTTTCTAAAAATTAGATGGCATATTCTAACTTTTTCTCATTATAAAATATATTTTCTCTCACCATATATTTATAATTCCTTAAATATTATATATGTATATATATAAAAAGAGAACCTTAGGCTCGCTTATGTAGTGCCACCACAAATCATGATTTTCTTTTCATTTATTATTTCAAAAATTAGTCATCCCTTTCTTGAAAAGTTGTGACTTAAATGAAAAATTGCAACTTTATGAAAAGTTATAACTTTAATGAAGACTTGCGACTATTATAAAAAGTTGTGACTTTTATGAAAAATTATGACTTTTATGAAAAATTGTGACTTTAATGAAGAGTTACAACTTATATCAAAATTTGTGATTTTTGTTAAAGGTTGTGACCTTTATGAATTGGTGTGACCTTTCCGAAGGGTTGCAACTTTTCTAAATAGTTGCAACCTTTCCGATAATGCACATCATTTGTTGTATATAAATAGATGAATTTTCTCTCATTTCAAAGTAAAGAAAAATCTGAACTACTACTTCTCTTCTTCTTTTGCACAATTAAATATTCATTTACTTTGCTCCTGTTGAGTTTCTAACTGATACCCTTGCTTATGTTACATATCATGGTATGTATTTTTACACTCATTAATAATTTATGGTTATGCTATTAAGGATAAATGATAAGATAAATTTTTTATTTTAATTTACATTATTAATGTTTTTTTACTATGTAGTATATGTTTTAATGACAGATATGTTTAAAGTTCCAGTGTTATTTTATAAACTAGGCAAATAATCCGTGCTTCCCACGGGACTGAACTATTTTATTAGTCTTACATATTATCATTAGGTAATATTTGTATTTTCGATACATAATTGGCAAAAATATTTTATCTTAAGGCAAAGCGTTTCTCTGAAATCTTAAAGTGCTATATTTTTTTTAAAAAAAAATTCGTCATACAAAAATTATAAGTCATAGATAAATTTTAAGTATTAGTAAGAAGTCTAAGAAAATCTCCCTTGAAATAGTTGGTAAGATGTATTGAAAAATTATAAATTCTAAGAAGTCATAAATAACAACATTAGAAGTAAAAAAAAAGAAACCAGAAAATATTGAAATACAACACTCCAAAGTAAAGTGGAACTTCACGTCCATACGAGATCATAATTAATTAAATTCAAACAGACGATCTTGAACTCCTTTTTTATGAACCTTAATCAATCTCCTGTTTATTATTGTATGTGTTAGTGAAAAAACTTACAAGATAATAAAATTGCAAGATTACAATTGAAAATAAAATGAAGAAAGTAATCTCTTCAGGCTGAGGCGCGGATATCTCGCTCTCTTTAAGGAGATTCAAGCCCACTGCAGCAGATGTTTTCACCGGTCCAGCAGTAGTCCTCTTTGACTTGTCCCCTCCAGGAGACAACAGCCTTCACAAAGTATAACTCAACAACTCTGGACAAGAGTTGAGTCCAAAGCTTCACAAAAAAGAACACCTCCCTTCAACTAATAAGAACTCTCTTTTAGACTAACTCTTTCACTCTTTGTTTTCTCTTATGAATTGTGTGTCTATAAAACCAAATGAAGACTACCACTATTTATACTACAAGAAGTCTTCCTAGCAATGAATAGGAAGATAATGGAGGTAGTAAATAGTGAAGATAATGGCCTTAGGAGTTACATAGGTTACAATGGGAGTTACATAGGTTACATAAGTTACAATGGGAGTTACATAGGTCACAAAGGTTACAATGGGAGTTACATAGGTTACATAGAGTAATGGAGGAATTAAGAATGAAATACATTGATGGATAACCAATGCTAATGGATGATGTAGAAGTCATCCATTCCAATGTTCATTCTTATAACTCCAAAATAAAGCAATTTAATATGTTAAATATTAATATTAAAATGCTAATAACCTAACAATCCCCCACTCATTTTAATATTTAGATAAGAGAGTATATCAGTTGAAGGAAGACTACTATGCATAATGAAGGTGTGCTCTGCATTGAACCTCCACTTAGTGAAACAGTAACTTTTACTCCAGAGTCGTAGTGCTCTCAGACTTGAACTATGACTGCTTAAGGGAAATAAAATATCACTGCTCACACATAATAATCAAGGTGTTGACATGAGCTTTAACAGCCAGAACGTTATGGCCATGTGTTATCCCGGTTTCATGAGTGCATTTGAGAATAAGCCCCATTCTCATAGGAAGCGACTCACTTCCACACATCACATAGGTGAAATCTGTCGAGAGTGCTCTTGTAAGATTAACACTCCACCCATACGGGCTACAGATATTCATTAAGAGTTTTATCAACTCAACCCTCACAAACTACAGGAAATAATGCACTCACATCATAGGGAGGGAAAAAAATAGTGCATTTTTCACAACAAGTCATCATATGATTAGTTTTTCCCTTTGAACCTGGTTATAGGATCTCTAGTCCCCAGGTTGGGTTTCCTCATATATGACTCAAGGATTTTTAGGCTTCAATCCCATCCCCCTCGATGTGCTCCAGACCTTTTCTCTCGTTAAGGCCTTTGTAAGAGGATCTGCAAGATTATCACAAGATTTGACATAATCAACATTAATGGTACCATTTGTCAAATACGATCTTACATTACTGTGTTTCCTCCTTATAGGTCTGGATTTACCGTTGTAATAACGGTTTTGAACTCTACCAATTGCAGCGGTGCTATCACTATGAATTAAAATAGGAGGAATTGGTTTTTCAAAATAAGGAATTTGAAACAATAAATCTCTTAACTAGTTCGCTTCCTCACTAGCTGAAGCTAAAGCAATTAGTTCAGCCTCCATGGTAGAGTTAACAATTATAGTTTGCTTTTTTGATCTCCAACAAACAGCACCACCACCTAAAGTAAATACATAACCACTTGTAGAACAAGAATAACTTGACAAAGTGTTCCAATCCGCATCACAAAAGCCTTCAAGTACAGCAGGATATTTTTTATAGAACAAACCACAATTTTTCTTTCCAATTAAATATCTCATAACTCTTGTTATTGCATGCCAATGTTCATTACATGGCTTGCTTGTAAACCTGCCAAGTACTCCTACTGCATATGCAATATCAGGCCTAGTGCAATCAGTCACATATCTCAAACTTTCGATTATACTAGCATATTCCTTTTGATTTATTACATCATTTTCACTTTCAACAGGAAATAAGTGAACACTTGAATCAAAAGGAGTAGCAACATGCTTGCAATCATGAAAGTTATATTTTTTCAAAATTTGCTCAACATAATGTGACTGGTCAAGGAGAATCCCCTCACATGTTCTTGTTATTTTACTATTCCAAGAATAAAATTTGCCTCACCAAGATCTTTCATATCAAAATGGCTTCTAAGAACATTTTTAGCTTCATCAATAACATTCATGTTAGAGCCAAAGATCAACAAATCATCAACATATAGGCAAATGATCACATGTGAATTATTCCAAGATTTATGATATATGAACTTATCACAATCATTTGTTTTAAAACCATTTTCAATCATGCAGGAATCAAACTTTTCATGCCATTACTTTGGTGCCTGTTTCAAGCCATATAGGGATTTAGTAAGTTTACATACTTTGCTTTCTTGGCCTGCTTCAATAAAACACTCGGGTTGGTCCATATAAATTTCTTCATTTAGGTCTCCATTTAGAAAAGCAGTTTTTACATCCATTTGATGAATTTGCAAATCAAAAATTGCAGCCATAGCAACTAAAAGTCTAGTGGATGTAATTCTTGTTACCGGAGAAAAAGTATCAAAAAATTCTAGGCCTTCTAGTTGTTTAAAACCTTTTGCAACTAGCCTAGCTTTATATTTATCAATAGATCCATCCGGTTTCAATTTTTTCCGTAAGACCCATTTACAACCAATTGTTTTACAACCCGGTGGTAAATCAACTAACATCCAAGTTTTATTAGAAATTAGAGATTCCATTTCATCATTTACAGCCTCTTTCCAAAAAATAGAATCATGTGAAGATAATGCTTCTTTCAAAGTTAGAGGGTCATTTTCAACATTAAACACATAAAAATCAGGACCAAAATCTTTTTCTACTCTAGCTCTTTTACTTCTTCGTAACTCAAAACCAACAACTTCTTTATTTTTCAAAGTTGAAGTAGAAGAACTAGGTAGTGACAAAATATTTTGTTCAATCCTTTGACCCCCACTATTTTTAGTATCAAAAGGAAATTTATTTTCATGAAAAATAGCATCACCAGATTCTATTACGATATTATCTTCAAGATTAAAAAATCTATAGGCTGTACTATTTGAAGCATAACCAAGAAAAGCACAAGTAGTAACTTTCTTACCCAACTTTGTAATCTTGGGATCCATTAGCCTCACAAAGGCTAGACAACCCCAAACTCTTAGATATCCCAAACTTGGCTTGTAACCTTTCCACAATTCAAAAGGTGTCAATTTAGACTTTTTATGAGGCACACGATTCAACACATAACAAGCAGTTAAGATAGCTTCACCCCAAAAATTTAAAGGTGCATGTGACTCAATAAGCATGGCATTAGTCAATTCAACCAAAGTTCTATTTTTCCTTTCTGCTAATCCATTAGACGAAGGAGAGTAAGGAGGAGTAGTTTCATGAATTATTCCCAATGATCTAACAAAAGAATTAAACTCATTTGATTCATATTCACGGCCTCTATCACTTCTAATTCTTTTTATTTTTCTTCAAAACTAATTTTCAACCTCATTGAGATAAGTTTTGAAATTTTCAAAAGCATCACTTTTATTTTTCATCAAGTAAACATATGTAAACTTAGAAAAATCATCAATGAAAGTGCTAAAATATCTATTACCTCCACGAGTTAGAATTTCACCAAGTTCACAAATACCAGTATGAACTAATTCTAACAAATCAATTTTTCTTTCAACTTGAAAATGAAGCCTTTTAGTGATCTTGGCTTTACTACAAGCCTCACACTTTTCAAAATTTTTTTTAACCATTGGGATTAATCCTAAACTACTCATGATTCCAACATAACGATCATTAATATGACATAAACGAGCATGCCAAAAATTAGTGGAAGAAAGCATATAAACAGAAGTAGAAGTTTTATTAATTTCAACATTCAACTTAAACATCCCATCACATGCATACCCCTTCCCCACAAAAATACATTTCTTCACTATTACATATTGATCAGATTCAATAATCTGTTTAAAGCCTGCTTTATTAAGAAGAAAACTAGACATCAAATTTTTTCTCATAGAAGGAGTATAAAGTACATCTTTCAATGTTAATATCCTTCCATAAGTAAAACACAATTCAACATCTCCCTTTCCAAGCACTTGAGTAGTGTGAGCATCACCAAGCATGATGGTTTTAGGCTCCTCAAAATGAGTATATTTTTAAACCAGTCTTTGTCATAACAGACATGACGGTTTGCACTAGAATCAGCCCACCATCCATCAACATTCTCAACCATGTTTATGTCGGTAATTACCGCCACAAAATGTTCTTCGGTAACGTTTGCCTGAGGGTTAGGACCACATTTCCGGAATCTGCAAAATCGAGCAATATGCCCACTCTTGCCACAAACAAAGCATGGTCCCTTTTCTTGAACTTGTTGATTTTGTGCTTGGTGATTTTCACCATTATTTTTCTTGGGAGGTCTACCATTATTTTTCTTGAATTTTTTCTTATTAGGCTTTAAAGAAGTATTTTTGTGAGTTTCGGGATTAGCATTATTCGAAGTAATTAAATTTACCTTTGATGTGATGTTGTTCTCTTCTGTTTGTAAAAGTGCATCTTGGCCTTTTGCTTCTTCTTCCATGCGGATTTTCATTATCAAGGGTTCAAGAGAGGTCTCCTTTTGTTTGTGGCACATAGTTTTTTGAAATTCCTTCCAAGAAGGTGGAAGTTTATCCACTATGCCACAAACAATAAGGTTATCTCCAATTTTAGCCTCTTCGGACCTAAGCTCTCCAACAATCATGATGAAGTCTTGAACTTGATCTACCACTGATTTGTTGTCCAGCATTTGGAAACGAAAAAATCTACTAGCTGCATATTTTTTCGCTCCAACCTCTTCGGTATCATACTTACTCTGCAATGCCTTCCAAATTTTCTTTGCACTAGAGTAAGTTCTATCATAATAATCATAAAAATTATCAGATAGACAATTAAGAAGATAATACCGACACTTATAGGAATCACCATCGTACTTTTCCATTTTCTCTAGATGAGAAATAGTTTCATCATCATTCATAGTGGTGATGTCTTCTTTATTTGGATTCTTCTCGGTTAAAACGTAAGAAACATTGAGAAGACTTAAGTAGAAAAGTACTTTACCCTTCCATCTCTTGAAATGGTTATCATTGAACCGAAATGGCTTGTTAAGATCTCTCATCTTGACATCCGCGGTTTTTTTCAATTGTAGCCATCTTTGAATCTCCTTAAAATTGTTAGTGAAAAAACTTACAAGATAATAAAATTGCAAGATTACAATTGAAAATAAAATGAAGAAAGTAATCTCTTCAGGCTGAGGCGCAGATATCTCGCTCTCTTTAAGGAGATTCAAGCCCACTGCAACAAATGTTTTCACCGGTCCAGCAGTAGTCCTCTTTGACTTGTCCCCTCCAGGATACAACAGCCTTCACAAAGTATAACTCAACAACTCTGGACAAGAGTTGAGTCCAAAGCTCCACAAAAAAAAACACCTCCCTTCAACTAATAAGAACTCTCTTTTAGACTAACTCTTTCACTCTTTGTTTTCTCTTATGAATTGTGTGTCTATAAAACCAAATGAAGACTACCACTATTTATACTACAAGAAGTCTTCCTAGCAATGAATAGGAAGATAATGGAGGTAGTAAATAGTGAAGATAATGGCCTTAGGAGTTACATAGGTTACAATGGGAGTTACATAGGTTACATAAGTTACAATGGGAGTTATATAGGTTACAAAGGTTACAATGGGAGTTACATAGGTTACAAAGAGTAATGGAGGAATTAAGAATGAAATACATTGACGGATAACCAATGCTAATGGATGATGTAGAAGTCATTCATTCCAATGTTCATTCTTATAACCCAAAATAAAGCAATTTAATATGTTAAATATTAATATTAAAATGCTAATAACCTAACAGTATGTCATATCAAGTATATGGTAAATATGACCCTAAAATTGTTATTATCATAAATGTTTTTTGGCAATGTCTCAAAATAGTCATTACTATTTTTAAGATTTCATATCACCGGCCCAACTTATTTGATATAAAATATTTTTATTGTTATAGTTATAGTACGTAGTTACAAAAAATTAATGCAATTACTAACCAAGTAGTAGGTGACATCTGAATGTTCTCAACGGGATATACTAAACAAAATTTTTGACACATAGCATATTAAAATCTCACAACATAATTTTGTGAGCACTTGAACACACAAATATCCAAGAATAATAATAAAGATGGCCTCACTTTCCTAACAATCAAGAAGAAAAATGCATGTGCTTAATATATTTTTCAAAAAGATAGTCTTTTGAATAGTATCCAAGTTTACAATTCACAAATTTAATGGAAAGAATTCAGAATGAGTTATTACTTCTTAATCAAAAATTAAAAAAAATTATCAAAAGAATGAGTCATAACTACAAAAAATGATATCTAATGATAATTAATAGCTTAATTATCATTAAATATGTATTTTCACATGCAATTGGTACTCTATATAAATGTCCCTGAAGTCTATAACAACATTGAATTCAATGACAATTAATTAATGTCATTAAAGGTTGTAGCACTTTTTGTGTTGCCGATAAAAAATATTTTTATCGTTGTGTATTTTGGACATTTGTTAGTTTCACGAAAACTTGATCTCTTATTATGGTGAAAATAGAAGAGAAAAAGAAGTTGGACAAATTAGTTAACTTGCAATAAATGATGTGGACAAATTTTCTCTATACAAATATTCTAGCAATAATGCAATGACATACAAAATGTTTGTACCTAAGAAAAAACAATCAAAATAATATACTAACTGTGGCAAGCAAGAGTGTAATCATTTTGGTTCTTTTAACAAACTTCATCGTTGGTTCCGTATTAGTTATCAAATATTTGAAAGGCAAAGAAAAAGATCTACCGTGGCCTTATGTTGGCATGGGATTTGAGTTACAAGCAGGTCATTCTTGAAGCAGATTTTATTGTTGTGCGCTATCAAATATAGCACAACCCACTAACAATTTTCTCAAAAGTACATGAAGAAACTCTGTAAAAGGGGAAAAAAGAGAAGATAAATTTTTAATCTTCCTCATTGAAATTTTTTAGATAATTAAAAAAAAAGTCATCAAATAGCAAAAAAGAAGTTGCAATCGATACATGAATTACTATGATTTATACTAAAAAATTCAGCTTCATGAAATAGGAGGAAGAAAACTTTGAGAAATGAAACACTTTATACGAAGCATAATTAAGAATTCAAAAAAACATACAAATAATAATGAAAAAAAATAAAAGATTTGTTTACTTAAGATGAATTCAACCATCAATCATTTCAATAGCGTTATGAGTTGTACACTAAGAGGTCCGAGAGTCGTAATATCGCATTGCAATTGAAATCAATTTGCTTTGTTTATATGAGCTGACACTTTAACATATCTATAAAAAGGTCACCAAAATAGGGGGAAAAATTACCATAGTTAGATGAATAACTATGACTTATAGTAAATATTAAACTCCATGAAAACTTTCAAGAATGAAACAAATTTCATAAAACTCAATTATTGTATTTGAATTTGACTACCCTATAGTGGAAAAAAAACCCTACAAATTACAGTGACTGAAAATTCCTCTATTTATATAGACAACATAAGATAGTGTGAACAAATATTTATTGTGTCTTTTCGGAAAGGGAACGACTCTTTAAAAAACTTACAACCCTTCAAAAAGGTCACTACATTTCATAAAAATCGTAGCTCTACATAAAAGTCACAACTCTTCAAAAAAGTTATAACTTTTCATAAAAGTCACAACTTTTAATGAAAGTCACAACTTTTCATGAAGGTCATAAATTTCATGAAAAGGGAAGACTAATTTTAGAAATAAATAAATAAATTTAAAAGGGAGTTCTTGTTTCTGCTAGCGCTGCATAGACGGGCCTAAGGTTCTCTTTTATATGAATATATGATTCCATGATATTAAATGAGAACTAGATCAAAATCATTCTCAACGAGTCCATAAGTGATCCCATTTTTTAGTTATATAAATAATTAAATAATTTTTTTTAAAAAAAAAACAGTAAATGACAATTTTATCCAACTCTCAATCAAAGATTCCATACATAGAAGATGCAGAGAATTGAGCATTTTTAGTTTGTATATATCAAAAAAAGTTTCCACCTTCCTCTTCATTCATCAATCATCATCATCCCGATCCCAGATCCATTCAACTTCCAATTCAGATTCACAAAATGGCTACAGAACCCAAGAAGATCATCATTGACACTGATCCTGGAATTGGTATCTTCTATTTACTAACATAGTAGAATGAAAGATTTCAATATACCCAATTTTTTAGTTGGCGTTGTTTCTTACTTACTTTATTATAGTGGAATTTGTCAAAATTTATCTGGGTTTTCGTTTTTTCTCTGAATTCTGCATTCCATTTCCTATAGAAACTCTTTTCAGTTGAATTAAGCTTTCCAAGATTACATTTTTGTGAATTTTATTGTTGAGTTAATTGAACTATTATGAATATTCTCAGATGATGCAATGGCGATATTTGTGGCATTGGAATCTCCTGAAGTTGAGGTGATCGGGCTTACAACGATATATGGAAATGTCTACACAACTCTAGCTACCAGAAATGCTTTACATCTGGTGAATTTCTCATTTTCTTGGATAATTGCTAAATGTTTGTGCCTTGTTTTTTTTGTTGCAAGTGTAAATTTTGAAAGGTAAAAGACTAATGACTTAGCTTTGCTCCTTAGTTGGGCTATTGTGGTGGTGTATCTGGTATCTGCTTTGCTCATAGTTATTGATTTGAGGTCTTAAATGATTCAGTTGGATATAGCTGGGAGGACAGATATTCCGGTGGCTGAAGGCTCTCATGTTACAATCACTGTATGTAATCCTGCTCTGTTGCTCATTTTAACTGCCTTAGCTATTCTGTACTCCGAGCTTTTTAGTTATTATTGTCATTAGTTTACTTGTTAAAGGGGACTCAAGTCTTTGGCTCTACTGTGGTGTTTCATGTTTGGTTTTGTTATGATGATCCACACTAGATATACCTTGGTACATACTCTGTCTCTCTATTTCTTTCCCCCCTTTCCTTTTGCTTCCCAGGTGAAACTTTGTTGATGAAAATAATAAGAGAAAAGGAATAAGAGGAAAAATTAAACAATATTGTAGTACCCTTTCCCAGAAAAGAAAAATGTCGAAAGCAAGGACATTGAACTTTTTTTTTTAAGTTACAAAGACATTGAGCTTGTTTATCATGGGACATGTATGTGGTTCTGAGAAGAAAAGTAAAAGAAATAGTTCTAGACTGGTTCTTTCGAATGTTCAGATCTAGGACCAAAGCTAAAAGAAGGAATAAGTGAAGGCAGAGTTTGGTATTAGAAACACTTGGTAGTTAGGA
Organism: Solanum chilense; assembly: GCA_032847665.1. Taxonomy (NCBI): domain Eukaryota; kingdom Viridiplantae; phylum Streptophyta; class Magnoliopsida; order Solanales; family Solanaceae; genus Solanum; species Solanum chilense. Next base: position 10,377,852 of record CM064974.1, read on the forward strand.
ATGTAACTATAGCCAGGAAAAGTAAAGAAAGGGGGAAGACAGATGAACAATGAAAATGTGTGACACACTTTGGTATCATTTGGGGCATGCAAAAATTATTTTTCCATGCTGTTAGCGAAAAAGATGCACAGAACATTGAGGTGTCTTTCTTTCCTTTGCAATGCTTTCAGTTGCTTTAATCAAAGGATCACTACTTTTTGGACTCCTCCACTGCAGCCATACAAACAATTTTGGGACCTCTTCCTTAATTGTAGTAGAATAAATTGGTGAATTTCATACAGTATGAGAGGCTTGCTGAAATGTTTGTTGAAACAAGAAAGTCATAAAAATTTGAAGAAAATCTGGCACACCATCCCTCTGTTTGCATCTTTTAGGCTATCTGGTTAGAAAGAAATGAATGATGTTTTTGAAACTCAGAAAAGTCATGTCTTCTGTAAACAATAGATGTCTTCAGAATTAATGTTTTGGTGTAGGAGACATGGTAGATGATATTTCTCAGTAATTGGAGTTCATTGAGTCTTTGAGAATATATCAGCTTTTCTGCGTTTTTTTCTTGTAATTTTTAGTTCCTCCTTAGTGCTTTTCGGTCATACCAACTTGCAGTGTTCCCCAGCCATGATGACCATATATAATAATGCATTTTATCTTGTCATCGATGTAAGGGTACTTTTGCTGAACCATCATGTATCCTTCTGTCTCTCTTGTTCAGTAATATTTTGTGTTCATCAGTCTTTAAAACTTTCATGTGATTGTGTCAAATATGATTAACCATGTTAGAGAATTGCTTTTGCGGCAGCCTGAGCCTAGTTGTATAACAAGTGGTATTAGAGTATGTAGTTAAACTACAGTTGGTAATCCAGTTATTCCAGAGAATGATTTTGATAAGTTCTATGTTGTCAAACCATTTGGTTGAAATAGGCGGGGACAACCAGGGAGGTGCTTTAAGGGAGGGGCTAACACAACTTATAGAATAAAAGAGAAATAAGTCATTGACATATGTATGGAAAACATGTTTTCAAATCTTTAAATTTATAGTATATGATCATTGATTTTTGATAAAGCAGCAGAAGAATGTCACCGGTCACAGCCGAATACTTCGATGGAAAAACTAATAATCAACAAAATGAATATATTCTATGCTAAGTACTTCTATTATCATGTTTAATTTGCGGTCTTTCATTAATTTAAAACTGTAAATAGCAATTAATAGTGCATTAAATTGATTAGTACTTCTAGCAAATTTGCCATAGTGATAAAGGTAGGAGAACAAAGAGGAAAAGAAGAAATAGGCTGGGAAACCTAGCATAATGGATGGCTGAATAAAAGAGGTAAAAGTGAAGTGAATCGAGCATATGAGCTTTTTTTAGTGATATATGGTATTTACTTAAAAAGAGTCCGTAATTTTCTTTTGGGAGGAGCAAGGAGCACGAGGAATTGGCTTATTATCTTTATTTTTTTGTACACAAAGCATACCTTAACTAATGTGGAGAGGTGAAGGAGGGCAATGGCCTAGCCACCCCCCTTCACTTCCACCATGTCGATGATGACTTTACTATGGCAAACTGGAGTGCAAGATATTGTGGTGCAGCAGAGTTAGGCAGAAGCTTTGAGTGGAAAGAAGCCAACAGAGATCAAATTTGGCAAAAGGGAAGATATGGTAGTGTGCTAGCACACAATTTATATCCAGTAGTGGATTTTCTATTATCAAAGTCACCGCCACATTAACATTTGTATAGCCCTTCAAGATTGGATTTGATCCTCAAAACACAGGTATTCATCTAAACTTCCTCTCAGATACCTGAGTATCCACTTCACAACTTCCCAATGCTCGTTCCCTGGATTGTCAAGAAACCTACTGACAACACAAACAACACCAATTGCGAGCAATATCAGGTCTAGTACATACCATTGCATACATTAAAATTCCGATGACGAAGGAATATGGAACTCTATCCACACTCTCTTTTTCCTCGTTGTAGGACATAATTTCTTGCTCAACTTTATATAACCAGTAAGAGGTGTCCTAACAAGCTTAACATACTTTATGTTGAAGCGCTCTAGTTCACGTTCAATGTGTTTTTCTTGTGACAAATAAGGCTTCCTTCATCTCTAAGACGAGTAATTATCATGCCCAAAAATTGCTTAGCATGACCCAAGTCTTTCATAGCAAAAGACTTACACAACTCTTTCTTCAACTCATCAAGTATTTCTGCTCATAATTAACATATCATCCACATATAGCAAGAGGATGATAAAATCATCGTTAGAAATATTTTGTACAAACACATAATGATCTCAGGAAGTCTTCTTTTAGCCTAGCTCCCCCATAGAAAATTCAAACTTCTTGTACCAATGTCTAGGAGCTTGCTTTAGGCCATAGAGTCTCTTTTTAAGTTTGCTCACATAATTTTCTTTACCTTTTACCTTGAACCCCTCAGGATGTTCCATTTAAATCTCTCCTTCTAGGTCATTATGAAGAAAAACTATCTTCACATTCATTTGCTCAATCTCTAAATTTAGACTAACAGCCAAACCAAGAACTCTACGAATGGATACATTTTCACGATTAAGAGAAAATATATCGTCAAAGTCAATATCCTTTCTTTGACCGAATTTCTTATTAAGGTCAGTAGTCGATTGCAACAAAGGTGTGCCCAATTTGCTGCAAATCTTGCCAAAAAGATTTTCTTCCTTTAAAGATGGGATTTGGACCCCATAACTTGAAGCCCAGGTACAAAGTTAGATTGGTTGTTAAGCTATTTGGTCGAAGGAAGGGTATTGACTTTGAAGAAATATTTTCTCATGTTGAATATGTCCTCCATCTGTATAGTTCTTGGATTAGCTGTGAAGATGACTTTTCTTCACGGTGACCTAGAAAAGAGATTTATATGGAACAACCTGAGGGCTTCAAGGTGAAAGGTAAAGAAAATTATATGTCCAAACGTAAAAAGAGTCTGTAGGCCTAAAGCAAACTCTTAGACAGTTGTACAAGAAGTTAGAATCTATGATGGGGGAGCAAGGCTATAAGAAGACCTTCTCAGATCATTGTGTGTTTGTACAAACAAATTCTGATGATAATTTTATCATCCTCTTGCAATATGTGGATGATATGTTAATTATGGGCAGAAATACTTTCAAGATTGATGAGTTGAAGAAAGAGTTGTATAAGTCTTTTGTTATGAAAGACTTTGGTCCTGCTAAGCAAATTTTTGGGCATGAGAATTATTCATCTTAGAGAGACTTTGTTGTCACAATAGAAATACATTGAATGTGTACTTGAGCACATCAACATATAGAAGGCTAAGCTTGTTAGCACACATCTTGTTGGTCATATGAAGTTGAACAAGAAGATGTGTCCTACAACAAGAGGGAAAATGATAGAGTTGATATTCAAGAGGGAGGGGGGGGGGGGTGAATTAAAAAATCACTTAGCAACTACCAATAATTGATAGTCGACTCACTTGCAAGTTAGTAGGAAGATAAACAATAATGGAAGGAAGCAGTAAATAATAGAGACAAAAGGTTTTATCCTGGTTCGGATGACCAATGTGGTGCCCAGTCCAGTCCCTTTGGGTTTCAAGGGTTTTCCTTAAGAGCTTTGAAGAGATCTTTGTGTTACAACAATTATGCCTTCGTGTTACAACAATTATGCAAATCAGATTTTTACCTTGACACTACCTCTACTTGTATACCTACACTTAGATTCTTTCTTTTCTCTTTTCTTTTCAATTGTATCACTCTCGTGTTTACAAAGTTTTATGAAAGACAAAAGACAATTGTTTGCTAAGCTCAAGTGAAGTTGCGTACTTCACACTATAATTCTGGGTCGGTTTATATAGATGATGACTTGTGCTCTTTTTAAGGAAAAACACAAGGGATTTATATCAATCAAGGATTAGTTTAGGGAGTCCTTGATTGAGGCGATTTGGTTGATCTGTATTAATGTAGTAAATCGCTTCCTTTGCTGGTTTGATCTTTTCCTGGGATGATCAACAGACTTCTTTACTTATGGCTTGATTCATGGATCTTCCCTTTCTTGATGATTCTGTTTTGACCTCTGCCAAGTGTGCGAGTGTTCTACCTCTTTTAGATTTTCCTTTATGTGCTGATTAAACATATATTCCTTTCCTTATTTTGTTCCTTAGATTGTGGCTTTCCTTACCAGTGATTCTCTGCAGCTTTAAGCAAATATTCTTTTCCTTCTTGAAATCGCGCTAGATAATTTCCTTTTTGAATATGTGACCTTCGAAAAATTAAGATCAACATGTTAATTGTCTGTTTTCAAAAACGACTAACTCTAAGGAGTTAACAATCTCCCCCTTTTTGATAATGAAAAGATTGATCACAATTTTAATGGTCAGCAGGTTTCTTGAAATTCCTGGGAAAGAGCATTGTGAAGTGCATACTCATGTATCTAAGAGGAAAACTCATATGAATGCTTGTGTTTTGGAGATCAAATCCTATCTTGAAGGGCCATACAAATTTTGATGTGTTAGGTTACCTTAATAACAAAAAATCTATTCCTGGATTTTGTTTACTTTTTTGAGGATTTATATCATTGAAGCCGAAGTTGCAGGAGTATGTTGCACGGCTACAATTGAAGCAAAGTATATTTCGTCTATTGAATCTAGCAGAGAGATAATATGGTTCAAGCGAATCCTTCAAGAACTTAGATTGCAATAGATGGAGTATCTTGTCTATTGTGACAGTCAAAGTGCAATATACTTGAGCAAGAACTCTATGTACCATGCAGTGTTATCAAAGGCAAAAAGAATCTCTAAGCTTCGTGGGGATTTAAGCACAAATAAAGCGTGGACTTTAATGAAAAAAAGGTGATAAGGGAGAAAAAACACAAATACATATGTCAAGTCCAAGATTAATAATTATAAACATGAATAACAAATATATGACCAAATAAATTTTAAAAAAATCATGATAAAGTGAAATATCCATTGTTTAATGTCACTTCTTCATAAGAGGCTCATTGGCAAATAAAAGTTGCCTTAGAACCTTGATGACGACAATGAAGTGCACATAAAGCGAGAAAAAGCGCTAAACATGTTTTGAGGCTCACTTCACAGCTTAAAGCGCGCCATTAATAACACTGATAGTTTGGTACCATGCAAGAACAAAACACATAGATTGTGAGATATTATTGGATTCATGAGCAAGTAGAGAGTGAATCATTTCACGTCAAAAAGATTAGCACAAGTGAAAATCCTGCGTATATGCTAACCAAGGTGATATCAAAAGTCAAGTTCGACCTGTATAGAGAACTTGTCGGCATGAGCTCTCTTTGAGAAGATACCTCCTTCAGGTGCATGGTGCATGAGATTGGAGGGGGAGATTATGAGGTCTAGATCCTATCTTTAAATAAAATCTTCTTTAGTAAGATTTGCAGCATATTGAGCACACTTTTAATACGTGGAAAAATGGGCACATCTTTGTTGAAATTGGCTATCGGCCAATTAACACAAGGTGAAAAATGGGCATAGTGCATGTCTATAGATGGGGACCTCTAAATCAGCTTATGTACAACTTGCCTAGTTAAATCCCACTCAGGGCCTCACCACTACCTCGTGAGAGCAGAGTGAGGTATACCATAGACTATAAGAAAATAGTTTTTGAAAAAATAATAGAGTGTGAACGATATTTTTGTGAAGTGGAAAATCAAAGAGGGTTATGTCTTTTGAGCGTGTAATGGTCACTTTGAGTATTATACTTGTGACTACATAGTGTAAAATTCCTTATTATAGATTATCAATTGCTCATCTTGACCCGTGGTTTTCCCTTATTCAAAACGGTTTCCACGTAAAATTCTTGGCATTGTTATTTTCCCATTTTATCCCCCATTATTTTGACTGAATATTTTTGTGATATTCCTCATTTCCCCAACAGTTTTGAGATCAGAAAACTCCATTTGAGACACTATTGGATCTCTTGGTTTGAGTTAGACTCATGATTGCCTGTTTTCATGAATTGGGATTTCTGAGGGTAATCTTCTTGTTGTTTTTTTAATATCTTGGGTTCTATTTTTTTGTTCTTTGGAAGCGATCAAGCTTGTATACTGATTGTTGCCTGAAACGTTCATCTAGGGTTCTAGATTTCTCCTTTGTTTTACTATTCAGGTTATTCTCGATTATTTTGATTGACTTCTATCTTTACTTTTATTTCAATTATTGTTACTTGATATTCCGCTGCGGTTTGTGTCTCGGATCGTATCAAGAAATCTTGCTTAGCGAGTTTGTGAGTAATACTTTAGGATGTTTCTTCCATACTCCAAGTATATGAGGTAACTTTCAAGAGCTTTCTCCATGTATTAATAGCGATCTTGCTCCATATAACACGTGGAACTGAAGATGCTCTCTTAGGAAAACCAGAAGGTTGCGGCTCAGAGGAAACTGCTTTCTAAAATAGCATCAAAATTTATTTTCTAACCTACTGACTTAGCAGCAAAACATATCCACAGAATAAGGCATTAAGGGGGGGGGGGGGGGGAATATGATAAAAGAAATGGTGAAGTGTATGCTGGATCCTTTTCTAAAATTTAATGTGCTTTTGTTCTGATTACTTGTTCATTTAGCAAATAGGCAGCAAACCTTTTTTTTGGGAAACGGTAATAGTCAGAATAGAAAGCAGACTAAGAAATGTCTTTTCCTTATGAATATGCTTCTGCTTACTTTGTTTAATTTAATGTGAAGAAAGGTACAAAACTTCGAATTGCTGATTTTGTTCATGGCACGGATGGACTTGGAAACCAAAACTTTCCTGCACCAAATGGAAAACCTATTGAACAGAATGCTGCTGACTTTCTTGTTCAACAAGCCAGTCTATACCCCGGAAAGATTACTGTTGTAGCTTTGGGTCCCTTGACAAATATAGCACTAGTAAGCATGTTATCTTCCAGCAAAATATTACTTGATCCGTTCCAGTTTATGTGGCATCATTCTTTTTTATTCTGTTTAGAAAATAATGACAGTTTCTAAATTCGGTAACAACTTAACCTAACCCTTTATAGTCACACTTATGTTATGGCATGTTTAAGACACCAAGTTTTAGAAGTCTTATAATAGTCACACAAATGCTATGGCATGTTTAATACCAAAACTTCCTTCTTTTCATATGCTCCGTGCTCAGTCAATTTATGCCTCATAATTTGGAATGGAATGAGTTGATAATAACCTTATAGAAATCTGTTCACTAAAATGGCATATTGAAACAGGCCATTCAATCAGATCCTGATTTTGTTAAAAACATTGGACAAATTGTTGTTCTTGGTGGTGCCTTTTCTGTAAACGGAAATGTCAATCCAGCTGCTGAGGCGAATGTAAGTTGCTAAGATACACCCAAAATCATGCTTTAGGTTTTCAGGTGTATTCTCTATGTTATATTTATGCTTGTTTTGTTGCTCATCTGCACAAGATCTTTGGAGATCCAGATGCTGCTGATATTGTATTTACTAGCGGTGCTGATGTTCTAGCAGTTGGAATAAATGTTACACATCAAGTTATCCTTACTGGTACTTTCTCGATTGATTACGTTATTACAACCAGTTCGTATGGTACTTCAAATATTCTGTTCCTCTTACACTACCATATTCTTGTTCCTCTTACATTTCCTGCATTCATGATTTGAAATAATGGGTTATATATTCTGGACCATCCTCATGTCAGTTCTGAAAATATTCTGCAAAAGCAACTAAAGTTTCCATTTTTCATTGTCTGCTTAAACTATTTAAGATATTTGGTTACTTGGAGATAGTAGCACAGTTGAAGAATGGCAAATTAAGGAAGAAAAAGAAAAAATTGAGAAATAATTCTAAATAATCTACTTTTCGTGTCTTGTATAACATCACTAAGTGTCAGCATTCAACAAATAAAAATGTTGGTCCATGAGGCAACTAAAAGAACTGACATGTCATCCTCATGTCAGTTCTGAAAATATTCTGCAAAAGCAACTAAAAGTTTCCATTTTTCATTGTCTGCTTAAACTATTTAAGATATTTGGTTACTTGGAGATAGTAGCACAGTTGAAGGATGGCGAATTAAGGAAGAAAAAAGAAAAAATTGAGAAATAATTCTAAATAAACTACTTTTCGTGTCTCGTATAATATCACTAAGTGTCAGCATTCACCAAATAAAAATGTTGGTCCACGAGGCAAACGTGGAAATGGGGCTTGACACCTAGGCTATCCCCAAGAGAGATAGTTTCAAGTATCTTGGGTCTTTAGTCCAAGGGAGTTGGGAAATCGACGATGATATCACATATCATATTGGTGCGGCGTGTATGAAGTGGCTTGCCTTCGGGGTGTTGTGTGATAAAAAGATACCATCTAAACTGAAAAGTAAGTTCTATAGAGTGGTAGTTAGACCGATTTTGTCGTATGGGACAGAGAGTGGCCAGCCAAGAACTCCCATGTTCAGGAAATACAAGTCGTGGAGATGGATGTGTGGGAATATTAAGAGCGATAAGATTAGGAACGAGGATATCCAGGACAAGATGAGAGTGACTTCCGTGATGGACAAGATGCGGACGGGTTGAGATGGTTTGGGGCATGTGAAGAGGAGATGCAAAAATGCCTTAGTGAGGAGGTGTGAGAGGTTGGATATAGTGGGTACAAGGAGAGATAGAGGTAGGCCAAAAATATATATGGGAGAGACAAATATAGGACAAGGTGCAACTTCAACTTACCGAGGACATTATCTTAATATGATGGTGTGAAGGTCATGGACTAGGGTAGAAGGCTAATGGATAGTGGAGTGTTGTCTTGCTTTTCGACAAATTTAGGCTTGGTGGTGTTTATCGTAGTATTACCCTTATTCTTGCAATTTCTTGCTTTTGATATCTATCATCATTTGTTGTTTATTGTCTTTTAATTATCGTAATTATTTTGTTGTTACTGTTTCCTTATTAGTTGCTATATTTTCTTCATTGTCATTTTTCCTTTTCAAACCTACTTTGATCTGTTGTACTTGAGCCAAGAGTCCTTCACTTCTATCTCCCTGAAGTAGGAATAACGTCTGCGTACACTCTACCCACCCCATGTTCCATTTGTAGGATTTCTGTGGGTATGTTGTTGTGGTTGGAAATAGAGATAGTAACATAGGAGCATTATGAATTAAAGCACAGAGAAATTTTCAGAAGAATTTTACCTGATCCCTCTGCCTGTGTCTTGACAAATTTTTGAGCATTAGCTAAATAATAAGCAAATACATATGCGTGGATATTTAATTAAGTAAAGCTGCATGTGCTTTATAACAAATATAGAGGAAAGTTCTATAACATATACATTAAGATGTGCTTTGTACTTTCTTCTTTTTTCCTCCCTTCTGAACAAAGATGCTACAATTTGAGCTCCTCCGGACCATTTTATTTCAGTTCCCACAAAATTATCTTTCTTATTTATACTTATTCACCCTTGTCAGATTTTGATAGAGACGAGTTGGCAAAGTCTAACGGAAAGTATGCCAAGTACCTTGACAAGATCTTGGGTGTCTATTTTGGCTATCACCATGAGGCATACAGCACAAAAGGTCTGTCTCTTTCCAAACTGGCTTTCTTAGTACATTATTTGGCGCGTGCTAATTGTTCTGATTTTATGGGAACTGGGACTCCACATAGGTGTTTACCTTCATGATCCAACTGCTCTGCTTGCTGCTGTTGATCCCTCACTAATCACCTATACAGAAGGTGTGGTTCGTGTACAAACAAATGGCATCACAAGGGGTCTGACTCTATTTTATAACAAACAAAAGAGGTAATCTGTTGCATTTTTTAGAAGAACAAGTGTATTCTCCCTTTTTTTTTGTGTGTGTGTGTTTCCAGAGCAACAAAGCTTCTCTTCCCAGCCCTACAAAAGTATGGTTGGGCACATCTACTATTCTCCCTATTGCTAGCACCATCAGTATCATATGGTTATGTCATTGGCTAACAATTCCAGCTGGACCTAGACACTTGCCATCTTCGAATAGCAATACAGGATAGTACTTTGAGGATCCAACTTCCTTCAGGAAAGGAAAACTTCCTCAACACTTCTCATTTTTGGTCCTCCAAGGATCTTCTCCTCAAGCCCGCTTTAGTTCCATGAACCGAAAAGGAGACACTCATAGGGAGGTTTGTTGGGTGATGTACCTAAGGTTGAATGTCATTTATATCTTTGTATGCCTGTCTAATGCTCATGTTCTTCCATATGATGTAATAATTATGTTATGGTCAAGAGAGGAAACCAACTTTTGTGTTCACCTAAATCTTCTTTCTCATATGTTCATTATTCTGAAGGAAGGTCAAGTGAAATCATCCTTGAGGATGAAAGTGAAAAGGAAAGTGAAGATGAGAGACACAGTGAAGAGAAAAGTGACAATCCTAGAGTGAAGAAAGGAGAGGATGAGTTGAGTGAGGAGAATATTCAGGGGAAGATCTAAGATCTAAGAGTTGGAAGTTTAAAGTTCTAATGGCTTGAGGAGTAAATGTCACTACATCCACTTCTCTCTTGAAGTGGTGTATTTGGTTCGCTTTGTATATACCAACTCTATTAGATTTCACAAATATACACAAGGTTGGAGCCCAAAGCATTGGGTTCAGATGAATCCGGCTAGTTCAACACTAGGTCTGCCTCTAAAATATCGACTCAATGTCTGTATGACCATTCCTCTCAAGAAAACAACATGAGTATCTTCTTGACTACCTTCGAATTCTTTATAAAGCAGCAGACCATCCTCTGAAATATCAATCAGGCTGGAGCTGCAAAAACTAAAAAGAGAAGACAGTGTTTGCAGGAAAATATCATCGAGACAAATGATGAGAGAAGTAAAATCTAAGTGGCACAATGCACTCAGCTAAAAGGAAAGGAGCGTAATATCACTATGCCAACGTCTTACACACAAGTAATACAGTTCAAATAGTAGATACAACTGTTAAATCAGATATTTCAGATATCAAGTACAGTTGAATAGGCATGATGAAAATGACAATGGATAATAGACGTGCTCAAATATCATCAACTGTTCAGAACAACCTAATAAACGTGATGGATATCATATACGTAGCTAAGTCCTCCTGGCCAATACTGGATATTGAGAAATAGTTATCTTGCTCATACTTGCTTCACACATGAACTAGATAATTAATAATTTTAAATGCATTAAAGCAACTAAAATAGCATGCTTTATTGAAAAGTAAGCAAAACAAGAAACTAAAGTTTTACTTACATCATAAGCAACTTAGCCCCATTCCTTGACTTTCCTTGCTCCACGACTCCAATATATGCAAGACTAGTGTAGGAAATTGTTATTTATGGATGGTATAGTTGTTATTGACGAGACTCTCAGTGAAGTTAATGTTAAGCTGGAGATTTGGAGACAGATCTTGGATTCAGGTTGAGTAGGATCAAGACAAGATACTTGGAGTGCAAGTTCAATGATGTAACACATGAGGATGGCATGGAAGTGAGGCTTGATACTTAGAACATCCAAAAGAGAGGAAGTTTCAAGTATCTTCGGTCTATTATCCAAGGAAATGGCGAGATGACGAGGATGTAACTCACCGTATTGATGCAGGATGGATGAAGTGGAGGCTCACATCCGGAGTCCAGTGTGATAAGAAGGTGCCACCAGAACTCAAAGGAAAGTTCTAGAGATGGGTGGTTAGATCAACTATGGTGTATGTGGCAGAGAGTTGGCTAGTCAAGACCACTCTCATTTAGAAGATGAAAGTTGTGGAAATGAGGATGTTGCGATGGATATGTGTGCATTCTAGGATATCGAGGATAAGGTGGGAGTGGCTTCGGTGGAGGACAAGATGGGAAAGCAAGTTTTAAATGGTTCAGACATGTGAAGATGAGATGGGAAAGTCTTTACATTCGCAGCTCACGACCATGTTGGTCGCATTCGCATTGAAGGGAAACTAGGCTATCTGGAAGGTGTCTCCTTTGTGATTGCCGAGCCCAGGCCGAGTTCGTGGTGACCAGCCTTACTCCTCTTCGTGGTAGGAGTTGATCCAAAATCTGCAATTGTGAATGTGGTGTAATAGTGCCGAAACTCACCCGAGTCCCTCAGGTCCTAATCCAAACCATGCCGACAAGTCCAAAATGATATTACTGACTTATACAAGGGGTCTCAGATCATGATTTGGCACACAAATGCCCAAAAAGAGGAGTTGGGTTGTTACAATATTCTTGGATTGGAATATTGTGGAAAAGACAATTGTCAAACCCAAAGATCTCTTCTGCAACTATCTTTTCCATTCTTGCTACAACTGGACCTTTTTGCTGTCCTTTTCAGTTAGACCTCTGGGTTAAAGAACTTAGATATGTTGTCTTGATGTGTTGGATTACATAAGTGTGTGAAATGACTAAAATACTCTATACACGCGTGTTTTGCTCTCTGTTTGATGCTTTAGGAAATTTATCAATCTTTGTACATGTAATGTTTGGAATTGAGGGATATTTGATTGATAAGCAGTACTTATTATGTTTACTGTTGAAAAAATTAGGTTTGGTGAAGTCAGTGAATGGTCTGATAAACCCTCAGTAAAAGTGGCAGTAACTGTTGATGCTCCTAGAGTTCTCAAATTGGTTATGGAACGGCTCATCAATTCTTAGGAGAATCTAATTGCTGAAAGAGAAGCTATTTGACATACTCCAGCTGCAGATTGCAACTCTGTGCTTGAATCGTTGACATTTTTTTTAATTCTGTTCTGATGTGAAGAGGAAGATGATAACAAGATTGCCTTCATACTATGATTATGGGATCACCAAGAAGAATTTCATTTTGTTTTAAGCTTCTATGCCATCTCCACAGATGTTGTAATAAAATCTATAGTTTTTGAAGCTCCCTTTGAATAAAGTGATCTGTAGAACCCAACAGTCATCATTTTAGAAAAATAAACATTTTTTTTTAAAAATAAATATCATCATTTTAAAGTTAAATATTACGTAATATAGAAAAATATATCTTCTTTTTGAGACGGAGGAAAAAGAGTCACATAAATTGAGGCAGAAGTAATAGACACTGTTTTCTAAATTACTGGTTGACATAAATTAGGATCTTCAACTATAAACCCCTCCTGAATTACCCTTGAACAAGTTGTCTCATTTTATTGTGATCAGCCTGTTTAAAACATGAACTTGTTCATGTTTGGACACATCTCTGTCAATTTCATTTTTTTGAGTCCGGAATCAAAAGGGAACAAATTTTTTCGAAATTTCCTAAAGGGCAACTCATATATTTTGATACCAAAAAAGCAACAGTTTGTTACTTTCCGTTAATTATAGGATTTAAATAGTAGGCTCATGAATTTTTGAGTCTTGTAAGTCGCATACCACATCACCTTGAAAAAAACATTCCGTTTTTTCCCCCTGTTTTTTCCTTACTTATAGCTTGAATATTAATTAACCTATAAATAATATTTTTGAAATGAGAAATGTGCATTGAGTTGCCCTTTTGAAATTAGAAATGTGCGTGTACTATACTGGGGGCATCCTAAAAAAGGTATAGATACCTATTTTATTATATATATTGAAGAATTACCAAACAAATAAACATACTTGTCCTGTGTACTATTATGCCTTTTGTTCATCCACATCGTATCATCCCCAAACACTCAAGACTGAAATAACCTTTTATCAATTTTGTATTGCTTTATGTTAATTTTAGGTTCAGTTTTCCAAAACTAAATCACAGCAGAGTGTCACGGACTTAGAGTGGCTCTTTTGGTTTAACAACAAACAACATATAACTTCTTGAGTCTTGACTCTTGCTGCTAAATCGATAGATGTATCATCTTCACTGATTTGACGGCAGTCTTCAAAACTCTGCCATCAATATCGCAAAGAAAGAAGAAACATTGCCCTCTCTATACTTGGGAAATGTTTGCATGAACAGAGACCAGTTCCGTGAAACTAGAACATCATCACTCAGTTCTTACAGCTACTGGTTTCCCTCGACCCATGGAGAATCCCTTCGTGCCATCTGGCATGCGAGGCACAGAAGCTTGCTTGCCACCTGACTGGTCAGTAACTACTGCAGGCTGGCCTGTTACATTAACACCACCAGTACTCGAGGGGGCACTAGCCACACTACTTCCAGTATTCACTTTTGTTACAGAACCCCCTGTACGCCCTCCACGATTGGTTTGTCGAAACTGGGGAGTTTCACGTCCTCGACCCCTCGTCTGTCCTGGTCCTTGTCCCTGTACCTTACCCCGACCACGATTGTTCCCTTTCTTCTTCCCAACGCGGCCATGCTCCTCCTGTCCAAGTGACATTTAATGAAGCCATAATGAATTAAATGAAAAATCATTAAGTGTGGTATCAAAACAGGGTGGTATCTTTTAGAAGACCCGTCTCAGTAGAATTTATTTGGTGCAGTTTCCCGGGAAGGAAAAGGAAACAGAAATATCTCCTGGTTAATTAGAAGCATGGCAACATCACTTACTGCAACGTCATTGGACTGCACGTCAACATGGTGAGAGGAGTCTCCATCATGTTTCTCATTGAGTTCCAATGCAACATCATCTTCTTTGGAGTTTGGATCACTTTCATGACCAACCTTCTTCACTCGGGCTTGACCAGATTTGGCCTGTACAATTCAATCAAAATGCATAAGTACCTAGCAGATAAAATGCACAACTACCTAACTGATCAAAATTGCAGAATACAAGTACTGAACTCTTCAGTTATCCTAAATGCATCTATTCAGAAACTAAATCTTGTACCCTCATGAAACTGAGGAGTCTAGCCCTGTAATTTAATCAGAATGGAGGAGGCAAACCCTATAACCTCAAGAGTATGGACAGCTGAATCTTACTTAGAATTCAAATATGGACCAGCACAACCTGAATGCTCAAGAATACTGATAGAATGATCTTTCATATATGAGTAATTCGATATAAAAGTTAAAACTAGTCTAATCATTAATTAATTTCGTTCTTATTTTCTCTAAATGACAAGTTAGAGACTAAGCCACTTTTAGGACATGGTTTCAAATTTAATCAACAGGGAACAGAATAATCAGGACTTACTGCGCGTCTAAGCAGCAGATGGACTTTTAGACCATTTCGCCAGTTATCCACGTCATTTAGCTCAAGAACCTGTAAAACCAGGTTGCATAGTGAAAACGATGTCAGAGGTAGAGATAACCAAGGTGTAACTAAGAAAAAACAGTAGAAATCACTCACCGCCTTCTCAGCCAATTCTACAGCGTCGTACTCCACAAATGCATGCAACTGCATTGAGCTATTTAATTTAGATCTAGTAACGAGCAACTGCATTGCCAAGTACCAATATAGACAGAAAATGGTGTTTCTTCGGAAGATATCTGTGTTTTTTGGGTAACAATAGGAAATTTTCCACTTTCCACTCAAGTTACTCTTTTTGTGGATATAGTACGTTACTTTGCATTAGCAGTGCACATTATCCAAATTTAGTTCCCAAGTAAGAAGTTCAACAACTCATAACCATCGCTTCTTAATCTAAATCCAACAGCAATTTCAAAATGTCCTACTAGTGCATAGTTTAGTTATTGACATATCAAATTATTTGATGTTTACCTTGTTACTGTACATTGTGCTGTCTGATTTTGCTGATCTAGATGCTGAAGAAGCCCCACCATTTGAAGGCTGAGGGTGGCAGGTCCGTATCATTTTTACCCTGCCACAATTCATTATGCAGAGTCTTAAAAAGGCTCGATATTTTTTCTAAGCAGAATTCTCAGACTATTCTGTATACAACTATAGCAAACCAATGTACCTTCCAACTGCAGAAAAAATCTTCATGAGGTTCTGGTGGCAGTGGTCCTCAGGCAAATTCTCAGCAACCACTATGCGAGACTAAAAATGAAAATACATGATCGGTCAAATGATAACCAGACACTAAAAGAATAAAACCTACAAACTGAAAAGATGAACCAGTGAATGGAAAAATGAAATGCTTCACGCACTCATTAATTATTCTTGTTGTAAACCACTATTACTATAGGAACGAAACATACCTGCAACTCCTCTAGGGCAGCTTCAGTCAGAGGATTTTTCCGTTTAACTTTCTTTCCATCTTCACTAACAACCTAAAAACAGAAAAGTCAAATAGCAAAATATCAGAAAGAAAACATTTGCAAGACAGAAATTGTTGCAAAATTTTGCACAGGGGAAGCACAAAGAGTGAGTTCTTTCAAGGGTGGAGAGAGAGATGTGAAGACAGCGAGGAGATGAAGAAAACTCACAAGATTTATTGAGCTGCGTAGAACTTCGGCAAGCTGAGCATGACTACCTATTAGAGCTTTAATCTTCTTGAATGATGCAACCACTGATATTGGTACTATAGCATAGAAAAAGTATAAACAAGCAAGACAATGAAAAAATAACAACTTCAAATTACCAATAAAATCATGATTAGTCAAGCAGGGAATAAGAACACTCACCATACCCCTCTGGATCCTTGATCATATGCCTTATCAAATTTTCGGTCGTTGCCAAATTTAGATCGCTGAAATAGAACTCCACCTGTAGAGAACAAGAATGCACCTGAATTAGCTGAGTTAACAAAGAAAAGCGAACTTCATAACTAATAGAATTTTACAAGTACTTGTGAAAATTTTCACAGCATCATTTCAAGCTTCCAGCAGCTTATCCCAAACAAATTTGAAAAGGTGCAAGTACATAGTCCAATATACCATCAGTTCCTTCCTTCCTCATACATCTTATCAAGCTTTTCACAAACACTTGAAATAAAATTAAAAATTTCACGGCATTTATTTTTAAGTTTCGAGTAGAACTTCTAGATTTTTTTTTTCCGAGTAGAACTTCTAGAAAAAACTCATCAAGACATAATTCTCAGACTATTCTGTATTCAATGCATAAATTAGCGTTAAATAGGTCAAAATAGATTAGTAATACCAATTAGGCCTCATTTGTTTTCGTTAAGATTAAGAGGTCTGAATCTGAATACACATCTGAATATTAAGATTTGCATTAAGATTCAGGTGTTTTGATCTGAATACACATTTGAATATTAAGATGTGGTCTCTAAATTTGAACTCTAAATAATTAATGTTGTTTGTTTTCAATATCTGAATGTGCATGTGAAATTAACATTAAATTAATAAAATATCATAAAAATTTCATTTCAACAAAATATATCACTTTTGATAAAAAAAGTTTTAAAAGTTCTCATAATCATGATTTGGAGTATAACTTTTTTCATTCAAAAACTTGCTAAATACTAATAAACCAACAGTGTTCTTGACACAATCAATACAAGAAAATTATAAATATAAAAAAAAAACGTGAAAGGATTTATGAAAACTTACCAATTCAAGAGGGAAAAAATGGTGTTTGATTGAGAAAAGAGATAATAAAAGTTTTTAGTTATGAGATAAAAAAGCACGCTTAAAGCAGAGAAGCGATGTTATTATTTGATAACTTATTAAATGAGTCTGAATGTTGTTAAGAGTCTCCCACAGATCTGATTCATTCTGACCTCTTCAGACCCATTAAGAGGTTTTTTAAAAAATAAAACAAATGAACTTCATGGGCTGAATCTGAATGATCCAGATTCAGACCTAAAAACCAAATGTACTTAATAGGCTGAATCTGAATGATAAAGATTTAAACCTCCATTAAGTGCAAAAAAATGAAGCCTTAGTAGGGAACATATATTAGTCATGCTAATATGCTAATTAGGTCTATGCTTTCTAGGAGTCTTTTAACCCTAATAGAGAATCTTTGCCAGTAGAAAAAATAGAGAATCTTTTTTTATGACTGAGAAATCCATTTGGGGCAAACCTTAGGACCAAAAAAGACTTCAAAACTTGGGGATAATGGGCCCACCCTTTATATTTTTATTTTGCATAATGTTGGCCTTGGATAAATTTGTATTAGAAACATGGTAAGTTAGTATTTATAAAGCTAGCTGACCCAACTTGTTCGGAATTGAAGGGTATATTAGTTTTGTACTTAGTTCTGGCCTATGTTGCTTGGACTTTTCATAAATGTCAACGACTGTGTGTTGGATTCTCCAAAGTAGAGTAATTTTGGAGAACCTGACACGGTACAAAATTGAAAGTGAAGAATCCCAGCAACTTAGGTTCTGGTTTCACTAAGTTGACTTATATTAATTGGTGAAATACTCAGACACGCTAGTTGAAATGCCACAATCCATTGCCCATACATTATATGATGGATTTCGCATGTTCATTATCACGACGAACATCAACCAAGCAAGACCAAAACCCACAGGTCCCTGAAAATATTTTTTTTTAACACTGTAACATATAGGTCCGTGAAAATATCAAATACTATTGTTGACCTCTTTAAGGGTGGGGAAATTTCTTTTTGACAAAGGTAATCATTTTTTTTTATTGAGAAACATCACTAAGGAAGTGTAAATGGAGCACTACATATGTGCAAGGCACTGAGCAGATCTATAATTAGGTTTGCATCATATACAAAAGTAAGTAAGCACCAAAAAACTAACAAAAGATGGTTCCATTCTAAAGGCTAATAGCATGTCCCATTCTCAAAGGCAAAGGTGATAAGAAGGAAAACAATTAACAGAAGTGCCTGGTAAGAAGATATGTTCAGTATTTGCTAGGGAATAACTAAAGTCATCCTTTAAACGGAACAGCAACAGTTAAAGAGAATTCCGGCCAACCCATCCTAGAATTACTTGAAACATATCTCTCTACTTCCTTTCATTACCAAAAAAGTGAGATAAAGATAAATCAGTTACGGGTGTAATATTACAAGTGAAAAGTGAATCAAGTAGGTTGATTCCACAAAATACCTTCTTCTGCAGGTAATTCCCATTCAAGTACTATTACATAAATAAGATAACTCATGAAAGAACAAATCACGCATTGATGGCGGCATGTCAGCATCAAATAGATGAATGTAAAGACTTTTCTCGCCTCCAACTTGTATAGTTGTCTACGAATTAAATGTACTAACTAAAAACTCAACCGGAATATATCATACTAAAAGTGGGGACCAAAAGTTAATTTACCGAAGTATCCTTATAATGTTGATGCACATTTATACCCTTTAAAATGTACTATCCTTTTATACAACACTGCATTGATTAACCATAATATACTATGTTCAGAATACGGAGAATCTAAAGGGATTGGAAAAGGTAGTTCAATAAGAACCAACTGATTTTATATGAATGGTCATTCTTCATTCAACATTTAATGATACATTAAAAAAAAATCTAGCAAACGTAAGGATTGCAACTAGATAAATAGGGGGTGAAGATTAGGCATTTTTTCAAGGTTTCCTTATCTTTATACGTAGTTCTACCAAAAAAATAGCTTCTAGCATTTTTCTCAAGCTAAGACAAAGGAAGAATCAAGCATATTAGAAGCTCCTGACTCACATTGAAACGGAAAAAGAATCATGATATCTTAGTTATGCCTATTCCACTCTTCTAGGCTTTGATAAAGGATTTTGATTATTGTCTCTCTTTTTAATTCGGGTTTGTTATGTAGATGGTGAGGTGGAGATAGTTCGATATCGACGTTATCCAATTGAAGAAATGGATGAGTGATGTTATTTCTCAGAAGTGATTGATTAAGAGCGCATTTGTATTGACTTAAAAAAATAGCTTTTAAGTCCAACATAAATGTCTTTTTAAGTCAAAAAGATAAAAAGCAAGGGAAGACCTACTTTTGGTTTTTAACTTTTTTAAAGTCATTTTAACTTTATCAAACACTTCCAAAAGCTAAAAAATGACTTGAAAGTAGGTTTCACCAACTTTTAAGCCAATTCAAAGAGGCTCTAAGTTGAGCAAGTGTTTCTCCTGTAATTAAATTGCATCAGTATTATCAAAAACATTCTTAAGCCCAGAAGTGAGGTGCAAAACATAATTGAGTTATGTGTCCTCATCAAGGCTCTAAGGCATATTTTTCCATGCTAATGACTAATGAGCGTAATTGTTGAAGATGTATCACTAAATAATTGACATTTCAATTTATCGTAAAAAATCAGTTTCTTTATCCATATTATTCATGCTTGTGATTATTAAACTTGAACTATACATACATATTCAGAATTTTTCTCTAATTGTGCCTTTTTTCAATAAAGTCCACTCTTTATTTGCTTTTTGTGCTTAAAGGACTCAAAGACCTTAGAGCTTTTTGCGCTTTTCACTTTTGATAGCACTGAATTGCATGCATTTCTTACCTGGCATATGATCAGTGTTATCAAAGGCGAAAAGCGCAAAAAAGCTCTAAGATCCATGGGGGGCTTTAAGTGCAAAGCGCAAATAAAGCATGAGCTTTAATGAAAAAAGACGCAAAGGGAGAAAAGAATACAAATATATATGTTAAGTCCAAGATTAATAATTATAAATATGAATGACAAATATATGACCAAAGAAACTGAAAAGAACTTATGGTTAAGTGAAATATCAATTATTTAGTTTCACTTCTTCACAAAAGGCTCATTGGCAAGGAAAAGCTTGCCTTAGAACCTTGAAGACGACATTGAAGCGCACATAAAGCGAGGCGAAGTGCTCAACACATTCTGAGCCTCGCTTCAGGGCGTAAATGCTTAGAGTGCGCCTTTTATAACACTGCATATCATTAAACAAAATGTAAAAAGTTGCAAAGGGGGTAAGATGCCTTTAGAAATCTAAGCCAAATAAGGCAATAAGGACATGAGTTTTCTTCCCACACGACTAATATATGAGTAGAATCTGATTCACATGCTATGGAAGATCTTCATTAGCCTCAGAGGCATTGTTTGGGCAATGCCAAGAAAGATATTAAGGTCTTGCTCAGCTGGGAAGAAGCATGTACGGGATTGACACACAAAGATAGATGGTGGATTGTCCCAACTTGAATTTGGTGGACAATCTGAAAAGAGAGAAATTCCAGATGTTCTGAAGACATTAGCAGTTCAATTCATAGGATTAAGTTTGAACTGCTTTAGACTTTTCCGTTTTTGGGCTAACCAGAGATACACGAAGATACTGCTTCAATGATAGACACCCTTGTTTTTTGTTAGACTGATGAAACAGCTTGTTCTTCTTTTTCACTTGTAAATATGGTCTCAGCACAACCTAGATGTTGTATTGTCAAATATATACAAATAGTTACCTTTTAAAAAAAAAAAAATTGACTCACACATAATTGATCTAAAAAGGAATAGAATCAAAGAATCAGCATGAAAACATGGATAATTCAGACCTTCTTGGACCTTGTTGCTGGCACCAAAAAAGAGTAGGAAATGTAGGGAATATATATATATATATATATATATATATATATATATATATATATATATATAATGTTTGTGGCATTATTTGAGAACTTGTGGTATTTCTATATGAGTATATTTAACAAATTAAACGTTTGACCTAGTGCATAAAAAAAGTTCATGATTACCATGAATATTCTGTAACGACTACCAATTAGATCAGAAAATTTTGTTGGTACTTTATAGTGCGTTTTAATTCTTTATAACAAATGAAACAAAAATCATGGGAAAATGGGCAGCCATTCGATCAATGACTAATTAAGTATTCCATTCATTTTAAGTTTGATCGAGACTTCTCCTTATATATGGAAAGTATATAAACCCTTTATGATTTATTTAAGCCAAAAGGATACGTGTTAATTGAAATAAGATAATTTCAATGAGGTAATATTCTTCATTAGTAATATACAATCACAAACAAAATGACTTAGCACTTAGCAGTTTCATTTTTTTGAAATACCCTGAATACACATGAATGCTTTCAACTGTTCCACAGATAACTTATGCATTTTACAGAGATAAAGACTCTCAGGTTAGAATAAGCCTATCGACAAGTAATTTTTCAAAATGTGAAAATAAATTTACAGTGACTTGTCATCAAACAATTACGGTGTCTCGTTCTTAATTGAGAATTTGATTATTAAAATCAATTCAAAGATGAAATTAGTAGTCTGTATCATTTTAAATTTTAAATGAATGATCAGGAGAAAGTGCTCTTTAGTTACATGCCATGTCACTAACTATATACCAAAAATAAATGTATCAGATTCTTATCTATCGGTACTGAATATCCAGCAGCTCTAACTACTTTTACCGCGTCACTTTATTCACTTTTTTTTTCTTCAACCTCATATACAATTAAGGTCTTGTATGGATTATTGATGGACAGTACCATTAACTCCTATCCTACTTCTTGGGAATGAAAGCCACTTGATTGTAAGGAGAGAGCTACTTGTCTATGTATAGAGCAAAGTGTTCAATCTTTTGATATTTGAAAATGTGAAGTTTGCAACATTCAAACTGATCTTTCCACGTGTTTCCTTCCATAACTCCAAAGGTGATGGATGGATAGAAATGTTATTGCAAATAATGTGAATACAAGTCAACAGATTCACTATGTCAGAGTTCCTAAAACAAATACATAATCCATATATATGAAACTACTTGAGGCATCAAATGACTTTTTGGGGGTATGGTTTCTTCCTTTATTGACTTATCTAAATAGGATTAACATTCATCACTTATTTATAACTCAAACACACTTTTTAATACTGCTGGGGTTACACCCACGATGTGCCCAGAGACTAGTAATATTAAGGAGGGCAATAGTACAGTGATGTGGCACATCTAATAGAGAAAAAATCCTATTGATCTTTTATCCCCTTTTTTGCTTTCTTATCTTCATTTTTCCAACTTGGTGCTCTTTTACGGTTAAATATTGCAATTTGAGAAGTTTTCAGTTGAAAAGTCCAAAGTTGCCTCATCAAATCATAAATAACTAGACATTAAATGGCTTTTGTAACTTCTCAACAGTTAAGGTATTCGCCATTTATTATTTAGATGTTGCTTCTTGTGAGAATACAGAAAACTAACAAAACAAATGAAGAAAATAAGAAAGAACATGGCTTAGAAAAATTCATAGAGTGAAGAAAATTAGTTGATTTGGAGATGCTGCTAAGGCTGAACACAAGAAATTATCTGTGACCAATATTTATCAATGATACAAGATGGTCAGCAATTTTTTTGTTCTTTTTTCAAAAAGAGTGTAAGTGTCTCCCAACGTTCTTTTTTTGGTGGCTAATCTCTTAAAAGCATACTAAGGGAAATACTCAACTGTATACTATTCTATGGACGATTGCTTATCCTGGCATCTTTCTGTCTATCACGATCTATTGATTGGATCTGGTGAGGATATATTTTCAAGCAGCGGAAGTGGTAGTATTTCACTGTCTTATGTTGCTTAATAAGTTTTTTTTTTTGAGAAAGTTGACATTTTATAGACAACATACACCAATAGTGTATTTCAGTATTAATTCATCAGGAGTTTAAACTTTAGCAAAATCAATTATATCTATCACCTATACTCCTCCTAAACTATCTAAAAAGTGAGTAATATCCTCCACCTTTCTGGGGAGTACATAGTTACACCAAAAATAAAAGGTTATAAGGCAATTCAGTTTCGAGCTCTGGAAAGGAATACTCTTGTTTTCAAAACATCTTTGGTTCCTTTCCTTCCATATTGTCCACCAGATGCGAGCAGGGACAATCTTCCATCTCTCCTTATGGCCTGACATGCTTCCTTTTAATTTTAATTAATGTTTTGTTCTTTTGCCAAAAATTAGAGATTAAAACTAATTTTAAGAATGATAGCTACAAAATGTTTGTACTAATATATCAACAACTTCCATATTACTAAAAATGGTAAAGGTATGCATCATTCTATATATGTTTTCTAGAATCTTCTATCTCCTGGTTTGTGAAAACTGATGGTTATGTGGATGATTTTTCTGGTGGATTTCTATCCAAGCAATGTCATAGATCCGAAATTTTTTTCTTGGTAAACAGTGAGAATAGATCGAAGTAGGAACATATTCATTTTGCTTTTATGAGCTCTAGGCAGCTTGTGTACCTCTTTGTGTAGTACAAAGTTTGAAGTAAACGAATCGACTTAGGAAAATAAAGGTGCTTGAGTAAATTTCCGTAGCATGATCACGTATAAAATTATTGATCGAAATGTGAAAGTTGTTGTCAATGTGGAGTAATTAATTAAAACATAGAGTAACTAATCGTTAAGAGTTATATAAGATGAACATTAAAAAAGAAACATGTGCACCATGTGAGTATCGAGTATTTCAAAATTTCTTCTTTCTTTATAGGGAAAAGGCTCAAATATGCCATCAAACTTTCAGAAAAGGCTCATTTATGTCATTCATTCAAAGTTTGACTCATTTATGTTATTACCGTTTAAGAAAAGGCTCATTCATGCCATTATTTTTTAATAGTGATTTTGCAAAACCATTTTAACACGTGGCCACGGCCACGTCGTTATTTTTTTATATATTAAAAAAAATTGAAATTCTCAAAAATTGAATTAAAATAACTCACCCAAGTAAAGACCCACCCAAATTTTAAAAACCCCTATAACCCAAAGATCCTTCTCGACCCTCTTTCACTTCTTGGGCAATTGGATGAGTTTTACACATTTCCTAACCCATGAACTTAATTTTTCCACTATCATCTTCTTCAATCAATTTATTTTCAATGTAATTTTATAGCTTATTTTTTTCATTTCGGTACATTGTCAATCACTAAAGCTCGACCATGGCAGTCGGTGAGAACAAGCGAATTTCCAAAAGCAAGAAAGGAGGAAAGAAGAAGGCAGCTGATCCATATGCTAAAAAGGGATTGGTATGATCCACATGTATCAAAAATTCGATTTACAACGTGGCCGAACTATAATTGGCCACGTGTTAAAAATGGTTTTGCAAAACCACTGATAAAAAATAATGGCATGAATGAGTTTTTTCTTTAACGATAATGACATAGATGAGCCAAACTTTTAACGGATATCATAAATGAGCCTTTTCTAACAGTTCAATGACATATTAGAGCCTTTTCCCTTCTTTATATTTCCTCCTTTTGTTGTATTTAATATCTATAAATCAAAAGCTGAATTTGTAAAAAAGTGAATCCAATTGCTTGTTTGAAACTTCTTTAAATTTATCTGTCAATGCATCTCCAACTTACCAACACTGAAAAAACAAAGCTATTAGTGTAAGATATGATGGAATGTCCGCTCCAATTTAATTAATTAATTTTGTTTTCTCATTAAAGTAAGTTTTTTACTCTCCATTCTTAGTGATATCTGATGTGCAGATCAATTTAGGATTTGGGTATCTTTTAGTTTATTGAAACTGATCTCGGAGTTAAGGTTTTAATTAAAGAATAAAAATGAAATTCTAACATTTAACCCTAATATCAATAATGTGTAATAATCCAAATTGAATATATTATGAGTGTTTTCTCCTCTTAATTTATAGCATCTAGATTCATCAATAACCTGCTAATATATCAACAAATTCACCAGTATACAACTTTAACAAGTACTAAAACATACAAAATAAATACCTGATTAACGATTTTCTGAGCAGCTTCTTCAGTTAACCCTCCATTCTTAGCTGAAATATCGGCATCAGCAGTAGTAGCGGCAGCAACCTCTTGATCAACAAATCTTCTAGCAACACCACCACCGCCATAGTAAGGCGACTGAGGAGACTGTAGTGGCAATTGAGGGGCATAAAGGAACTGATTCTGTATGGCAATATGAGTTGTGATCTGATGAAGCGGAGCAGCACGAGTAGCATAGACACGTCCAGAAGATGTTCTAGGAAGGAAAGCAGGAGCTTGAGCGTTAAGTTTGCTTGTATTAGAAGAAGAGGAATCGATATTGAAAGCGACAGATGCAGATGATGAAGTGTGAGAATCTGCAGAAACTGAAGATTCTTCTTCCATAGCCATCTAGGGTTCCAAGCGACACAAATTGAAGGTGAAGAAGAAGAAGAGGAGAAAAGAAACAGTGGAGAGGATATTTCGATGATCTGTTCGTTTACTGATTTATACTCTCCCTTTAGAGACCAATCATTGACTTCCTCACACCTTTTTTTTAAAATTTTATTCGGAAAAGCCTCAAAAATATTCTAAATTGTTGAAAAAAGTTTTAAAAATACTTTTTATTCATCTTTTAATTTAAAAATATAGTCTTTTTAGTTTAAAAATACTTTTCATTCACCTTTTTGGTTTAATTATACCCTCGAAACTAGGGCTGCGTATCGATCGGTTCGGTTCGGTTTTGAAGTTTATGGGGTTGTCTTATTGGTTATCGGTTTGTAAAGATGCTAAACCGTTATAGAACCATTAAGATACTGACTTATTGGTTATTGGTTTATCGGTTTTTCATCGTTATCGGTTCGATTATCGGTTTAACCGTTAAGATTTGACACAAAAGAAAAGAACATTGAAAATCACTTAGAAACAAGGTGACAAACCAAATAAACCATGCACTTGAGTTCACATGTTACATCCTGGTCAAAGGCAAACACTTTTACATTGTTGAAGTAAAACGTTACTGTGAGTAACGTATATCAATCTGACGTCATCAACTTTTAAAAAATAAAATATATACTAAAACGTTACTGTTAAATACGTTTATACTAGTTTTGTAAAATTTTAGAAAAATATATTATTTTGGTGAATGACTTTATATAATGGCTTAGTTTGGTTAAAACTTATAAACAAATTCTATCTTTTTTTTAAAAAAAATGGGCATTGAATATTTTTACCTATAATCTTTTAACAACTCAGTGAAAAGAAGAAAAAAGAATATAGATGTTGTAGGTCGTCGGTAGGGGAAATAATAATAGGAAAAGAGAGAAATAAATATAATATACAATGGATAAGATAATAGTATTATGATTATAAATTTATTAATTATTTATATCATATTTAAAATTTAATTTAATTAATTAAAATTTAGCTGTTAATTTTTCCTTATTGTCATGTGTCTTCATTCAAGTAAAAATTTGTGAAAAATAGAGAGAGAAATGAAGTGAAGGCGGATCTAAAAAAAATAAAAATACAATAAATATTAAAATACTATTAGATTTTTTAACAAAAATTATTGAGGTCTTGAAAAAGTATATTTTTTTTGGCTTGGATAAATATTGCAAAACAATCTAGCTAGTTGAGATGGAGATTTTGTTTCATTCAATGAGAGAGAATGAGACATAGTAAAATTTCCAAAAATAAATAAAATAAAGAGACCAAAAAGGTGAATGGAAGGATAATTTTAGATCAAATAAATAAATAAATAGAAGGGTATTTTTAAATCAAAGGATGGATGAAGAGTATTTTTAGACCTTTTCTATAGTTCAGAGATATTTTTGACCCTTCTTCACGAGCTAGTGATTAGGTTGGTGTATATTTTACTTTTTTCAGATTTTATTTATGAAATTTTACTAACTATTTTATTATATTGTTGTTGGCGTTGTTATTGTATGAGTTGGGGAATAAGTTGGATATAACGAGTATTTTTATAAGAGAAAATTACATAAATTTGACCTAATTCAATATATTTATCCTTATTGGACTCACAGTCCAAACATTTTATGTGACTGTCTTCTTGTTCTATTCACTGATCACTATTTTTTTTATCCTTGATACTATCAAAGTATATACATACTTACGATAATGAATAGTTTTTTCATAGAATTAGCAATGTTTCTTCTTCTTTGATATCATCAGAGTATCTATATACTTTAATAGTATCAAACACGCATTAATAGTTAAAAACATATAGGGTATGAAAGTAAGGAAATAGTTGTTTGTTAGGATACAAGTGTTATTTTCCCTTTTTATAACACTCCATATCTCTGCATTAATGCATGACTAACTCGACGTGGACGAATTTATCTAAAATTGAGAGAATGAGGTTGCATTTGAGCTTAAAGACTTAAGGATCTTAGTGTATTAAGGGGACATTTGTTAGTTGGTTATTAGAGTTATGCATGTATCGATAATATATGAATTAATTATGAGTTACTTTGTGTTTTATTTTACGTAGAGATTAGTAATGCAAGATTTTAGTTATTCATGTATTACTTATTCAATCTATATTCTTTCGTAAAGTAATACATAAATTCTCTCTTAACTTATATATCGATTAGTTTTATGAGTTTCTAAATTGTAAATCAAACATCTTATTAACTTTATGCGTGATTAATTTACCTCCTAACCAGTTATCAAACTGTTGAATCCATCCCATTGTTTTTGTCAACTTTAGCTATTCAATTGGTACAAGCAATTGTTAAAAAGGAATAGTAATTGGAGTTGAAAAGAAAAGATTTGGTAGTTGGCAAATTGGTAAGATTTGCAACCATTCTTGACTTTGAAAGATTTGGTAGTTGGCAAATTGGTAAGATTTGCAACCATTCTTGACTTTGAAAGATTTGGTAGTTGGCAAATTGGTAAGATTTGCAACCATTCTTGACTTTGCTATGTTTACATATGTCATTAGTGACATAGGCATGGTTTTATCCTTCTATAAATAGAGCATTCTTGCTCATTTGTAGAACACACCAAGTTAGAGTGAAAAACCATTTTGAGAGCAAAGTGAGGTATTCCATAGACTATACAAAAATAGTCTGTGAAGAAAAATAGAGTGTGAGCGATATTTAGTAAGACGGAAACCAAAAGAGTGTTGTTCCTTTTGAGTGTGTAGTAGTCACTTTGAGTGTTGTATTCGTGACTACACAGTGTAAAATTCCTTACTATAGTAATATCAGTTGCTCCTCTTGTTCCGTGGTTTTTTCCCTTATTCAGAAGGGTTTCCACGTAAAATTCTTGGTGTCGTTATTTTTCCATTTTATTTCATTACTTTTACCATATATACTTTTGTGTTTGTCCGCGTTTTCCCAACAAACTGGTATCAGAGCCAAGGTTTTATCTGAGTATGCTCTGTGGTTGCAGCACAGTCTGAACTTCCACATCAGAAAAGATTTACTTTGATTTGCGATAACTATATTTTTTGGGGAAAACAATGGAAGCCAACACAAGTAGAATGGTTACTTTGAATGGTGTTAATTAACTTTATGCGTGATTAATTTACCTCCTAACCAGTTATCAAACGTGATATTATTTATGTAGGTTTTAATACATGCATACCTCTTTTTCAAATTAGCTAGCAAAATAGCCATAAAGTGTTAACCGAAGATAAAATAAATAAGATTTGAAAGATTGATGATATGTTAATGACACTGAACTTCTGTACAAGTCTAAAGTGTAATTTTATTTTCATTTTTCATCTCTCTTTTATCATGAAATTGATCTCCATAATTCTTAAGCTCATTTTCTCTCTTCCAAACATCAAGGTAATTAAGTTATATCCAAGTTTAAGTATGAATATTCTCCATTAAACATGTGCTATTAACATTGATTACTTTTCAAGTATAGCAAATCGAATATAGCTTTTACAGGAGTTCTACGATTTTCGACAATCAAATAAGGCTTCTCTCCCCTCTCCATTTATGAGCTTGTATGAGCGTTCTAAGCATGTTTCTAGTAAAAAATCACGAGACGGTGGTTGATAGTTGTCAATTCAAATTTTATGCACTTTTTTCAGTTATTGTGGCTCCTATATTGTGTTAAAATTTCATGATCCTTATATGTTCATAATCTCTCTATTATGAGGTGTCTAGGTTTTTTCTATTTGAGATGTTTGTGTTTCTCTAATATGAGATGTCTAAGTTTCTCTAATTAAGTTGTCTATGTTTCTATTATGTGAGATCTCTAGTTTTTTTTTTATTTTTTATTTTGAGATGATTATGTATTCCAAAAGCGAAGACAAATATTTCAAAAATGTTAATTTTTAACTCATATGTTGCATATGTGTCACGATCCAAAAATAGACATGATGACACTCGTCTTATCCCACCAAGATAAGTTAGTCTAAAACTCAACAATTTCAATAAAATACAGAAAATTTATAATAAAAATTCAAAAATACCCCCAAAATCTAGTTGTCACGTTCATCAAATAGAAGTAATCAAATATCAAGTACTTTCCAACCACCAATAAATTACATAATTATCAAAAATGAAGGATGTCATGGAATGCAATGCAATATGACACAATGAAATGATATGCCTCAAAATACCAAGTAATCTCAACCATATATACATGATACTCCTCGGAAATACATCAAGAATTCATGACCCATGGGGGACTCGCGATCTCCACATACCGACACGGACGATCTCCACGTGTTTGTGCGGACGATCCCAACATATTATCATAAATCAAACACATTTCGCACGGACGATCTCCATGTGCCCAAATTATAATCATAACTTCTCCATCGCACAAACGATCTCCACGTGCCCAAATAATCATAACTTGATCTCAACACGGACGATCTTCACGTGTTAGACATTTACTCATACCTAATCTCACGTCAATGCATGTGCACAATATGATATCAAGTAAAGGGGATGATGCAACATCTCAATAATGTCTCTATGACATATAATCACCTCAAATATCATAATTATACGAGTTCAGTAAAGAACAAAATCACACATAATAAATCAGGTCAATAATATATCAACTAATACTCATATGTTTTGACATTCTCGGATTACAATCATCATTCTATAGTAATAAATCTTGTCTTTATAACACTGGTACTCGTATTATCTCAACCCATCACACTCAAACAATCAATCACATTGCCTTTTATTATCCCTTTTCATCATTAGAATTAATAAAGGTGGACAAGTCAACCCCACCAAATTCCATTACTTCCAAACACATACCATAAGGAAATACACGAATTTCATACACTTAACAAGTGTTTAAAAATACACTTGCCTCAAATAGTCGAAATATCACCACGAGACTTGAGTCTTCTCTTTTTGTTGTACTTCTAACTCAAAGCAATCTATTCACATTAATAACCATAATAAAATTTCAAAACTAACAACATCCATATTACTATGGGTCTAGCCTTGACCCAAAAATTCACTCAAGTTTATAATCAAGTTCTTAAATCTTTGATGTCAACTAATATTCCAATTATCATATTTTCCAAGTTTTGATAATTTCTTCAAACACTACAACTCTAATAATTTTCATATAATATAATACACTTTATATTTAATTGTCCATTCCGACATGTTAAAACTTAAATTATATTCTATAACTATAAAAATAAAAATCCAAAATCAAATTTAAGTTACTGACCCACTAACTTTAACTACAGAAAAGAGCAAAAAAACAACCTTTAATTTTTCAGGAAATCTTTCAATAACATACATCAACTTTCTACAATTTTTATAATGATAGAATTATAAAATCATTTAAAAAGGAAAAGAAGAAACAGTACATTTAGCATAACCTAAAATCAATCTAATTCTCAAATATTATTATTATAATATATATTTATATATGTGGGCAATTAATTCAGGCATGTGAAGGAGCAATTAATGCAACTATATACAAATCAGTAAAATTTAACCTGAAATAACCTTTAAATGAGAGGAGCAGTTCGTACTTCTCTGTTTACGTAGCATCCACACAGGTTAATTTCCTTTCTTCCCTTTATTTTTTTTTTTCTAAATAAATTATGTATTAAAAGTAATAGTTTCTACTAATCGTTTTTTTTTTTTTTAATATTTCAAATTTAGCCTATTATTATTGATAATAAATAATTTACTCATTAATTGATTAACTATTGTTAAATGACTCCTCAAAATAATCAAAAGTGACCTTTCGAGTCCGGTTTATTACACGTTGTGACTTATTTGAATTATTTCTTGTGTATTATCATGAGTCACCACGGTGGCCACACTATATTTGAATATGGTTTCTAGAGGCTAAATAAGAATGAGTGTAATCATTTAAAATTTATTAAATATAAATTTATAAAATGATTCGGATTATATTGAATTCATAAATATATTAATCCAAATAAATATTGTGGATTGATATAATTGAGTTAAATATTTAAGTCCAATAAATATGGATTTAATTAAAGTCTAAATTAATTGATTTGGGCTACATTGGATGAACCCAATTTGTTAAACCCAATCTCATCTCATTTCTAGAGCCCATCTTGGCGCCACGTGTGCAGATGATGTGGCATGCCAAGTCAAATAAGAAAACTAATAGAATCATGACATGTGTCAAAGATGACAAGCCCGCTCCATAAAGCCCAAATGCCATGTCACTTCAATCTGATTGGCTGAACGGAATCCTATTCCAATCGCAACTCCTCTATTCTAAAACTATAAATAGGGGTCCTCATAATTCAGAAAAGAGACAGAGAAAATTCTAAACAAGAAGCTAGAGAAACTCCGTGGTACAAACGTCATTTAATTCTCTACAAAGCTACAAGTTTAAGAATTCAAGCATTCAAGTTCAAGAACGATCAAAATCAAGACCACCGAATTCAAGAACAAGCTCGAAGCCCTTGAGTTCAAATAAAAGTCAAGATCAAGATAAAGTTCAAGTTCAAGTTCATCATAGATTCAAGAACAAGCTTTAAAGCCCTTGAATTTATATTTGAAAAGGCGAATTCAGAGGAATTATAGAGATTGTAACACTCGCATTTGAAATAATAAAATCGATTGTTGCTATATTTTCCGTTCTTGATTATTGTTTTCTCGACGCGAATTTTATTGTCTACAAATTCTGGCACGCCCAGTAGGACAATCTCTACCTCTCATCTCAACTTTTCAAACGTCAAAGAATATCAAGATGACTTCCATGAACAACAACTCTCGATCAACCTCCTTTAAGGTCGCTAGCTCCAAGTTCTCTACTGAAGTTGAAGACATCCTTGGAGTTACCTTTGGAAGTTTTGGAGTTGTTACGAGAAGCAAGGCTGCTACACTAGGGCAACAAACGCTTCAAGTGTCGTCTGCATCAACTCCTGTTTTTGGGTCTTCGACTCCAAAAGGAGCAAGTTCCTCCACAAATTCTCTAGAAGGAGGAAGTAGTGTTGCTGAAAAGATCAAGAAGACATTGGCTCTACTTGAGCAATCTGGTCCAAGAACTCTACCACAAGGGAGAACTGTGATTCAACTTGTGAATCATCTCCACGTATATCGCGTAATGTGAGTCCACTGAAAATTAACTTACGCGACAATCCATGTTACTCGGCTGCATCTCCGATGATCATGCAAACGATGGTGACTGCTGCTTCCTCTCCTGAGGAACAACTCGCAAATCTGACGAAGTTGGTTGAAGGATTAACGAAGCATGTACAACACCAAGAATCTCGAATTGACAAGTTGATGGACAGGATAGAAGGACTTTTAGATGGAGATGCGAGCCATGCACCTGGAAAGGGCATTGAAGTTCAAGAAATCGAAGATCCTGCTAAGAAAGCCCCGTTTGTTAAAGAGATGCCAGTTTCTTCTAAAGGAATGATCCCACTCGATCGCTTGAAGGAGTTTATTGAAGGAACTATCAAAGATAAGTATGAAGTCTCCACCAAGTCTTCTCATATGTATGCTAAGTCATACACTGCTAGGATTGATAACTTTAAAATGCCTGCTGGTTATCAACCTCCCAAATTTCAACAATTTGAGGGAAAAGGAAATCCGAAACAACATGTCGCGCACTTCGTGGAGACATGTAATAATGCTGGAACATATGGAGACTATCTTGTCAAACAGTTTGTCCGCTCTCTAAAAGGAAATGCCTTTGATTGGTACACGGATCTCGAACCTAACTCTATTGATAGTTGGGAGCAACTAGAACATGAGTTTCTCAATCGCTTCTATAGCACAAGGCGCACAGTGAGCATGGTAGAACTCACGAATACTCGCCAAAGGAAGGATGAACCGGTCATAGATTTCATAAATCGATGGAGGAACGCGAGCCTAAATTGCAAGGACAGGCTTAGTGAAGCTTCTGCAATCGAAATGTGTATTCAAGGAATGCACTGGGAGCTTCTTTACATCTTGCAAGGAATAAAACCAAAATCTTTCGAGGATTTAGCTACTCGCGCTCATGATATGGAGTTGAGCATGACATCTGCCTGAAAAAATATGACTATTGTCCATGATCCTCGCAAAGGAAGGGACAAACAGGAACCCAAGAGGTGGAGCAAGTTTCTGCCCAAAAATGACAACAAAGAATCCATGAGTGTAAATGTGTCACCCGCAAAGTTCACCACGAATGAGGGCGTAAGACAAAATGTGAGAACGACTTTCCAAGCACGTTCAAATCAAAAGTCGACGCTAAGGGAGATGCAAGGAAAAAAATATCCCTTCTTGGATTCTGACATTTCTGAAATTTTTGATGAATTACTTGAGTTAAAGCTCATTGACTTGCCAGAGATGAAGCGACCCGATGAAGTTGGAAAAACTGATGACCCAAATTATTGCAAGTATCACAGACTTGTGAGTCATCCTCTTGAAAAATGTTTTGTCTTTAAGGATAGAGTGATGTGATTGGTAAACGAAAATAAAATTACCCTTGATGATGAGAAGGCTAGTTCTAACCAGATCTCTATCACGTTTGGGTCATTGGATCCAATCCAAATGTATATCTCTGAAAAGCATGAAGAAAAGCCAGTAGAACAGGACGTTGACATAGATGGTGATGAGGGTTGGATTCTTGTAACTAGGCGAAGACGCAACAAGTCAAGCTTACGAAAAGAATTATCCGAGCAACCGGTTAGAGGAAAAATGGTGAAGAAATCAGAGAAGCAAAAATCAATCAAGCGCCCCAAAAGGGCAAAGGTTGAAGGGTATCACTACCAAAAACCTCGACGTCTTGTGACTCTAGAGGAATTCTTGCCAAGCTCGTTCGACACAAAGTCTACTCAAGGCAATGTTGAGGCATCATGTTTCAATGTGGATAAAGAACAAACAATGAAGGTGCCTCCTATTGTAAAAGAAGGAACAACGAGTGAATCCTCACCAAAAGCGTCTCTTGGGGAAGAAGAAAAAGAAACAAGGGAAACCTCAGAAATGATGTTTCTTTCATCTTCTGAAAAATCTATTGAACTTTCTTCCCAAGAAGCACATGTCTGTGATACTAAAATCACATTTACAGATAACGATCTTCTATTTGGTGAAGCACTACACAATCGTCCTTTGTATATGGTGGGTCATGTGCTAGAGAAGTAGATAAATAGAATCTTAATAGATGAAGGATCTGGGGTCAATATTTTACCTATCCACACATTGAAGGAACTTGGCATCACGACTGGGGAACTTAGTGAAAGTCTTCTGTTGATACAAGGATTTAATCAAGGAGGGCAGAGGTCCATAGGCTCTATTAAATTAGAGATCCACATGGGAGATTTGAGATCAAGCGCATGGATGCATGTGATTGACGCAAAGACATCATACAATATATTACTTGGTAGGCCTTGGGTACATGAGAATAGAATTGTCTCATCTTCTTACTATCAATGTTTGAAATATCTTGAAGGTGGAATTGAAAGAAACATAGTTGCAGATGATAATCCTTTCACAGAAGTGGAGAAGCACTTTGCGGATGCGAAATTCTATATGAGAAGTTATGTTGTTAAAGGGATCAAATCCAATGACGTCAAATCAATCAAGATTGATAAAATCGTAAGTAAAAGAATTGATGCAGCTATCGATAAGGCAAAAATTGACACTAAAGACTCTTGTTCCATTCTTAATGAAGGGAAGATCCTGTCTTCAAAGAAGAAGCAGACTTCTAGGCTTTGCTATGTTCCAAAAGCGAAGAAAGAACAAGATCAACCATCTAACCTTGAAGAAAATGCATTAAGAGGGCTAACTCTTCCTATCAGAAGGATTGATGCAATAAACCTGTCTTCTAAGTTGCCAGAAAAGTCAGTCGCTCAAGATCAAGTGCTAGATATGACTCTCCCTACAAAACGCACAAGAGAAGGTTTTGATCCCAATGCCTACAAGTTATTTGTGAAGGCAGGATACAACCCTAGCGAGCCACCAGTGCTAGGGAAACTCCCATCAGAAGATACAACTAGGAAAGCGCGTGAAGGCCTAGGTTATAGCCAACCGCCGCCAATTCGCATTTCCATAAGAAGGGCCAGTAATAATCATATAACTTTTGAAGATGACGTCACTGCTCCCAATAAAAGGTCTTCCGTCTTTGATCGACTTGGTGAAGTGACAACAAAAATTTCTGTATTTGAGAGGTTAGGTCCTCTGAAGAAGAATAACAAGAACCTGAGAAGTTATTTAAAAGTTACAAGGCCTACTTCACATTTGATTCGAAAGAATTTTAGAAGTTTGATTCCTTCTAGGATAAGGTGACGAGTGGAACTTGTGGTTTCCTGTAAAGAGGAACTCAAGGCAAAGGTTCATACTGTGGTTTACACTAAAGAGCGCGAGGAAGATGAAGAAAGTGTAGGTTCCTCAAATCATGTTACAATCCAAAATGAGTATGATTCTTTGCCTCAAAAGAAGATTGAGGAAGAGGTAGAAGATATTTCCTCGTGTTGTCATATATCGATCAATGATAATGATCCTGTGGAAGAGGAAGATGCTAAAGATGCTCCACCAGAACTTGAAGAAGGAGTAAAGATCACAATAGATCCTTTGAAGGAAGTTAACCTTGGCACTGATGAAGACCCGAAGCCAACTTACTTGAGTGCGTTTCTAGAAATTGATGAAGAAGTCACTTACATGAATATACTCAAAGAATATAGAGATGTCTTCGCTTGGAGTTATAAATAAATGCCTGGATTGAATCCTAGAGTAGCGGTCCATCAATTGGCAGTCAAAAATGGTTCTCGTCCTGTTAAACAAGCTCAAAGACATTTTTTAGACCAAACTTGATTCCGTTGATAGAAAATGAAGTTAACAAACTCATTGAGGTGGGCTTTATTCGTGAGGTCAAATATCCTACATGGATTTCAAGTATTGTTCCTGTGAGGAAGAAGAATGGTCAAATTCGAGTTTGCGTTGACTTTAGAGATCTCAATAATGCATGCCCTAAAGATGAGTTTCCTCTTCCCATTCCAGAGTTGATGATTGATGCCACCACTGGTTATGAGGCAATGTCGTTCATGGATGGTTCTTCTGGATATAATCAAATCCGCATGTCACCAAAAGATGAAGAACTTACTGCATTTCGCACGCCAAAAGGTATTTATTGCTACAAAGTGATGCCATTTAGTTTAAAGAATACTGGCGCCACATATCAAAGGGCTATGCAAAATATCTTTGACGACTTACTCCATAAAAATGTTGAATGTTACGTTGATGATTTGGTAGTGAAGTCGAGGAAAAGGGGTGATCATTTGAAAGACTTAAGGATGGTGTTTGAGTTACTCCGAAGATATCAATTAAGGATGAATCCATTGAAATGTGCCTTCGGAGTTACTTCCGGCAAGTTCCTTGGCTTTATTGTGAGACATCGAGGGATTGAAATTGATCAAGCCAAAGTCGATGCAATATCAAAGATGCCTGAACCTCGAGATATTCATGAGTTAAAAAGTCTCCAAGGAAAGTTAGCCTACTTGAGAAGGTTCATCTCAAATCTAGCAGGGAGATGTCAACCATTCAGTCATCTCATGAAGAAAGGTGCTCCTTTTAATTGGGACCAAACATGTAGCGAAGCCTTTAAAAGTATCAAATCGTATCTAGCGAAACCTCTGATTTTGGCAGCCCCTATACCTGGAAAACCATTGATACTCTACATTGCAGCACAAGAAAGGTCTGTAGGAGCCCTGTTAGCTCAAGAGAATAGTGAAGGCAAAGAAAATGCTCTTTATTACTTAAGTAGAACGATGACGCCAAATGAGCTAAATTATTCGCCAATTGAAAAGTTATGCTTGGCACTGGTCTTCTCAATTCAAATGATGAAGCATTATTTTCAAGCTCATGTTGTCCGCCTTATTTCTAGAGCAAATCCCATCAAGTTTGTTATGTCAAAACCTGTCCTTAGTGACCGACTAGCAAGATGGTACCTCCAATTCCAACAATTTGAGATTGTGTACGTCCCTCAAAAATCCGTGAAGGGACAAGCACTAGCGGATTTCTTAGCAGACCATCCTATACCAAATGATTGGGAGTTAACTGATGAGTTTCCTGATGAAGATGCGATGTTAATTGAAAGTTCAACCTCCTTGGAAAATGTACTTTGACGGGGCTGCACATCGCGGCGGAGCTGGTGCTGGCGTGGTGTTCATCACTTCACAAGAAGAGATTCTACCATTCTCTTTTACTCTAAAACAATATTGCTCCAATAATGTCGCTGAACATCAAGCACTGATACTTGGACTTGAAATGGCCGTTAACATGAAACAATTACATTTACAGGTCTTTGGTGACTCTCAATTGGTGATTAATCAACTCTTAGGAAGTTATGAGGTAAAAAAGCCTGAATTGCGACCTTATCATGATTATGCTCAAAAGTTGATAAGATGGCTTGGGGATGTAACCCTTCAACATGTGCGTCGAACAGAGAATAAGAAAGTTGATGCATTGGCTACTCTAGCTTCAACGCTAACCCTTCCTGATCAAACGCAAGTAATTGTCTGTCAAAAATGGATAGTACCACCGTCAAATGAGGAAGAATATATTGAAAATAATCTTGATCATATCGGCACCATTGTTGAATCTGCGAAGGAAGATTGGAGACAACCCATCATTGAATACCTATGTTATGGGATACTTCCAGAAAATCCAAGAAGAAGGACAGACGTACGTCGTCGTGCACCTCGTTTCCTTTACTACAAGGATACATTATATAGAAGATCATTTGAGGGTATGTTATTACGATGTTTGGGAGAGGAAGAAGCGACTCAAGCTCTGCAAGAAGCACACTCAGGAGTATGTGGATCACATCAATCTGGACCAAAACTTCATTTTCACATAAAGAGGATGGGGTATTACTGGCCAACCATGGTGAAAGATTGCTTATATTATGCTAGAAAATGTGATGCTTGTCAATTTCATGCAAATTTCATTCATCAGCCACCCGAAGTGTTGCACCCAACCATCGCATCTTGGCCATTTGACGCTTGGGGACTGGATATTGTAGGACCATTACCAAAGTCTTCTGGTGGACACTTGTACATCTTGGCTGCAACTGATTACTTTTCAAAATGGGATGAAGCTGTCGCTCTAAAAGAGGTGAAGAAAGAGAATGTTGCAAATTTTATCCGAGTAAATATTATCTATCGCTTTGGCATCCCTCGCTATATAATAACAGACAATGGCAAACCATTTGATAACAAGTTAATGAACAAGATTTGTGATCTTTTCAACTTTAAGCAGCGTAAATCTTCTATGTACCATGCTGCCGCAAATGGTCTTGCTGAAGCATTCAATAAAACTCTATGCAACCTGCTCAAGAAAGTTGTCTCCAAATCCAAACGAGATTGGCATGAAAGAATGGAAGAAGCTTTGTGGGCATATAGGACAACATATCGCACACCAACTCAAGCAACACCATATTCACTTGCTTTTGGAGTTGAAGCAGTCCTGCCACTCGAGCGTCAAATACCCTCCTTAAGGCTTGCTATTCAAGAAGGGCTCACTGAGGAAGAAAATGCTCGACTGCGTCTTGCTGAGTTAGAAGCACTTGATGAAAAGAGGTTAGAAGCCCAACAAAAACTTGAATGTTATCAAGCTCGTCTATCTCGTGCTTTTAATAAGAAGGTTCGCTTGAGGTGCTTTCAAGTTGGAGATCAAGTTCTCGCGGTAAGAAACCAATCATTACTTCGCACAAGTCTGGGGGCAAATTTACTTCAAAGTGGGATGGACCATATGTCGTACAAGAAGCATATTCAAATGGTGCTTACAAGCTGGTTGATGCTGATGGCTTAAGGATCGGTCCTATTAATGCCAAATTTCTAAAGAGATACTATCCTTGAAGGAAGATGATGCTCCTTAAGGTACGAGCCTAAACTGCATGTCACTCCTGGCCCGCAAGAGTATAAACTGTGTACTGCACAACCAAAAAAAAAAAGAATAATCACTCAAATCCCCAGAACTACGTTGTGACTTGATCCTCTTTATTGAGGTACGTAGGCGCTTAGAAACATATTCTAAGTTCAGTTGCATGAGTGTCAAAAAAAAATGTTCCCACTTGATCTATTGCATGAAAGTCAAAGCGATATATATTTTATTTTTATATTTTGTCTCATCAAACTTAAGACTTGCACGAAGTATTGATGGGTCTATGGAAGGGGCAAACCCTTACAAAATATGAATCCCTTATTAGTACGGTGGAAGTCTTTAAATTAGATCAAGTATGAAAATTGGAGTCTTTATATTCTTCGAGTTTATTATTTGTATCCAAATTCTCTAAGTATACAGGTTGAAGTATTCAAATACTCTAAGTATGAAGGTAAGACTTCAAGTATATAAGTAGAAATCTCCAAATGCGTATGTAATTGAATTCCATGCCTAAAGGTGCGCGAGATTTGTCCCTTTGCACCTTAATCTAGCTTTGTTGCGAGCTTATCCTTCAACGAATCTTTAAATTTCTATGCCTTAAGGTGGACAAACTTGTCCCTTTGCACCTTAAGCTAGAGTTCCGACGGATTTATCTTTAAAAGGATCTTTAAATTTCCATGCCTTAAGGTGGACAATATTTGTCCCTTTGCACCTTAAACCGGTCTTTTCACGGGTTCATTCTGTCTCAAGTTAGTTAAGCATTCAGGACCTTGTAACACCTTGAGGTTATCTTCAAGGCGGGAGAGTTACATGGTATCCTATTAAAGCTTCAAGTTGGTCAAGTGTTCGGGACCTTGTAACACCTTGAGGTTATCTTCAAGGCGGGAGCGTTACATGGTATTTTAGTAAAGCTTCATGGTTAAGCATTACGGATCTTGTAACACCTTGAGGTTATCTTCAAGGCGGGAGCGTTACACGGTATTCTAGTAAAGCTTCATGGTCAAACATTCAGGACCTTGTAACACCTTTAGGTTATCTTCAAGGCGGGAGCGTTACATGGTATCCTATTAAAGCTTCAAGTTGGTCAAGCGTTCGGGACCTTGTAACACCTTGAGGTTATCTTCAAGGTGGGAGCGTTACACGGTATTTTAGTAAAGCTTCATGGTTAAGCATTCGGGACCTTGTAACACCTTGAGGTTATCTTCAAGGCGGAAGCGTTACACGGTTTTCTAATAAAGCTTCATGGTCAAACATTCAGGACCTTGTAACACCTTGACGTTATCTTCAAGGCGGGAGCGTTACATGGTATCCTATTAAAACTTCAAGTTGGTTAAAGCATTTGGGACCTTGTAACACCTTGAGATTATCTTCAAGGCGGGAGCGTTACACGGTATTTTAGTAAAGCTTCATGGTTAAGCATTCGGGACCTTGTAACACCTTGAGGTTATCTTCAAGGCGGGAGCGTTACACAGTATTTTAGTAAAGCTTCATGGTCAAACATTCAGGACCTTGTAACACCTTGAGGTTATCTTCAAGGCGGGAGCGTTACATGGTATCCTATTAAAACTTCAAGTTGGTTAAGCATTCGGGACCTTGTAAAACCTTGAGGTTATTTTCAAGGCGGGAGCATTACACGGTATTCTAGTAAAGCATCAAGTTGGTTAAGCATTCGGGGCCATGGAACACCTTGAGAGTTTTATTTATTTATTTCGTTAAGGCATGACCGTTAAGCACATTTTTATGTGATAAATCCTTCCATTATGTAGCCTCCATAAAATATAAAATTCCTATTGCTGATCTACAAAAAAAAGAAAAAAAAGAAAAAAAAAAGGAAATACAAGTGAAGGAGAGATTGTTACCTGTCAAGATGTTTGAGACTCGAAAGGTATTAAATCTTGAATCTTGGATGTGTTGTAGACCTTTATGTCTATATTAGGAATCACCAAGTGGATTGTGATTTCGCTTTTCCAACGTCAAGACACGAGATTTTTAGTAAGTCACACAAATCTGAAATTTTTTTAGCATGACAGAATTTAGAGCTAACTTCAAAAAATCATCTAGAAAGATTCTGAAGGTGTTAAATTTTGAATTTTGGATATGTTAGAGATCAAAAAGTATAATTTCTGAAAAATCAAACGGTTCATGATTTTGATTATTCTACAATGAGATATGAATTTTCTACGACGAACATGTCAGGCTGTAAAAAAAGTGACGAATTTTTAGCATGACAGAATCTAGAGCTAACTTCAAAAAATCATTAAAAAAGATTATGAAGGTATTAAATTTTGAATTTCGGGTATGTTGGAGATCTAAAAGTCTAGTTTCTGAAAAATCAAACGGTTCATGATTTCGATTTTTCTACAATGAGATATGAATTTTCTACGACAGACATGTCAAGCTGTAAAAAAGTGACGAAAATAAATTAAAAAAGAAGGAAAATTACCTTGAGTATGCCCTTTTCGTCGTAGGCTCACAATCTGTAATTGAAGATAAAATTATGGAGACAATGTATCTATTTATAGATGTCATGTGGTGGGATAGAATCCTTCTCCTAGTTCAATTACAATTTCTTTTTGGCTTGGACAATAAAACATAATATGAATATGAAATTGAGTAGGATTACAATTCCTAGTTCAATTACAATTTCTTTTTGGTTTGGGCAATAAAACATATATATGAATATGAAATTGAGTAGGATTACAATTGTTAATTCAATTATAATTCATTTTTAACTAGGTGAATTTAGTAACCAGTTAATGCTTCAAGCCTAGTCTCTAAAAGATAAAATATCTCGACAAGACTTGAAGCAGGGGGCATTTGTAATCATTTAAAATTTATTAAATATAAATTTATAAAATGATTCGGATTATATTGAATTCATAAATATATTAATCCAAATAAATATTGTGGATTGATATAATTGAGTTAAATATTTAAGTCCAATAAATATGGATTTAATTAAAGTCTAAATTAATTGATTTGGGCTACATTGGATGAACCCAATTTGTTAAACCCAATCTCATCTCATTTCTAGAGCCCATCTTGGCGCCACGTGTGCAGATGATGTGGCATGCCAAGTCAAATAAGAAAACCAATAGAATCATGACATGTGTCA
The DNA here is from genome assembly GCA_032847665.1 of Solanum chilense. Classification (NCBI taxonomy): domain Eukaryota; kingdom Viridiplantae; phylum Streptophyta; class Magnoliopsida; order Solanales; family Solanaceae; genus Solanum; species Solanum chilense. The sequence continues at coordinate 10,420,647 of CM064974.1, forward strand.
AAAATGACAAGCCCGCTCCATATAAAGCTCAAATGCCATGTCACTTCAATCTGATTGGCTGAACGGAATCCTATTCCAATCGCAACTCCTCTATTCTAAAACTATAAATAGGGGTCCTCATAATTCAGAAAAGAGACAGAGAAAATTCTAAACAAGAAGCTAGAGAAACTCCGTGGTACAAACGCCATTTAATTCTCTACAAAGCTACAAGTTTAAGAATTCAAGCATTCAAGTTCAAGAACGATCAAAATCAAGACCACCGAATTCAAGAACAAGGTCGAAGCCCTTGAGTTCAAATAAAAGTCAAGATCAAGATAAAGTTCAAGTTCAAGTTCATCATAGATTCAAGAACAAGCTTTAAAGCCCTTGAATTTATATTTGAAAAGGCGAATTTAGAGGAATTATAGAGATTGTAACACTCGCATTTGAAATAATAAAATCGATTGTTGCTATAATTTTCCGTTCTTGATTATTGTTTTCTCGACGCGAATTTTATTGTCTACAATGAGTATACACTAAGTTAAATGTATACAAATTCACCTTTATAATTAGAATGGTTGCTTGCTTGGATATCATATATCGTATATTTATATAAAAGAGAATTATAGGTCCTTTTACGTGGCGTCATCAAAAGCAAGAATTACTTTTAATTTATTTATTTGTAAAATCACTCTTTCTTTTTCATGAAAATATGTGACTTTTATGAAAAACTATGACTATATTGAATAGTTGCGACTTTTATCAAAAGTTGCGATTTTTATAAAAAAATTGTGACTTTAATGAAAAGTTGCGACTTTTATGAAAGGTTGTGAACTTTTTGAAGGGTTGTAACTTTTTTAAATAGTTGTAACCTTTCTGATAAGGCACAATAAATATTTGTTCACACTACCCTTTTATTGTCTATAAATAGTGGGATTTCCTCTCATTTTAAACAATAAATTTCTGATCTTGTTCTTCTACATGCACAAAATTAAATATTCGTGTACTTTTCTCTTGTTGAGTAACTTACTAACACCACTGTTTTTACATCAATAAGTGAGTGATAAAATTGTTCCATCATGAGATGATGTAATTCTTTAAACCTATTGTATTTAAAGGGAATAGTTTTCTCAAAAGGGATATTGTGCATTAAGTGGACTCGATTTTTTTCTTTCTATTTCATTCTATTTTTACATATCCTGGTATGTTTTTTACGCTCATTATTTTATGCTTATGATATTAATTCTTGTTTTTGAGTACATATTTTAAATTTTGTTGTTTATATTTCTGCAAAGTTATTATATCCAGTTAAGTTTAACATATACACATATATACGTATATTGATTATGCAGAAAATAATTATTCTACTTAGTTTAAAGAATTCATGGGTTGATTTTTATATTAAATTCTATAAATTAAAAGTACTATACATAACCTTACATATTATCTATTTTTCAATAGATATGAAATTTCTCACTTATCAATTGAAGAAATTCATTATGCAAATTCAAAAGTTATAACTGCTTTTATGTTCAAGTGTAATTTATTTTTTAAATATGTTAACATTTTTGAATTTTCTCCTAAGACATATATCACAATTGTATAATGTATGCAACTTAAATGTTTCTTTTTATTAGGACAATTGTATAATGTATGCAACTTAAATGTTTCTTTTTATTAGGGAATGCCTCTGTATATATATTCTTATTTTCTTCTTTATTTCCTTTTAATGTTGATTAAAGAACCAATGATTTATTATTTAGTGACTAATTCATTCAGTAGAGGCTCTTGAGTTATGTGATAAGTGATAACGACAAATAATTAAATTCATGATGGAATATTGCTCTAATATTTTTTAAGAACCTATTTTCCATTATTTTTAATGCATGGATATTAGGAAAAAATAATTTGCAAGTTCGATGCAATTATTATTTATGACCACATGAAGCGCAGACAAATTACCTAATATATATATAAAAGAGAACTCTTGACCCGCCTACGTGGCACCACCACAGACGAGACTTTCCTTTTAATTCATTTATTTTCAAAACTACTTGTGATTTTTATGAAAAATTGTGACTTTTATAAAAAGTTGTGTCTTTTATAAAAAGTTGCGGCTTTTATGAACAGTTGCAACTTTTATGAAGAATTGAGACTTTTATGAAAAATTGCGATTTTAATGAAAAGTTGTGACTTTTAAAAGCGGTGTGAATTTTCCTATAAAGGCACAATAAGAATTTATTAACACAAACTTTTGTTATCTATAAATAGAGGAATTTTCTCTCATTTTAAAACAACGAAAAATCTAAACTTCTTTTTCTTCTGCACAATTAATTATTGATGTACTTTGCTCTTGTTGAGTGACTCACTTGTACTATTATTTTTGTATCAATACACTGGTAAATAGAATTATTCTATCTTGAGAGGATCTAGCTATTTCTTTAAACCTTAGGTACTAGAGGAGAGAATAATTTTCTTAAGGGGACAATGTACATTCAGTGTGCTCGATATTTTTCTATCTATTTTATTCTATTGTTACAGATTCTGGTATGTTTTTACGGTTATTAATTTATGCTAATGTTATTAATTGTTATTTTTGAGTAACTGTTTTAAACTTTGTTGTTTATATTTATGCTTTTGATCATTATGTTGAAGTAAAAATATGTTAATCAAGAGTTTGATGTAATCATTAGACTAATGGTGTCATGTAGATTAGAATTCATAAACACTAAAAAAAAGTGTAAATTACATAGGAATTTTCCTAGGATTAGTATGAAAATCCTTATGAAACTTATTTTCCTGCAAATTTTCATACAATTTTCCAAAAAAATCTCCATGTAATTCACAGTTTTCTTGTAGTGAAACTTGTAAAATAATTGACTTTAATCTTTATAAAGTTTTCAGTGGCTAAAAGATCCATGTGATGTCTAAGAAGGGACTTTTGAGTGTTCAAAAGTTATGGTGGTTCCACACTACCTTGGAGTCTTAGTTATTCAACTTTCTATCTTATAGAAACATTCAGTTGATTAGTGACATGCAAAAAATTAAGGAATATGGGATGGTAAGCATATTACTCAACCTTGATAAAAAGCTTGGGGTTCAAATTTTGGATTGGAGTCGATGAACTACCCCTCAAAGTAGGATGAATCCATATTAATCAAATAGTATAGAAATAATTATCTCCATATAAATATTAGATTAAAATTCGCAATTTAAAAAAAAAGTTATTTAACCATATTTATCAAAACATAAACAACAAAACATGTCTTTTGGCTATCAAAGTAGTGTCATCGGCTGCGAATGATTTTGAATAGTAGACTTGGCAAAACATCATTTAATCCAAATTATTTGAGCGGCATACGTTATTCCATTGAACTCCATGAAATTTGTTTTAAATTTTAATGAACTGATCAAGTAGACAATTAATTATAAAAGATGTAAAATCCTCTGTTTCTGTATGTAGAGGCCTTGAATAGGAGAAAAACTCTCACAATAATGAATAAAATGTTTGTACCACTTTTTAAAAATACAAATATAGACAATGAAACAATTTACATATTTTTTTAAAGACTTTGGTGATTAATAACTATAGTTAAATGAAGACTTAATAACAAAATGCATACACATAGAATTAAAAAATTGGTTTTAAGATTAAAAAAATATTTCTTTCATCTTTGGGTAGAATATTCTAACAATTTATCGTAAGATTGGACCCACTAAAAAATAATTATATTATCAATGTTCAAAAGTAGATTATTGACGTAATTCACCACCACGCGAAGCGCGGATAATTTACCTAGTTTAATAAAAGTGACCTATTTTCATGTTCTAGATCATGCATAGAACTATGTTCTAAGAAACTTATTCTAATTCATACTTTGCACTAATTGATACAAAATATGTCTTTTAAAAGCAAGACTAGATCAATTCAAAAGACTAGTACTATCCTAAATATAAATGATCACATTCAAGATACATCTTTAGATGATGTAACGTGGTTATGTGCAAGATTTTTGGTACCCTAATAAAGAAGTACTTTTTAGTATTAACTATATATATATATATATATATATATATATATATATATATATATATATATATATATATATATATATATATATATATATATATATATATAAATTATGATCATAAATGCATGTTTTTAGGAGAAGTATTGAACATCAATTTGAGTAAGAGTTCAAATAACTCAAACCCTAAAAACTGTGCAGACTGCGCAGATAGGATCCTTTCGCTAGTTCTTGTGGCTCCTAACCCAACTTTGTTGAGGGCTTTTAATATGGATCCATAAATTCTTTTTTTTCATATGCTTAAACAAACTATATGATGGCTGTGAAAACATGGGCTAGACGTTGTATCATCAAGAGATTCATAGTGATGGTTGCCGGTTAGAGGAACTCTCCAAGAAAAGTAAAATATACTATCTTTTATGACAAGGGTAACCCGCAGCCGCTACCCTTTGAGTGTGCACAGGGTAAAACCTCCGCTCCTATGCAATAACTAGCAAATCACATAGGAAAGGTAACCGCACTACACAATTTTTGTGCATTTATCCTTTGATATATTGTATTCTCTCTGTTGTAAAGGTTTATCTGTTTTCATTACATTTACATGCTCTACTTTCAGATGAATTACTTTTTAGCTTATGTACTCAATTAAAATTTGATGTTTCGTTCTGTTAGTTTTATATACCTTACATTTCATATACCAATGATAGCAGATGCTTCAGTAAGAACTCTTTCCATCAACAGTTGGTGAAACCTCCTTATTTCCATGGCTTCAATTTAGTTAGTTTAATTCATTTGATTATTAGTCATTGTTAGTGGAATATTCAAGTAGTTGTTGGCATTTCTTTAATTTTTTGAATTACACATGCTAGGTCAGATATTTCAGTTACTTCCAATATACATGCTCAATTATTAATGCATCATTATCAGATTAATTCTTGCATTCTCAGTTTGCATGTTCAGTTTGATCTATCCAGTATTTACAGAAACTTAGTCATAATCAGTTAACCGGTAAATTCAATGGGAGTAGCATAATACCGAGTTGGACTAGGGTTTAGCGTACATAAGTAGTCCCGGAACTACTAGCCAAGTAGGTTGTAAGTCCCCTTTGTAGGCATCCGTTTAGTAATTACGCTAGCATGCCTTTATACCTCTGGCAGGGTATATTGGGTCCTCTCGATGGGGCGTATACATCGGACTGCACATTTAGCGCATGTGGTTTTATTATCGGTTATTAGTATATCCTACAGTTCAATCAGACTCTATTGCATTGACCATATTTACAGTCCAGTTAGTATTCGGCCTCAACATGTTATAAATTTGGTCATTGCATCCAGTTAGCTCAGCATTCAGTATATCATGTTTAAAATATTATACTTGTTTTTGTGCTTGTTCAATTATGTTTTATTTCAGCTTTCCTCTATCCTACATGCTCGGTACTTTTCAAGTACTGACGCATACGTGTGCTCCATCTTCTCGAGATATAGGTTTAGGTTCTCAGCATCCAGATCATGCTTAGATCGATTTCGATCTCCAGTTCAGCAGAATCAGTGGTGAGTCCTCATTCTTCGAGGACAATAGTCATGAGTTTATTTTCAGTATTTTAGTCTTTAGTTTCAATTTTTGCTAGACTTAGCTGGGACCTGTCCCAACATTTCTAGTCAATTAGAGGCTATTTTTAGACATAGTTAGTTTCAACTTAGTATTGAGTTAATATGTTTTTGTATTAAACTTATCAGTTTCATATATCTCAATTATAGTATATGGGTATTTTCCTATCTTTTCATTTAATGATAATTTACCTTCCGCGTCAGTTTATCATCTTTAGTATGCTCATGATCATGCCAGCAGGATTAGCTTGGGATCACTTGTGATTCTAGGTCCCGTGTCCACGTCTCGGGGTGCTCCGAGCGTGACACTCACAGAACTTGAAATTTGTAGATTAACCTCGATTTTTGGGTTGATTGACAAGCAAATATTCTGATTTGTAGTCCTTTACTTTGAAAAAATTCACTTGGAGAGAAGCATGAGGTCCACTAGGAGAGTTTTGAGATGAGCTTTGTATGAGCTTGGAACTATATATACCAATTCAGATCATTTTCACCATTGCTTTTGCACGTGAGTTTTAGAGAGAAGCTTTAGTAGGTTTTAAAGTGAGTTAGAGAGGAGGAAAATGAGTCTTAGAGCCCGTTCGGATGGAGTAAAAAAAAAATTTTAAAAATACTTTTAAAAGTGCTGAAACTTATTTTTAGGGAAAATGCACAAGTACTCTCTCAATCTATACCCGAAATTCCAAAGACACACTTATACTATACTAACGTCCTATTACCCCCCCCCCATGAACTTATTTTATAAGTAATTTTCTATCCCTTTTCGGCCTAAGTGAAACTATCTTGAAAAAAAAGAGTCAACCAGCATTGGGCCCAGAAAATAATGCCACATAAGTTCAGGGGGTAATAGGATCTTAGTATAGTATAAGTGTGTCTAAGATTTCGGGCATAGGTTGAGGGGGTACTTGTGCATTATCCTTATTTTTAAGATAAGTAGTTATGTGTTTGGATAAAAGTGCTAAAGTTAAAAAAAATTGTTGATGTGTTTGACAAATAAGTGCTGGTAAACACATTTTTTAATCAAAATGTCTGAAATACCCTTAAAAGTTGTTGACATGATAAAAGTTAATTAATTTAAGATTTTTATACTTAAAAAAATGAAACAAAATTAATTTGTATTTTACATCCATAAGTAATTATATTTTGTTATCATTCAGATGTTTCTTTATTATTACAAATTGTTTATAAATAATAATTATAATAATATTATATTATAATAATAATAATTATATATAATATTAAATAATAATATTAATAACTAATAATAATAATAATATAATAATAATAATAATAATAATATATAATAATAATAATAATAATATATAATAATAATAGTTATAATAATAGAGAATAATAAAATAATAGAAAAAAATAATTAATTATAGATAATAATAATATAAAAATATGAAAATAATAATAATAATAATATAATAATAATAATAATAATAATAATAATAATAATAATAATTATTATTATTATTATTATTATTATTATTATAATAACAATAATAATGATAATAAACAATAATAAATAATAATGCATAAAATATTAATAATAATAATAAATAATAATAATAATAATAATAAATAATGTATAAAATAATAATAACAATAATAAATAATGTATAAAATAATAATAATAATAATAATAATAATAATAATAATAATAATAATAATAATAATAATAAATAATATGAAAATAATAATAATAATAATAATATATAATAACATATAATATATAATAATAATAAAGAATAATGAATTAAATAATAATAATAATAATAATAGAATAATAATAATAATATAATAACAATAATAATAACAATATAATAATAATAATAATAAAGAATAATAAAATAAACAATAATAATAATAATAATAATAAAATATTAATAATACTAATAATTATAATAATAATAATAATAATAAAATAAAATAATAATAATAATAATAATAATAATAATAATAATAATAATAATAATAATAATAATAATAATAATAAAAATAAAAAAATAATAAAAGAATTAAGGATAAAAAGGTAATGTATATGGTCAACATAAAATGATGTTTAAGTTGAAAAAAAAAAAGCACCCCTCACCTATCTTTTAGCTTTTGGCTTAAAATAAGTCATTTTTGACTTAAAATAAGTTATTTTGATATTTGTCAAACACTCTAATAAGTCAAAAATCGACGTTTAAGTCAGTTTGACCAGCTTTTAATTCTATCCAATAGGCTCTAAGTCATTTTTGACTTAAAATAAGTTACTGTGATATTTACCAAATATTCTAATAAGTCAAAAGTTGACTTTTTAAGTCAGTTAGATCAATTTTTAAGCCAATCCAAACAAGCTCTTAGTGGATCTTACATTCACTTTGCAATTCCTAAAGTTCTAATTGAGTTTTTAATTGATCTATAATCCAAAAAAATTATAAGTATAAAAGAATCCAATCATCTAAAAGATTATTGATCTAATAATTTCTAAATCCCCAATTACTTCCCAAGGTAATAAAGCGTCTAGGTAAATTCCCAAAATATTTTTTTTGGACAAAATGGAATTTTCCTACAGCCTAAAAAGGATTTTTTTTTTAACAAAAAAAAAATGATACATGTTCCTAAGGATTTAGTTAGAGATATTATTCCTGCGGATAAATTTCCCACAAACTAATTTTGTGCACAATGGTTCCAACTTTAGCTGTGAAATTTGTTGGGAATGTAATTTTTATAAGTAATATATTTTAATATTGAGAAATTTAAAATTTTCGCAAGAAAATTTACGAGCGATAATTTTCCCCAAATAATATCTCATGTAAAATACACTTTTCTAGTAGTACTAGTACTACGTTTAACTTAATATTTCCGTGTTAATCTATATATAAATATCTTTGACCAAAGAAGTAGTTATTCAGAGCCTTGTTCTTGATTCAAATTGTCAAAACACTTCCTTACTCTAAGTGGCGATATCTTTCTTTAGAATTTTCAACTTATGAAAGAGTATAAAAAAAGGAAGAAGGTGTACCCCTCACCATAGTCATGCCATCACTCATTTACCCTGTTTAAGAACCTCTATTTAGTAGCCACATATTTCGAAGTTGAAGTAGTAAATAGCAGTTTCGCAATCACTACAGTTTGTGATTCTAAAGACCTTTTGGGAAAGTTAGTCGCTTCATTGTCCTAAAACTATCATTCCAACAACAACATATTCAGTATAATTCTATAAGTAGAGTGTCGAGAGAGTAGAACCTTACCCCTTCCTTGAAAAGTAGAGAGGCTGTTTTAGGAATGTATCACTTTGCAGCATACTGCCACTATTATGCTACTCATAGGCCATAGCATAACTCCTCCCTTTCAAGATATGTACATAACCCCGTAAGATGATAATTCCCTCCTACTGGCACATACCTTTGTTATTCTTACAATAACTTGTATTTATAAAGTTAATGAACAGAAACAGAAACAAGATGAAGCAGAAAAAAAAATTAAAATACAAGAATTAATCCGAGTCCACAGAAACTACTGTGTGTCCTTAAGAAATTTAATGCCCTCACTGTACCCAAGGTTATGGATTAATTTCTCCCAAGATAAAACGGATTAAACCTGTTAAAGAAATAGCGGTACCTCAAACTTCTTTAACTTCAACGAACTGAAGAACAACAACAAGTCACACAGACTCAGTCGATCGACACTTTGATTTTGTTTGAGAGAAAAATAAATGCAGAGAAAGAAAAAATTTTCAGTAATTAAAAAATCAAAAATTGACTTCCTTTTATAGCCATTTTCAGCAAGGAACATGTCAGTTCAGTGAAATCTGTTCAGACCCATTTTATCCAGAAAGTTGTGTCTTTTGGAAAAAATAACAACTTTTCAAAAAATTGTGTCTGTTAGGAAAATAACTACTTTTTGGAAAGTAACGACTTTTCGAAAAGTAACGACTTTTCGGAAAGAGTAACAACTTTTCGGAATGTTACCGTTACCTGCAAATTTATAAGAAATGACTTTTCATTTTGTCTTTGCAGATGACTTTTCATTTTCCCTCCAAAGTAGTTCCCTCACTTTTCATATTCTCTCTTTTCTTTTCCCATTCACACTTGCTAAAACCCAACAATCCCCCACATGAATGGGGAAGGCTATTGTTAAAACATATGCATGAAAAAATGTGTGTGTCTTGTAGGTAAAGGTTAATCGCATCTGGATAAGTAGGTTTCCCTTTAAACTTTCCGTAGTGAACATATATCGGATATACTCGGTCAATCGGTAGATTTGATATCTTTGAACCGTCGAGCTTTGGTGTATACCTAGACAACATATGTCACACAATCAACCGTTCGTAGTTCTCATTGTTTTGTTCGTTTCAGCCATGAACACATCTTGGATAGTAAGTGCTTAAAGAACTGGCCTTACCGGATTCTCCTTGAAGCGGCTTACACTTCACACTTACATAGGTGATTTCTAAATGTGTTATCTCATAGATACACCATTTGATATTCCCTGTATCAAACTTAGAAACCATTAAAAAGTCCTTATGTCTTTATCCTGGTTACTAAACATTGTCTCATCATGAGAATGGACCATAAAATAATAATAATAATTTTTTTTTCTTTTGACAATGTTGAACCGTCATCAATGACTTTGTTTTATCTCCTTGAACCTAGATCTTGGGATCTCCAGTCTTCTAGGTAGAGTTACCGCCACGATGACTTGTTCTCGGCCATAGTCCCATTCCCATCGATGATTTCTCAACTCCCTCTCTATTTAGGCCTTTTGTAAGTGGATCCGACACATTATCTTTTGACTTCACATAGTCAATTGTGATAATTCCACTAGAGAGTAGTTGTCTCACAGAGTTATGTCTTCGTCTTTTGTGACGAGACTTGCCGTTATACATAATGCTTCCAGCCCTTCCTAATGCAGCTTGACTATCACAATGTATGCATATAGGGGCCATTGGTTTGGGCCAAAATGGAATATCTTCTAAGAAATTCCTGAGTCATTCAGCTTCTTCACCTGCCTTGTCTAAAGCAATGAATTCAGACTCCATTGTAGAACGAGTTATACATGTTTGTTTGAATGATTTCCAAGATATTGCTCCTCCTCCAATAGTAAAAACGTATCCACTTGTGGATTTTGTTTCACTTGAGCCAGTAATCCAATTTGCATCACTATATCCTTCAAGAACGGCTGGATATCTATTGTAATGTAAAGCATAGTTTTGAGTGTCATCTAAGTATCCCAAAACCCTCTTCATTGCCAACCAATGATTATGATTAGGATTACTTGTGTATCGACTCAGTTTACTAATAGCGCAAGCTATGTCTGGTCGTGTACAATTCATGACATACATTAAGCTTCCCAATACGCTAGCATAGTCCAATTGAGACTGACTTTCGCCTTTATTCTTTGCAAGATGAAGATTTACATCAATTGGAGTCTTTGCCCTTTTAAAATTCAAAAATTTGAATTTTTCAAGTATCTTTTGAATATAATGAGTTTGAAACAATGTTAGACCGTTAGGAGTTTTAAGAATTTTAATTCCTAATATCACATCAGCAACTCCTAAATCTTTCATATCAAACTTACTAGCAAGCATACGCTTTGTAGCTTTTATATTAGCAATGTCTTTGCTCATTATAAGCATATCATCTACATATAGGCATAAAATAACTTCCTGATTTGGAGTATCTTTAATGTAAACACATTTATCACATTCATTGATCTTAAATCCATTTGACAACATGGTTTGATCAAACTTTGCATGCCATTGTTTTGGTGCTTGTTTTAGCCCATAAAGTGACTTAATAAGTTTGCACACTTTCTTTTCTTTACCAGGAACTACAAAACCCTCTGGCTGTTCTATGTAAATTTCCTATTCAAGCTCTCCATTTAAGAAGGCTGTTTTCACATCCATTTGATGAATTTCAAGACCGTATACTACAGCTAATGCAATTAACATCCGAATTGATGTAATCCTAGTCACTGGCGAGTATGTGTCAAAATAATCAAGACCTTCTTTTTGTCTAAAACCTTTGACAACAAGTCTTGCTTTATATTTGTCAATAGTTCCATCGTCTTTCATCTTCCTTTTAAAGATCCATTTTGAACCCAAGGGTTTGTTCCCTGGAGGAAGATCAACCAACTCCCAAGTATGATTGCTTAAGATTGATTCAATTTCACTATTAACAGCCTCCTTCCAAGAGGTTGAGTCGCTAGACAACATTTCTTCCTTGAATGCTTGAGGTTCACTTTCAAGAAGAAATGTTACAAAATCTAATCCAAATGAAGTAGATGTCTTTTGACGTTTACTGCGTCTTGGACTTTCTTCATTTTGTTCATTCTCTTTTGGTTCTTCTCTGGGTTGTTTAGATCCCCCATTAGATGACTCAAGTCTAGTTTTATACGGATAGATATGTTCAAAAAATTCAGCACTATCTAATTCCATTACCGTATTATCATGAATATCCGGATGTTCGGACTTATGAACCAAAAATTGACATGCCTTACTGTTTGTGGCATATACAATGAATACACAATCCACAGTCTTAGGTCCTATTTTTACCCTCTTAGGTATAGGAACTTAGACTTTGGCTAGACACCCCCACACTTTGAAATATTTCAAATTGGGTTTTCTACCTTTCCATTTCTCATATGGAATTACATTTGTCTTTGAGTGAGGCACTCTGTTAAGTATCTGATTTGCTGTAAGGATAGCTTCCCCCCATAAGTTCGGTGGTAAACCTGAACTTATAAGTAATGCATTCATCATTTCTTTTAAAGTTCGATTTTTTCTTTCTGCAATTCCATTAGACTGAGGAGTGTAGGGAGCAGTATTTTGATGATTCATATTCTCCACCTCTATCACTTCTGATCATTTTGATCTTTTTATCTAATTGATTTTCAACTTCAGTTTTATATTGCCTAAACGCATCTATTGCTTCATCCTTACTATTTAGCAAATAGACATAACAATATCTAGTACAATCGTCAATGAAAGTTATGAAATACTTTTTCCCACCACGTGATGGTGTTGACTTCATGTCACAAATATCAGTGTGAATCAATTCTAAAAGATTTGAATTCCTTTCAACAGATTTATAAGAATGCTTAGCATACTTAGATTCAACACAAATTTGACATTTTGATTTATTGCACTCAAATTTTGGCAAAATATTTAAGTTAATCAGTTTTCGCAAGGTTTTGTTATTAACGTGTCCCAAACGTTCATGCCATAAACATTTAGACTCAAGCAAGTAAGAAGAAGCAAAATCTTTATTCATATCAATTGCAATTACATTGAGTTTGAAAAGGCCATCACTAAGGTAGCCTTTTCCTACATACATATCATTTTTGCTTACTACTACTTTATCAGAAACAAATACACATTTAAATCCATTCTTGGTCAGAACTGGAATTGAAACTAAATTTTTTCTCAATTCTGAAACATATGAGACCCTATTCAAAGTCACCACCTTGCCTGATGTCATCTTTAATAGGACTTTGCCAGTTCCTTCCACCTTTGCAACAGCGCAGTTTGCCATAAATAATTTTTCATCTGTAAGTGCTGGAGTATATGATGAAAATAATTCTTTGTTGGCACAAACATGGCATGAGGCACCATAATCTATCCACCATTCTCATGGATTTCCAACCAAGTTACATTCTGAAAGCATTGCACATAGATCGTCCATTTCTCCTTTGGATTCAGCCAAGTTTGCTTGATCCTTCTTTTTCTTGTCATTCTTAGGACCCCGGCACTCATTAGCCCTATGACCATGTTTACCACAATTAAAGCAGTTTCCATTGAATTTCTTCTTAGGAGGATTGATTTTTGGACCAAATGCTTTCTTTCTTTTCTTTAATTTTGTGGAATCTTCTTCAACAAAATTTACTCCAGATATTGCTGAATTACCACGTGACCTCTTTTCTGCAGCCTTATTATCCTCTTCGATTCTCAACCTTACTATGAGATCTTCCACAGTCATCTCCTTGCGTTTGTGTTTCAAGTAGTTTTTAAAGTCCTTCCACAATGGAGGTAACTTTTCAATAATTGCAGCCACTTGAAAAGCATCATTCAAAATCAATCCTACATTAAAGGTCATGTGAGTATTAAGAGAAAACTTAATATTTCTAACATAGGCATTAAATAAATTTATACCTTCAGCAAGGAGATCATGGATTATGACCTGCAATTCTTGAACTTGGGTGACGACAGTCTTACTGTCTATCATCTTATAGTCCAGAAATTTTGCCACAATGAATTTCTTCATTCCGGCATCTTCTGTTTTGTACTTCTTTTCTAAAGCATCCCAGAGTTCTTTTGAGGTTTTGGCATTGCTGTACACATTGTACAGATCATCTTGCAGACCACTCAAAATATAATTTTTACACAAAAAATCTGAGTGTGTCCATGCTTCTGTTACCAAGAATCGTTCATTTGCCGGAGTTTCATCTGACATAACAGGAACATTCTCATTGATGAACTTCTGCAGACTCAACGTAGTGAGATAGAAGAACATCTTTTGCTGCCATCTCTTAAAGTCGACTCCAGAAAACTTTGCAGGTTTCTCAGCCGGTGCTAAGGCAGCATTTGAACGATTATGTGCAACCGTTGTTGTTGCAGCACTTACTGTTCCAGCATTTGTTTGACTTAAATTAGTCATTTTTTTTTCTGTCACAAATGGCAGATAAATTAAGTATTTAAAATACTAACAGTAAAGAACAAATCTTTACACAAACTGTTTCTGATTTAACGATAAAGTTTTTATGTTCTTTTAATCGTTAATCGAATGAATTTTAAAAATTCAAGCAGAGTAGAAAATCATAAAGGTTTTAATCTCCAGAAACCTCAAATACAGAAACTGTTAAATTTCTTAAGATTGTTATTCTTACAATAACTTGTATTTATAAAGTTAATGAACAGAAACAGAAACAAGATGAAGCAGCAAGAATTAATCCGAGTCCACAGAAACTACTGTGTGTCCTTAAGAAATTTAATCCCCTCACTGTACCCAAGGTTATGGATTAATTTCTCCCAAGATAAAACGGATTAAACCTGTTAAAGAAATAGCGGTACCTCAAACTTCTTTAACTTCAACGAACTGAAGAACAGCAACAAGTCACACAGACTCAGTCGATTCGACACTTTGATTTTGTTTGAGAGAAAAATAAATGCAGAGAAAGAAAAAATTTTCAGTAATTAAAAAATCAAAAATTGACTTCCTTTTATAGCCATTTTCAGCAAGGAACATGTCTGTTCAATGAAATTTGTTCAGACCCATTTTATCCAAAAAGTTGTGTCTTTTGGAAAAAATAATAACTTTTCAAAAAATTGTGTCTGTTAGGAAAATAACTACTTTTTGGAAAGTAACGACTTTTCGAAAAGTAACGACTTTTCGGAAAGAGTAACAACTTTTCGGAATGTTACCGTTACCTGCAAATTTATAAGAAATGACTTTTCATTTTGTCTTTGCAGATGACTTTTCATTTTCCCTCCAAAGTAGTTCCCTCACTTTTCATATTCTCTCTTTTCTTTTCCCATTCACACTTGCTAAAACCCAACAACCTTAACCTCTTCACAATCAGCAATCTTATCCCCCATACTTGTCTAGTCAATATCATCATCATTCTGCAAGTTGTCTCATGTAAGTAGATATTTCACAAGTTAATCAGTAGATTAAACACAACATTTAGGGGTTGTTTGGTACAAAATGAATGACGCATGGATTAGTAATATATGGTTTATTTTTATCAAGTGTTTGGTTCATTGTTTTCAATCCCAACTTGTATTTGAAATCAAATTATTTAAAAACTCTTTTTCAATTATACCCTTATATTATTATGTAATTGGGTCAAGCGTAACATGGTTCAAACCTGACTTTTCATGAATATGGAATCCCATCCACTAGATTTAAGTGCGCTAATAATTATCGGAAAAAATTTCTTTTATGACATTCTAACTAGCTATGAGAAGAATAATTTTGTTGTCATGCTTTCAATTTTCTACTTGAATTATTTGAGGATAAATAATTTTCATCTTAAAAATTTATCACTAATAAAATGTCAATTTTTAAATTTAAAAAAGATAAACCAACTACTTTTAAAATTACAAAGACGTCAACGACTGGAAAATTAAGTAAACCATGTACATTTACACATAAAAAATTGCAAGTTATAATTTTAATGTGTATGTAATTTTTTTAAATTGTTCAAAATACGAATAATTAGTGATATATTTGTCTTTTAGTTAGTAAATGTTAAATAACTCACATTTTAAATTTGTATTGATTTGAATTAGATATATTTAGTTACAAATAAGTCTCTCTAAATAATTTGTAAACTAATTTATTTAAATAATTTTACTAGTACAAATATAAAACATAAAATCAAGAAATTAAAATAAAAATTAAAAAGATTTGAGGGATATTTTTGTCTTTATGTGCTTATATCATGGTATTATATCCTATGTATTACTAATACCTCCAAATGAAATGTATTAGTAATGCATATTAACTAATCTATGGATTAGTTATACATAGGCTCACATTTCTACCTAACAAAGTATTAAATTATACCACATATAATACATGGATTATTTCTTTTAATGCAGCCTACCAAACGCCCCTAATAGTGAAACACCGAAGGCCTATAACATACAATGGCATTAAGAGAGTGTATGAATTAACAACATAGACACTTCCTTTCTAAGTATCTGAACAATCTCTTTTGTGGGACAAAAATCACACACTTACATATTGAATCACAATAATTGATCTGCTATACATTTTCTGTTTGAACATCTCTGTTTTCTAGGGAGTTTCGTTTTGTCCCTCTTTTCCGCTAGGTTTTGGGGCCAAAAAAAGAGCAAAATGGCACGGGATAGGGGGTTAGTATTTTGTTTTTCTTTTTGATAATCCAGAAGTCCGTCTGTGACCCGCCCTTTAGATCAATCATAGCCTTCTAAACTCGGTGGATAATGGGCCTGCCCCTCTACCCTTCTCCACTTAAATACCAGACTTCACTTTGCATGGTGCGGGGCTTGAACCTGTGACCTAAATCACAAATCCTCCACCTTTTGCCACTTGAGCTAGACCTTGGGGGTGATAGGGGATTAGCTACTACAGAACAGATTTTTCTGAAAACTATAGCAGGCACTTATTAAAGCATCTTTTATAGCATAGTGCAAAAAGAGAGGGGAAAGGATTAGGAAACAGGCAACAAATAATGGTGCAGAATATATTATATCACATATCTTCAGTCAGTCAGGGTGAGATACTCAGTACACTAATAAACAAGACTTGAAATCAATGGAAGAAGTATACCATTATCTATAGGCAAAAATACCACTCATTCCTCTTCTTACTGCATCTTTTCTCGCTTGTGAAGGCAATTGGAAGATGAAGCACCTGAAGTCATTCTATCGAATGGCTACCAAATTTCCCATAAATCCAAATCCTATCTCAAAATGTTCGGCAGTGGAAAATCCTACTTCAAGAGCCAGCTTCTCTAACTCGTTTCCTGTATCACAAATCATCCATTTACCACGTATTAAAGACACAACAGGCAAGAATATTGGAAGAAGGTAAAGAGATTAGTCAATTTCCCAAAATTAAGGTTCTTTTCTTCTTCTTCATTTCATCAAGTAAGAGAATTTGATGTAAACTTCAGTCTGCTCTCTAATTGCTGTCTTACGTTTACCTTTCTTTTTAAAAAAACTTTTTACAGTTACAAGAGCTGATGGAAGTCAGGATTTATCTATTTTCTTCTTCAGCTCAGTATTCTCATGCACCATTGTTTTCTCAATTAAACTCCCCGATAGAGCCTCCAGTTCTAATAAAGTATTTTTGTAAGAAAGCAAGGGAGACGAATGAAGTTGAACCAAAAGAGAGTTGAGAAATACATGCCAATTGAATAGCATGTTTTTCTCCAGGAGACAATGAAGAAAACATGAAAGAGTAATTTTTATCTGTTTGAGAGGTGTATAAAATAAAATTTATTTAAGGTAGAGAGGTTACTCATGTTACTTCATTTCTAAATACAAAATTTAAATAACATATCACAACATAATGCATGCAGAAGGCTTCAGAACTGCTTACAGCAAAAGTGAATCAATTAAAACTGCTTAAACTATAGTGGTGAAAAGATCAGACCTGTCAGAAAGTCCTTGATAGAGCTTTTCAAGTATTTGTACTCATTTTCTAGGCCATAACCACTCGCTACAGGAACAACTATATTGTCGATCATCAATTCCTAAACAGAACATACAACAAAATTAGACAAATGTTGTAATACTACTACTCATGATAAGCTGAAAAAGAAAACATTAAGAAGTTTGCCAAATAATAATCTGAGATGGAGATTCTGAAATCGTCCATAATGCAGAATAACAGATTAATCCCTGGAATTTGATGGATAGGAAAGTGGCTTGCTTTTCAACTTGTGAAGAAAAGTGGTCCCAACTGTACAGAGAACGAGCAGAGAATGTATGTGGATGCAGTTTCAGTGGATGGAAACTTTGCTGATATTATGTGGAGTAATATTCTTGAGCTCTACTACAGTTGATATCCAGTCACATTTGAACTACCCAACTTATGATGGGTGAAGATCACTATTTCTCTTCTGTATCATATAGTAATTTACCCCTTCCGCTGCCCCCACTTTTCCTACACCCTAAAAGAACATGATAAGCTTCAAGAGTATTATGTTTCAATTGTTGCATCAGTTTTGCTAAGTAACAACTAACAACATGTTCTGAATATAGACCAAAAGTTATTTACTGACTACATCCTTAAAAAAGACAGGGATGCATCCTTAAAGCACAGAAAGTTCTACATCAGATAAAACAAAAGATTATGAAACCAATAACTTCATACAATTTGTGGTGGTGGAGAAAAAGTATTAACCTGCCAACAACTACCTGAACTGTGGTGCTCAAGGGGTTGATACTCTTATTGAAGTCAAGAACAGATAATGCTGAGCCTGGTTTCAAAACTCGACATATCTCTGTCATAGCTCTATGTCTATCTACCACATTGCGTAACCCATAGCCAATAGTAACAGCATCAAAGGAGGAGTCAGGAAAAGGTAAATCAAGTGCATTGCCCTCCATCCACCTTCATAATATCATAATGTATTAATCTCTCACCGTACTCAGGAAACATGAAAAAGTAATTGGAAGGAGTAAGAGTACGGAAGATAATACACGTTTAACTGGTAAACGTAGTGTGTGAAATCATTTGGAACTTGACTAGATTTTATTTTCACAAGTGGATTTTGCTAAATGTGTTGGCAAATAACCTTCCAAACATTATCTGTTATATTGACAGTTTAATTACCAATGCTCACTTGATGTTCTTGTAACATGTCTTTGAACGTAGTTTCTGCCGAGTCGAAGCTATTAATAATTGTTCATTTGAGAAATCAAGACCGACTGCCTGCAAAGCCACACATACTAATGAAAAGGCCAACTCAGTAAAATTTGACATCCGAAAATTCAGAAATTAAGATAACTAGCCTAAACTGCTTCGATCATGTAATCCAGTTACATTACAAAAAATTCTGTAGATACAAAGCTTGCAAAATATAGTCAATAACAGAGAAAACACTTAATTTAGTGACATGAGAAATAAGAATTGTGTGGCTCCGCCGCGAGCAGATTTTTGTTTAATGTTTGAAACAAAAAAAGGAACATATAAATAGGTGTAAAGAGCAGATTTCTTTTCATCGGGAGCCAAACTCAAATGAAAAAGCAATGGACATTAGCAACCTGAAGACCCAAAAGCATGAAGATCACGGAAGGACAACAAAAAGAAACATTAGTTATCAGGCAAGAGATTGACATCAGAAATATCATGAAGCCAATAATCTTTAGAAGAAGCAACAATTTAGGTCTCAATAATAATTATTACCCTGAAATCTCAGTGCAACAAGCTAAAATTTGTATGTGCTTCACATATTAAAATGCATTTGACATTCAGAAAGTTGAGTAATAACATAGGACAGGGTAAGCTGAGTATTGAAATAAGTAAAACATGAACACTACTCCAGAGAACTTGTGAACTGCTAGATGATGTTATTCCATAAGTGCTCACCAGAGGAGAACAGGTAAAACACAGCTAACAAAAGCGACCTAACAAATCAGGACCTTTTCAAACTAGAAGTGACAATATCACCAGTTTCAAGATCATTCAATAATTTCTTGTTTTTCCCTTTTTCAATGAGTAAAAAATACTAAAAGAATTATGCCAGAGATGGCTTCTCCTATGCTAAGTTGTAGGAGACCCTGGTTTTCTACAATGAGATTTTCATTATGCAGAAACAGACGCATAAAGAGACACATTAATTTGCTACGTCATGAAGGGTGTCAATTAGAAAAAAAGGTAATTGAACAGAAATAAGTAAATTTCTGATTCTCACTACAGTGAAGAAGATTCAACAACGGTAAAATGATCTCTTGATAACAAAACAACAGGTGCTATAAAACAAAGTTAATGGGGCACAAGTTTTTCTCTCCTCCTTGTAAGAATATTATCTTTCCTAACTTCTTATCTCCAGGTGATAGTAAAACGCCACAGTAACTCATATCCTATCTTTCCTATTTTTCTTATTGTTTTCATTTCTAACAAAAGAAAGGAAAATTGACTGTCTTGAAATCTTGGTATTCCATAGAGCCATCTGCTCAAATCAGCTTATTGAATTTCTCAGAATGGTCAATGAAAAACTGAGTTGCTTCTGAAATGGCAAATAGTAACTAAAAACCGCAATTACACAATGGAAGAACATAAGAATGAAAAATAGAATAAAAGCAAACCAGAGACAGCAAAAAGAAAGAGAAGGGGACCTTGCCATGGGGTCCAACTTTTTCAGACAGAAGAAACGTCAAATCCCCACTTCCACAACAGATATCTAGTACAGCGTCCCCTTCTTTAGCTCTGCAATACAAGTTCAATTGTTCCAGCTTAACTAGGACATAAACATAGTCCAAATCCAAGATTTATATGATCAAGAACAGAGTAGAAGATGCGGAAATTTCATCTGTCCTCTGTCTCTTTTTTCCATTTGAATGGATTTAAATAAGGCGCACTAACACTAACAATTTTTCCATCAATTAAACAGCGAACTACAGTTTATTGTAAGCATGGCCTATCAAAAGGAAAATGATATATTAGTCCGGGTAACTTAAACAGATTCCTAACGTCCGGCATGTTTTCACTAACCAAAAAATATTTTATTTCAATATTGACCATTATTAGTTTATTTACAATGCACAAGCATCTCATGCTTTACCTAGTGAGAGATGCAGCTCTTTCGATGTGGGTTCATCCGATCTTAGTATTTAATATACAAAATATAGATATATAATGCTTAAGCCAAGGGTCCTTCAGAAACACCTCTCTACCTCCCTGAGGTAGGGATAATGTTTGTATCAACTCTACCCTTCCAAGACCCCACTTGTGGAATTTCATTGGGTACGTTGTTTATACTATTTAAATCATGGGCAACATTTGCAGACAGAAAAGAAGCTTCCATTTTTCTCGAATTGTATGAAGGACCAATAGGACAAAAGATACTGTCAGATGAAAGCATGTGGCACTTCTCTTCATTTAGCAAAATACGAATGGTCCCAAAGAAACAGGTGAGATTATGTAATATCAGTCTCTACTGGGACAACACTACTCAATTTTCTGGTTTACATATTTATTGTTTTTAAATCTAAAAATCACTTATATAAATGTATATGAAAAAAAAAAGGGTCAAAAATACCCCCAACTTTGAATTATTGTTTAAATTTACCCTCGCCGTTAAAATAAAGTTAATTTACCCCTCGCCATTAAAATAAAGTTAATTTTACCCCTCCTGTTACTAAATTCACCAAATTTACCCCTCATTAGACGGATTGACCCAAATTGCCCCGAATTTTTTTTTAAAAACCCTATTCCTTATTTTAACCCAATAACCCGACTCTATTTAAAATAACTCGACCCATTCTTCCAAATCTCCTATACCCATTTACCCATTCTCTCAAATCTCCATTTATTTTAAAATAAGATTTGTATTAATAAATTAAAAATATTTATTTTTTCAAAAAAAGTATTTTCCTTAGTAAGAAATGCACCCTTAATTCTGCTAATCTGCATCATTAGAATGAGACACCATTCTTTGCGTAAATGTTTACTTAATAAGAAAGCTAAACCATCTCTTTCGACTAATAAGTTAGTGGTAGTATCAGTGCACAATCAAAAGCGTAGAAGCAAAAAAAACTCGGTAGAGTTCAGTTCCGAACATATAATCACCTGAGAGACACGAAGATAGATAGATACTCGAGTTCTTTTTTGGATCACCATCTTAACAGATTTTGTCCTCCATAGAGTTCCCAAGCTCCATCACCTTCGGGGCCTTCAAATTTCCCGACTATTGAGTGGCAATCTATTGCCTTTGTAAATGGAGATTTGGGAGAATGGGGTCGGGTTATTTTAAACGGGGTCGGGTTATTGGGTTAAAATAAGGAATAAGGTTTAAAAAAAAAATTCGGATCAATTTGGGTCAATTCGTCTAATGAGGGGTAAATTTGGTGAATTTAGTAATGGGAGGGGTAAAATTAACTTTATTTTAACGGCGAGGGGTAAAATTAACTTTATTTTAACGGCAAGGGTAAATTTAAACAATAAATCAAAGTTGGGGGATATTTTTGACCCTTTTTCCCCAAAAAAAAATATACACTCAAAGAGAAAATTTTGACATCAATGTCATATCCAATGGTTACTGTGAGCATTTAAATTCAATTGGATTCAAATTCATAAAATATGGACTACATTTTAAATCCAAGATATATTAGTCCAAATAAATATTGTTGACTAAAATAATTTGATAAATTATTTGAGTCCAATAAATATAAATTTGACTAAAGATTCAGTTTCATTGGGCTAATCCATTTATTTGGGATACAAATTATGAGTCACTTGGTTAGCCAACATGTCGTCTTATTCTAGAGGCCAAACTTGTGTTAAATGTAAATTGACGAGGCACATCAAGTTAAATGAACAAGCCAAAATAATGTGACATCCCTAGTCAAATCAAAGGCTAATGAAAATGTAAGATATGTACAAGTGGCATGATCCGACCAATCAAATGTAGTCTTTTCACTGCTTCAACTTGATTGGTCAGTGATTCAAGTCAACTTATCAAAGAAACGAGTTTGTCATCATCACAACTCTTCTCCCCCACAACTCTTTTTCAATGTAGGATAAAATTTATTAATGATGCACCAAGATTGTACAGAAATTACAGTAGAAAGAGAAACTCAGCCAGCCCAACCATTGCATGCTTCTTCCTTAAATATCTAGGAAATCAAGATATTGATCTATATCCTTTTACAAGTCCTCCTTATGCCAAATTGTAAAGATTATAAATACAGTTGCTTTTTACCACTGAATATGACTTTTTTTGCCTTAAAAACATATATTGTTTCTCTTCAACCTTAGAGTCCACAAAATGCAAAGCAGAATAGTTCTCTGAATTTGTTTCAGACCCTCTGTCTTTCATAACTATAAAGAGGGATACTCATAATTCAAACAAGGGACAAGACTTCAGAAAAATAAACAAGAGAAAGCTTGTGGATCAACGGCTATAAATTTATCTACAAGCTACAAAACATTAAATAATTCCTCTACAAGTTTCAAATACTAAACGATCAAAAACGAAGGCAAATCAAATACCAAGACATCAAGATCAAAGTTACTTGTTCCTGAGATAATTATTCTGCGTGGCGGTCATCAAAGCACTTGTGCCAACAAATAGTTCAAGGTTATAATTCAAAATCAAACTCAAAGCACCTTGACTTCACATATAAATCAAGTTCAAGATCAAGCTCAAAGGCCATAAACTTATTTCAGAAAAGAGGAATTATAGAGATTGTAATATTCACTGTATTGAAATGGAATACCACTACTGTAACAATATTTTTCTTGACACGAAATTTATTGTCTCCAGTATCATGTTAAATGGGACATAAACAGTACTCTGTCTTAGTTCATATTAGGTGAACTGTTGAAAGAGGGGGAGCTAGGTGCAGGTTTGTGGATTCGAATGAACCCAGTAGGACCATGTATTTGTACTAGAAAATTAAATAAATATATAAGTATATGTCATGTTTCTATGAACTTCTGCACTATTTATCATTTATCTATGGCCATTGCCCATATTAACTTGTGAACCTCTAAGAAAATTGATTAACGATTCAGTGGTAAGGAAGGAAATATAGAAATGCTTTTCACACTAGAATTGTGGGTCGATACCCCTCTTTGTACAAAAATGACACACCTATTTCCTTAGAAAATGTAAAGTAGTGAATAAACTGATATATTAAATATGGAGAAAAACTCAACAATTCTCTAAAACATTGAATAATTCATTTATTTCGAACAATAAAAAAAGTTCGAACAATTAACCTAATATGAACTAGAGGGATTATTAAATAGGAGAAAGGGGAATAGGTTTTACCCGCTCCAGGAAACAGCCATTCTTTTCCATATGCGGTGTTGGCCCAAACTGAGAAGATCATTCAACTGCAAGCATTAAAATTGTGCAAAAATAAACATATAGCTATGAAGGAAGTGACAAATGGAATAGTGAATGGAGGAGAGGTAGCGCAGTGCGCACATTATCATAAACAGGGGCAATGCGGTTAAACAGGGCTTGCCGGTCGGCGGAACATCGGGTTAACAACTTGGCTGTTGGCCTGAAAGTGGGACGGGGAAGTGAAGAAAGAGGAACGTGAAGGGAAGCCATTGTCCCTTTGATGATGACTTTTTGTATTTTAAAGGATAATGTAAGTTGAGAAAATTAAGCCAAAGGTCAAATAAGTCTCGTTTTTGTTTTTGGTGATAAGATTGATTAAGAGCCAATTAATTTTTTTTTAAAACGTAATTAATTAATTATGGGACTAGATTAATATTTTTAAAATTTTCTAATTTCTTATAAAATACAAAAAAATACACTTTTATAATTCAAACCAAATCTTTTAAAAAGAAAAAGTTTCATCTTCCCTCCTCTATTCTCTCTCTTCTTTTCTTCATCTTCTTTCTTAGAAATTTGGAAATTCGTCGTTACTCTTCTTCTGCAGTCGTTACTCTTCCTCTCCAGTCCTCCATTACTCTCTCATCTTTCTGATCTGTAATCGTGTTCGACTAGAAATGGGTAAGTTATTTTTTGAAATACTTTACAATTTTCGAAGTTTTTTTCTTGGATTAATGAACAATAAAATGTTCTGTAGGTGTAAAAACTAAATAATCGATTTAATGGTGTGTATTATTTATTATTTTTGAAAGAAAATTAGCCAACTCAAAAAATCCTTATTTTGAGAAAATATATTTGTAATGTTATCATTTAGTGAAAAGTCATTTTTTGTTGTTATTGTTGTTCTTTTTTTGGCAATTTTGTTGATATGATTTTAATGTATGTTGCCACATTTTAGTGATATGTTGGTCATCTGTTGCCACATATGATTCAAATGTTGCAATAATCAATACAGATTTGTCAACATATGATGCATCTGTCGCTACATAAGATGTATATGTTGCCCAACAGCAGATACATATATGGCAACATAATGCTAATTTATCGCAACAGACTATCCATCAATTGCAACATACTGCTAATATTATTTTATAATGAATTGTAAAATTGATATGTTGGTCATCTGCTGCCACATAAGATTCAAATATTGCAATAATCTGTATAGATGTATCAACATATGATGCATTTGTTCCTACATAAGATGAATATGTTGCGCAACAGCAGGTACATATGTGGCAACATAATGTTAATTTATCGCAATACACTATCCATCGGTTGCAACATACTGCTATTATTATTTTATAATGAATTGTAAAATCTCAATATTTTTTTATTTACCTTGTTGATGAAATGATACAAGAAGCTTCATCCATGTCAACAACTCAATCTTCTAACATGAAATGCTCTTTTGTCTATGCGAAGAATGTGAGCAGCAACATGATTATTTTATTAATCATGTTAAAAAAACTCACTGATATTTTTAAGGAAATGTCTCATAATATTGATGTGCAAAGATCCAAGAAGACTTTATAGCGTTTGAAATGTAGGAGGTTGAAAAAATCTATTTCTCAAACACTTTCTATGATTATTGAGAAGAAAGGAAAGGAGAAGAAGGCAAAGGAGGAGAAGGAGAAGGAGAAGAAGGCAAAGGATGAGAAGGAGAGGGAAAAGAAGGCAAATGAATAGAAGGAGAAGGAGAAGAAGGCAAAACAGGAGAAGGAGAAGAAGAAGAAGGCAAAGGAGATGGAGATGGAGAAGGAGAAGGAGAAGGAGAAGGAGTAGCAGAAAGAAAAAGCGAAAGCGAAAAAGAAAGGGAAGAAAGTCGAAGTTGTCAGTTGTGATGTGAAGAGACAATTCCATTTGAAGGCTTTAACATTGACGGCGAGGGTCCAACTGAACTAATGTCATCCTTCTCGCAATGATATAAAAAAGGGTCTTGACAATCATCATGCAAAAAAGTAAGTAAAGTAAAGCAAGTAAAGTCGTTCAACTGTTATTAGAATTTCTTCTTGTTGTCCAATATATAATGATTTATAATGATTACACAATTGCAGAGGAAACAAGGAGGATCACTACTTATCCAATTGCTCAAAACTTGAATTTGACGAACTTAATTTAGTAGTTACATTTCCGATGAATAAGGACTGGTTCTACGTAATGTCACAACCCAATAGGTGTTGGAATGATGAGGTAAATCCATGCTCACTTTTATATGTACCGTTTAGTACATGAATATATACAATTAAATTGATACACTTGTTTGATGCATGTGTGCAGTATGTGGATGTCATAGTTTACTATTTGCGTAAGAAGTCGAAGCAAAAGATTCAATTTGAATATCAATATACCATCACTAGTTGTTTTTTCAAAACATACATTGACAATTCTAGTGAATATGAGGATAAAATCATTGACATAATGAAAGGGTATGCTATACCTTCTAAAATGTCTTGGCACTTGATGGATGATGTTTATGTCCCTGTAAATAGTAATGGGGAATTTCATTGGGTCTTGGAAGTCGTTGCATTGAAGGAACGGTGCATAAAAGTGTATGATTCCATGTCCTCAAATAGGTCTAATAGAAAACTATCCTCCGAGATTCAAAAGATGGCTACAATGTTGCCAAAGTACCTTGAGTTGAGTGGATTTTATGAGCAATATGAGCGAACCAACTGGTCAGTTCTTAAATGTTACCAAGGAAAGAACAAATCTCACCCATTTGAAGTCAGTCATGTTACTGGTATTGCCCAACAAGAAATTAGTAGTCTGTAAGTATCACAATATTATTTTGTCTTACGACTATCGGAATGTGATGTTATTATATTTTCTGATTGATGATATACCATGCAGAGATTGTGGAATTTTTGTTGCTGCATACGCTGAGTATTTCAGTGATGGATTACAAGTACTATCATGTGGAATTAATGTTGACACCCTTCGCTTGAGATGTGCTTCACTCTTATGGAATTATGGGATTGTAAAGGCTCGAAATGATTACGTTAGTAATAACGAAGACCCAGAGATGTGTAGAACCAAAAAATAATCTAAGATCGATGAAAATGTTGAGTTTACAACCATTGACTAGATAGGTGGTTATGTATATCATATCATTGTGAATTACCTTTTTGTTGATAAGTTGTATAAAACAATTGGTGAAATGTTAATTATAATGTAATTTCGCTAGTAATAAACACGACAAAATTATATGGTGCAATAGTTCGTATATATGTAGCAACAGATAGTATATATGTTGCGACAGATACTATATCTATAGCAACATATAGTATATATGTAGCGACAGTTCGTATATATGTAGCATCAGTTCATATATATGTAGCAACAGATAGTATATATATAGCAACATATGTCCACAGTTTGAATTGTCAAAATTAAAAAAAAATAAACGACTTTATTTTCATTTTCTCTCTCTCCTCTCTCCTCTCTTCTATAAATGTCATTTCGTATTCCACAAGATTTATTTATTTATACTTATTTCTCTTCTATATATGTAATTTCTGTAGTAATAAACACGAAAAAAGTATATGTTGCAACAGTTAGTATATATGTAGCAACATATATTATATATGTAGCTACATATGTCACAGTTTGAATTGTCAAAATTAAAAAAAAAATTGAACGATTTTAATTTTCATTTTCCTTCTCTCCTCTCTCCTCTCTCCTTTCTCCTCTCTCTTCTATAAATGTCATTTCGTATTCCACAAGATTTATTTATTTATACTAATTTCTCTTCTATATATGTAATTTCTGTAGTAATAAACACGAAAAAATTAGATGTTGCAACAGTTAGTATATATGTAGCAGCATATGTCACATTTTGAATTGTCAAAATTAAAAAAAAAATTGAACGGTTTTAATTTTCATTTTCCCTCTCTCCTCTCTCTTCTATAAATGTCATTTCGTATTCCACAAAATTTATTTATTTCTTCTCTACTACCAACTTCTCATTCTTCTCTTCGATTCTCTTAGTCCTTCCTTCACAGATCATCTTCTACATCAAGGCGGTGTTGTCCTCACAATTTCTACTTTATCGTTGATATATATCTTCTTAGGTAAGGTAACATTTAATTAGGGTTTGAAATGCATGTGCTTATAATGTCTCCTATCAAAATAAAACTTGATATTGATACATCTGACCAAACAAAGATCCAGAAGAAGGCTAGGTCTAAAATTCATAGGAAGAGGAACGAAAATACTACACTTTTAGAAAAACTTGCAACTGAAGCGGTTTCTTCTTCTCAAGCAGAAGTAGAATTTTGTCAAAAAAGAATATGAATAAAGACAAGTAGTGGAAAAAGAAGATGGAAAACAAGAAGTTGAGGAACAAGGAAAAATAAATGAAGTTCAGGAAGAAGAAGGGGAAGATACAGAAGTAGTAGTTGTGGCACAAAAAAATAATGAAGTTCGTGAAGAAGAACAAGAACTTCATGAAGAGTTCAATGCTAGTGGTGATGATGAGATTAAAATCATCAATGCAGACACTTTCCCTGTGTATCTGCAGCCTTATGCTAATGGTACAACATCATTAGGTCAGTCCTGGAATACCTTTCGTCAAATTCAGGGATATCCTCAAGAGAAATCGATTGGAAGATTTTTTCAAAAATAGTTATTTTGATCATTTTCTTGATTTACCCATTGATCCACTTCCACGTTTTCAAATGACCATCGTTTATGAACTTTTGAGAAGAAGGTTCATTTTTTAAAATCCCAGTAAGAAGGATGAGATTCTAATTAATTATTGTGGCATGCCAGTTTTCTTTGGCATAAGAGAGTATGCCATAGTTACAGGGCTAAAATGTCATCCTCTTGTTGAGCCCATCCCTGAATACATTGTTAAAACAGAACCACAACGAAATAAAATAGTTAAAAAAAGTAGCAGAAGCAGGACAACAGTCACTGCCAACTGAGAAGCAGGACTTGATGTCCCTTGTTGGCAAAAGCTTTAAAAATTCTGACTTATTAAGTTTGTTGGAATGGGAGGATACAACAAGGAAGCACAAGGAGTCATTGTGCTTACTTTGGTTTACACATAATATTTCTGTCAGGATATTGAAGCTTTCAAGAACTACCCGTGGGGTCATGAGAGCTTTTATCTAACTATCGACTACATTTTGAGGCCTTTAGGAGAAAAGACCAGCAACTTGTTTGGTTTTCCATGGGCTTTCATGGTAAAGTTGAATATTTTTAATCTTTTCATATTATATTAAGTAATAATTCAACATTTGATTATTGACAGGTTTTCCTTTTTTACAGGCCTGAGCATTTGAAGTCATTCCTTATTTGACCCACCAAGTAATTGCAGCAGAAGAGAGATCATCCCTAAGGATCATGAGATGGTTGATGGCAAGAACAAAAACTACCAAAGAAGGGCATATTCCAGATCTTTTTAACCCTCCTTTTGATGCAGTAAGTTATTATTAGTATATTATAGGCATATGTTGCTACATTTGTGTCACATATTGCTACAGATTATTCCTCTATTGCTAAAGATGAATTATTTGTCGCAATATGTGTCACAAATATTGATACAGATGAATCATCTATAGCAACATGTGTTACATGTTACATTACATGACTCGTCTGTAGCAACATGTGACACACATGTTGCTACAGACGAATCATGTGTATTCATCTGTAGCAACATTTGTGACACATGTCGCAACAGACAATTCATCTGTAGCAACATTTATAGCAACATTTGTGACACATGTTGCAACAGACGAGTCGTGTGTTGCGACATGTTACACATGTTGCTACAGATGATTCATCTGTAGCAACATTTGTGACACATGTTGCGACAAACAATTCATTTGTAGCAACATTTGTGGCACATATCGCAACACATGATTCGTCTGTAGCAACATTTGTATCACATGTTGCTACAAACGAGTCATGTGTTGCAACATGTGACACGTATTGCTAAAGATGATTCATCTATAGCAACAATTGTGACACATGTTGCGATAGACAATTCATCTGTAGCAATAGAA
The DNA here is from genome assembly GCA_032847665.1 of Solanum chilense. Classification (NCBI taxonomy): domain Eukaryota; kingdom Viridiplantae; phylum Streptophyta; class Magnoliopsida; order Solanales; family Solanaceae; genus Solanum; species Solanum chilense. Next base: position 10,450,830 of record CM064974.1, read on the forward strand.
AATTTTTACTGATGACTCATTTTTACTATTTTAGGTTGTCCATTCATGGATTACCCCAACAGAAGAGAAATTGCAAATGTCATATCTAATAACTCTAGCGTTGGTAGAAACCATTTTTGATCCTATTGTGGATAGAGTTAAAATGGTGTTGGCTGGAGCAACAACCATAAAAAAAGAGAGACTTCCTATTGAAGTCAGTAATGAATTAGTTGTTTTTTATGCTGATGATGGTGTTGATGTTGATTATGGTGCTGCTGCTACTGCTTGTGTTGCTGCTGCTGCTGCTGGTGGTGCAGGACAACACGAAGGGGCTACCTCTTGTAGATGATGTTGTGGCTTTCTCTTTGAGAAATGTAAGAAACATGATGAAGATTCTATCATGTATCTACAAAAATTGAGTGAAGTTGTCAATGAATTTAAAAACAAGAGGGGTGTGAAGGGCATTGTATCAAAGAATGTGCGGCATGCATGTACTCCAAAGGCCAAGCGGAGAAAAGAATCACTTGCCAAAGCAATGCAAAATTTGAAGAGGAAGATGTTTGGAGAAATTCCAAGGGCCGTAATGGAGGAAGAGGTGACGGAGTATAAAAATTTGAATATTTATAGGCGTCCCTCTGTCATTGAAAAAGAAGCAGTAATTAAGGTGAACGGTGCAAAGGATATTCGAATGGAATACGACATGCATGTTTTTACCGGTCAAGATTTCAGGAACATGACAAGCCTAACAGTGTGGTGGGAAGACTAGGTAATTCTACTTTTTATATTATTAACTATTTCTTATGTCTTTTCAGTGAGTACTCTTCCTAACTATTTAATATTATTTTTTATTTTATATTGATGAAATCCTTAACCTCATGCGTCAGAGGCATTGGAGATACCCATACTACTATGATCCCAGATATAAAATCCTGGATCTCAACTTCTGTATGAACTTCCTACATAGATATAATCAAATGAGCGACGAGGCAACAATGTCAGGTGGTAAAAGCATAAGTCAGTTACTAGATGACTTTGTATGGGATGATGATATGATTGACTATGTCAGGGGTATTAGGACAACTCCTGGAGGCATGTATTAGATTGATGCAAAAAGGATTTTGACAGTCATGAACATTTCGGGTAATCATTTCGTGACTGTCGAGATTCTCTTGCACGAGGGATTGATCAATGTTTATGACTGCAACCTGCTGATACGGAAAATGACATGTTTTTCACACTCATACAACCTGTCTTCGAGTTGCTGCCTAAATTACTGAAACAGAGTTGAATAATGAATCATTTGCCAGAGAAGTTGCTCACTCAACTATGGAAATTTAACGCTCGAATAGAATCTGTGGTACAAAATGCAAGTGGAGCGGCGTGCGGGTCATATTCCATTGCATTTATTGAGCATTTGATTAGTCGCACAGAATTGCATCCACCCAGTTCACTGTTATGTGACAATCTAATTGAACGGATGCAATATATTTGGGTTAATGGGATAATATCTCAGTGCTTAAAGCCTTGACATTATGCTTGTAATTAAAGACACTGTTTAATTTATCAAATATGTTATTTTATTTTATCTTAAAGACAATGTAATTAAAGACAATGTTTATTTTATTAATTTGTCTATCACAACATTTGGAATATGTCACTATAGATGATTTGTATATCGCAATATTGAGTCCATTGTTGCTACAGATGATTATATGTAGCAAAATTTGTTGCATATGTTGCTACAAATGATTTTATGTAGCAACATTTGAGTTAGAATTTGCTACAGCTGATGCATATATCGCAACATTCGTGCATCACGACATGTGGCATATGTTGGTACAAACGAATCAATTGTAGCAAAATTTGAGTCATATGTTGGTATAGGTGATTATATGTAGAAACATTTTAGTTAGATGTTGCTACAAATGATTATATGTAGCAACATCTGAGTCATATGTTGCTATAACTGATTCGTCTGTAGCAACATTCGTTTATCACGACATGTGGCATATGTTTCTACACACGAATCAGCTGTAGCAACATTTGAGTCATATGTTAGTATATGTGATTATATGTAGGAACATTTGAGTCAAATGTTGCTACAGATGATTATATGTAGGAACATCTGAGTCATATGTTGCTACAGCTGATTCGTCTGTAGCAACATTCGTTCATCACGACATGTGGCATATGTTGCTACAGACGAATCAGTTGTAGCAACATTTGAGTCATATGTTGGTATAGGTGATTATATGTAGCAACATTTGAGTCAGACGTTGCTACATATGATTATATTTAGCAACATCTGAGTCATATGTTGCTACAGCTGAAGCGTATATCGCAACATTCGTCCGTCACAACTACATAATAATTTGTTGTTTGAGCAAGAGTGAAACGTCTATTTAATTCCACAACTATAATAATTGTATTGGTTGTACACAACTACATAATAATTTTGTATCCTCTACAAAATTCTTCTTGGCAATGCTTAAAAATACAAGTAAAAAAAACAAAAAACACCAACATTAGCTTCCAGATGCTACAACATTTGGTCTTTTTCTTCTCCTTCATCCCCCATTTGGTACTTCTTTTGATATGATGATATACCGTGGTTTCACGGTATTATTAATACTTTTTCCTTAAGTTTAGTGTGTCCAAAAGCCTTTTAGTGCTAATTTTTATATAAGTTTCTCCTGATTTGCAGGAAATCTATCCAAAGATGAATGCAGAGGTTTTTGAGCGAAGAAATGCAGAAGAGACCACCTACGGAGCTTGTGACGGTCCGTAGGTGGCAGCGTAGTGCAGCTGCTGAAGGAAGATGGGGAAGTCCGACCAAGTGTGGGGTTACGGAAAACGTGACGGACCGTCGTATCCATGACGGTTCGTCCTGCAGGTTCGTCATTTAGTTCAGAGAAGTAGTCAGTACCCATATTCCAAGAGTTCAAGTGTTTTGTAACGGAGACCCTCGACGGACCGTTGTGCCTGTGACGATATGTCATACCTGCCGTCGAGGGTAATGAAGAGAGCAGCAGAAGAAATTTCATTAAGTATGGGACGACGGAGTCCATGACGGTCCGTTGTGACCACGACGATCCGTCGCGATGTCCGTTGATCCAGCCGCGTTTTGACAGATTTCCAGCAAATAGAGTCCTTGTTTAATTAGGTTTTTTATTTTCTATAAATAGTTCGAAAAACCTCATTTTTGAGGTTAGACTCTGGATTATTAGGTTAGGCTCTGGACATTGTTAGACCTTTGAATATTGTGAGACTCTTGATTATTTTGTAGACTCTTTGAGAGATTATTGATTATCTTGAGACTTTTATCATTGATTGTTGGTGACTTTTGCTGATTAATCAAGTGAACTTTCGGATTTTACACTTTCTCATTGAATTAAGTACATGAATTCTTATATCATATATTTGAATATTGTGATTATGCCTATGGGTAACTAAACTCCATAACTAGGGTTGTGGGAACCATAGGCAAATAATGAGGTAAAACCTAACTAAAATAACAATTCTAGAATAGTGTCTTGCATGTATTGATAATTCTTTCGCATAGAAGTCTTTTTAACGGATGGCCAACGTTAGAACTCGCCTTAATGCTACTTGCCGGACCAAGGAGGTAGATAATAGGAAAAGAATTATCAACATAGATTTAGTGTATACTATCTAATAGGTTAGTAATGATTTGTACGAGGTAATAACTTAGTCAAATATCGAATACGATGCTTAATATGAGGTAAAGACAAGGGTTAGGATAGTAACACACGTAGATGGACCAAGGTGCGGAGTGACATTTTCTAGATGCCGAACCATGGATTTAGAAATACATAACTTATCACTTTGCATGCAAGATACTAGGAAATAATTGTTATAGTTAGACTTATCAAGTTATGAACCTGTGGGGAACACGTAAACCCTAGTTACTTTGATTAATTGATTAAACTCCAACATTCGAAGCTGTTAGTTGTCTCATTTTGTTTCGCTAGTTATTTTCATTTACTTAGAAATAGAAAACCCCCCTTTTATCATGTTTGTTTTCCAAGGAAGTAATTGATTGATCAATAGTAGTAATAGATTGAAGTTAAGTCCAAACTATTTTCCTCGTGGGAACGATCCAACCTCACTAGTTGGGTTATTTACTTGACACGACCGCTTTACTTCTTATTTGAGAAGTAAGTTTGAGCGTATCAAATTTTGGCGCCGCTGCCGGGGAAAGTAGCTTTTAGATTAACTTAAACTTATTACTATAGTTTAGTTGATATTTTCTTGATTTTACTTTGTTTTATTGTTTTTGATTCGTGCAGAACCACCCTCCTAGTATGTCAAATACACGGAGAGGAAAAGAACCATTGTTTCCCTACGATCACGAATTAAACCGTACACTACGCAACATGAATCGAAACTTGGGAATCAATGATGATGATCCAAACCAGAACATCCCAGCTCCGGTTGATGTTCATGGTCAGTTGTTACCCGATGCTCCGGGTGAACACCAACAGAGGGGACAAAATCTCGCTCCACGGCCCCAAGCATACTAAGAGGCTATGACAACATAGCAGACTCCGATGGGCCACTTGTCTTGCCTCCTCTACCACCAGGCCACACCTTTGTGGTAACTAGTAGCCTGATGCAAATGCTCACTGCTAGAGGTTTGTTTTCAGGTCTACCTTCTGAGGATCCACATGCCATATAGCTAAGGTAAGGGCAGTGTGTAAAAGCTGTGTAGGGAGGCCTGACTAGGAGTTGGATGTAATAGGGCTTAGAGTGTTTCCTCTCTCACTGACGGGACATGCTGCTATATGGTTCATCGAGCTCCCTTACAACTCATTTTTCACTTGGAACCAACTAAGGGATGTTTTCTTAGCACGCTACTATCCGGTCTCCAAGAAACTAAACCACAAAGACAGAGTGAACAAATTTATGGCACTACCAGGAGAGTCAGTTAGTAGTTCTTGGGATAAATTCACCTCGTTCTTGAGAAGCGTCCCAAATCACCGTATAGATGATGAGTCACTGAAGGAATACTTCTATCGGGGACAGGATGATAATAATAAAGCGGTGTTGGACACTATAGCAGTTGGATCTTATGGGGAGTGTCATTATGCTGAGATTGCTGAAAAATTAGAGAAAATCTCCTGGAATAATAAAGCTTGGAGTACTAGGAAGTCAGATACCGGGAGAAATACCTTCACAGTACAGTCTACTCACAACCCAGCCACAGATGAGATTCGTAAAGAAATGACTCAGATGAGAACTGAGCTTGCGTTGGTACTAAAACATATCACTGGGGCTGCAGAAAAGATAAATGCAGTTAACTACTTGCCTAAACCACCACCTCCTAATGATGAATGCTATTATGCGGAGGACTCCTATGTAGTAAATGAGAAGACGGGGGGTTTCCGACCGAGCGCCCAAGGCTCAAATCAGGCTAATTGGCGCCAAGGTCAAGGGAACCAAGGTCGGATCTATGGTAACTATAACCGTGAGGGTCATAATGTCCGAGATGGAAACTACAACCGCGACAACAACTTCAACACGGGTAACTACGCTAACAGAAATGATAGGAATGGGCCCTATGTCCCTCCTCAAAATCATGAAGTTACTCCTAGGGATGGTGGAGATAGTATGGCGCGAGTTGAGGATATGTTGCACAAAATGATGAGGAGGTTCGATGCTAGTGATGAGCACATTAAAGAGTTAAGGTGTGATTTAGAAGGTATTGGGCAAAAAGTCGATACACATGCAATATCGATTAAGCAAATCGAGTTGCAAATGGCCCAATTATCTGCGACTGTGAACACACGGCAACCGGGCACTCTTCCTAGCAACACTGTCCAAAATCTGAAAAATGATGCACACTGTATGGCAATCACTACTCGTGGGGGTAAGCAAACCATTGACCCACCTATGCCGTCTAATGAGGAAAAGGTGAGAAAGGATGATGATAAAGTGGTAAAGGGTAGTGGTGAAGCAGATGGGAGCACTGACAAAGATGCAGAAGTCCTTATGAAGGTAATTCCCATGCCGATACCACCACCACCCTTCCCTCAGAGATTAGTAAAAATAACCGAGGATGGTAAATATCGGCGTTTTATAACAATGCTGAAGCAACTTTCTATCAATGTCCCTTTGGTAGAAGCTCTAGAACAAATGCCCGGTTATGCCAAGTTTATGGAAGATCTGGTTACAAAGAAAAGATCGGTCACTTTCGAGGATGATGATAGACTGCAACATTGTAGTGTTATTGCTACAAGATCTCTCGTACAAAAGAAAGAAGATCCGGGTGCGTTCACTATTCCTTGTACAGTCGGGTCATTACATTTTGTGAAAGCATTATGTGATCTGGGGGCAAGCATAAATCTCATGCCCCTCTCGATTTACAAGAAGTTGGGTTTGGGTGACCCAAAGCCCACTGCGATGCGGCTACTGATGGCTGATCGAACAGTGAAAAGGCCTATCGGGATACTCCATGATGTGCTAGTAAAAGTGGAGTCATTCATATTTCCAGCAGATTTTGTTATTTTTGATTGTGAAGTCGATTTTGAAGTGCCTATTATTCTTGGGAGGGCATTCTTTGCTATAGGTAGAGCCTTAGTTGATATGGAAAAAGGGCAGATGAAATTTCGATTGAACAATAAAGAAGCGACCTTCAACATTTGTAGGACCATAAGGCAGAGTGGTGAGCTCCAATCGCTATCCGCCATATCCCACAAAGAAAAGATGAAGGAGGAGAATGAACAAAAAAGTGCAAAATAAGAGTTTATGGTTGGGGATTTGGTGCTTTTAGATAGTTCTGTGTTGCCTTGTCTTCCGGGAAAGCTCAAGTCCAAACGGACTGGCCCTTACTTGATTACCCAAGTATTCCATTATGGAGCAGTTGAGTTAAAAACCAAGGAGGGAGTGCAGTTTAAGGTGAATAGAGAACAAATAAAACTCTATTTTGGGCATACTGCATTGGTGAATGAAATGATAGAGGCATACCATCTTGATGAAGGCTGAGTAATCAAGTGTCCTCAGTCGTGCTGCGACGTTAAATCAGGCGCTTGTTGAGAGGCAACCCAATACTCATAGTTTTTCTTTCTTGTAATGGTAGCATTTTCTACTAATGGGTTTTTAAATTTGCAGGCACATCACCAGGAAATTCTGCAGAAAATTACTCTGCAGCAGCCACTGACGGATACAGCGACGGACCGTTTCAAATATGACAGACCGTCGCATGAATCCGTCGTGCCAAGTACGTCTTTCTGTTATTTTCAAACTAGGGCACACGCGACGGAACCAACGACGGATCGTCACATATGAGACGGACCGGCGTCGTGGAATTGTCGCGTCATTAATGAGGCATACCCGACCCGACCCGGCTGGGGATTTTTAAAAAAATTCAACACTTAAAACCCCCAACCCTTCATTTCACCCCATTCCTTCACTCTTCCTCCTATTTCCCTCCCTTTCAACTTCCAAAATCATCTCTCTCTTCAACCGATCATTTTCCCCAAATTTTCCAAAATCCTAAAAGTCCTCATCTACTAGTCGGAGAGCTGCTGCTGTGGGTGTCTACTTGATCACCAAGTACCTTTCCCTCTTGTTTTTATCAAATTCTCAGGTATGTGTCTCTAATTTCTACTCATTTATATTGCATTTTTGTTTATCAATTAGTAGTAGTCTAGTTCTTCTTGATACGTTCATTCTTTCTCAAATTTTGTCTGACCAAGGTTAAAAAAAAATTCCCGAAATTGTCGTGTTAAAACCCTAGAAATAAGTGCCGTAGCATTGCTAGTTTACTAGGTAATTGAGTTAGAGAAATGTAGGTCAAAACACTACCAATTCGATTTGGGTCATAGGGGATGAATGGGGCATCTCCAGTTCTGTCACTGAGTTACACAACGAGACCCCAATGACGGACCGTCGTATTCACGACGGACCGTCACTGGGTCCGTTCCAACCGCCTTAACACTCCAATGTCCATTTTTTCTCCAAGTGTCCACCAACGGCCACATGCGACGGACCGTTGTTCCCGCGACGGTCCGTCCTGCACAACCGTTCTGATTGTCAGAGACCTTATTCCTAAGGGTCTCTCACTTTTTCTAAGTGTCCTTCAACGGACACATGCGACGGACCATCATACCGACGACGGTCCGTCTTGCACAACTGTTCTGTTTGTTAGAGACCCTTTTCCTAAGGGTTTCTCTATTTTTCTAAGTGTCCTTAAATGGAAACTTACGACGATCGTCATACCCTCGACGATCCGCCCTGCATCACCGTCATGACGGTCAGAGACCCCTCTCCTAGGGTCTCCATATTTGTTTTAAGTGTCCTCTGACGGACACCTACGACAGACCGTCTTACCTGTGATGGTCCGTCCTGCACATACCGTCATACTTGTCAGATACTCTCCCTCAGGGTTCTCCTTATAAACATAGTCTAAGTAAGACACGACAGACCCCATGACGGTCCGTCGTACTCACGACGAACCGTCACCTGGTCCGTTGTGTTTCACTGTTACTATAGCAATGTCATTTTATTTTAATTTTTTTATTTATTTTGTGTGGTTTTGCTTGTCTTGTTTGCTCCTTCTAGTACTAATATTGATCCTTTATAGGTACTATCTACTATGGCACCAAAACAAGATCGAGTCTATGCACGCGGGCGATCGAAGTCTGTCGTCCCGTCTGCCCGCCTGGTCATTGGCTCTGATGATGAGCGTGACCCCGAGTACGTGCCCCCAGGCACTTCCACCCCATCCCGTGCTGCACGTGCTGCCAGAGCCACACCCAATAAGGTGGCGTCCGGCGTAGTCACTGCCTCCCAGTCTGATGAGGAGCGCACACTGACCGGCACACCTTCTGGGTCAGCCACTAATGAGGAAGGAGCGTCTGGCTCCTTAGGAGTTTCGTGGTCGGAGGAAGCCTCCGACTCTGCTGAGGTTCCCGCACCCTCCACCGCTACAGCATCAGCCTCATCTGATGAGGCTAACAGTTCGGAATCCACACCCGATTCACCAGCTCGTGCTCTCACCCCGGTTACTGACCAGCCCAACCGGTGGTGTGTCGACGGGCAATTTCAAGTCTATTCCGATGCCAAGTTCCTGAATGACAAAGGAGTTATGACTCGGACACTTACATTGGAGCGGCGGGTCGTTACGGGAAGTCTCCCGATGATGCTTGAGATCCACAATCTCTTCACCAGACATCGACTGGAGTGGACAGCACGTCCATTGGGACGTTTTAGTGAAGAGTTGGTCCGAGAGTTCTACGCATCCTACGTAGCGACTCTCTGATCGCAGATTAATAGGCGGGCTGCCCCCGCCAAATAGGCCCCACTAGAGCAGGTCCGAGTACGTGGCATTCCGGTTGATATCTCCCCGCCTGCTATCCGCCGGTTTCTATACAGCTAGAATGTTAATGCTAATCGGACCCCTCTCACTGTCGAGTTTGACTACCGATGGCAGATTGTCAAAGATGGCCGATTTTTGCGTGAGCCATCGCTGAGAGAGACCACCAAGAGGTGGATGGCCCTGCACTTGTCCGTTGATGGGGAGGGTGCCGACTGGGTGACTGAGCCGAAGGGGGCCATCAAGAAGGCCAACCTGACTTTTATGGCGAAGTTTTTGTGGTTGATTGTCCGCCACTGCCTTTCCCCCACAACCACTAATAATATCGTCACATGAGATCGAGAAGTACTGATGGCAGCGATGATAGCCGGGTTCGAGGTGGATTTTGCGTGGCTTCGACAGGCGGTCATGCACGAGAGGGCTTTTAAAGTTACAACTACTTACCCTTTCCCGTGCATGATATTTTCTCTATGCAGGTCTGCTGGTTTGCCTATATGGCACGTTGATCAACTCAAGACCCTGTTGGGCACAGTTAATATCGGCCTCATCAGGGATGAGGCCAATGAGTTGGCTCCACGCAGAGGGCCCCGTCCAGAGTTGCCTCCTCCTGGTGACAATTTGGCTGAGACGGTAGCATAGGCCCACACGGCTACATAGGCGGCTTCCACTGACACTACCCCGGTCGAGTCTATCTCGGGTAGTAGCATTGCCCCGAGCTCCTCTCGCTCAGCCCCTTTCTCCGCTCTGGTCCCGCTTGCTAGAGTCCAGAAATTAGAGGCACAGATGGCCACACTTCTGCATCACATCCAGCCTTGGATGCAGAAGTCTATTGCTGAGGCAGAAGAGCGCTTGGAGCGGAGAATAGTCCAGCACACAGAGCGAAAGATCGCTGAGGTTCATCAGCGCTTGGACGCTTTTGAGTTGCGAGTGCTAGCCTGACCAGCCCCTCCGGTGGATGTGTCGACCCTTCAGGCTGCGGTCAACAGTCTTCGCACAGATATTGATATGATCTTAGAGGCTAGGGTGCCTACGTCTGAGGCCCCTTCTGTAGAGCCTGCTGAAGACACAGTGATGGCGGCCCTATTTGCCACTTCATAAATTCCACCACCTCCCCCTCGAGAGCATGCCAAGAGGCATAGGGGTCGAGAGGAGGATGAGGCGCAAGCACGGAAGAAGGAGCGCCGTGAGATGGAGGCTGCGAGGAGAGCCTCGCTTGCTGAGGAGGAGGCGCGTCAGATGAGAGCAGAAGAGTTAGCTGCTGGGGCGTCTAGCTCCAGAACTGTGGAGATATCTGGAGGCACTGCTGATAGTGCTGTTGATGCTGAGGACTTCACTGAGGGTGTCCAGATTACAGAGGTAGTTGGTTCCGGGGAACCGAACCCACCAGCTTGCTGATCATCGGCGCTTTGCGCCTCAGGTTTGCTTCACCTACCACTCTATTATTTAAATTTTTTTATGCATTGGGGACAATTGCATGTCTTTTTGTTAGGGGTGGGGTAAATGGAAAGTGAGTGCTAGGGTGAAGTCTGAGTAGCCAAATTCACTATCCTCTTTTGGGGTTTTCTTACCTGTGTTCTTTTCCCCCGAAAGACTGATTACTTTTTCCGTTGAACCGGCATGTCTATATCTTGTGTACATAGTTTAATTCTGGAGCATGATGGCTAAAATGATATCCTAATAAAATGGAAAATGATGCATGACTAGGCATAGTTATTAATAAATGTGTGGCTCTAAGCATGACATAGAGGTACACCACTGCATGACCTTAAGTCTAAAATTCGAACTAGGTGTCTGATAATCTGGTAGAGTGATGAGATGTCAAGTGAGTGTGAGGAAGATTTGAATAGTCCACTATTTGTACTGATCTAGAACTTGCCTGGTTAGTCCTGCTAAAAGTAAGCTGTAATAGACAATTAGGAAAGGATCATAGGCCATTATTCAATATAGCCCATTTTTAGCCTAAATAAAAGAAAACCAAATAAAAATTATCCTTCTTTGATCCAAATGATTTGAGCTTAAATTAGACCTTTCTTTCTCACCCCAACTGATCTTTTCTGGGAATAATGTGTTGGCCCTGGTCCCTCCTTGGACATGTGCACCTCAGCTTATGCCAAAAGCATAAGTTGAGGGTGGCTAATGCAGTAAACAACCTTTTTATGGCCCTGAACCAACTTTGGGTATTGTGTACTTTTACT
>CM064974.1:10462440-10526559 GCA_032847665.1 Solanum chilense
GCTTCATCATGCTTATTTCATCACAAACATATAATCATACTCATACAATCATACAATTAAGCATATAGAAGGGTTTACAAGATTACCCAATACATATCATTTGCTATTGAGAGTTTACTACAAATAGCATAAACCATAACCTACCTTCACCAAGGATTTGTGTTCAAGCAAGAATCTTCAAGAAACCTTGCTCCTTCTCTCTCAAGCGCCTCTTTTCTCTTCTCTTTCTCTTTTTCTTTCTTCCTCCAACCTTCCTCTCTTCTTACCCTAAATCACAAGATTTCAAGTCTCAAAAGTGATGAAACCAACCCACCAAGTTACTCAAAGTTAGTCTTTCAACCCCCAAGGAATTGAACTAATAACATTAACCCACTAACTTTATAAATTAAAGCCGGAATAGTCCAAAACACCCCTTTAAAATTAGCCAGAATTCTGACCCCGACTGGGATTACGGAACCTGTGACGGTCCGTCGTGACTGCGACGGTCCGTCACGCAGGTTCGTCATGGACTCGATTTCCTTTAAGGAGTCTGTGACGGTCCGTCGTGCATACGACGGTCCGTCCTGCACTTCCGTCACGACGGACAGAAAGTTGCTCCCAGCACCAAATTCTCAAGAGTCTAAGTGTTTTGACACGGGGGCTCACGACGGTCCGTCGTGACTGTGACGGTCCGTCCTGCAGGTCCGTCACAGAGTTCAGAGACTCAGTTTCAACACTCAATTTCATAATGCCAAGTGTTTTGGAACGGTACCACCTCGACGGTCCGTCGTGCCCACGACGGTCCGTCGTGGTGTCCGTCGCATTCAGCCAATTTTTCCCAAAAATAAATTCTGCTATTCAAACGACTAAACAGGTCGTTACATATACCTAAATATACCCTACCTGACCCTGAGCCTATGTTACAAGCTAAGAAAGTCCTATCGTGATCCTAAGGGTTGTATAGCGAACTTAAAGCAGTGAAAATAAGGGCAAGCTTATGGCAATAGGTATGAATGAGTGTGAATTTTTTCTGAGAGTGAGTGTTGAAAATTAATCCTTATACTCAAACTGAAATCATTGTGTGGAAAATGAGGATTTTGTTTTGAAGTGAGGACACTAGTTGCATTACCGGAAATATTAGCACCTCGGTGAGAAATTGAAGAGGATAGGTGCTAGTGCATGGTGAGTCTGTGTCATGGTCTGATTCCACATAATTCAAGCCTAATAGTGATAGCATGCATAAATATGATGAGATTAATCGGGATTGATAGCCAAATGATTGCAAAGGATAAAATATGGATACTATTGTACAAAGATTGTGTATTGAGTCATAGTGCGTCGCTTGAGGACAAACAACGAATTTAAGTTGAGAGTGTTGATATACCGTGGTTTCACGGTATAATTAATACTTTTTCCTTAAGTTTAGTCTGTCCAAAAGCCCTTTTGGGCTAATTTTTATATAAGTTTCTCCTTATTTGCAGGAAATCCGTCCAAAGATAAATGCGGAGGTTTTTGAGCGATGAAATGCAGAAGAAACCCTCGACGGACCGTTGTGCCTGTGACAATCCGTCATACCTACCGTCGAGGATAATGAAGAGAGCAGCAGAAGAAATTTCATTAAGTACGGGACGACGGAGTCCATGACGGTCCGTCGTGACCACGACGATCCGTCGTGATATCCGTTGATCCAGCCGCGTTTTGACAGATTTCTAGCAAATAGAGTCCTTGTTTAATTAGGTTTTTATTTTCTATAAATAGTTCAAAAAACCCTCGTTTTTGAGGTTAGACTCTGGATTATTAGGTTAGACTCTGGACCATTGTTAGACCTTTGAATATTGTGAGACTCTTGATTATTTTGTAGACTCTTTGAGAGATTATTGATTATCTTGAGACTTTTATCATTGATTGTTGGTGACTTTTGCTGATTAATCAAGTGAACTTTCAGATTTTACTCTTTCTCATTGAAGTAAGTACATGAATTCTTATATCATATATTTGAATATTGTGATTATGCCTATGAGTAACTAAACTCCATAACTAGGGTTGTGGGAACCATAGGCAAATAATGAGGTAAAACCTAACTAAAATAACAATTCTAGAATAGTGTCTTGCATGTATTGATAATTCTTTTGCATAGAAGTCTTTTTAACGGATGGCCAACGTTAGAACTCGCCTTAATGCTACTTGCCGGACCAAGGAGGTAGATAATAGGAAAAGAATTATCAACATAGATTTAGTGTATACTATCTAATAGGCTAGTATTGATTGGTACGAGGTAATAACTTAGTCAAATATTGAATACGATGCTTAATATGAGGTAAAAATAAGGGTTAGGATAGCAACACACGTAGCCGGACCAAGGTGCGGAGTGACATTTTCTAGATGCTGGACCAAAGATTTAGAAATACATAACTTATCACTTTGCATGCAAGATACTAGGAAAGAATTGTTATAGTTAGACTTACCAAGTTATGATGGAATACGTAAACCCTAGTTACTTTGATTAATTGATTAAACTCCAACATTCGAAGCTGTTAGTTGTCTCCTTTTGTTTCGCTAGTTATTTTCATTTACTTAGAAATAGAAAACCTCCCTTTTATCATGTTTGCTTTCCAAGGAAGTAATTGACTGAACAATAGTAGTAATAGATTGAAGTTAAGTCTAAACTATTTTCATCGTGGGAACGATCCCAACCTCACTAGTTGGGTTATTTACTTGACACGACCGCTTTACTTCTTATTTGAGAAGTAAGTTTGAGCGTATCATATGACTTTCATCAACAGTGTCCAACTCCTTAATTTTGTTCGCCAATCGGAAAATAACAAACTTGGATCGTATATCATCATCTTCACGATCCCTCCATCTAAAGACGTTGCATGAATTCTCCTAAAATACCACAAAGAAATAAATTTTAATTAAAAAAATAAAAAGATCTGAAATGTCCAAAATATTTTAGAAATAAACACACATACACGATATCGTGGACAAGACCAAAATCTGCGACCTAAATTGTCTTTTGACCATGAAGTTTGCATTAAAAGTAGATCTCCATGTTTGCACTACATTTTGACATTCAACATAGTATCATTTTCATCATCACAAATTTGATTTAGTATAGCATTTGACATCATATCATTGGGTACTGAAATTTGATTTAACCAAAGGCGAATCAAATATAGAACAATGTGACTGACAGAAAATCACATTAGATTTGAAAAAAGGCACCAAAATTGAAGCGGCAAACATGAAAAATTTGAAAACCCTATTCTTGAAATGAAAATGAAAACGTATTCTAGAATGGGTTGGGCCTATTTTACTTTTTTTATTAAAAAACAATGGAATTTGCCTATCATTGGACCACTTTTAAAAATGAGTCATTTGTTATAATTATATGTTGTAACAGTTTCGTTATATGTTGCGAATTTAACAATAGAAACTGCATATGTTGCTACAGATGAAAAATCAAGGATACACTAATAGACGATTTGATCAATTTAGGAAAGGAAAAATGGAAATTTGAACAAAATTTTAGTAATTTAGAACATAAATAATCAATAATAATAAGGTATAACATTTGAAACAATGATTTATAAGGGTGTTATATAACTATCATATGGATTTACTAGGACAATGTATGATGAACTAGTGAGATGATTGTCTTTATAAATATAATTGCTATAATCCAATGGACAGTGTTGTTAACGACCATAATTTGTTACTTAGACATGTTGTAGGACTATATATTGGTGTTACATATCGAATTACGTGACAATTTAATTGAATTAAGCCCCAAAAGAGTCATTTGTTATAATTATATGTTGCAACAATTTCTTATATGTTGCGAATTTAACAACAGAAACTGCATATGTTGCTACAGATGAAAAATCAAGGAGACACTAATAGACTATTCGATCGATTTAGGAAAGGAAAAATGGAAATTTGAACCAAATTTTAGTGATTTAGAACATAAATAATCAATAACAATAAGGTGTAACATTTGGAACAACGATTTAGAAGGGTGTTATATAAATATCACATAGATTTACTAGGACAATGTATGATGAACTAGTGAGATGATTGTCTTTGTAAATATAATTGCTATAATCCAATGGAGAGTGTTGTTAACGACCATAATTCGTTACTTAGACATTTTTTTAGGACTATATATTGGTGTTACATATCAAATTACGTGACAATTTAATTGAATTAAGCCCCAAAAGAGTCATTTGTTATAATTATATGTTGCAACAGTTTCTTATATGTTGCGAATTTAACAATAGAAGCTGCATATGTTGCTAGAGATGAAAAATCAAGGAGACACTAATAGACGATCCGATCGATTTAGAACATAATAATCAATAATAATAAGGTATAACAATGAAGAGTGTTGTGCACTACCATAATTTGTTATATCATAATTTGAAAATAAGTATGAAACAAGTGAAGACAACATTTTCACCATATGTAATATAATATGTTGCCACATATATAATTTTAAAATAAATACAAAAAATAATAAAATTAACATCGTCTTCAACACATATTAAATTAAATTATTCCCACACAATAGTACGCGGAAGAAATTTAACTAGATAATCTAATTCTAAATCATAAATACACAATTCACAACGAAAATAGTCTTCATCGTCACTTCCTCTGGGCAAACCAATCCTGTGGGCATTTTGTTAGGGTTGATGCACAGTGCAACAAATGGGTCTTACACCCAAAATATTAGGTTCTTGCACCCACATTCGAATTAAAATGCACTGCAAATGGTGTCGACATCTTCTCACTATTACTGACATATTTTTTTCATGTTGGCAATGTACATCATGCCTTCTCTCATGGAAATACCGCCTTCAAATATTGAAATTACGGCAAACACATACTCTGCACCTCCGTGGCCACCTTCTACTGCTTTTTAAACCATTCTCAGTGCAGTTGGATCATTACGATTGAAAAAATCAAACTATAAAAGAAATAACACATTAAGATTACAAAATAAATTGATGCAAGGTGAAAAATAACTAAAACCAGTAAAATTATCACGCTTTTTTTGTATAAGGCTTCTAAGTTCTCCGATGCTATGCAAATAATATTCATGAAAGACACGGCATGTTGATTCGTCGTTCATGTAGGTTCAGTGGGAAAGCTGGCCAATGTAACCTTCTGATATACAAAACGTTCATTACAACATTCTTTGAGGAACCTATAACATAATTTAACACTAAATAAATCTTCTAGAGAGTAGGAAGCAACCCTTTTAATGATAAGAGGTTTAAACTAGTTGAAGCCATTTTTCAGAATGAAGAAGAAGAGAAGACAACTTTTAACTTATCTCTCCCTTCTTGTGTTCTTATAACGGCCAACAATTTTGAAATGTTGCAAGACATGATGTTTCAACAGAGTGAACTGAAGAGTCGTAATTATTAATTATATATGTTGATTCGTCTGTAGCGACATTTATTACATATGTTGCCATATCTAATATATCTAAAATCACAGTCCAACGTAATCATTATTAAAAGTATATGTTGCTACAGATGATTATATGTAGGAATATTTGAGTCATATGTTGCTACAGATGATTATATGTAGCAACAGTCGTCTGTCACAACATGTGGCATATGTTGCTACAGCTGATATATCTGTAGCAACATTTATTGCATATGTTGCCACATCTAATATATCTAAAAGAACAGTCGTTATCATTATTTAAAAGTATATGTTGCTACAGATGATTATATGTAGCAACATTTGAGTCATACGTAGTTACATATGATTATATGTAGCAACATTCGTCCGTCACAATATGTGGCATATGTTGGTACAGCTGATATATCTGTAGAAACATTTATTGCATATGTTGCCACATCTAATATATCTAAAAGCATACTCGTAATCATTATTTAAAAGTATATGTTGCTACAGATGATTATATGTAGCAACATTCGTCCATCACAATATGTGGCATATGTTGCTACAACTGATATATCTGTAGCAACATTTATTGCAAATGTTGACACATCTAATATATCTAAAAGCACAATCGTAATCATTATTTAAAAGTATATGTTGCTAAAAACGATTATATGTAGCAACATTTGAGTCATATGTTGATACAAATGCTTATATGTAGCAACATTCGTCTGTCACAACATGTGGCCTATATTGCTACAACTGATTCTTCTGTAGCAACATTTATTGCATATGTTGCCACATCTAATATATCTAAAATCACAATCCCACGTAATAATTATTTAAAAGTAGATGTTGCTACAAATAATCATATGTAGCAACATTTTAGTCAAATGTTGCTACAGTTGATGTGTATATCTCAACATTCGTCCGTCACAACATTTGAGTCATATGTTGCTACAGATGATTATATGTAGCAACATTTGAGTCATATATTGCTACATATAATCATCTATGACAACATATACTTTTAAATAATTATTAGTTGGAGTGTGCTTTTAGATATATTATATGTGACAACATGTGCAACAAATGTTGCTACAGGCGAATCGCAACATGTGGCATATGTTGGTACAGATGATTTGCCTGTAGCAACATTTGTTGCATATGTTGCCATATCTTGTATATTATGTAGCAACATTTGACATGTGTTGACACAGAAATAAAGAAGAGCAACAAATCACGCATTGGGGCATTTCTAAATAAGATTAAATAATGAGATCATCCTCAAATAAGAAAGAACATTCATTAAAATTCAACAACACAATGCTTAACACTTGTTATGAGGCATTTCGATTTGGGCATGTAGTTTTTTTGTGGCCAAAGTCCCTACATACTGAACACTTATTTTTTCTTGTTGGAAATGATTCACCAACTCCACGCCGTCTCTTATATGTTCTTCTTCGGGTTTACTTGGATCAACATATGGAAGAGGTATTTCTCTCTGTGTGATATCCAAAGGGACAATCCAAGAATCTTCAGTTGGCACCAGATGAATTTCCTGACAATATGTCATTATGTATTTTTCCACTGAATAATATGGAGAGGAGTACAAGTAAATCTGATTTCCAAAATCATCACCATGTTGGGATAGAATCGTTGCCATGGTATGTGGACAAGGTATTTTGTCCAAATCAAAAATTCTACAAGTACAAGTTCTTCTTTGTAGATCCACAGTAGCAACATCTCCATGACCAGTGACACTGAACTTGTATTTAGCGATTTGATGGGCCAACAACTTGTTGCCCGCGTTGACATACTCTGATATGTCTTTTTCAATTGAAGGAACAAATCTATTTGCAGAGTGCACCGATTCCATACGCCTCTGGTGAAATAAAAATGCAAATCTCCTATTTATTTCATCAAATAGAGTGACAATGAGAAATTTTCTTTCAACATCAAACATCGCATTCACCGATTTTGCGATGTTTGATGTCATAATGTTATATCTACATAATAACAGATAAAAATCAAACAAAACACATAAATTAAAAATAAACTCAATTGAGATGGTACCTATTTCCCGGGCAAAATGCCCTACTCCATGTGTGAAATCCAATACGTTCAAGAGCTTCAGCGACCTTTGGTACCAAATCTCTTATTTGATTGAAATGGTCATTGAACTCACATATATCGTACGCCTTTGCTGCTTTATAAAAATGGGACACTACCTTTGAACTGTGAAATTTATTTCGAATATTTTCCCCTAGGTGTCTCATGCAACAACCATAATGAGATGCAGGGTAGATTCTCGAAACCATCTTTCGAATACTTGGATGCCTATTAGAGATAATGCACAACTCATCAGTATCATTTACAAAGCTTCTCATATTTTGAAAAAAATATTCATCTGAGGCATCACATTCCTTGTCCACGACAAAGAAAGCCACTGGAAATATATGATTCTCGGCATCTTGTGCCAACGCTGATAGCAGAACTCCTCCATAATTGCTCCTTAGAAATGTACCATCAACGGCTATTACTTTTCTCATTTCTTTAAAACCAATTATCCAAGCAGTATATGATACAAAGAAGTACTGGAACCTCTCATTCTCATCGAGCGACAATGACATCTTGCTTCCTGGATTCGCAACTTCAAGCATATACCGGTACGCATTAAGCACTGCGTACTCGTGCTCATGTGTTCCCCTAACATTAGACTTAACATGCTTCATGCCCTTATAAATCTTCTAATAGCTTACCTTAACACCCAATTCTGTGCGAAGTTGATTTGACATGTCTCTTGTGGATGGGACTTTACCATTGGAAAACCTATTTTCAAAGTACTTACCTATGACTTTTGCCGTGGCGTGGGGATTATGGCTTGTAAGATGCTCTGAGCCACACTTATGGTAATTTTCATAGATTCTAATGGCAAACATGTCACTACTTGTAAATCTCACAACCCTCAGCCACTAATTGCAATCCGGATATGAACATTTAAAGGAAAACACATTATGAGAATTGATCACCTTTTTTATTCTAAAATCTTTTTTCAAGCAAGCAATTTTCAATGAATTTGCCAGTTCTTGCTTGTTCTTGAATGTCATTCCCTTATAAAATCTTGTTTCATCATCTCTAACATTATTCACACGTGAAGTTTGAGAAGCACATGGATTGTTGCTGTCAACTATAGGCGTGGGAGGAAACTTGCTCTCAAGGTCCGACCCTTTTGTTTGAGCTTCACCTTCACCTTCAACTTCAACTTCAACTTCACCTATTCCAATTTTATCATCATGATTATTCATGTTCGCAAGATGAAATTTATCATTAAACATATCTTGTTGGACTTGGTCTACAGTATGATCCTCCTCCATAGGAGTTTCTTCCACGTAGACTCTTAATATTGGCGGTTTCTCTGTTCCTCCCAAATAAACACTCAAACTAGATTGATCAGTTATTCTAAAAGGTAAAACCTTCTCGTTATGAAAAAAATGGGGAATGTAAATCATGACAAGATCTTGCGGTTTACAATTGTATCCAGACTTTTGAACAACTAAATTAGAGAACTCATCATACAAAATATTTCTTTCGACATACATCCCTACTGAACCGGCTCCTCATTTTTTACTATTCTCCCAATACCATATGAATTGATTTTTCTTATCGATCCATTCACAAGGACAATCAATCCCTACAAACAATGACATTGTACCTGAAGAAAATAACTAAAAAAAAAATTACTAATTATGAAGAATAAGCATATGTAGAAACATATGACTATTCTCTGGTGATATTTGAGTCATATGTTGCTACATATGACTGTTCTGTTGTGAAAAATTAATCACATATTTCTACATTTTTTAGTTATATCATATGTAGCAACATATGACTATTTTGTTGCGAGATGTAAGTCATATGTTGCTACATATGACTGTTCTGTTGTGAAAAATAAATCACATGCTGCTACATTTTTTAGTTATACCATATGTAGCAACATATGACTATTCTGTTGCGAGATATAAGTCATATTTTGCTACATATGATTGTTCTGTTGTGAAAAGTAAATCAATGCTGCTACATTTTTTAGTTATATCATATGTAGCAATATATGACTATTCTGTTGCGAGATGTAAGTCATATGTTGCTACATATGACTGTTCTGTTGTGAAAAATCACATGTTGCTAAATTTTTAGTTATTTCATATGAGCAACATATGACTATTCTGTTGCGAGATATAAGTCATATGTTGCTACATATGACTGTTTTGTTGTGAAAAATAAATCAACATGTTGATACATTTTTTAGTTATATCATATGAAGCAACATATGACTATCCTTTTGCGAGATTAAGTCATATGTTGCTACATATGACTGTTCTGTTGTGAAAATAAATCACATGTTGCTAAATATGACTATTTTGTTGCGAGATGTAAGTCATATGTTGCTATATATGACTGTTCTGTTATGAAAATAAATCCCATGTTGCTACATATAACTATAATATGTTATAATAGTCAACTGTTGCAACATATATAACAATATGTTGGAAACGCGAATTCAAATTATTGAAAAAAAATACAGGTACCCAGATTAAATGATAATAATTGATTTTAAATAACTATTAATTGTACTTACCAGAAACAATGGTGTATAACGCTTATGCAGTAATTCCAATTGAACAAAACAAAATTTGGTCCACCAGTTACAGATAAGGTAAAAAACTGATTCAAGAAGAAGAAAGCACAAGCACTACCAGCGAAGACCCGCAATGTATGAAAATAAGAAGAAGAACAAGAGGAAGATGAAGAGAGCAGGAAGAAAGGAAAGCAAGCAAGCAAAGACGAGAGCATAAGAAGAAGAGGAGGACGAATACGACGGCTGGAGACGGGGGAAAAAAAGCTTTTATTTCCTCTTTTGGCTAGATATTTTCCCACCAAAATTGGTTAAATTAGGTTTGGTATAATCACTTTACCATTGTACCCCTCATTTAATCCCCACCAAAAGTTGGTTAAATTAGGTATTGTGAAATTACCCTTTTACCCTTCATTTAATTTAGTGGACCAAACAGTCAACTTATAAACTTGAGGGAAACTCCACAATCCTTAATCATAATCACATAATTGTCACCTACACCTAATACTTAAGACTTATGTCACCACCCAGTTATTTTGAAACCTTAATGTCACTTTTTTTTTAAAAAATCCTATGTAAGTTAGGTCCTCTATTTATCATAAATGTTTTCAATTCGAACATAAGAAATTCATAAATGACAAAGCCAATTGAAATCACTCATGCTAAAAAGAAAATACCAAGAAAAAGGTTCAAATATGTCATTGAACTATTAGATAAGGTTATCTATGTGACCCGTTAAAAATTTGGTTCATCGATGTCATTATTGTTAAAGAAAATATTCATTCATGCCTTTTTTTTTACTCTGGTTTTGCAAAACCATTTTTTACAACCCAAACAATTTTCAACACTTTTCAATTGGAGATTTCGGATCAAATATATTCCTTTTGCTTCTTTTTTCGTTACAAAGAACAGATAAAGTACATTAACAATTTTCGAATTTCAAACTTCTTTAATTATTCACGAAATCACCTCATATTTCAAGAGTAGTTTTCCTCCGAGCTAGATATCAAAACTCAATATCTTATGAGCGCGAGCCCAAACTAACTCAACAAGACTCATTTGAATTTTCTTCAAACTTTCAAAACTTCAAAAATTAATTAATGGTAGAATTTTCTCTACAACATCAATTATTTAAAATTTTGAAACTTTTGTGCCTCTTAAATAATTCATGAATGGTTTGGGTGATGTGAAGACTCCCCATTAGTACGTGTGACTCCTTCGTAATAGGTTGGACACTTGTTTTTGGCATTCTGGCGGAACGTATCCAAGTAAATATGGAACATGCCCACGATGCACCACCGATTTGCCTAACCGACAATTTGTATCAGCTCAGAGGGTCTAGTAGCTGGTGCATCATTTTTGCCAGATTGTGATGAGCCACAATACAACTATATTGTGACTCAAAGCCTGACTCAGACTTAGAGTCTAATGCTTGTGACGTACTCTCGTCGCCTGATGATTCAACTCCCTCTTTAGCTTTGGATTTTGCACCTTGTGGGGGTCAGGTTGTGCCAATCGGATTTGGTACCACCTTCATTTGCTTGGAGTGTTGTTAAGTGGTCTCTAATTTATTCAGTGAGTCATTTCCCACGTCAGAGTTGTATTTTGATCCACTTTGTTCATCATCAATTATTTCTTTCCTCAAATGATATTTAGAAGCGACCCTAGCTCGAGCTGAAGGCATGATGCATTTTCTGTAACATCTGTCAAATTGAAATAACTAGGAAGAAGCTAAAAATTGGAAATAGTCATTTCTGGGAAGAATGAATATTTGGAAATTTTGTTAAGTTAGAATAAATTGAGTTTTGGTAAGCTTCAAACGGCCATAACTTCTAGCTCAGAATGATTTAGGAGTACTTCCAGATATGGTAGAAAAGGTCTTAGAATGATCTTTCCAACTCTGCCGAGTCTGCGCGATTTTGAGTTCGCATGAGTGAGTTATGCCCTTTGGAAGTTGGGTTGTTCGAATAAGTAAAGTCCAATCCGGATTTTTTAGGGGCATTATGGTCTTTTCCTTACACAATTATTTCATTTCATTTTTGGGTAATTAATTGGTGTCTAAACTGATCTTAGTCAATTTACGCTTTTGGAAAAGAGTTAGGGTTTTGAGAGAAGAGAAAAAAAATAGGCGAAATCAAGATCGTCGAGTTTAGCTTGTGGATTTCGTCAAGGGGTGATCCCTGCAGGTATGTGATATCAAATAGCGTTTATTTAGTTCACCCACGCGCCAATCATGATTCATTCAGCAAAATATGTTTGATTTGAAAGTAAATCCTTTGAGTTTTTGATGATATTCACTTGAATTCTTGTGGGTTGTGTTGTTGAAGTTTCTTGAGGTTTGGTTCATGTTTCCAGGTGTAATTTCAGTTTGAATCTGATGTACATTTAGTGTATAAATGATTCTAAGGGTTCGGGAAAAGAACCATTGAAGTTTAGAGGGTTTAAAGATGAAAAACGAGCAAGAAAAATCCTCAAACACCTGGGGATAGGGGTGGAGCGTCGAGCCAGCAAGCGCACCCCAAAAGTATTTATTATCTTTCACCCTTGGGGAGCCGCGCGCCAGCCAGAGCATCCCAACTTGTGCTCTGAACTTTGAGGGTTGGTGCTCCGTGCCCCTTAGAGCGCTAGGGACACTAGTTCTCCTCATTCATTTCCTGCCTTTTGGTACTTCTTCCTTAGCAATGTACGTATGTTTTTTAGTTGATTTCAACACTTTAAGGTACATCTAAACATCATGAAATCATCCATAAACATTACATCATGAACTTTGAATCCATAATGCAATTAAAGGAAAGTTAATATAGAAGTCAAGAAGTAAGAGTCAAGTCTAAAAGTTAAGAAGTAAGTCAAGAGAAGTATATAAAGTTTTCAAAAGTCTTTCATAAACATTTTAATTGTGTTCTAAAGACTTAAATTTCAAGTTAAGTAAAGAGTAAAGTTGAAGTTCATTTCTTCACAGAAGTATAAGGGAACTATGTGTTCCCAAAGAGTTGAAAATATTTTCACATTTAAATAAGAATGGAAGCTGAGACTTTCAAAGAGCCTTTGAGCTAGTTTTTAGAAAAAAGTAATCTCTTTCTAAAAGAAGCAAGAGAGGAAACCTTGATTTCCAAGATAGCCTTTGAGCTAAAGTTTTTGAGCAATTATCTCAAATCACAAAAAGAAGTATGTTTTCAAACATAAGAGCTAGTATCATAATTTGGGAGTAGTATTGAGCACCGATATAACAAAGAGTTCAAACAACTCACAAACCCCATAAACCATGTAGCCATCATGGGTAGAAAGGGTTCATACTTTTTAGATGATTCTTATAGTGCTTTTTAGCATAGATTAGTGGATCCACTTAGTAGTTCAGTTTCTATACTCATGGCAAGGTATAGAAAGGCCTTGGCAGGGTGAGGCAAAACGATGTATCATCACAATAACTCTTACGTGATGGTTGTCGATTAGAGAAACTACCACAAAAGTAATTGTAATTTTGTATACACATTTTATTATATTTTTACATACATTTCATTGTTATATGTATCTTTACATACATCCAGAGTTGACTTCATGTTTTAAATAGTTTTTTTTTATATTACACTTGTTTTAAACTGCTTTATATTGAAATAAGTTTAGTTATGTTGAGTTCAGTTGAGCCAAGTACTTCAGATCCTTTTAAAGCCTACATTGAGTTTAGCATTCCAACTCGCTACTCATACATTTAATGTACTGATGTCAGTTGGCCTGCATCATTTTATGACGCAGACAGGTAATCAAGATCAGCGTGCAGCGTATCGTTGGTCTAGTGAGCACTCCAGAGTCCGTCGATGAACCTCCTTACATTTTGGAGGAATCATTTTTACCGCTTTCAGTTATTTTATTAGTTCATTAGGATGTCGTGGGATTTATTATAACATCCATCTCAGTTGTTTTAGAGGTTTCCTCATATGTTAGTTCTTTAGTCTTTTCATCGTCGTTATCTTATGTTAAGACTTGGTTTTGCCTTAATGGCCAAGTTTAATATTCTTTTATAACATTCCATTTTATTTCATAGCTTTATATATTTTTATTTAAGTCTTTCTCTAAGTAAGTAAGTCAGGTCAAAGATTCGGTTGGCGTTCTCGAGTGTTAGTCACATCCAGAGTGTAGGCTCAGGGCATGACATTTTCCCCATCTTTTTGGCATTGTACAAGTGGAAGACATGTTTGTAACTGAGAAGTAAAAGAAAAAAAGGCAAGAAAAATATTCTGGACTTTTCGTAGATACCGTTCGTCAAAACATTATCCTCAATCTATCTTCTAGACTTTTCTACGAGTAAGTTGTACGACCCATAGAAATTTGAAGTGCTGGAGATCAAATTCTACGACTTGGACTTATGGGTCGTAGAAGTTCTTACGACTCATAATCTGGTCTTGTTGTCCAACACTTAGCTCAAAAAATCAGTATTGTAGGTTGACCAATAATCCTCCGAATACTTGTTATTTACGAAAAACCTATTTTCGGGCAAAAAAATAATAAAATCAATTAACAAATGCTTAACATACATGCAAAACTTCAATTTCAAAGTATGATAAATACCGTAAATCTGTGGTACATCAATATAGATTATATGCTTCAAGTAAATGATGTGTTCGTGCCTATTACACTTGTATTTTCAAGACGGCGTGTCGAAGTCATGGTAATTAGTATAAGTTAGAATTTAATAATATCTATTCTTATTCTCTATGAATTTTTTACCAAAATGAGATATTGTAAAAACCAATTCACCACACTAATATGCTTTTTTTTATATATATAAAAATAATATAAACGTACTTCATGATGGTAACATTTTAGGTTATTTTCATTTTAAATATTCAACAGACAAAAATGACGACACTAAATGAATAAACGTTACTCACAATGACGTTTATTGAAAAATCAATCACATCCACCCCTGCGAATTCAGAATCAAAATCCCGCAAATTTAAAACATTAGTCATAACATTTATTAGTGTTAATTTCCAGATTTCTAATAGAGGAGAAATTATTAGTGTTGATTTCCAGGCTTCCTATTGTGTTTATTTCGTTTCAATCATTAGTGCATAAAGTTATCTACCGCATAACTTAGAACCTTAGAGGAAAAACTTAACTTTACTTAGAAATGCTCAGATGGCTAATACTTCGTTTCCCGCTGCACAACTGTTTTAGCAAAAGGGTTAAACAACAATGGAACATTGAATTTTCTATAAAAAAAAAAGAAGAGGATGTCGTTGGGTAATAGATGTAGGTAACGATTTACACTTAAAACGTTACTCACAGTAAAGTTTATTCATTTAACGTTGTTAGCTCCTTCGACTTTTGCCTATTGAATTTTTAAAATAAAAATAACCTAAAACGTTACTGTAAAGTACATTTATACTATTTTTTGTAAAAAGTTTTTAAAACGTATTAGTATGGTGAATTGATTATTGATTTTTAAAATAGCTCATTGTGGTTAAAACTTCCTTATTCTAGATCCTCATACTCAGTAATTTAATGACCCTCTCTTATGTTATAATAGTGGTGTTGATAATAACTAAATGATGATTTTAGATGGAAAGATACTTGTCCCTTATGTAAATGATCGTGGTATGCTCATTCTATGTAAAGTTATAAAAGTGAAGGGATATCTAGGATCTATTATATTAAATAGTTATATAAAAAGTATTTGTGTGTCTCTTGATAGTAGTCTTTAAAAACTTTTGTTTGTAAAGACATTAGGAAAGCTAATGATTGTTAGTTGGGTTGTTTAACATCAATGAAGTGGTTATAGTGATAGGCTTGAATATTATGTTGGTAACATATGAATGTATCCATTATACACTAGTAGCTTCTTGATTTCAACTCGTGGCTAGTTGAATGGTGCGGTAAAAAAAATAATATTTTTGAAATATAGGATTATAAAATTTCTCACCGTTGATTGCTAAACCCCTATTGTTTGTACAATTTAGTTTATACTAGGATATGTAGCAAAAATAGCCCAAGAAAATCTTAGTTTCCACTATTCGCGTGTCTATTCTAGCTTTGATATTCATTCGAGGATGAATGATTTCCAAAGGAGAGATACTGTAACGCCCCGTAATTTCTAAGCAAAGATTTGAACCATCCTTCATATGTGTATGGTCTGAACTTGATGATTTATATTTTATAAGTTATATGTTAAGGTTATTTATTAAGTGTAATAAGTGTATCAGATGTGTTATAGAGTCCCTCAAACACTAGGTCAAGTTCAAAGCATTTGTATTGACTAAGTTTTCACATGAGCTACATATTGGTCAACTTCAAACGACCATATAACATATAAAGTGTTAGGAGGACAAATTTGAATAGTTTCTAATAGGTTAAGGACATTTTTTATCCAATAGGTAGAAGGAGTGCATTATCAAACCCCAAAGGCAATTAATATTAATAGTATTCACTTGTGAAAAGAGTTTTTGGCCAAAAACATACTTCAACTATATCCCAAACTTAAACAACATCCTTAAAGTAACATTTTTAGCAGAAAACATCCTCTAACTATTTTCCAAACTTATACTACATCCTTAAAGTATCATTTTTTTAGCAGAAAACATCCTTTAAGTATTTGTTACTGAACAACTTTTATCCTTTTAATAAAAATATTGTCAAAAAACTAAGGTATCTTACGAAAACATGAGCAATTAACGTGACTATCAACAAAAATTATTATGCTAATTTCATTACTTTCTACCAGAAGTTCTTGAAAAATATAAAATATTTTAGACAATGTTGCTTATGGAAACTAAAAATGATTGGAAGGTGTTAGCATACATGATTTGCCTTTTTCTTAACGGAAAGAAGTTGGAGATAAATTATTTTGAGGTTTTGGCCAAACTCATCATTAAACTATATCTCAAACTCAAACTACATCCTTAAAGTATCATTCTTATCATAAAACATTCTTCAAGTGTTTTAAAGTAAACAATTTTCAACCTTCTACTTGAATTTATCAGAAAACTAATTGATATATCCCACAAAAAATAAGTCGTCCCTTCCTAATTATTATTCTTAAATATGCCAAGAATGCTAGTGAAGTTTTTCGTAATTGAGTTAAATTTTATGCAAACTCTTTTAATTTGAGCGTTTTTCATTCATTTTTCATATAATTATAATTAAAAATATTACTACTTTAAATATGCTTCTTCTCAATTGAATATACTAGAGGCGACGACATTTGTTGGAGACTTCCCCTTCTAATAATGTAGAATGAAACTCAAATACGAGACATAATCAATATTTTGGTCACTTTGATATTAGATTGACCCAAAAATCTATTAATTTAATTTGTTAAGAAAAAGATAAAAATAATTAATCTCCAACTTCTTTCCGTTACGAAAAAGTCAAATCATGTACGCCCACTCCTTCCAATCATTTTTAGCTTCCATAAGCAACAATGTCTAAGTTTTTTATACTTTTCAAGAACTTTTTGTAGAAAGTAATGAAATTATGCATAATAACTTTTGTTGATAGTCACGTTAACTGCTCATGTTTTCATAAGATCCCTTAGTTTTTTTAACAATATCTAACAAAAGAATGAAAGTTGTGTTTTATCGAAAAATTAATTTCGAAAAGAGTTGTTTTATTTATAAGGATATTTTCGACTTTAAGGAGTCGCCACTTAATTTTTAAGGAAAATTAAGAAAACTTGTTTCTAAACAATTTAAACAGAAAAAATTGTTTAGAAAAACATTAAAGGGTTCAGGATTCCTATTAGTGTCTTAGGAAGGTGTTTAAGGCTTCTAAGACACTCCGTTAAATACGGTTTTCCGGCGATTAACTTATTTGACTATTTTATTCATTATTTTTCCCTATTCTTAAGATTCTTCATCTAGGCAAACTTTATAAGTTTTGAAATATTTACTTTGCAAATTTCATCGGTATTATTGTTTTAAGATTCGCTAAATCTAAACCTTTTAAACCTTGATTCTTAGCAACTTTCAAATTTAAACATCTTTAAAGTTCAATTTTTAGTTTCGAGTTTGATAAAGCAAAAAGACGTTTGATGGGGTTTGGAGTTATTCTAACCCTAGACTAAAAGGCATTCAAAGCAAAATATAAACAAGTAGTAAAACGGAACAAAGAGAGAGAGAAAAAGAGAGAGAGAGAGAGAGAGGGAGAGATTTGGGTCCAAACTCGGGTTCTGTTCGCCTTGACCGAGTTTTGGACCCACCTGTTTTGGGTATTTGACCCATTTTTGTACCTGTCCTAATCTAAACATACAAATAGAATATCGAAAAAATAAAACAACGAGGGCTTATGCCCATTACAAATAAATACCAAAAATGTAAAATAAAGAAATTTCTAAATCCGCTTCTTCAAATTCCTCAATCTTCAAGGCATTTGACCCTCCATGTTTGTCTTGACTCGATGGAATTTTGAGCCTTTACGGCTTTTCGGAATGCAAGGAGAGAAGGGAGTCCCAAAAACGGGCTCGAGAGGAGTTTCACATGCCACACAGTAAATGAAAGGGATTAACATATGATCCAACATAAATAAAAGATAAATAAGATACAAATGGTAGTCACTTAAGATTAATGAATAACCAATATAGGAATAGCGAAATGGAGGAAAAGAGTATAACTTGAAGAGAATTTGCAAAAATAATAATCACATGTATCAATATCTATTTAGGGGGAGGGGGGGCAGCTTAACATGTGAAATCTAACTACCACGAAAGATAAAATCACTTTAGATAACGTCTAAGTCATGACCGAGTACTCAGGAGACGAACAAAATCGTTTCATCACAACATTCAAACAGATTTAAAATTTTATAAAGCATATATTAAAGTAACGGCTAATGACGAAACAAGACTTAAATAATAATAAGAATTAAATCCTTTCTAAATAGGAACCAAACTTGAATAAGAAGGCAGACCGCAGCAGCTTATAATCAGCAAATGCTAAAAAAAATCTGAAAGAAAAGCACCCTATAACGCAGCAAAGCCAATATCGAACAGATTTAGACGAAAAGAACGAGCAGGAGCAAGATGTAATCTAAACGCTTAAAGAGTGTCAAGAACAGCTCCAAATTAACTCATTGAATGAAATATACATCGACCAAGTTAAAATCTTCAATACACACGATGAACCCTTACAAACACTAACCAACATGTCCCAAAATTCTGCGGATTAAAACAGAAAAATATCTTCTAGGGGGTTCAAATCGAGGGAGCATATTTGTGAACACAAGAGATAGTATTTCAATCACATTGGCTTGAAACAGTTATCCAAATACAAACAAAGAAAAGACATATTCAAAAGCTTAACAGGCAAACCACGTTTCCAGGATGAAGTATATAACAATTGACATGCTGATTCCAAATTCCGAACGACAATGCATTGCTTAATAAACCAAACAAGAAACCTAAGTCATATAAAGCTAACTTCCAAAGCACATATCGAATAATACCGACCTCACAGCGACTAACCAGCCAGCATACACAACTGAACATAATTACTGCTCGCAATACACCCTGACGAACTTTAAAAAAAATCAACACAAGCAGGCAAACACAACGAAATAAGCCATCGTACGCGATATTCTCGAGTTCGAGCAAACCAACAGATATGCCATCTTATTTGCAGCAAAACAGGTCACATTTCCAGTTCCACGAAAACTAATCGAAGTGGGAAACGTACCTTCTTCGGAGCAGCGAACGGGACGGTGAGCAGGGGAGCAGTGGCTTCCTACGACGAGAGCGACACGACCGACAAATACGACGTTTCGAAAGGACACCGTAGTCGACACACCGAGGCGAACAGAATGTTTATCTCGATTTATCGGTTCCCTCTGTTCTTTGGAAACCAACAGTGAGGCGAAAGGAATTTTAACCTCAAGATTCTCGACCCAAAATTCCGAAACCTCTGTAACTTTTTTAGTTTAGATGACAATAAAAGAAACAAGAACTCAAGCCAACGATTTCTTAATTCTCTCTCTCTGAAAATTCTTTTTAGACTCCAGAATGTCCAACCCCCTTTTGAAGAGAGGTGGGGGTTTATATAGAAGCAAACAAACTAGGGTTTCGAAATTTTGGGCGGGATCGACGATGGCCCATTTCGAGTTTGAAATTCAAAATCGCTTCCCCTTTGGGTCAAACCTCTTTTTCTGCGAATTCGGCCTCATCCCGAAAGAGGAAGGGGAGAATGGATAGTAGGGATCGCTCCAATCGTCCTTGAGGTGAGACGTGGATTGATCTCGCGCCCCCAAGGACGAAAACGCGTCTGGCGAAGACGAAAATGCAGGTCTGCCAGCTGCGATGCGTACTGGCAGGGGAGAGAGGAGGAGAGAGGGAGAGAACGTGAGGGAGACGCGGCTGCTGGGTTGTCGCGTCTGGGTTTTCGTTTGTTCTGGGGATTTCAGCGTGAGGGAGAGGGGAAGCTCGCGTGGGGGAGACGCGAGGAGAGGAGGGTCGCATTTTCCATTTTGGGGGGTCTGTTCTCTGCGGTTTTTTTGGGTTCTTGACACCTTTTTCTGTTTTTTGGGAATGGCGTGGTGTGAGGGGAAAGAAGGAAGAGGAGAGAGGGTCTGGGTCGGGTCGGACGGGTCAAGGGTTTGGGTCGGGGAACGGGTCAAGAGTTGGGCGGGTTAGGAATTAAGTTAGTGGGCTGGGAGCTTAAGCTAAAATTGGGAGAGAAAGGGAGTTGGGTTGTTAAGTGTTGGGTTGGTATTTTTAAAAGAAATAAAGGGGATGTTGGACTGGGTTGAAGAGGATGGGCCGCCTGGGGGGAATTGGGCCTTGAGTTTGTGGGCTGTTGGGAATATTGGGTATAAGGTGGGCTGCTGGTGGGGTTAATTAGAATAGGGAAGGGAATTGGATTAATTAAATACGTAACTAATTAAAATGACGAATTTCGCGTTAACCAATTAACGAGCTTTTATTTAATAAAATAATTATTAAAAATCGTAAAAAGTGATTCAAACGCATAATTATAATTAAAATTAAACTACTTTAATAAAACGTTTAAACGTATATTTCGATGGTTTTTGAATAATCATAAGATATACTACTTATATACATAATTACGTAATATATATATACTATCTAAAGTTATGATAAGTAGCATAAAATCCGCGTATTATATACATACATACATACATATATGTATGTGTATATATATATATATATATATATTTATTTATTTATTTTTATTTTTTTTTTAAATTTTCGCAAGATTTATAAAACTAACCAACTTAAATAATTTGGAAAACTCACGAAGCTCGATAATTAATTTATACTGATGTGGGTCAAAATTGGGTGTCAACAAGTTGTTCACTTACAAATACTTAAAGGATGTTTTCTGCTAAAAATGATACTTTAAGGATGTAGTTTAAGTTTGGAATATAGTTAAAGGATATTTTTCTACTAAAAATGATACTTTAAGGATATAGTTTAAGTTTGGGGTATAGTTGAAGGATGTTTTTAGCCAATAACTCCTTGTGAAAATATAAAATGATTAGGAATACTTGAGGAGAACTCTTGGGATAGGAGTTATGAATAACTTGCACTTAGGGTGTGTTTGATTTTAATTTTTTTTTAATTTTTGATTGATTAATATGTTTGAAAAATATTTTCACTAAAAAAAATTCCTTAAAAATAAGAAAAATGATTTTTCTAATGACTAATGAATTCAATTCCACCCTTTGACCATTCCATCCTCCGCCACCTCCGAAACCCTACTTCTCATCCCATTCCGCCTCCGTAGTATTTGTTAGATGAAATAAATATTTTTGAGATAATAATTTTTTACTTACTTATCAAATACTAGAAAATAAGTAAAAAAAACACATTATTTTAGTAAAAAAATATTTTTCTAAAAATTCATGTTCCATAAAAAATATTTTCTTTCGTACCAAACACAAATCTTAAATATTTCCATTTCTTTTGTCGTGTATATAAGTCCGTCTTTGACTTGTAATCACACACGTAGTCATGAATAAAGATGTGAATTATTCATTATAATTAATTGAATACATCACTAACAAACACTTTATTATTTAAATTTATACATGTATATTATTTTGAATATAACAAATCAAATAAATAATAAAAATAATTTCAGTATAATTAATTCATCATAATTTATCTTAATATAATTTATCTCATTATAACTAATCCCTACATAACTTGTATTCTATGGAGTATATTTTATTTGTTCCTATACTAAATGTAAATTTTTTTTACTTGTCCACGTTATAAATCAAAGACTGCTTGTTCTTATACTATCATTAATATTAAATAACAATCATAAACTTATAGTAGTAACAGTCAAATGTGGAGTTTCAAATCATTTTTAATAAGGTTAGTTTTATAAAAATACACCTCTAGTAAAAAAAAGTTTTTTCAAAAAACTATATCAAATCAACATATTAGCCAATTAAAATAAATATTTTCTCTAATCCATAACACGTGCGTTATTAGGATATAACATATCCATAAAAAAGATATTTAAGAACATAAAATAAAGGTTCCTTTTCAAATGGTGGAACGTGATCTGTACGTATAATTAAGGAGAAAAGATTTGAAATATATTTAAATTTGAATAAAAATATTGTTACGGTATCAAACTTTAGAAAGGATTTTTTATTTCTTTGTACTATTTAATAGTATATTTTAAGGATATATATGTACACAAGTAGACATTATAAATATTGTATCATTAAAAAAATAATGTCTCTATGTGCACACATATATACCTCTAAAATACATTATTAAAAAATATAGAAAATAAAAAATTCTTTATAAAATTTGATATCTTAAAAACGTTAAAATATTTCTCAAGCTCTTTTCTCTATCATTAGTTATTCCTAGGTTGTAGTGTATTTTATTGAAAATCCATTTATCATATATTTCTTTATTATGGGCACATATTAAATTATAAGATTAAAAATGTGAAACTTTTGTGCATGAAAAGTACCTTTACGTTAAAATAAACTTACTACATCTACAAGCAAGCACGTGGCTTGCTTTTCGTCTTTTGTACGCCCATTAATTGTGGAGAAAATTATTACATTTTGCCTACACAAAGTATGGCAATACTTTTTTGTTATTATTATTATATCAAAGTACAAAAAAAAAATATTTTAAATTTTTATTTTAATAAAGACGATAAGTAATTAGACGAAATAACTTAACTTGTTACATTAGTCTATAAGTTAGTTACGATTTATTAGAAATTATCAATTTACATTGCTATGAAATAGAGTTACCTACAAAATAATTACCTCTTTAACTGAATTCTTCAAAGCTAGGTAGGAGCAAGGTACGTAATGTGGTATAATGATTCGATGAGATTATTTTATTTTTAATCAAGAATTTTAAAGTCAAATTCTAGATGAAAAAGATTCTACAAAGAACGTGATCAAGGGAGGATCTAGAGTCAGCAAAAATTTGTTGTATGTATAAGAGAGTTTTAAAATTTTTTATGTTTATATATTGTGAACGTCCTGAATATAAGATTAGAGATTCAAATAGTGGTTGAAGAGTTCAAATCTCAAATCTTAAGCACTATTCTTTTTTTTAAAAAATCCTTTAATAAAAATTCTGAATCCGCCACGAAACATGACTGCCGAATGAGTCTTAAATGAAAATTACTATACCGAGTAAAAAGAATTTTTTTGAAAAGGTACGTAGTGAACCGTCCAAAGCTTGATTAATAATGTATCCTAGTAATTTAAAAGAAAAGAAATAATTTGGAAGCTATATATATAGGGATTGTGTATTATTCAAGTAGTTTGGTTAAATTTTTCCTAAAAATCACCTCTTCACTCATTTCCATTAGTTTATGACTATCACATGCTATGCTACTAATTGTCATTCCCAATAAATTGTTATTTTTATATTGAATAATAATTTAGTTTTAAAATATTTATTTTATTTTTAATATAATAATTTATAATCACATAAATTTATTTTAAATTATAAATTTATATCAAGTTAAATTACATCATATATTAATATTTATTATTTATTTTAAATTATAATTTCGTGTCACGTTAAATTAAGTATGAAAGTAGCTAGCAAGCTAGTGCCATCTCTTTTTCCATATTCATCACTATATCAACTATTTGTATACTACAAAAAGCGTAGTGAAGAAACAATGTCTACTTCAAGCTTAAGCTCTCCAATATTTTTACTAATATTTTTGCTTCTTCTCTTCCTCCTCTACTTCTCCACACTAAATTATAATAATTCCATCATCACATTTTTATCTCATCCCACAAACAATCAATTACAAGCACCCCTCACTCCTGTCACTCATCATGTTAATAAGGTATGTTTGTATAGACTTTACAAACATTTACAAAGTGTGTCAATTATTGTTTAAAGTACATATTTAGTGTTTGACGCTAAAGATTATTTTTTATGTAGTCTGTATGGTTTAAGTGGCGAAGGGATTTAGTGTTGGGGGTTCTAAATTTCCTTTAGAACCATCAATCAATTTTGTTAGGGGTTCACAAATTAATATATATATATATATATATATATATATATATATATATATATATATACTAAATTTCTATTACAAATACAAGGTTTACGAAAAAGCTACTGTGTTCGGCCGAACTCATGAACCCCCATCTAGCTCTGCCTCTGTCAGTCAAACACCTTTTGTCGAAAAATTATACTATACTACTATATATGTAGATAGATCAGAAAATATTCTTTTATTAGTATATATTTTATTTTGAACGTCCCGTTTAACTAAATTTCTGGCTTTGCGACGGTATGGTTGACTATTTTATGATATGCATGAAACAGAGAAAGAGTGGCGTAGAAAAAATTGAAGAAGATTTAGGGAGAGCAAGAGCAGCTATAAGGAGAGCTATTCGTTCAAGAAACTATACTTCTTATAAAGAAGATCAAAATTTTATTCCAAGTGGATCTATATATAGAAATTCATTTGCCTTTCACCAGTTAAGTTTTATACAATTATGTATCTTTAATTTCTGTTATTTAATTTTTCCCTCTCTATGTTTGGTAAGACACATCTTGATTAAAAGTAGCGTAACAATACAAGCAAAATATGGACTAGTAACGAATTATTGAAAGCATAACACAAACAAACGGCTTAATAATTTAATTTCGGAGGGATATGATAGGATTAAACCTTTATTTATGTTATATAAAAATCAATATATTAAGGTTCCTCTCTTAAATTTCACTTTAAACCTCCAATATTGTTGAGTCAGCCCTAAATATGGATAGTGTTTTGATGAAAATTTTGAGTAGTAATTAATATTGATAACAATTATGCAATATATATAAAGTTTATGTGGATATATTTAAATCTTTAAAATACACTATTAAATAGTGTAGATAGATAAAAAATCTTTTCTAAAGTTCGATATCAAAATAAAAATTCCGATTAAAGTTTGAATATATTTGAGACTTTTTTCTCATGTGTAAATGTTGGTTAACATAATGATATCATGAAGTTATTAAGAGTGGAGATAGTTATAAAAGAATATTGTTGACTCTCATTCAAGAATGATGGAATAATTGGGAAATATTTTCTGATAATCAAACACTAGAAGATGATTTGTTTTATTAAGAAAATTGCCAAAGCAATATTAAATATTAATTTTTGGTCTATCGAATTTAGAATTTTAAGTTTGTACATGAGTTGATACATGATCTCAAGTTAATATACAAAATAATTGTTTTCACATTAATAAATTTCTTACTCTATATACAAGGTTCATGCAAAAGTTACCGTAAGCCATGTACTTTTAACACTATACTAAAAATGATCTTTAGCAATAATTAATTAATAACGATAGCCGTTAAATATGATTTTAAGGCAATTATTAATGATAATTACATTTTAGTTTTTTTTTAAAGGTCACTTAAGTTGATAACAACATCGAAGCTAATTAATGGCCCTTGGGTACGGAGTAACTTTGTTAGGGAGCGGTTTACCTCCAATGTATGACTTCCCGGCACGAATTCGGATATAGTCGGGCTCTAATGTGGATATCGAACACCGGGTGAGAAATCAAAAATATAAATAAATATCAAAGCTAATGATAATTAATTAGACTAATAGGAATAAAGACTTCAACAGTACTCTTTAATAATGTACGTTGCTGCTAAAAACTATTTTTATTGTACTCTTTGATGATGTACGTTGCTGCTAAAAACTGTTTTTGTTATAGTAACTCTGCCTCTACGATCATCCTTTTGTTTATAATATTCAAGCTTAGATGTTAAAATGCAGGAGTTATATAGAGATGATGAAGAGATTTAAGGTTTGGACATACAAAGAAGGGGATTTGCCTATGGTACATAATGGACCAATGAAAGAGGTATATGCAATAGAAGGTCACTTTATTAGTGAAATGGAGAGTCATAATAAAGGGGAAAAAAAACTACCTTTTTTGGCTTCCAATCCTGATGAAGCTCATACATTTTTTTTACCAATAAGTGTAGCATATATTGTTCAATATCTTTTTGTTCCAGGCACAAATCATATTTTCAGAGCAAAATTACAAAGGGTTGTTGAGGATTACATTCATATAATCTCTAACAAGTATCCTTATTGGAATAGAAGCAATGGTGCTGATCATTTCCTTGTTTCTTGCCATGACTGGGTACGTACACGCTCACTCGCTTTAACAAAAGTGACACATATTTTTTAAAATTTGAAATTAATATGTGCATCATTTTCTAGACGATATATTGTTGAGAATCGTAAAGATGAGGAGTGTGTACGTAAGGAATATGCTCAAATATGTCATTGAACTTTGAGAAAAGGCTCATCAATATTGTCTATATTTGTTGACGGAAAACATTTATAATTTTGCAAAATCATTTTTTACACATGGTCATCATACTTTGAGAAAAGACTTAAACACCATTTAAGGTAACAAATAATAGCATGGAGGAGACTTTTCTCAAAGAGAAATGACATAAATGAGTCGAAGTTTTAACTGAATAAATGATTCTTCTTACAAAGTTCGATGACATATTTGAGTCTTTCCCCAGAATATGTATTCCCCCTTTTCTCTTTAAAATATATACATTTTTTAGGCACCATAAATGATATATTTGCTCTAATTCGTAAAGTTGAGGTGCATAACTATTTGGAAACTCAATTCAGGCACCAGAAATCTCTGATGGAAATCCAAAACTCTTCAAAAACTTCATCAGAGTGTTATGCAATGCCAATACCTCAGAAGGATTTGAACCAAAAAGAGACATTTCATTGCCTGAGGTCTATGGATTAGCCAACACTCTTAGTCTTGCACCACCAGACCTAGGATTACACCCGAAAAATCGCCCTATTCTCGCCTTCTTTTCTGGTGGATCGCATGGATACATTAGACAAAGATTAATTCAACATTGGAAAGGTAAAGATGACGATATTCGAGTATACGAGTACCTTCCAAAGGGTGAAAACTACACATATTTAATGGGACAGAGCAAGTTCTGTTTAGCTCCTAGTGGATATGAAGTTGCAAGTCCAAGAATTACTGAAGCAATCTATGCAGGATGCGTTCCTGTAATAATTTCGGACAATTATTCGTTGCCATTTAGTGATGTTCTTGATTGGAGTCAATTTTCGTTGAGTGTTCAAGTTAACAAAATCGAAGAATTGAAGACAATCTTACAAGGAGTTTCTCGAGGCAAGTACCTGAAAATGCAGAAAAGAGTAAGGAGACTGCAAAGGCATTTTAAGTTGCATAGGCCTTCTCAGCCCTTTGATGTAATCTATACACTACTTCACTCTGTGTGGTTAAAGAGACTTAATCTAAGATTGACTACTAATTGAACAAAAAATTTGAACAGAAAGTATCTGATCATACGTTTAAATGCTCAATTAGAATGTCATAATTTGAGTGTCTGAATGAAATTTCGTGAAACTTTAAGCGGCTATGTATCCATGTATCATGACAAAATGTTATGTAGTCTTTAGACATATGTAACTTGTATCTTATGAAATGTATGGATATAGAAAATTGATCATTTCATTCAATTGAATTGATTTGAGATTGAATTTTAGTTATTAAGCTTTTGAGCTAAAATTTCTATTATCTATGGAGAATTTTTAATCTAATGTTTTGTTTTATAGTCTTTGGGACAAAGTAATAAAAGTGGAGGAGGTCAACTATCTAAACATACCTCTAATACCAACGAGTCCTAACTCAATTTTCCTGCTTGCGCAGTCTCGCAAAAATATGAATATTTTTCCACTCTGATGTTATATAGGCAATCAACTTAGTAGGCGTTTGGTTATACGATATCATATCACGATATGGTATCGTGAGATGGAATTAGCGTTTAGAAATGCGATTTCACGCTAATTTCATCTCATGATATGGAATCATGAGATGTAATTCCATATTCTCCAAAAAACATGATATGGAATTACATGGTGATTCCATATCATGATTTGAGATATTTTAATACAAAAATTGATCCACAAGTTTATATTTTGTTAAAACAACCCCACATTTATATCTACTAACCATTATTTCATATCTAAAATATAATTTATAATCACATCATTACTTTTTAAAATTTATTATTCTCACAAACATATAATCACTTTAACTCACACCAACCGATTGTTAAAGTGATGAAATATTTATGGTCTATAAACATGAAAATATAGTTACGGATAATATTGACCAACAAATGACTCAAAGTAACAAGGTTGGTTCGTCTTCTCAGTCAAATGATCGAAAAATGCAAGTTCAACTTGAGGAAATCGTTCGTATTATATGGGAGAATTATATTAAAAACTAGTACACTACAATTTATGTTCATTTTTTTTTATTAAATTAAAGCTAGATGAAACAATTACTTAAGTGTAGAACAAATACCTTTGTAATAATTTATTATGCGATTTTATAAATTTTTTTATTTTGATAAGATTGAATAAACAATTGAGACTATTTTAATAATTTTACAACTTATGAGATTTTTATATTTATGAGAAAATATACAACACCAAAAATTTCACATTGCAATCCAAACAAAACTTCAATTTCATCTTATAATTCCATATCATATTACCATATCATGATACCATATCACATGGTCAAACAGGCCCTTAATGTATTGAAAACTAGGTTCATAGATCTTCAATTTGATAGATATAAGACCCTACAGTACCTTACATATATTGGGAGAGATATTCTTTATCAAGTTTGTGCTTATTGACAATTGAATGGCCATAAAGTTTGGTTCATTGTTTCAAGCTGAGAAAATGCACAAATACCTCTTCAAACTATGATTAAAGTTTCAGAGACACATCTTAACTATTCTAAGGTCCTATAGGCCTTTCGAACTTATTTTTTTTTTTGTAATTTTGTGTATATTTTTGGCTTACATGACATTCAAATATCTTCTTCGCGCCTCAATTGCGTGGAGTCACAGAGTGTGCCAAAGGTGTATAAAATTACCAAACAAATAAGTTCAAAAGATAATAGGACCTTGATTTAGTTAAGATGTGTCTCTAGGATTTTGGTCATAGTCTAAGAAATTACTTGTGCTTTTTCCTTTTCAAGTTTCAAATTCTTATTTTGTGCTTAACATGTTACTTTTTCACTTTTTTTTTTTAATTTAATGTTTGATCCAAGTATACGTTGATGAAAAATGGTAATGAAAGTAATTGGGTAGGAGTTGTAATGCTATAAACTCAAGTAATTTCGTTTCATTATTTCGACTTGCCAAACTGTCTTAATTATATTGATTCACTTTTTCTTTTAGTAAATCTAAAAGATATATTTTTATATTTAGTAGTATTTTAATTCAAAAGGTAAAGTTATAAATATGAAAAATTAAAAGAATTTGTTTTTATCTTTAGTTGTCTGGGCCACATAATTTACCAAAAAAAAAAAGCATGGGAATTGTTAATGTTAATACAAATTATTATTGGTTCAAATAAATAAATTAGCTAATTTATGTTTAATAGTCAAGTTTTGACCATCTTAAATTAATTTAGAATAGGTAAAGACATGAAACGTAAAAAAATTGAAATACATAAAATATTTTAACTTCCTTATACCATCTTCAATCTACCTTTATTTTAATCTTCATTTTCTAGTCTCTACATTTGGAGAATAAAATAGAGAATGAGCACTCCAACCTACCTCCAAATTTGGAGAACTACTATTAACTATCTTTAATTCATTTTTTCAATATTTTATTATTATTTATATTACTTTCTAATAAACATATTATTTTACATGTAATTCCATTAATTAGCTATTTGATATTCATAATTCTTTTTATATATAATATAATATTCTAAAAAATATTTTTTAATATACACTACTTTAATTTCAAATAATTAGTAATTTTTTTCTAGTTCTCATCAATAGTAAATTTTTATTTTATTAATAATTTTCATCCTAAAGAATACACAAAACTAAATGGATAAACGAAAAATGTAATTTAAAAATACAATACATGATATGATCATTTAAATACAAGATAATAATACAATACATAACATAATAATTTAATACAAGATAAGAATCCAATATAATGCATAACATAATAATTTAAATACAAGATAAAAATAATACATAACATAATAATTAATTGATCACAACAATAATTTAGTAATCCGGTAGGTCGTTTCCAAATCTAGCACTATTCAAAAAGAAATTAGGATATGATTCCGACAATTGTTGCGATTGTGATTGTGATAGCGATTGTGATTGCGGTTGTGATTGTTGATTTCTTTTTTCAAATATTCATTGTTGTTCTCGTTGAAGGTAATCACGAACATTTGGATCATTCATAGTTTCTAAATTTTTTATTCAAATTTTAGTTTTGTCTCTAAAATGTCTTGACTTTGATATATCTATTTAGTCTTTCGTCGTCCTGTTCTTTGGATGTAAAAGACTACGATAATATGATGAGATTCTCATAGTTATCTAAGAGTTACTTTTAGATAAATAAAATTATATGTAGATATTAATCGGGTAAATCTACCCGCACATAATGTATACACCACTCCGATATATGCATCTCATCTGTTTGAATTTATGATTCATCTTATGCAATTTTAATTAATTGAGGATGAATGTGATCTCAATGCACCAATTTATATAATAATATAAATCTGAATCATAGGGAGGCTGATGTGGCATGCTTCTAAAGTCAGGATTCAAATTTTTTTTTTGATATTTTTTTTTGAGTTTCTTCTTAATTATCTATTTTATAATTTAAAAATCTATCATATTTATTATATTCAATTATTATTGATGAGTTACAAAAAAAACATTCATCTTTTTGCATTCTCCACTTAAATAATGTGTCTTCTCAACTTCCTCCCTTATTCTTAGACTCAAACAACCTATAAATAACAATCATATATGGAGTGTTTGATACTCAATATATTATTTTTGTGGTCAGATATTTTTTTTTGTTTCACTTAATTTTCTCCTCTTTTTTTATTTTTTAAATATTTTGCAGGAACATCAAGCAAGTTTCATTGAACATACATGCATGTATCAGTGAGAGGAAAATCAACAACGTACCAATACAACAACAACAATAATCAGAAAGAAGACAAAAATAACAAGCAACAGAAAAAGAACAACAAAATTAACACAACACACTACAAGTTAATTTAGAGATGAGGAGAATAGATCTTAGAATGAACAAAAACCTCGCGACTCTTTTACTTTGTTTGTTGTTCTTCTGATGATGGAGTGTTATTTTCTTATGAAAAGAGAAAGAGATGATTTCTCATGATAATTCTGAAGATACTGATATAAGAAGAAAAATCATGTAATAATCAAATTTCTTCAAAATATAAAGAGTTTTTGAAATGACACTGCACTATAATTTCTTCTTCTACAAAAATTATATATTGAGAGAAATAATCATTTTGATTGAGAAACTTATAGAATGAATAATAAGTGGTCCAAGAACAAGAAAAATTATTTAGAGAGATTCAATTTATTTATGGAATTCATATTAAATTAGGAGGAGAATAAGGAAATCTATCACTATTTTAATTTCAATTTTTTTGTTTTTTTCTTAAAACGTATTTCTAATTAATTTTTTCTTATCTATCTTTAATTAACGTTTGTTTTATTATCTTTTATATATTTTTAACTGAAGTTTGTCTATATTTTTGTTTTAAAATTTTTGTTTTTAGATTTGATGTTTATTTCTAATTCTAAACAACCGAAAAATTCACTTTCAAATTTTACTAAATATCAAAGCTGACCATATTTAATTTCATTCATCATTAGTTTTACTTCCTTACCTTAATTTGATCTCTTTATTATAATTTATATCATTTATTTAAATTTCTTCTTTCCTTTTTTTTTTTACATTTTATTTATTTATTTGTTACAAGATAATAGTTATTATAAATTGATAAGAATTGCATGTATATTTTACAAAATTAATTTATTTAAATTAAACTTAGTTCATTTCTTTTGCGAAAAGATTCACATCTATACGTAATAATAATAAAGTTAAAGTTAGAAAAGGATAACAACCTTCTCATTTTAGATATTTATTTATTTTATCATATTTTTATAACACTTTCTCTTACATTTTCTTAAAATAATTGCTAAAAATTGTGTCTAGATTTATTTATTTATTTTTCTAATTTTTATTTTGTACATTTTACCTAACTTTTAATGAATTTTTTACCTTGAAATTTTGCACAATATCAAATATGACCATACTTAAATCCTTTCATCATAGATACTATTAATTTTTAAAATTTTCTTTCCTTAAACTCATCATTAATGTACTTTATATCATTTCCTTGAATTAATTTTTTTCCTTTCTTTGTTCTTTTTTATTTATTTATTTGAATTTACCTAATTTTTAATGAAATTTTACCTTCAAATTTTGCACAATATCAAATATGACCATACTTAAATCCATTCTATCATAGATGCTATTAATTTTTAAAATTTTCTTTCCTTAAACTCATCATTAATGTACTTTATATCATTTCCTTAAAT
Organism: Solanum chilense; assembly: GCA_032847665.1. Taxonomy (NCBI): domain Eukaryota; kingdom Viridiplantae; phylum Streptophyta; class Magnoliopsida; order Solanales; family Solanaceae; genus Solanum; species Solanum chilense. The sequence continues at coordinate 10,495,448 of CM064974.1, forward strand.
TATTTTTTTCCTTTCTTTGTTCTTTTTATTTATTTATTTTAAAACTAAGTGTTAATGCATTTTCATTATACATAAATAAACTTTAATTTGTCATTTATTTCTAATTTCCGTTTTTTTGCTTTTTTTTTCTCTTAAAACATTTTTTTTCGTATCTATCTTTAGTTATAGTTTTTAGTATATATATATATATATATATATATATATATATATATATATATATATATATATATATATATATATATATATATATATATATATATATATATATATATATATATATATATATATATATATGTAATGACCCGTAAGTTCATATTAAGAATTAGCCCTTGCTTTCACAAAATACCCTTTAAATAAATTTAAACATAAATTTTAATTACTATATTTTAGTTAAAATTTTATAATTAATGAGATAATTTTTAAGTAATTAATTTAGTTTGGGCTTAATGGGTCAAACCCATGATTTAGTTAATATGTAAAACACTAAATTAAATTAAAGAGATGTTATTATTATTTTACCCTAACACTAATTAGTTGCGGCTGAAACTATTATGGAGAGACCTCAACTTTGATGCCGACAAAATTGATTTTTTTTTTTGATGCCGACAAAATTGATTTTTTTTTACAAAAAAATTCTCCAGGTAAATAGCTTAATTCAAATTCGATATTGCGTTAAATTTACATATACTAATTAATTGAGGGAGGAGAGAATTCATATCATTATTGTATTATTGAATAGAGATTTGAAATTGAGAAAAAAAATGGGTTTCTGTGCAACATGGAATTATTCAATTGGGTATGTTGAATTGCTAAGGAACTAACTCTTGTAATAATAATAAAATAATGTAGATATAGGAATTTATTATTATATGTTTGATTTGAAGGTAATGAGGTTATCCTGGTGCACAATTGTGAACGAATACATGTTTGTCATTTTTATTTTTTACGCTAGTGTCGATGGTATTAAAATGTTGGAGGCAATTCCATGGTAGATGATCGAGTAATTATTCTTAGGATTATACGATAACGATTTGGAAGAGCAATGATAGGTGATATTGAATTCATTACAAAGAATTTCACTAGTGTATAATATTCTATAGTTGCGGGTATTGACACATTATAATTGGTATACATTTATCTTTCGTGGTTGAACTTCTAGTACAATACCATATCACGATTCAAGTTTTATATATGTTGAGATTAGTAATTAAATATTAAGGGCATTGTATTATACAAGTATCATTAGATTTATGGAATTGGAGAATGAAAACTTAACCCTAGGCTTGAAATTTGGAAATAGGAGGGTGACATCAAAATTTTGGAACTTGATTTTAGGTTTGTGTAAGTTTTTGGGCCTAGGCTAGATCTATAGTAATATGGTTGTTGATAGTTTTAAAATTTTATTGTGATTAATTATTTGAATAGATGGCATTGATTGGAATCCTAATGAAAGGGAAAGACTCAGGTTCCGGAGTGATTGTTCGACTATTTGAGGCAAGTGATTTCTAAACTCTTGTTAAGTGTATGGAATGCGTGTATTTCCTTGTGGTATATGCTTGGGAGTAACGGGACTTGGTGTTGGGTTGATTTGTCCACATTGATTAATTCTAATGATGAGAATAAAGAGTAATAAAAGGTAATGTGATTAATCGCTTGTGCGTGATGTGTTGATAATGGAGAGCGATTTGAAAGGCTTCTTGAATCATTGTTGATGTTGTTGTGAATTGTGTTATGTTATGAAAATGGTCATATCCTCTTTGTTTGTGTGAACATGTCATTTGCATTATTTTAAGACATGGTTGTGACAAGTGTTATGTGCATTGAGAAAGAATGAGAATTTAAAGAGAATGTACCATTTCGAGGGACGTATCGCGCGCCGCGATGGATACTATATTTCGAGGGACGTATCGCGCGCCGCGATGGTTACTATTATCAAGGGTCGTGTCGTGCGCCGCGACAGATGCATGGACAGATATGTCCCCCATGGGTCCCGGACTGAGAGACAGCGGGTGTGTATCACTAGGTCAGACATGCATCATTATACTTGACATTGCATTCCATTGCATTGCACATACTTACCATTAGTGAACTTGATATCGTGCTCTGTTGATCTTCTGATTGCCTCTCTGTGAAACTTGTGATTGATCAATGTTGAAGTATTGTTGTTGAGGATATGTAATTTGTTAAAGTGTTGTTGTTGAGGATAAGTAATTTGTCTAAGTGTTGTTGTTGAGCTACGTGTTATGTAAACTGTGAGCTGTTAGGTTGGATTGATTTTAATGCAGGTTGTAGTTGTGGAGGTTCGGTTGGGGGTGGTAGGAGTACCCGTATTTCATCCCCTTAGCTTGTGTTTAGAGGTTTACTTGCTGAGTACCGTGTGGTTTGGTACTCACCCCTTGCTTCTACAAATTTTTTTGTAGGTTATGAGCCTGGATTTTTGTTGTACTTGTCATTCTCTTCTTTTTCGAGGCTTCTTGGAGATTTGTGAGGTAGTTGTTTCCATCTCAGCAGACTTTCTTCTCCATAATTATGATCTTGTTCTATTCTAGAAACAAGTTCATTTGAGACTTGAGTTTTTCTTTTGAATCAATTGTAATACTTTAGAGGCTTGTACACGTGACTACCAGGTTTTGGGGGTATAATGTAAGTCGATAGTAAATTTTCCGCATTTTTATTGTAATGGTTGAGTTTTAGGCTGACTTGTCTTGATGGGATAAGACGAGTGCCATCACGTCCATTTTTGGGTCGTGACAATATATATATATATATATATATATATATATATATATATATATATATATATATATATATATATATATATATATATATATATATATATATATATATATATATATATATATATATTAAGGCCTAAAATTAATTCACTTTTTTATTTTTTTCGTTTTTAAATTTAATAATTTTTAGTTTTTAAAAACTAAAAATTTTCCCTTCAAATTTTACTGAACATCAAAGTGACTACATTTAGTTTCATTCATAATCAATCATATTATTTTTTCTTACTTAATTTTGATTATTACTTTCATTTATATCATTTCCTTAATGCACTTTTTTTAAATAATTTTTTTACCTTTTTAAATTTATTTTTTACAAGATATTTGTTATTATAACATGATAAGAATCACATCTATATTTTTTTACAAAAATTAGTTTTTTTTTTTAAAAATTTAGATCACTTCTTCGGCTAAAGATTCATGTATATATATGTGTAATAATAAAATTAAAATTAGAAAAAGATGATAACCTTCTAATTTCAGATATTTGTTTATTTTAATCAATTTTATTTTGACATTTTCTCTTATATTTTTCTTAAATAATTGTTGAAAATTATGTGGAAGTTTATTTATTATTTTCTTTTTTTTAATACTTTTCCAAATTTTAAAAAGACAGAAAATACTACCTCAAAATTGAATTATCAAATACGCCCATATTTAATTCATTTCATCATTGATGCTATTAATTTTTTAAATTTCTTTCTTTAAATTCATCAATAATGTTATGCATTTCCTTAAATCCTTTCTTTTTTCTTTTTACTTTTTATTTCTTTGTTTAATTCAAAATTTTATTCTCCTAAACTGCATAAAAATGTATTAGAATTTGATTTGCCATTTTATTTTGATTTTTTAGATTATTTCTTCTACTAAAGATCAATATCTATATGTTATAAGTTTATCAATGTTATTCTTAAATGTCTATTGAAATCTATATAATAATATAAAGATGAATATAGGGCTGCTGATGTGGCATGTTTCTAAAATGAGGATTCATTTTTTTTTGTTTTTTGATATTTTTTTAAAAATTTTCTTCATTCATTTTTTATTAATTATTTGTTAAATAATTTTAAAATCTATCATATTTATTATGTTCAATTATAATTCATGAGTTACTGTCACGACCCAAAACGAGCCGCGAGTGGCACCCACACTTATCCTACTATGTGAGCGAACCAACCAATCTAAGCCCCAATATTTCAACCATAATAAACAGAATATAATGCGGAAGACTTAAAAATTCATTATTATAACTAATAAATAACTTCTAAGATTTAATGCTTACTATCCCCAAAATCTGGAAGTCATCACCACAAGAACATCTATCCTCAAATTACTAAATCTAAGAGTATCTAAGAAGCAAAAATAAGTAAAAAGCTAGTCCATGCCGGAATTTCAAGGCATCAAGACATGAAGAAGAAGATCCAGTCCAAGCTAGAAGCAATAGCTCACCCTGAAATCTGGCTTGATGAAGACTGGCTAGAGTTGCGGTTGAGTTGAAGACGATGGCACGTTTGCTGCACTCCACAATTAACAAAGAAAAACAAATACAAGTAGGGGTCAGTACAAGGCACAAGTACTGAGTAGGTATCATCGGCCAACTCAAAATAGAAAGCAATATATGTCAGATAATAACATAAAATCAACTAATATTCTTAACAGGTGACAACAACAATTACCAAAATCCTTGGTCACAACACCAAGCACATCTATGAGGACTCAAGCCTCCACACCATACTCATTTGGGAAACAGGTTCTTTAGATTGAGTATATTAACATATTTTAAGATTCATTCTCTTTACTATCCTGGTGTCGGAACGTGACACTCCGATCCATCTACTATCCTGGTGTCGGAACGTGACACTCTGATCCATATACTATCCTGGTGTTGGAACGTGACACTCCGATCCATATACTATCCTGGTGTCGGAACGTGACACTCCGATCCATATACTATCCTAGTGCCGGAACGTGACACTCCGATCCATATACTATCCTGGTGTAGGAACGTGACACTCCGATCCATATACTATCCTGGTGTCGGAACGTGACACTCCGATCCATATACTATCCTGGTGTCGGAACGTGACACCCGATCCTCTATTACTATCCTGGTGGCGGAACGTGACACCCGATCCTCTATTCTCATTACTTTAGTTCATCAAGCCTTCTTTTATACCAAGGCATCATCATTAACAAAGTAAATTTAGGATTTAAGATTCAACAGCCTCATCATGCTAATTCATCACAAGTATATAATCAAATCATGCAAGCACACAATTAAGCATATAGAAGACTTTATAATACTACCCAATACATATCATTCGCTATTAAGAGTTTACTATAAGATAGTATAAACCATAACCTACCTCCACCGAAGAATCGCGATCAACAAGCTATCTTCCCAAAACCTTTGCTTTCCTTGCGTTTCTTCTCTTCTCTCGCTCGTGCGTTCTCCTTTATCTCTCTGTTCTTTCTATTTTTCTTATTCAAACCCTTTTTCTTTTACCCTAATTGTCATATAATTAAGTATAAAAGATGGTAAAAATAACCCACTAATTATTTCAAGGTTATCTCCTTTAACCCCCAAGTAATTGAATTATTAACATTAATCCACTAACTTTATAATTATAACCATGAATAGTCCAAAACGCCCCTTAAAAACTTTTAATAGAAATCCGACCCAATCAGGGTTACGCTGACTGTGACGGTCCGTCATGACTGTGACGGTCCGTCCTGCAGGTCCGTCACAAATTTCAGAGAGTTAATTATGTGGAAAGATTTGTGATGGTCCGTCGTGCCTGCGACGGTCCGTCCTGCCATTCCGTCACGAAGTTCAGAGAGTCGATCTCAGTACCCAAATTTCAGAATTCTAAGTGTTTTGGAACGAGACACCCTCGACGGTCCGTCGTGGGATCCGTCGACCAAGACAGTTTTTACCAGAATAAACTCTACTGCTCAAAACGACTAAACAAGTCGTTACAATAGATACCAATTTACCCATCGTTCGTCCTCGAACGATCACAAGAAGAAAAATAAGGGCGAAAAGGAGTACCTGAATCTGTGAACAGTTGTGGGTATCTTTCTTGCATATCAGCCTCCTTCTCCCAAGTGGACTCTTCAACTGGTCGATTCTTCCATTGAACTTTGATGGATGCAATCTACCTTGATCTCAACTTGCGAATTTCTCTATCTAGAATGGCAACCGGCTCCTCCTCATAAGACAAATTCTCATCAAGCAGAACCGAATCCCAACGAATGATATAGTTTCCATCCCCATGGTATCTTTTCAACATAGACACATGAAATACCGGATGCACTCCTGACAGTCCTGGAGGCAAGGCTAATTCATAAGCCACCTCCCCTACTCGCTTAAGTACTTCAAATGGTCCAATATACCTTGGGCTTAGCTTAGCTCTTTTACCAAACCGCATCACCCCTTTCATGGGTGAAACCTTCAGCAAGACTTGCTCACCCTCCATAAACTCCAAGTCTCTAACCTTTCGATCTGCATATTCCTTTTTCCTACTTTGCGCCGCTAAAAGCTTTTCTTGAATAGAGTTCACTTTCTCCAATGAATCCCTCAAAAGATCAGTACCCCAAGGTCTAACCTCAAATGCATCAAACCAACCAATGAGAGACCTACATCTCCTCCCATACAGTGCCTCAAATGGAGCCATATCAATACTTGACTGGTAGCTATTGTTGTAGGAGAACTCTGCTAAGGGTAATAAGTTATCCCAATGCCACCAAATTCTATCACACATGCATGAAGCATATCCTCCAACACTTGAATCGTTCGCTCAGACTGGCCATTGGTCTGAGGGTGAAATGCAGTACTAAGATCCAACTTAGTACCTAATTCAACATGCAATGTTCTCCAAAACTTAGAAGTAAACTGCGTACCTCTATCTGATATGATGGAAAGTGGAACTCCATGCAATCGAACAATTTCTGAGATATAGAGTTTGGCTAACTTCTCCGCATTGTAAGTCACCTTGACCGGAATGAAGTGAGCAGACTTAGTTAATCTGTCCACAATTACCCAAATAGAGTCAAACTTTCCCAATGTTTTTGGAAGACCAACCACGAAGTCCATTGCAATTCTCTCCCACTTCTATGCAGGAATGGGCATTCTTTGAAGTGTGCCTCCGGGCCTCTGGTGTTCGTACTTTACTTGCTGACAATTTGGACACTTGGCAACAAAATCAACAATGTCGCGCTTCATTCTACTCCACCAAAAGTGTTGCTTTAGGTCACGGTACATCTTGGTTGCACCAGGATGTATAAAATATCCAGAACTATGAGCCTCTGTAAGAATAGTGTGGATCAAATCATCCACACGGGGCACACATACCCTTCCCTTAATTCTCAAAACACCTTCCTCATCAATTATTGCTTCTTTAGCCTCTCCTCGCAACACCATATCCCGAATTCGGCTTAGTTTCTCATCATCAAACTGTTTTCCCTTGATCTTGTTAAGAAAAGAAGATCTTGCCTCCACACAGGCCAAAAATCCTCCTTCCTCTAGTATTTCTAGTCTCATAAAGTTGTTAGCCAAGTTTTGGACTTCTCTAGCCAATGGGCGTCTAGAAACTTGTAAGTGGGCTAAACTACCCATGCTCCCTGCTTTTCTACTTAAAGCATCAGCCACCACATTTGCTTTTCCTGGGTGATACAGAATAGTAACATCATAGTCCTTCAACAGTTCCATCCACCTCCTCTGTCTCAAATTCAAGTCTTTCTGGGTAAAGACATACTGTAGACTACGATGATCTGTGTAGACTTCACACTTGACCCCATATAGATAATGTCTCCATTGCTTTAATGCAAACACAACTGCAGCCAATTCCAAATCATGGGTCGGATAGTTACGTTCGTGCACCTTTAGTTGCCTTGAAGCATAAGCGATTACATTCCTCTCTTGCATTAGCACCGCACCCAAACCCGAATAGGATGCATCACAATAAACAATGAAATTCTTACCCTCTACTGGCAAGGTAAGGATAGGTGCCGTAGTCAGCAAGGTCTTGAGTTTCTGAAAGCTTTCCTCACATTCATCCGACCATACAAATGGAACATTCTGCTTAGTCAAGTTTGTCAATTGGGAAGCAATAGAAGAGAATCCCTTGACAAATCGACGGTAGTAGCTGGCTAAACCAACAAAGCTCCTTACTTCTGACACATTAGTAGGTCTTACCCAATTCCTCACTGTTTCAATCTTAGAAGGATCCACCATCACTCCATCCTTAGAAACCACGTGCCCCAAGAAGGACACTGAATCTAGCCAAAACTCACACTTGGAGAATTTGGCATAAAGCCTTTTCTCCCTCAATACTTCCAACACAATTCTCAAATGCTCCTCATGTTCCTTCTTACTCTTGGAGTATATCAGTATATCATCAATAAATACGATAACAAAGAGATCCAGATATGGCTTAAAAATCCCGTTCATCAAGCTCATGAAAGCAGCAGGGGCATTAGTAAGACCAAAAGACATTACTACGAATTCGTAATGCCCATACCTGGTTCGAAAAGCAGTCTTTGGCACATCTGTTGCCCGTATTTTCAATTGATGATAACCGGATCTCAAGTCAATCTTAGAGAAGACACAAGCGCCTTGTAACTGATCGAACAAGTCATCAATGCGAGGAATGGGGTACTTGTTCTTAATAGTTACCTTGTTCAACTGCCGGTAGTCTATGCACATCCGAAAACTCCCATCCTTCTTCTTTCAAATAACACCGGAGCACCCCAAGGGGATGCACTTGGTCTAATGAAGCCTTTACTTAACAACTCTTGAAGTTGGGCCTTTAACTCCCTTAACTCTGCTGGAGCCATTCTGTAAGGGGTTATAGAAATGGGGCGAGTACCCGGCTCCAGATCAATGCAAAAGTCAATATCCCTATCCGGTGGCATACCAGGAAGGTCTGCAGGGAACACATCCAGAAACTCACGGACTACCGAAACCGACTCAATTGAAGGTACTTAGGTAGTATCATCCCTGAGGTGTGCCAAGAACTCTAAACACCCTTTACTAACCATTCTCTTAGCACGAAGAAAGGAGATGATACGAACCGGAGTGGAAGTGTAGTCACCCTCCCACACTAACGGATCTGTCCTAGGCTTGGCCAACGTTACAGTTTTAGCATTACAATCTAAGATTGAAAAATTCGGAGAAAGCCAAGTCATACCAAGAATTACATCGAAATCAACCATTTCTAAGATAACCAAGTCTACATGAGTATTGCTTCCCACAAAAGTCACCAGACAAGACCTATATACCTTTTCGACTATCACAGACTCACCCACCGGAGTAGAAACACGAATAGGCATGTCAAGCAATTCACAATGTAAATTAAGACCAGTAGCAAATGAGGAAGATACATATGAAAATGTGGAGCCAGGATCAAATAATACAGAGGACATGCAATCACAAACCAAAAGATTACCTGTGATAACAGCATCAGATGTCTCTGCTTCAGACCGCCCGGGGAAAGCATAACAATGGGCCCTATCACCTGTCTGCCCGTTGCCCCTACCATGTTGTGCTGTGGTGGCTCCAGTTTGCCCGTCACCCCGGCCGTTTTGGTGACCACCATTACCTCGGCCACCACGTCCTCCAGAATGACGGCCTCTTCCATGACCACCTCTACCTCTGACTATTGGGGGTCTGTAACTCTGTTTTGGACAATACCTCCTAATATGTCCAGTCTCCCCACATCCATAACACTCTCTGGATTCAAGCATAGGTCTCTGTGAGAATGACGAAGTCTGGGGATAACCTCCAAACTCGGAGAAGTGTTGACCGGTCTGTGGTGGACCCCTAATTACAGTCTGCAGTGAGGACTGAATAGGTCGGGCTGGATAACCTCCTGAACCCTGGCCTCTGGAGTAAGAACCATTAAACTCACCTCCCTTACGAAACCTTTTAGATGTCGATGCATGAAACTTAGCCTCATACGCAGTAACAGACATCCTGCCTTGCTCTAGGCTCAAGAACTCATTTCTCCTCCTATCCCTCAAGGTCCGGGGGATATACTTCTCCATAAATAAGCTAGAGAATGACGCCCAATTCATAGGTGGTGCCTGTGCGGGTTGACACTCAACATGTGACCGCCACCACATTTTGGCATTTCCCTGAAACTGATAGGTTACAAACTCAACGCCAAATCGTTCCACTATTCCCATTTTATGTAGTAACTCATGACAATCAACCAGAAAATCGTAGGCATCCTCAGATTCAGCACCCTTGAAGACTGGAGGTTTCAATTTCAAGAACTTACTGAAAAGTTCATGCTGATCACTTGTCATTATGGGCCTTGTAGTCAAACGAGGAAATGTGCCTATTTCCAATGAGGCATCCATGCGGGGAGCCTCAGCAGCGGCCTGTCGTACTTCCCGAACCTGAGGTGTTGGTGCAGAAAACACTGGAGGTGTCTGGCCTTGATCAGATAACCCGCTAAGATAAGCAAGAACCTGATTAATCATCTCTGGGGTAGGTTGGGGTGGTAATTCCTCATTCTGCACTTGCTCACTTTCCCCTTCCCCACCCTCTCTTACTACTTCCTCAGTCGGTGGAGGAGTCACCGCCCTAGTACTAGATGGGCTAGGTGCTTGTCCTTTTCCTCTAGAGGACGTCCTCCCGCGACCTCTACCACGGCCTCTTGCCACTAATCCTCCTCGAGCTACAGCCCAAGTGGCTGGCTCAGTTGCATCTTGTCTTGCCGGTGTTGGTGTTGGCGCCGTTGTTGCTCTAGTTCTAACCATCTGCGAAATAGAGTGAAGATGGTCAGATACCAATTTGTATCACCTAGATACCAATTGGATCCAAGTAATTGCACGAAAGAAAGAAAGAAAGAATGGAATTTTCCTAAAGTCTTATAGCCTCTCAAAGAAAAGTAAAGGCTTCCTTACCGTTCCTTAAGACTCTACTAGACTCGTTCTTGTGTGATGAGACCAACGAACCTAATGCTCTGATACCAAGTTTGTCACGACCCAAAACGAGCCGCGAGTGGCACCCACACTTATCCTACTATGTGAGCGAACCAACCAATCTAAACCCTAACATTTCAACCATAATAAACAGAATATAATGCGGAAAACATAAAAATTTATTATTATAACTAATAAATAACTTCTAAGATTTAATGCTTACTATCCCCAAAATCTGGAAGTCATCACCACAAGAACATCTATCCTCAAATTACTAAATCTAAGAGTATCTAAGAAGCTAAAATAAGTAAAAAGCTAGTCCATGTCGGAATTTCAAGGCATCAAGACATGAAGAGGAAGATCCAGTCCAAGCTAGAAGCAATAGCTCACCCTGAAATCTGGCTTGATGAAGACTGGCTAGAGTTGCGGTTGAGTTGAAGACGATGGCACGTTTGCTGCACTCCACAATTAACAAAGAAAAACAAATACAAGTAGGGGTCAGTACAAGGCACAAGTACTGAGTAGGTATCATCGGCCAACTCAAAATAGAAAGCAATATATGTCAGATAATAACATAAAATCAACTAATATTCTTAACAGGTGACAACAACAATTACCATAACCCTTGGTCACAACGCCAAGCACATCTATGAGGACTCAAGCCTCCACACCATACTCATTTGGGAAACAGGTTCTTTAGATTGAGTATATTAACATATTTCAAGATTCATTCTCTTTACTATCCTGGTGTCGGAACGTGACACTCCGATCCACTACTATCCTGGTGTCGGAACGTGACACTCCGATCCATATACTATCCTGGTGTCGGAACGTGACACTCCGATCCATATACTATCCTGGTGTCGGAACGTGACACTCCGATCCATATACTATCCTGGTGTCGGAACGTGACACTCCGATCCATATACTATCCTGGTGTCGGAACGTGACACCCGATCCTCTATTACTATCCTGGTGTCGGAACGTGACACCCGATCCTCTATTCTCATTACTTTAGTTCATCAATCCTTCTTTTATACCAAGGCATCATCATTAACAAAGTAAATTTAGGATTTATGATTCAACAGCCTCATCATGCTAATTCATCACAAGTATATAATCACATCATGCAAGCACACAATTAAGCATATAGAAGACTTTATTATACTACCCAATACATATCATTCGCTATTAAGAGTTTACTATAAGATAGTATAAACCATAACCTACCTCCACCGAAGAATCGCGATCAACAAGCTATCTTCCCAAAACCTTTGCTTTCCTTGCGTTTCTTCTCTTCTTTCGCTCGTGCGTTCTCCTTTCTCTCTCTGTTCTTTCTATTTTTCTTATTCAAACCCTTTTTCTTTTACCTTAATCGTCATATAATTAAGTATAAAAGATGGTAAAAATAACCCACTAATTATTTCAAGGTTATCTCCTTTAACCCCCAAGTAATTGAATTATTAACATTAATCCACTAACTTTATAATTATAACCATAAATAGTCCAAAACGCCCCTTAAAAACTTTTAATAGAAATCCGACCCAATCAGGGTTACGCTGACTGTGACGGTCCGTCATGACTGTGACAGTCCGTCCTGGAGGTCCGTCACAAAGTTCAAAGAGTTAATTATGTGGAAAGATTTGTGACGGTCCGTCGTGCCTGCGACGGTCCGTCCTGCCATTCCATCACGAAGTTCAGAGAGTCGATCTCAGTACCCAAATTTCAAAATTCTAAGTGTTTTGGAATGAGACACCCTCGACGGTCCGTCGTGCTCATGACGGTCCGTCGTGGGATCCGTCGACCAAGACAGTTTTTACCAGAATAAACTCTACTGCTCAAAACGACTAAACAGGTTGTTACAGTTACAAAAAAAAACTTTCATCTTTTTGCATTCTCCACTTAAATAATATCTTCTCAACTTCCTTCTATCTATTTTTTAGGACTCAAAAAATCTATAAATAACAATTATATATGGAGTTGTTTGATATTTATTTTCATGTTTTCCTTCATTTTTTTCGTTTTTGTTTATTTTTTCTTCATTTTCTTCATTGATCATGTATTTAATAACTAAGAGAGAGAATATAAAAAAAGTGATACGGAATATGCATGACTACCATGTTCATGAAGATTATAGATATGTTTTACTTAATTTCTTTTTTTTGTTATAGTAGCCAAACACGAGGACAAGGTGAAGACGTTTTTTTTATGACACTGTTAGATTAGTTTTGTACAAGTTTGACAAAATGAAGAAGAATATTTGTGGCGGTAACGAGTTATTTTTCAAATATAAGGTATGTATTTTTCAAGAACAATATTGTTCAATAAAGTTTGGAGAGTTGCATACATAATTCTTTTTTATATCGTGTAAATATAAACTTTTTCTTCTAAAATAATGTGTTGATTTTTCTAGGAAAGAAATTGGCGATTCTTAAAAGTCTATCTATCTATCTATCTATATAATAATTTTTGACCTAGAATATGTGATACTTTCTCTCTATACTTTGGTGATTTTTTTTTCTTCCTACTTATTATTGAACTTATTACAAAAATAAATGTCTCAATAACTTTATTTCGGATTGTTTTATCATTTTCTATGATTAATATTCATTATTTTGTGTCATACAAATGTTAAAGATATTAAGTCACATCCTTAATCCTCTTATTTATAATGACTCTTCATTCTTATGAATGTATATATTGAATGTAATATTAATTTGCAATATGAAATATACTCTTAATATTTTTGTATATAAGCTAAACAAAACTGAAGAATTAGGAATTTGTGTATGCCATGTTTTTCAATTTTCTTTTGTTTAGCTAATTCTTTTTTTTCTCTTTTTTTTTTGTGTAATTTTAAATGTATCTTCTTTCTAACATTATTTGTTTTTAATTTTAATTATTTTTTTTAGTAATTTTGATATGATAATTTTTTTAGGTAGGTGAACATATAAATACTAGAAAGTATGTAATGATGAAGTTATAACAAAGAGGAGGAAGAAGTCCGATCTAAAAAAAGTTGATGTAAAAAACTAAAAAAGTTCAACTAAAGATTACGTACCTTATAGATGACTTGGAATAATTATTTTTACAAAATATAGATATATTTAATTGATTTTTCATAACTTATCTTTTATGATTTAGTATAAAAAAAAATTAATTCATTTCTTAACCGTGCGAAGCACGACTAAGTACACTAGTTCAAGATGTCGTAGAGGCTCCAACTTCAACTATAGAAATGGTGGTAGAGGGAAATCTCTGATTTGAACAGTTTTTAGCTAGACATAAAAAATGAAGGACAAAAATGCTCATTTTGAACTCTGGAATACATTAATAGAGCATTTATGGGAACAACGTAATGATTTTGAAAACTGACTGTTCATGTTTTGTTTGTCACTTTTATTTAAATTTGTCCCCTAATTTATGTATTATATTATATTTTATTGCAATTTATGTTATTTAATAAAATATAATTTTACATCATATTAAAATTAATAATTATTTCAAAAAAGAGAAATAAAGGTTTTATATTATGAAATAAGAAAATAAGAATGAAATAGAAATAATAACATTATATTGAGAAGAGAGGAAAAAATTCATTTTTAGAGAGTAAAATAGAGAATTAAGTTGAAGTTAGTTGTCTGAAAAAATAAAGAACTCTATATTTGAAGAGTAAAATAGAGGATTGGATTTGAGATGCCCTTAAATAAAGTAATTAGGAAAATAGAAGAAAAAATAAAAAAGAAGAAAAATAAATAAAAAATATTCTAGGCTATAGAACTAAAGACAAAAGGATTACACGTGCTATAAATTTAATTTGAATATTTTTTATTTTCTTATTAAGAAAAAATTTATATTGTGTAAGAGTTATAACGCTATAAACTTAAGTAATTACGTTTTATTATTTCGACTTGCCAAACTTATTATTCTTTGTGTCTTTATTAAAATGTCTCACTTTTTATATTAGTCAATCTGAAAAATAATGATATATTTTTTATATTTAGTAACAATTTTAATTTAAAATACTTATTTCATCTTTAATGAAATGATTTATATGTTGGGTTCTGAAGGTGTGATTATGACGTCATGCGGAAGTTTTTAATTTGCAAATCATATGATTGACAAATCAGATAACAAAAAATTACACCAAAATCAAAATATTATTATACCAAAACTAATATGAAGAAAAACATTGAAATTGTAGAGAAAATAATTCTCCACATGAGTTAAAGTCTCTAAACGACTACATTGTGGATGTTATTATTGTATGTTAGAAGAAACAAACATATATTTATAAAGTCCTAAAACTCTTTCCTATTAAAAAGCGATTAGCTACTCCAAAACTTTTTCCTACTCCAAAAAACATTTTTCTAAAAAGAAAGAATAAAACAAAAATGAAGATAATTATATTTTGCTTTCTGAAAAAAGTAAAAACAATTATGGTAATTCTTTAATTTTCGTTCAAGATAAAAATAAAACTCAAATATAGTAAGAAAATCAGGGCAAAACCCTAATAAATCTCCCCTTTTGGCTGGATTTTCTTGACAAACTTGATTAGTCTTTTTCAACTGCATGATAATCTTTGTTTTTCACATAGTCGTCATCATTGCTGCTTGTCATTGTTAAAAATTAAATTTTAAAATATATGGATTAAAAATGATTTAAAAATATTTTATTTTTATTTTCAAAGATGCAACAACAGGAATGTTGAAAATATACTTGAAACTTCTTTTCCACATGTAGCTTGACACTTTCATTATCATCAAATTGATTACAAATTGATTTGAAACCATGTCTACAGCCTTCTTCAAGCATTAGATCATTGAACGTCGGATCTTTGAACCATGTGCTCTGATACCATTTGTTGGTTTCTGAAGGGATGATTATGACGTCATGCGGAAACTTATAATTTGCAAATTATATGGTTGATAAATCAGATAAGAAAAACTTATACTAAAAATCAAAATATTAATATACCAAAACTAATATGAAGAAAAACATTGAAACTGTAGAGAGAATAAATCTCTCCATAAACTAAAGTCTCTAAACGACTACATTGTGGATGTTATTGTTATATGTTAGAAGAAACAAACTTATATTTATAGAGTCTTAAAACATTTTCCTACTATGAAAGGACTAGCTACTCAAAAATATTTTTCTAAAAGAAAATAATAAACCAAATATGAAAAGAATTATATTTTCCTTTCAGAAAAAGTAAAAACAATTATGCTAATGCTCTAATTTACTTCAAGGTAAAAATAAAACTCGATTATGGTAAGAAAATCAGGGCAAAACCCTAACATTATAGCCATACAAGCATCTATAATTTATTTTGGATAACAAATTTCAAAAGTCGTTCTTTTTTTTTTCCTTAAATTACATATCAAGTCAAATTGTATCATATAAATTAAGACACGTTAAGAATTAGAAGATATGTATTCGGCGATTCATCGCTTTAAGCATAAGATATGAAAAGAGTACAAGATTAGAAAATCTTGCAAATTGTGTGTTTATTGCTGAAGAGCTATCATTTTTCTCCTTGTCATTGAATTTTAATTTAATGGCTATTATACTTATTGAAATGGTCATGTGGGTTTCCTACTACAAAAAAAAGTTTGTTTCAATCTTCATTCTGGAGAAATCACAAAGTGTTATCTTATCGTGGAATAGAGCGAACAAGGACCATCAAAATTTGAAAGAGTCCTTGATTTTTTCTCATTTTTAGTATTTATTATCCTACATATTTTTAATGGTAAAAAATATAAATTGCCCCAGCTTGAAATTGTATTGAAAAGTCACTTACATGCTTTTACTATTTGGGTGACCTATTACACATCTTAAGTACTCAAAAGTATTTTTATATACCCTTCTCGTCACCGACCCAGATATTATTTTTAGAGTGAGAGTCGGTGACCTCCTAGTGAAGCCACATATTAAATGGCCCCCAACCCGATTCATTCCACCAAAACTCATTTAATTTCACTCATATTCATTTTATTTTACCCTAACACATTTTATTTCACCCACTCATTTAATTTCTATAAGAACACTAAAACCTAATTAACAATTTCGATTGTAAATTGAAGAATGCGGTAAAGATTTCTTCGATTTTAGAGTGTTTTTGAGTCATCCTTCCAGTGCTAATCGTTTAATAGAGGTTTCACTGTCATATTGGAGAAAGTTGGTATTAGATCGAGGATTTCATTGTTTGGTGGAAGAAAATCTGTCATTACTAGGGTTTGGTGGAGCATATATTGTATCGTCTCCATCTTTAAAAGGTCAGCCGCACATCTCATTATTTTCTATTTTTTCATACAATTATCGTAGGATTTTTTCATCTTTCATACTTTTTTTCAAGTTTATAGTATGTCATCTATATGATTCCCCTCTGTTGTTGTATCTATTTTGTCGTGGTTATGGGTCAACTGTGATTGAAAAACAAGACTTGTAAGTACTGTTTTCAGGATTTTTCAAAAAAAATTAAATTGATTATTTTGATATTTTACGAGGTGGGTAGTATGAAGAAGGAAAAAAGAAAGACAAGGAGAAAAATCATATCAGGATAGATAAATTACTGAGTTTTTAGGTATTGATATAAATAGTTGTCTTCTTTTGAATTGTGAGATTATGTGAAAAAGTTAGGTATGAATCTGAACAATGTCTCCTATACATGAAATTGCCTAGAATTATGTCATGCCCCGAGCCTACACCCTGGGCGTGGCTGGCACTCGAGAAGCATTGTTGGCCCCAAGTGAACCCTTGGCCTGACTTACTTAATCAACGGAAGACTTTAAGCATAAACAAAAGGATTCAAATGCTAAATAACTTAACTGTCTCAACTGAATTCATAATTATTTTTAAAAACAAATATTTAACTTAGCCAAAGTGACAACTCAAATATGAAGATAAGCCAATAACAAGATAATGACGAATGAACTAACATTTGATTGACTATCTATGAAGCCTCTAAAACAACTGATATGGATGTTAGAACAAACCCCGCGACATCCTAACGAACTAATATAATAACTGAAAGAAATAAAAACGAGTCCTCCAGAATGCAAGGAGGCTCACCAACTGACTCTGGATTGCTCACTGGATCAACGATGCGCTGCTTTGATAATCCTGGTTACCTGCGTCTGTATCATAAAATGATGTGGGTCAACTAGAATCAGTACATTGAATGCATGAGTACGCGAGTTGGAGTGCTAAATACAACATAGACTTGAAAAGAATCTGAAAGAAACTGAAAAACTTACCTGGCTCAACTCAATTTAACATAACTTAACTCCTGCCAATATAAAACAGTTTAAAACAAGTGAACTATAAATAAAAGCTTTAAAACATGGTTTTCAACTCTGTGTATTTAGAAATACAATAATAACTCTCTATGTATGCAAATATACAATATAAACTCTGTTTGTATATGAAAATACAAATATATCAGATGTATATAAAAATACAAAGTAGTTTTGTGGGAGTTTCTGTAACCAACAACCATCACATAAGAGCTATAGTGATGATACAATGATCTACCTCACACTGTCAGCGCATCTTATACCTGGCCAAAGATATAGATATGAACTGCCTAATGGATCCACTAGTCTACTGTGAAAAGGATTCATCTAAAAAGTATGAACCTTTTCTACCCATGGTGGCACATGGTTTTATGGAAACATGAGTTATGTGAACTCATGCTCGTCCCCAATTCGGTGCTCAATACTACTCCCCAAATATATTGGATCTTAAGTCTTTAAAACATACTTCTTCTGTGATTAGAGATTAATGCTCAAAAACTAAGCTCAAAGGTTGTCTTAGAAATCTCAGTTTCCCTACTTGCTTCATTTAGAAAGTTATTACTTTTTTCTGAAAACTAGCCGGAAGGCTCTTTGGAAATTTCAGTTTCGTTGCTTGCTTCATTTAGAAAGTTATTACTTTTTACTGAAAACTAGTCCGAAGGCTCTTTGGAGATCTCAGTTTCCTCTCTTGCTTAGTTGTGAATGCATCTCTCTTTAACTGAATACAAGCTCAAAGGTTCTTTACTGAAAAACTAGCCCAAAGGCTCTTTATTGAAAAACTAGATCAAAGGCTCTTTTGGAAATCAAAGTTTCTTTACTTGTTTAAATGTGAAAACATTTTAAAATCTTTGGGAATACATAGTTTCCATATACTTTTGAAGATCTGAACTTTAACTTTACTCTATACGGAATTCAAAATTCAAGTCTTAAAACAAAGTCAAAACATTTGTAAAAGACTTTTGACAAACTTTAAGAACTTATCTTGACTTAACTTTTGACTTCTTGACTTGACTTTTAACTTCTTGGCTTGACTCTTACTTTTCTTGAATTGAATTATGGATTCATGGATCATGATTTGTGATACAAAGATCTCATGATGTTTAGGTATGATTTTTGATAGAAAGAACAAGGTTCTTGTAAAATCTTGGATAAGAACTTGAATAGAAACCTTGAAACCCTAGATTGAAGGTAAATGATCAAGAAAACTTTTTTTGAGATTCTTGAGTTAGTTTATTGAAATATCTATGGCCAAGAATTTATGATTTTCATTTGTAAAATCTGATTGTTTTGAACCTTTTATTAGTCAATAAATTCTTTTAGAGATTTCTTGGAGGTAAAAAAATAAAAACAACCCTTTTTTCATATTTTCCCGTCAGCTCATTTGTAACAACACTATATCAATTACTAAAATAGTCACAATTTTTTACTTAGAAATCGAATTGATATCAAAATTGGTGGCGTTGGAAAGTAGATTTAACTACCTTTAATTGAATAATTTATTAGTCACGTAACTCTTTATATTCTAAGAGATGTGATCGTTTAAAGTTCATACAAGTAGAATATTACATCAAAACTTAGAAACTTTAAGAATTCATCAAGAACTAAAATCCTTAAATTTAAAGAATGAAATTACATTGAATAAATAACGATTGGCGTGTGAGTGAATGAATTCAACACTATGAAAGCTCACATAAATTTTTAGGGATCACCCCCGACGAAATCCACAAGTTAACTTTGACGATATTGACGAATCTTGAACAACCCTTCTCTTTTCTCCACTTTTTTTCTCTTCTCTAATTACCCTAACTCTTTTGATCTAATTCACCTTATACCCTTAATTAATTATCAAAAATGAATAAATTAATAGGGTAAGAGAAAGACCAAACTACCCCTACAAAATCTGAATAGGACTTTCTTTATTCCAACAACCCAACTTTCAAAGGGCATAATTGACTCATACAACTCGAAAACGCACAAACTCGAAGACATCGGGAAGATCATTTGTCACGACCCAAAATCACGAGTCATGATTGCACCTATGTCCCCAGCCTATAGGTAAGCCAACCCAACAAATATCACCAATTCAACTTAAATGTGAAAAGATAAGTATCAAACTAATATCTAACATACTAAGTATTCAAAATAAATGCGGAATATAAAAAAAACTACCCCAAGATTTAGTGTCATAAGTACAAGAGCTTCTACAATATGATACAATTCCAAACTAATATAAAAATCTAAACATAAGAATTATCCTATCAGAATAACAAAATAACCTAATAGATAGAGGTAGATTGAAGGTGTGGGCCGCAGAATATCCCAAGCAGCGCACCACAACTCCAAGATAATTCAAACTCATATCCAATCTCGAAGAACGTGCCCAAATTAAAAGTCAATCTGCACCACAAAAGAGTGCATCAAGTGTAGTATGAGTACGAAATCACGTGTACCCATTATATCTCATTGACCGACAACGAAGAAGTAGTGACAGGAGTTTACACACAAAAAAATCAATTTTTAATTATAGAAATCTATATTACACTTACCAGTCAAGTTTCATCAAATAGAAGTAATCAAACATCAAGTAATTTTCAACCACCAAATAAAACACATAATCATCAATAATGAAGGATGTCATGAGATGCAATGCAATATGACACCATGAAATGATATGCCTCAGAATACCCAGTACTCTCTCAATCGTATATACATGATACTCCTCGAAAATACATCGAGAGTTCATGACCCATGGGGGACTCACGAGGTCCATACACCGACACGAAAGATCTCCACATGTTTGTGCGGACGATCTCAACGCACTATCATAAAATCAAACAATTTCTGCACGGATGATCTCCACGTGCCCAAATTTATAATCTTTACATCTTACCATCCCCAGCACGGACGATCTCCACGTGCCCAACTTATGCATAATCTCATGTCAATGCATGTGCACAATATTATTTCAAATAAGGGGATGATGATGCACCTCAATCCGTCAAATATCAACATAATACATAACCACCTCAATTATCACAAATATATGGGTGAAATAAAGAAAACACAATCACACAAGGATTTAAAGTCAATAATATATCAGCTAATGCCCATATCTTTGGCATTCTCACATTACAATTCAAATTCTATAGTAGTAACTTTCCCTTTTATAACACCGGTACTCGTACCAATGCCCGTCACACCAATGATACGAGACCCCCATATTTCGCCTTTACCCGTTTGGCTACTTCATTTTTAATCTTTAATTAAGAAAATTTCCTTCAACAAGTCTAAAAATTCTTAACATACCTTGAATGCCGAATACGTGCCACCAATCCTCACGATTTTTCCTTCTCTTTTCGCAAAGTTTCCAAACGTTCCCAATCTACCAATTATGCAATATTTGTAAGCAAATAAATCTATAGACATCCATAGAGTTATACCTCTATTCCAAATCCCAAAACTCATTCAACCTAATGATACCAAAAACTAACATCCATATTAAATAATTAAATTTATAAATTTTAGTGTCCTCTAGTTTATGTCAAGTCTCATATTCCTAAATTTTAAGCCTAGAATTAAATCTCAATTTATCAAAATATCATAATTTTAATGATATTTATATAATACAAATAAATAACCAAATTGATTAGCTTTATTAACACTACAACCAAGTAATGACTATAAGAAATTTCCAGAATTTTAACCCACTAGTTACAGAACCTGTAGCCTTAACCATGACCAAAAGAAAAATAACAATAATAGTAATAAACAAACAGAAAATACATAGAATTCCATGTATGTACAAAATCGTATTTTGTGTTTCCCCGATACTCAAAAACTCATTTAAATATATATATAACCTAAATCTTAAATCCTCCAATTACATAATATTAATGTTCACGTAATATAATATACCTACAATTAATTACTTAATTTACTATGTCAAAACTTCTAACATAATGTGATAACTATGAGAAATATTCTAAAATTTATCCAAATTATGTAAAATAGTTTCTAAACAATGAAAACCAATATTAAATCATCATAAATATTCCATGCGTACATGTGACCCCTAAGTCAAAAATTATACCCAGTACCTTATAATTGTTCATACATAATTACTACTCCAAAACGTCAACTTTAACTGTCATATATATATATATATATATATATATATATATATATATATATATATATATATGTTGAACAATATATTATACGTAATTTACCAGCAAATTAATTTTTCCTCCATCAAATAATATAATATTAATTGATTTGTGTACACAAGATCAACGATGTGAACAAAACAAAACAATAACAAAAACACGAAATTTTTTTTTTGGAGGTTACCAGTCATCAGATTATCTCTTTTGTTTTTCTGATCGGCGTGAATGTCAAGAAGTATTGCTAGGTTTCTTTTCTCTCTTTAATTTTCTTTTTTAAAATAATTTTGTATAAAACCCAGTTACTTATATTAAATAAATATAGGCCAAAAGGTCTAAGGTATTTGATAATTTATAGATTTGTCCCATTAACTATTTATATATATTAATTATTTAATAGGTATTCATCAATTAAGTACATTTAGTTATCAAATAATTCAAAAATCCATTTTTGATATGCTATTGAAGTCTAACGCTTTTGAAAATAGTTAAGTCTGTCCACGTGTCATGTACTACCAAGTCAACAACATAAGATTGATATAATCGATCTACCACTAAGAATCATCTACCAGTTAAGAATATGTGCAAGCATATAAGAAGAGCTTCAAAACATATTCAAATCCAAATAAGATATGTACTGTTGAAGTAGATCTACACTCGAAATAAAACTATAGTCAATTGAGAGCATATCGAATGATACTTTGAACCACCTTGATTATCCTAATACAATTAGTTATTTATGAAAATAATATTTCCAATCACTGTTATATTGGTCTATGATCTAATTAGCGATTCATAACTACTAAGCATACATCTTTATAGGTGGTCTCATGTATCTTCATACAACTATCCAGTCCAAAATACTTTAACTAAAGAATCTTTCTCCTCTCTTATCTTCAATTATTATTAATAATCGTCAATCTAATATCTGAAAAGCTCCTCACAATATGAGTTTATCAAATATCTATCATTATCCGTTCCATTCAAATCTTGAACTAGGAGTTATGAACGTTTGAAGTTAACCAAAAACTCACTTTTAACTTACTTAAAATTTCCATATTTCCTTATACTTTCCAAAAATAAATATTTCCAGATTTTACACTTCTTTATAGTTCTTTCTAGGTGCGAGATGTTACAAATTAAGTACTGTTATATTAGAAATGAAATCGAACTAGGATACCAGTTTAATTGTTGAACGTATTAGTGATGGAGACATTTTGGAGGCATCTGTCTGTCACTTGATTGCATATCAGATCCTATTCTAGTCTCATCTTCATTGAAATGTGGAGAAAGTAAAGTAATTCAAGGTAAGAGTGAACCTCGAAAGTGTGTGCCTAATGCAACTTCTAACACTAATTTTGAATAATCCATGAGGTCTAAGTAAATGTTTTTTTACTGCTACAGATACTCCTCCTTCTACTCATCAAACTCCTACCCCGATCTATCCTTCTATTGATCCAACTCTTGATCTTGTCCATCCTTTTACTTCTATTGATTTAACTCATGATTCGGTCCCATCCTTCTAATGGGCAACATTTTGATATAGAATTATTAAAAGGAGGATTTTATGGTAGTGATGTAGATGAAGGATAGGAACTTTTAGGATGGAAAAGAGTGAAAAAAAAAGATAAGGGAAATGAGATAAAAAGCTCCATTGTCTAATCATGTAAAGTTAGGAATGGAAAAAAGGGCCAGGCACTAGATATAATGAATCTATTGGCGGTGACAGAAATAAGTTAGAAGGCAAGCTAGCTGGTGATGAGCCTTACTTTCCCTCATATGAAGCTGTCAATTTTGAAATAGATCCAAATGATTAGAGTGATTATACATGAGAGGTTCATGAACGGAGAGAGAGAGAGAGAGAGAGAGACTTAAAGCAGGAAGGAGAAAGAAGTTAAAAAGATTTGTATTTGAAACAACTTCTCAAAAGATAGTGTGAAAATTGGATCTTGTATTTGAAAATGTTAATGAGTTTAAAAGTTGTTACTACCAAATATGTTGTTGATAAACCAAATATGTTGTTGATAAACATGTTGCAATTGAAATGCATATTAATGAACCAACAAGGGTAAGAGTCAAATGTACAATTGATTGTCCATGTATTTTATTTGCTAGCTTTAATCTTAGGACGATTAACTTTATTATAAAAACCTACAATGCAGTTTACAAATGTAATCCTACTAGTAGGAATAAGCTTTGTAAAAAAATTCTTATCCATTTATTATAGTGAGAGGATAAATGAATGACCTAACATTACAGGTGCTAATGAGTGACTATATTCTTATTTTGAGAGAATTTTAGATTATAAAGATGAGTAGTTAAAATTAATCCAGGTGGTACATGTATAGTCAAGCTTCATGAGGAAACATTTGAAAATGGTAGAAAAATGTTTCAAAGTTTTCACATATGTTTTGATGCAATGAGAAGTCTTATTTGATAGAAAAATGTTCAAAGCTTCTACATATGTTTTGATGCAATGAGAAGTCATATTTGACTTATTGTAGGAAGTGCATTGATTTTGATGGTTATTTTCTAATGGAAAATCTTCAGCTAGAGATGGGACATGACAATCATAACACATATGCAATTGATTATAATATTTATTGATTTCTTGATTTTTTTTAGGTCTTGAATATTCATATTTTAGTTTCTTGATTTCTTTCAAGTCTGTAATATTCCTTATTTATTTTGTATTTATTAACTTGATGCAAGGTCTTGAAAATGTTATAATTACTCATTTACCAAATGTTTAGCATTGGATGTGTACTAGACACATCCTTGCTAAATGATCAAATACATGAAAAGGTATTGACAGAGAAAAATGTTTTGGAGGTGTGCAAGATATACTTTTGAGGTTGAGTTAAGAACAACATTAATTATATGTAAAGGTTGGGGTATAAGATAGTTGATGACTTGTTGTACTATAATCTAGAAAGATAGAAGAAGATTTACGTCAAAGTTTGTGATAACGATGACAGATAAACTTTAGAATAGTTTTACTTGTCACCAACACTGAAGTACCGAGCATTTTTGGGGACTAGACTGCTTCCACACTTATTTTTTCAAAAGACAAGAAAGATTAAGAGGATCATTAAGAAAAACAATATAATATTTTATCATAAAATGTGACGTAGTAGACAATAATATGGCTTATATTTTAATGCATGGATATTAGGATCAAGACACAAAACCATAATTACAATGCTTGAAGAAATTAGGATGAAATGAATAGAAGAATAGGATAGATGAGAGAGTTTTGCAATACTTGAATTTGTGATATTTTTCAATGGAAATGAAAGTTCTATAAGATGACATAGCTAAAGCCATGAAATACAACATTGATTGGAATTCAAATAAAGGGTATCGGTGCTTCATGGTGCATACTGCAGAGCATGGATGTTGAAAGGCATACCATGTCCTCATGTAATAGTTGTTCTTCATCATAAAAAATTGGACCAATCAACTGCATTTTTGATATAACTGAGGAACTTACATGAAGACATACAACTGCTTCATTAAGCCATTTCTCAATATAAAAATATGATCAGAATCACAAAATATCTCTGATATACCACCTCATGTTAAGAAGATGCAAGAAGGCCTCACAAGGCTAGGAAAAAAAGACCAAGGTGAAACCAAAAAAATTGGAAAAATATATAAAATATGGATTAATATATCATGCAAATTTTTCATAACAAGGGTCATAATAAAAGAATCTATCATCTTGGTGCTTTAATAAAAGAAAGTATCATGTTGGTGCTTCTGCTAGACCAAGTTCAACAAAAAGTGCACGATCAAAACCTACTGCACGATCAAGTTCAAAACCAACTGTTGGCCTAAGATCAACACCAACTGTTGGTCCAAAATCAACACATACTACTACACTAAGTTAAACATCAACTATTGACACAGCTAATGCTTCAACTAAAACGGGGAAAGTAGAGCAAAAGGTTCAATCGAAGATATGATATAGTTTCCTTTCATTTCATTTAATTCATGTATAAGTTTTAAATCAATTGCTTACTTAATATTTGTTGTTTTTTGGGGTAGTGTTGCTAGCAGAACAAGGATGATTAGAATATGCTGTACTACACATAAAGTGGTGCTACTATTATTAATGTAAGTTTCCTACTTTTATACTTAAATATCATTTATTGTCCTTTATTAACACAATTAAAATTATTTATATTCATCTGAACAACATGAAATGTCCAGTGAAAGATTTAGAAATGTGAAGTCTTCGACATTTGTTACTGGAGGTATTGGGTATAAACCAACAAGTGGTATTAAATGAAAGGCCTTAAGACAAATTGAAGAAATGAGGGCAAGTAAACAAATTGAGACTAGATCTAAGGCTGCATATTCGAGTCAAGTAAGCTCTGATGCTCACTACATCGATCTAATACAATCTAACTTGTTTTGGTGGATTTTTGGCAATGCAATGTAAACATTATGTTTTGTTGATAGATTCTTGATAATGCAAGCAATTGTGATTATATTTAGGTCCCTCAAATTTAAGAAATGAATTGACAGTTGTGATTGCATTTTAATTTTGGTGTTGATTGATTATGTAAAAGTTTTGACAACTATAACTTCTCTTTTTGTTAATGATATGCAACTATGATTGTCTCCTTATTTAGCAATACTCCTATTCTAGTTGATGGTTAATGATTATTTGTTTATGAATGGTAAATAGTGACTACTTTTGTAGTGATTACACAATCTAAATTTGCAGGTCATTTGTGATGTTTTAAACAGTTGAACAAATAGTTGTAGACACCAAATGTATAGTTTATGTCATTACTTCAATACAATATCAAATGCTCATCATGAAAAATGAAACTAATTAAGATAAAAACCTTGCAGCCAACATTTTTTCATCACACAAAGAAAAATATTCAATACAACATTGCAAATATAATTACTAGAAGAGATTATGAAATTACTTTTTTTGAAATATAAAACTTATACCTTAAATACAAACACACAAGAGAGTAATCCAAAGTTGTTTTTCTCATTTCTTGAACTTGAACAATTTGTTTTTTCCATTTTGTTTCAATTACTTTCATCTTTTTCAAATCATCATAAAAATGTTCATCTTCTACTCCATCTTGTTCATATCTATTTTGTTTTCCATGGAGTTGGTCGACTTGGTAGGCTCGTCGATTTTCTTATCTGAAGCTTCAACTTTTCTAGAAGATTCAACTTTGTATTCAAGCTCAAAAAGTCATCCTCACAACTTAGGAATCACAAATTTGTGTTAGGGTTTTGCCCTGATTTTCTTATCTTATTTGAAATTTATTTTTCCTTAAAGAAAAGTAAAAGTATTACCATAAATGGTTTAACTTTTCCTGAAAGAAAAAATATAATCCGCTTTCATATTTGATTTATTCTTTCCTTAAGAAAAGTTTGGAGATCTATAATTTGAAAATCTCTGTTCCCAAAGTTGAACACAAGAACATCCACAATGTAGTCAATAAAGAGTTTTATTTATGGGGAGATTTTCCCTCAACAATTTTAATATTTTTTTATTAGTTTTATAAGTAGGTCGATTGGCTAAACCAAATAATGATATTAAGTTTTTAGTATAAGTTGTTATCATCTGATGTATCAACCATGTGATATGCAATTGTAAGCTTTCGCATGACGCCCTAATCTCTTTCATAACTCTAACAAGTGGTATCATAGGAGGACATCGTCCAACGATCAAATGATCCAATGGTCCTATAGTTTAATGAGGTTGAAGAGAGGTTCAATATGATTTCAAATCGATCAAGTTGTAATCAATTTGATGATAAAGAAGTTTTTTGTCAGGCTACATTTAGAGAAGAAGTTTTAAACCATATTTTCAAACATTTCCGTTGCTGCAATTTTAAAAATAAGAAACAAAATATTTTTAATCAATATATTTTAAAATTTATTTTTAACCATGACAAGCTGCAGTGATGAAGACTATGTGAAGAACAAGATTATCATGCATATGAAGAAGGTGAATCAAATTTTACTAAGAAAATCCAGATAAAAGAGAACTTTTAGGGTTTTGCCCTAATTTTCTTGCCTTATTTGAATTTTATTTTTTCCTTAAAGAAAAGTAAAATATTTCCATAAATGCTTGAACTTTTTCAGAGTTCTCTTCCATATTAGATTTATTTTTTCCTTAGAGGTAAAATTTAGAGAACTATAAATTGAAGATCCTTATTCTCAAAATTGAATAAAAAACATTCACAATGTAGTCAATAAAGATTTTTATTTATGGAGAGATTTTTCCTCAAAAGTTTTAATATTTTTCTTTTTATTAGTTTTACCATATTTAGGCCGATTGGATAAACCATATAGTTTTAGTATAAATTATTTTCATTTGATTTATCAACCATATAATATGCAATTGTAAGCTTCCAAATGACGCCCTAATCATTTTTGAACCCAACAATTTGAATCTTGGATCAATATACTCATCTTTCTAAAGTAAAAAATCGCATTAGCATTCTTGAAGCAACTAAGCAAATCATTCTATGATTCTTGAAGATTAACTGTTACATAATTATTTTACTTGTCACATAGTAAGAGCAACACCAATGTCTTCTATCAGATTTTCTTGGTGTCCAAGAGGTCAGCGAAGGAAAAACAAATTCATGTTTGTATTGCACATCTTCCCAGGAGCGGCCCATGTAGGTAGTTTCTGATGCTCGAGAACCCATTGATTTCGAATTTTTTTTGAATATATATATATATATATATATATATATATATATATATATATATATAAAAATATGAAAAATACATTATTAAATATAAACAAGCACCCATGAACAAAAGTATTTGAGGGCGTGTTGGTTTTCCTTTGAACCATGAGGTGTACGAAGCTATCCGACGAGGGTTCATATCCTATCAAAGCACAATTCTTTTTCAGCGAATTTGCACCTTTTTAAAACTTTTTCCAGCGAATTTTGCACCCCTTTTTTGCTTTTTATTTTTTTAATTAAGGCTTCTTTTACTTAGAATTTTGTGCCTGTTTTGACTTTTCTTATTCTTAATTAGTTTAGGCTGACTAATTAGTTTTTTCTTCTTTTTTTTTAAATTTTAACTTTTCCAGCTTTCTATGCATTAAAACATTTTCCACTGCCCGCTTTTGATATTTTTCTTCTAACAAAAAGACGAGATCATTCTTTTTCTCTTGTTTCAAAGAGAAAGCATTCAGCCCAACAACAAACTACAAGCTTTTTTATTTTCAAAATCAAAATACAAATGTAAGGTAATATGATTTGATGTTTGATTAAATTTAGATAATGAACTTTTTTTTGTTGAGAATTAGATTTTGAGATTTTCATTGCTTATGGGCTATGGATAGTACTCTTAAGTCTTAAAATAGATTTCACCTACTTAGTGTTTTGTGATTCAGATAAAAAAAAATTGAATACTTTTGAAATAAACTTTTTTCTTACCAACTTACTTGATTCAGAAAAAAATTTTAAGGATGTTGTCGAGCACAATTATGACTTTAAGACTAGAAGTCTCTTTTTGTCATGATAATATTACTAGTAAGTCATTGTGACTTATCATTAAAGTTTGTTTTTGAAGATGATAATATTAATCGTTGTTTTATTATTTTTTTTTACTTTTTTTATTAAAGAGTTTGAGTTAGTATACATTTACTTTTTTTTTTAATTTAAGAGTTTGAGTTAGTATACATTTACTTTTTTTAATAAAGAGTTTGATTGAGTTGGTATACATTTACACTATGTGATTGCTAACAATTTTATGATGAAGAAAGTGAGCACCCATAATGTGAGGACTCTCCCTCCAGGAGGAACCACATACTCAGGTATTGTCTATGTCATAGTCCGGAGAACCACTCTTTTCCTCCTTCCAAAGGAGACTACCTCTTATTGGCATGCAGCCTCAAGGGAGAATCGAACCCGTGACCTATGACTCCTTTACACCCTCCCAAAGGGATCGCCTCTTACCAATTAAGCTGCAGCTTAATTGGTAAGAGGCGATCCCTTTGGGAGGGTGTAAAGGAGTCATAGGTCACGGGTTCGATTCTCCCTTGAGGCTGCATGCCAATAAGAGGTAGTCTCCTTTGGAAGGAGGAAAAGAGTGGTTCTCCGGACTATGACATAGACAATACCTGAGTATGTGGTTCCTCCTGGAGGGAGAGTCCTCACAAAAAAAGGTATTGTCTATGCCATAGTCCGGAGAACCACTCTTTTCCTCCTTCCAAAGGAGACTACCTCTTATTGGCATGCAGCCTCAAGGGAGAATCGAACCCGTGACCTATGACTCCTTTACACCCTCCCAAAGGGATCGCCTCTTACCAATTAAGCTGCAGCTTAATTGGTAAGAGGCGATCCCTTTGGGAGGGTGTAAAGGAGTCATAGGTCACGGGTTCGATTCTCCCTTGAGGCTGCATGCCAATAAGAGGTAGTCTCCTTTGGAAGGAGGAAAAGAGTGGTTCTCCGGACTATGACATAGACAATACCTGAGTATGTGGTTCCTCCTGGAGGGAGAGTCCTCACAAAAAAGGCGCCTTTTTTGTCGAGACAACCCCCCCGGGAGGATCCACATACTCAGGTATTGTCTATGTCATAGTCCGGAGAACCACTCTTTTCCTCCTTCCAAAGGAGACTACCTCTTATTGGCATGCAGCCTCAAGGGAGAATCGAACCCGCGACATATGACTCCTTTACATTCCTCCCAAAGGAATCGCCTCTTACCAATTAAGCTGCAGCTTAATTGGTAAGAGGCGATTCCTTTGGGAGGAATGTAAAGGAGCCATATGTCGCGGGTTCGATTCTCCCTTGAGGCTGCATGCCAATAAGAGGTAGTCTCCTTTGGAAGGAGGAAAAGAGTGGTTCTCCGGACTATGGCATAGACAATACCTGAGTATGTGGATCCTCCCGAGGGGGTTGTCACAAAAAAGGCGCCTT
>CM064974.1:10526659-10640658 GCA_032847665.1 Solanum chilense
TATTGTCTATGTCATAGTCCGGAGAACCACTCTTTTCCTCCTTCCAAAGGAGACTACCTCTTATTGGCATGCAGCCTCAAGGGAGAATCGAACCCGTGACCTATGACTCCTTTACACCCTCCCAAAGGGATCGCCTCTTACCAATTAAGCTGCAGCTTAATTGGTAAGAGGCGATCCCTTTGGGAGGGTGTAAAGGAGTCATAGGTCACGGGTTCGATTCTCCCTTGAGGCTGCATGCCAATAAGAGGTAGTCTCCTTTGGAAGGAGGAAAAGAGTGGTTCTCCGGACTATGACATAGACAATACCTGAGTATGTGGTTCCTCCTGGAGGGAGAGTCCTCACAAAAAAGGCGCCTTGTATGTCGAGGCACTACCCCTCCCAGAGAGATGTGTCCAACAATACCCGGTATTGTCTATGTCATAGTCCGGAGAACCACTCTTTTCCTCCTTCCAAAGGAGACTACCTCTTATTGGCATGCAGCCTCAAGGGAGAATCGAACCCGTGACCTATGACTCCTTTACACCCTCCCAAAGGGATCGCCTCTTACCAATTAAGCTGCAGCTTAATTGGTGAAAGGCGATCTCCTTGGGAGGGATGTAAAGGAGCCATAGGTCACGGGTTCGATTCTCCCTTGAGGCTGCATGCCAATAAGAGGGGATTAAAAGAGCGAATGGCCGCCCATGGCAGAGACAATACCTGAATATGTGGATCCCGAGGGGGTTGTCACACATAACCTGTAAATTCTGGATCCGCCACTGCCTCTTCTGATTCATGATCTTCCTTTTGCATGCAAAGCCTAGTCAAGTTTATTGAGTTACTAAAGAACCTTAATAAAAATTAATGTGTAATTAATCAAACACATCAAATCAAAAAAAAAATGAAAAAAAAAAGAGAAACAAATCAAAATGAAAAAGAGAAGGATGAATTAAAATGGAAAAGAGATGAATGAATAATAATGAAAAAAGAAGTTACATTTGATACAAAAGAACTAAGTTTGAAATTCAATTCGGAGCTTCAGAAATTTGGTGAAAATTTTGGGTTCTTCGTGAGAATTGGGTTGGGTGGGTGGGTTTATAAGAAGGGGTATAATCATTGGGCATTTTTTATTAAAATAAAAATTGAGCTTATTAATGTGTTTACACGCTCATCTATGTGGATTGAAACGCCAGAAGGGATATAGAAATACACTTTTGAGTACTTAAGTGTGTAATAGATTGTACTGATAGTAGAAACATGTATGTGACTTTTTGATACAAGTTTCGAGAGAAAATTTATGTTTTTACCCTATTTGATTGTTCTTGCCTTTTTTTGGAGGAATATTGGTTTGAGTTAAATAATATTAAACATGTTAACAGAAAAAATTACGGGGGATAAAAGATACATTTGATGCTCGAAATGAAGTTTAACGACTTACAAGAGGATTGGTAAAAATATATCTACAAATTAGTAAAAGTATGAATTAAAAATGTAAAATAATTGTCCGACTATATCAACATCACCATCATCATATTATATCATGTATTATTAAAAATAGAAAGCTCCAGATTACACACATTTGAAGATTATGAAAATGAAAGACATGGAAGTTATAAAGATGAAATATGAGTTTGTTTTAGTAAAAACTAACTAATCACACATTCATCACAACTACCATATATATTATACTTACCTGTAGATTAAAATAATTACATATATTACTATTTTTAATATTTGTATCATATATTTTAAAAGATTTAATAAGATATACAAATCCTTTAGATATGGTATTAGATAATTATCTTAAATTTAAACTCCTTGTTATAAATCTATTGAATAAGTGGATAGTCCATAAAGTTTGTACAATGAACAACCATTCATATTCACTAGGTTTCATGAACCTTTTTGGATAAGAATGTATCTTTTTATTATGATACTTAATATGGTGATCTTTGGAGTAATTTCTCACTCTATAAATAGGGTTGTTCATTCACTATTGTATTATATACATATGAAACTTACATATACTTGAATAAGAAGAAAGTCTTCTCCTACATCTACTTCTCTTGTCTTCTTCTTATAATCTTGATTTTATAACATGTTATCAGCACGAGTCTCTGCTAGTTCAAGTAAAGACTTTAAATGCCTCGGAGTATGAATTTCTTTTTTTGAAATAATGTCTAATATTTCTAAACTTGAATTTCTTGCTCTAGACATAACGGGAAAAAGCTATCTATCATGGGCACTCGATGCAGAAATTCATCTTAATGCTATGGGTCTAGCAGACACCATCCAAGAAAATAATCAAGCATCGAATCAAAATCGTGCTAAGGCGATGATATTTCTCTGTCATCACCTTGATGAGGGTTTGAAAATGGAATATCTCACTGTTAAGGATCCTCTGGTGTTGTGGAACAATTTAAAAGATAGATATGACCACCTGAAGTTGGTCGTCTTCCACAGGCACGTTATGACTGGATCCACTTGAGACTTCAAGATTTTAAATCTATCAGTGAGTATAACTCTTCCATGTTTAAAATTATCTCACAATTAAAATTATGTGGAGAAAATATCACTGACCATGATATGCTGGAAAAAACATTTTCCACTTTCCCTGCCTCGAGTATGCTTCTGCAGCAGCAATACCGAGAAATGGGATTTAAAAAGTATTCTGAATTAATCTCACATCTCCTTGTTGCTGAACAATATAATGATTTACTGATGAAAAACCATGAAAGTCGGCCTACTAGTTCTATGTCATTTCCTGAAGTAAATACGGCAAATTTTTACCAATCTAAGCGTGAAAAAGGTCGTGGCCCCAGTCGTGGCCGTGGTCGTGGTCGAGGAAGAAATTTCAATCATGGTGATCATCTTGCACTAAATAATAACATTCAACACCAGCAATGTAAAAAAATGAAAAACATCACGTAGTGCAGAAGAAAAATTCAGACAACAAATGTTATCGAAGTGGAGGAAAAGGACATTGGTCACGTACTGTCGTACGTCAAGGCACCTGGTTGAGTTATATCAAGCTTCCCTGAAGGAGGTGAAAAATAACGCAGAAGCCAACTTTATCACGAAAGATACTGCTGAATCCATGCATCTAGATGTAGAGGATTTCTTTGAGAATCCCGAAGGAAAGATAGATCACCTGATATGTGATGGGTCTTTGATAATGTAAATATATTTCATTTTCGTCGTTTATATGAACTAGTATGAATATGTTTTCCTAGACTTGTAAATAACTAAAAGGTTGTGCAATGTTTTTGTTTAGTAATAATATTATAATGTTTATTTCTTTTATATCTTTTATCTTGAAGAGTATATGGATACCTCAATGATCAATCATGAAGATATTTGTGTAATTGATAGTGGAACAACGCACGCCATATTCAAAGATGAGAAATACTTCTCCTACTTGCTTAGAAGAAAAGCAAATGTTACTACAATTTCTAGTAATTCAAACATAATAGAAGGCTCCGGAAGAGCTACTATATTTCTGCCTAAGGGGACAAAACTTGTCATAGAAGATGCTTTGTTCTCTTCTAAATCCCCAAGAAACCTGTTAAGTTTTAAAGATATTCGCCGAAATGGATATCATGTTGAGACAATAAATGAAATCAATGTTGAATACCTTGGTATTACCAAGATTGTCTCAGACCAGAAATATGTATTGGAGAAATTATCAACTTTATCTTCTGACCTGTATTATAAAAAAATAAGTACGATTGAATCACACTCTATCGTAAACCAGAAGTTTACTGACTTTTATGCTTTGGCATGACCGAATAGGTCATCCTGGATAAATAATGATGAGACGAATCATTGAAAACTCAAATGGTCATCCATTAAAGAACCTAAAGATTCTTACAAATGATGAGTTTTCGTGTGTTGCTTGCTGCCAAGGCAAATTGATTACTAGGTCATCACCAATGAAGGTTAACATTGAATCCCCTCAATTTTTGAAACGAATAAATGGGGATATTTGTGGACCTATTCACCCATCTAGTGGGTCGTTTAGATATTTTATGGTCCTAATAGACGCATCTTCAAGATGGTCTCATGTGTGCCTCTTATCATCTCGCAACCTGGCGTTTGTAAAATTATTAGCACAAATGATACGATTAAGAGCGCAATTTTCAGATTATCCCATTAAGACAATTGGTCTTGATAATGCTGGCGAATTCACATCCCAAGCTTTTGATGCTTATTGCGTATCGGTAGGGATAAAAGTTGAACATCATGTAGCTCATTTTCATACTCAAAATGACCTTGATGAGTCATTTATTAAGCACTTACAATTGATAGCTAGACCTCTACTTATGAAAAGTGAGTTGCCTACTACTGTTTGGGGTCATGCTATCTTACATGCAGCATCACTTGTTCGTCTCAGACCGACTCATTATAATAAATACTCCCCATTACAACTGGTATTTGGTCATGAACCAAAATATTGCTCATCTTCCAATTTTCGGATGTACTGTATATGTGCCTGTAGCACCACCTCAGCACACCAAGATGGACCTTCAAAAAAGGTTAGGCATATATGTTGGGTTTGATTCACCCTCAATAATTCGCTACCTTGATCCATTGACGGGAGATTTATTCACTGCAAGATTTGCAGATTGTCGATTTGGTGAAATAAATTTTCTGCAATTAGGGGGAGAGAAAAATAAACTTAAAAGTGAAATTGCATGGCAAGTTTCATCATTATCTCATTTTGATCCACGCTCCCCTGTGTGTGAATAAGAGGTCCAGAAGATCATCCATTTGCAAAACATAGCAAATCAAATGCAGACGCATTTACTAATTCAAAAAGGATAACAAAGTCACATATTCCTGCAGTAAATGTGCCTATCCGAATCGATGTCCCAAAAGGACCATCTACAAGTGCCATAGCTTCTGAATCACAAATACGCCTGAAGCGTGGTAAACCATTGGGTTCAAAAGATAAGAATCCTAGAAAAAAAAGTACAAAAAATGACACTACAAAAGAATTTCACGAAGAAATTCAAGATCTGGTTAATCCTGATATCCTAAAGAGATCAGTGAACCCGAGACTCAAGTAAATTAAGAACTCTCAATAATTTATTCTACAGGTGATGGCATAAGTTTAGATAGATCAAAAATCATAGTGGATAATGTTTTCGCATATGAAGTTGCACTTAACATTATGCAAGGAAATGAGGATCTTGAACCTCTATCTGTCGAAGAATGTCGACAAAGACGTGATTGGCCAAAATGGCAAGAAGTAATTCAATCAGAATTAAATTCACTTGTTAAGCGTGAGGTTTTTGGACCAGTAGTCCAAACGCCTAGTGATGTTAAACCAATTGGCTATAAATGGGTCTTTGTACGAAAAAGAAATGAGAGAAATGAGATTGTAAGATACAAGGCACGCCTTGTTGCACAAGGATTCTCTCAACGACCTGGTGTCGACTATAAACAAACATATTCACCTGTTATGGATGCAATAACATTTCGATATCTCATCGGTTTAGCTGTACATGAAAATCTTGAAATTCATCTAATAGATGTGGTTGCAACTTTTTCCTTTACGGTTCACTTGATAATGAAATTTATATGAAAGTTCCGGAAGGACTTAATATGCCTGAAGCATGTAGTTTAAAATCTCGGGAAATGTATTCAATCAGATTACGAAAGTCATTATATGGATTAAAACAATCAGGGCGCATGTGGTATAATCGCCTCAGTGAGTACTTGATAAAACAAGGTTATATAAACGATGTCATTTGTCCTTGTATATTTATTAAAAAAAACATTGGGGTTTGTTATTCTTGCTGTTTATGTTGATGACATTAATCTCATTGGAACTCCAGAATAGGTTCAAAAGGCAATTGAATATCTAAAGAAAGAATTTGAGATGAAAGACCTTGGTAAGACAAAAATTTGTCTTGGACTACAAATAGAATATTTCGTAGACGGGGTCTTCATCCATCAATCTGCCTATACTGAGAAAATCTTGAAACGATTTTACATGGACAAAGCACATCCATTAAGTACTTCAATGGTTGTCCGATCACTTGAAGTGAGTAAGGATCCATTCCGACCTCAAGAAGAGAATGAGGAACCTCTTGGTCCAGAAGTACCTTATCTTAGTGCAATTGGGGCACTTATGTGTCTTGCTAATGCTACGAGACCTGACATAGCATTTTGTGTTAATTTGTTAGCAAGATATAGTTCTTCCCCTACACGAAGATATTGGAATGGAGTTAAACATATATTGCGATATCTAAGGGGAACTAGTGATATGGGTCTGTTTTATACTAACAAAGATAGTGCAGATCTTGTTGGTCATGCAGATGCAGGTTATTTATCTGAACCACATAAAGCTCGATCACAAACAGGCTATCTGTTCACATACGGAGGTATTGTTATATCATGGCGATCTACGAAGCAGTCTATTGTCGCTACTTCTTGAAATCATGCTGCCATAATAGCCATTCATGAAGCAAGTAGAGAATGTGTATGGTTAAGATCAGTAATACATTCTATAAAATACAGATGTGGTTTGAAGTGTGACGTCAAGATACCCACAATACTCTTTGAAGACAATGATGCATGCATAGCTCATTTAAAAGGAGGTTTTATAAAAGGAGATAGAACGAAACACATTTCAACAAAATTATTCTTCACACATGATCTCCAGAAGAATGGTGATATTGATGTGCGACAAATTCATTCGAGTAATAATCCAGCAGATTTATTTACCAAATCTTTACCGGCCTCAACTCTTGAGAAAATGGTTCACAAAATTGGAATGCGAAAACTTAACCATCTGAATCGTGGTTTTTATCAGGGGGAGTAAAATACGCACTGTACTCTTTTTTCCTTAGTCTAGGTTTTGTCCCACTGGGTTTTCCTAGAAAGTTTTTTAATGAGGCAGCAAATAATGCGTATCAAAAGATATGTGTACTCTTTTTCCTTCACTAGAATATTTTCCCACGGGGTTTTTTTCTAGTAAGGTTTTAACGAGGCACAATATCTATGGACATCCAAGGGGGAGTGTTTAGTCCATAAAGTTAGTACATGAACAGTCATTCATATTCACTAGGTTTCATGAACCTTTTTTTGATAAGAATGTATCTATTTATTTTGATACTTAATATGGTGATCTTTGGAGTGATTTCTCACTCTATAAATAGGGTTGTTCATTCACTATTGTATTATATACATATGAAACTTACATATACTTGAATAAGAAGAAAGTCTTCTCCTACATCTACTTCTCTTGTCTTCTTCTTATAATCTTGATTCTATAACACTCCTTAATTAATAGTCATTAACAAGTTAAAATTTTCTAGTCTAATCTATCGATGACCGTTCCCCGCCCCATGTACAACAACCCACCTTCTTTCTTCTTCGTCTCACTCTTTAATTTATGCCTTCATTCTTAGTACATATTTACATGATCAAATCAATATTTTACAAATAGGTTTGTTTTTACTATTTTATTATTGTCATGAAACTTGATTTTGTATCTGAGTTAAAATTCATAATGTTCTTAAGTTCAATTTTAAAAAGTTTTACAAATGAGTTTTTTTTTTATTTTGTTGTTTCTCAAACACTTTAATAACTAACCATTCTCAAAATCGGACCGTTCTTGTTAAAGATACTACACATAAATAATATTATACTAAATTAGACAACCTTTATTCATTTATTTTTACTCATGAATTTCTCATTGCAGGGAATGACTCTTCATCCATCAACATTCAAGCCAAGAATAAATCTAAGTATATAATTGCCCCAATCAAGATGGAAGAATTACGTCAAGTTTTAGTTAACAGAACAAATAAACCATTAAATATGCAACAATGTTGGATACAAATCATGGGTCCATGTGTCTAGTTAAGAGTTCATGTATCTGACTTAAGATTATGTGTATCTATGTAAAAAAATTCAGATGCTAAAAAGGCAGAATTTTGAAAATGTTTGCTCTTTTTTGGATTAATGATAAACAGATATTGTACCATCGTCATTTTTTCCTAAATTGGTGTGTTTCAGTTACATTTCACATTTAGATACACATAGTTATATGCATATGTTTATTATGTACCCGAAGTACATATTTTTGAATATAATGTATGGAATTAATACTTGATACATCAAATTAATACTAGATATATATAAAAGATAAATGAACTTAAAATTAGATCATCTAAATAGATTCGTGAAATTAATATTAGACAAATATAAAAAATATGAATGTACATGTACGATGCTCATTTATCTAAGTGTTTAGTCGGTTGATTATATCATATATTGATAATAAATACATCAAATTAATGGATTTATTATTTTAAGAGTAAAAATAAAATTACTCAAATTACATGACTAATTTATACATGTTTTTTTTTATCTTTTATTAATAATATTTATAAATTTATTTCAAAGAATAATAAAATGAAATTAACTTAACATACTTGATTTCCACCTTACATTAAGGAAATTTGATTAATTTAAATTTTCAAAAATAATTGTCTGTGTATCTTGATAATCCTCAATTACTTCATTAATTAAGAAAATCAATTACAATCAATAAATTTAAACAAATAAAATATGTATCTCTGTTTTAAAGTTCGGCAGATACATGTATCTCACGAATTCCAACTCATGTATTCTAAACATGAAATATGATAGAGGAAGTAATCTTTGAACTATCTGGAACCTTAATAATTAGGACCTAAACTAGTGAGATTTATATTGTTTGCCCTTTGTTTTATCTGTCTGGCCCAAATAATTTACCGAAAAATAAGGGAAAATTGAATAAAATAACAAATTACTAATTTAAATTAAATGTTATAATCAAAGTTTGATTTAGTAACTCGTACCAAACAATTGTCATTCGCCTCTCTCCCCAGATTTCTTGCTCGCCGGTCTCTCCCTCTCCTCTCTCACTTTACACAAACACAAATATATAAAATATGTTCGTGTTTGTATAAAGCGAGAGAAAATTGTATATATAAATACAAATACATATATTTTCATCCTATACACTTATAACTATATACAAATACAGATCTTTTCTTGCCCAATTTTTTTTTGTCATTCTCTTTCTCGCTTTATACAAATATAGATTATACAAATTACAATGTATAATTTGTGATGTATAAAGCAAGAGAGAGATTTCGATATATAAATATTTTATTTCAATTCAAGTGTATACATATTCAAATTTTATGCAGATATTCAAACACATAAATTAAATTGAGAGGCTGTCAGTGATTTATACAAACAAGAGACTAGCAACGATTTATACAAATGAGAGGTTGTCAATGATATACACAAATGAGAGGCTGCGAGCGACCTATACAAATCTTGTGCTCCATAGCACTATAAAGTTTGTTATGGAGAACAATACAAACTATAGTTGTAGCATACAAATATGACTTAATATTTGCTAAACCTAACATTTACTTAAAAAAAATGTTACACGAGAATTGTGAATATTAATACAAATTATTATTGGTTTAAATAAATTAAAATTACCTAATTCATATTGAATAGTTATGTCATCTTGTACCAACTTAATGTCATGACTCAGGGTTACCCCCTAAAAATCACATGACATACTAAGTATGGAAGCAGGCATAAAATCCTTGACATATGATAAAAAGGAATATTTAGTTGAAATCATGACCTTTTCAAGTTTAAAATCCATCATGCTCAAATAGATAATACATAGTCAATCCATACCTTAAGAAAAAAGACTTTCATGTTCATAAGTAACATTATTCATGGTAACAGTTCATATAATGCATTCATGCATTCATATCACTTCATGTCATAAGAAAACCACACAACGACCCCTTCATAAGTCCACTTGTGCAATGTGCAAGTGAAGTCTCATACCCCCACTCACACCAAACAAAGCTCATTAAAAAGTCATAGAGATAGCTCATATCCATGTTCATGTTCATAGTCACTG
Source organism: Solanum chilense (assembly GCA_032847665.1). NCBI lineage: Eukaryota > Viridiplantae > Streptophyta > Magnoliopsida > Solanales > Solanaceae > Solanum > Solanum chilense. Next base: position 10,536,588 of record CM064974.1, read on the forward strand.
TTCATGGTCATGTTTAACATTCATGTAAAGCATACATTAACTCATAAGCATCATGTTATTATAGCACCCACCACAATCACTCTCAAAACTTACTTGTGCAATACATAACTAAAGTCTCATACCCTCACTCACACTAAGTAAGATCCCTCAAGTAATCATAGCACATACCGCATGTTCTTGTTCTTGTCATGGATCTTGTTCTTTTCATGTAGGGAGATATAGCCTTAACTGACATAGACTATGGTGAGATCCATGAATCTGGTGTCATGAACCCACACCGGAATGAGGTTTCCTACTTGTCTAAGGTATGACTAACATGTTTAGCTTATGTGTGGATGCACTAGCTAAGCCTATGCAGACACATAGTTATGATAAAGAGAGATTGCTTCTAGAAACCCGAACTAACTGAGGTAAAAGGTTTCCATCTCTTGTTCACATCCACTCGGTGCTAAGCTTCATTCCCTTTATTAAATCATGTTAAGTCTTTACATGTATTCATGTTCATGGAAGAAGGCATAGGACTCAAATCATTATGGTAGCATGGTAGCTCATAGATTCATTAGGTGAGAATGTTTTTTAAACCTTAGAATCATTAGTATATGAGTAAATCTTTCATGTTATGTTCATGGTGTTTCATGCGACATTATCATAATCATGAACCTCTCATGCATAGTCAAGTGTAAGGGTATAGTAAGAGAAATCTTGAAATCAACACTATCAATATACAATAGATATAGGATCATCACCATTTAAGTGAATCATGAAATCATATACAACTTTCAGACATAAGTTAAAATTCTAGCAAATTTACCCCCTCATGGATCATGGATCATGAATCATACAATTAACCCTAGAACTACTACACTAGGCATGAATAAAACAAGATTCAAATACTAAATCATCATAGACACAATTCATAATAATAATCTTGCATCAATACACCTATCACAATTCATGAAATTGGGGTCATGGGAGTACATAAGTTCATGGGGAGATTGACCATAAATCACCATTAAACGATAAATCATCCATAATATAAGACAATTAACTCATAGATAGGAAGAACCCATGACTAGAATGAAAAGCCTAGCTTCTTAAAGAATCTACAAATTCAAAATTGAAGAGTTGAAGGGCTCCATGGAGAAAAGTGTTCCATGAAACAAAGTTTCCATGACTTGTTTTATGTTTCCCCCAAGAAATTAGTGAAGAAGGACTTGCTCTTGAACTCCTAGCTTGAGTTTGTTGAAGGTCTTCAATGGAGTCTAGAGAGGGAAAATTTTGGGAGGGAAGTTAATTTGTTTTGAGTTTGTGAGTTCTGAGGGTTAAAGGGTTGTTTTAATAGTTAAAAGTATTTAAATATACTTAAAATATCTAAAAAATTAATTGTAAATAATCGTCCATACCATTAACTAGTATAATAGGAATTCTCGGAAACACCCCTAGCTTGGTCGAATCCCAAACCAGCTTTTGCAGGTGGTGACCCACGGATCGTAGATGGGACGACGACCCGTCCTGCTTGGGCGTGGTTTGGGTCACAGAGGGTGATTATTGTGGAAAGCTTGGGGTATACTAAGTCTCAACCCACGCCTCCCAACCGTGAAGTGTGGGTCCACCCACAGATCGCGGGTGCCCAAGTTGTGGGTCAAACTATTTATTTATTTTTTGCAGATTTAGGACCTTCCCTTGGGTCCTCCTCAAGGACCCTTGGGGGTCATGCCTTGACGTTACCCTAGTATTATGTTAAGGAAATTATTTAGGACTTTTACCTTGCGTTTTAACTTCATTAGGCTATTAGACTACACGTTAGGCTCTAGCTTAGGTCATTAGGTTTTTGAGGTGTTACACTTAGTTGATTTAGAATATATGGTAAAAGACATGAAAGTGGAAAAAACAAAATATTGAAAATATTCCGTAAAATATTTTAACTTTTTAAATAATTAATATTTTAGGCTATAGAACTAAAGACAAAAGGATTACACATACAATAAATTTAATTTGAATTTTTTATTTTCTTATTAAGAAAAACTCTATTAACTGATCATATGATTTATTATTATATAAAAAATATTACATGATTTTAAACCCACAACAATAAATATTCATAATTTTATATGTAAAAAATACATATCTGTTTTTTTCTTTCATCTACAAGGGTAAAAATATAATATTCCTTATTTTCTACTAATTATATATAAGTGTGTGGACAACTAAAATTAATATATTTGTATCACATAAAATGGGGCAAAGAAGTAATATGTATTATTTAATTTGAAAATTACATAAAAAGTATTGTAAATTTCAATAATTAATGATATAATGTAAGACCCCAAAATGAGTTAGGGTGTCTAGATACTAAAAAAATTTCTTAAGTTTATAAGGTCCTAAAATGACTTATAATATGGTTTAGAGTCAGTGTGTAAAGTTTGAAGTGATTTGAAAGTCGAACGTCAAGGGACGAAGAAAACGTTCGACGACTAGTCACCTATGTGTCTCATGTGTCCATGCGTGTTTATATACTGTATTTCATGAGCTTATGAAGTCTTAAAATGAGTTATAATGATGTTTATAGATGGTATATGGAGTTTCGAGAAGTTTGGAGGTCAAATGACTAAGAACGTCCAAGGCGTTCGAAAGATAGCCCTTAAGACGCTCAATGTGTGTCTTGATGGGGCCTAGCCTGTTTGGACGAGTTGCAGGTGTTTGTTTTGGGGGAAACTTATGTGGAAGGTCTAAAACTTGTTAAGGTTCATATTTAAGTTGAAAACATCCGGGTACGACTTCTAAAGGTCCCCGTAAAAGGCCCCACAAGAAGGACCCAAGGCTGGTCGAGACACTACCTTGGCAGTGTTAATCGACGGACTAAACGACCGCCAGTTGGTTGACCAACGGCCCGTTGGTGGGGTCTCGTCGATAGACACTTATCCTGGGCAAGTTTCAAACCAAATACGAGTCCAAGGACCAATCGACGGAAGCCACATACAACCCGTTGATTGACCTACGGTCCGTCGATGGTGGCCTGCAACTGGTGCCTTGCGCACTGTTTTATTTAAGGGGTAAATGGGAAATTCACCCCACGTCCTAACCTAATTATATTAGGTTTATTTAGATACTTTTGGGTGTATATAAGGGATTAAAAAAATGAAGAACCCATCCTCTCTCATGAAATTAAACCTTTTCCCTCCAAAATATTCTCCCTAGAAACCACCATTATTGGTGAAGCTCAAGAACATATTGGAGCTTGGATTTCCATGTATGAATCATCAAGTTTTAGAGGTTTTCAACTAGACAAAGGTATGATGATCCTTCATTTCTAGTTATCCTTCCATCTAGAAAGTCAATCTCAAAGTTTTCAAAGAAAGTTTATGATCAAAGCTCTTCTTCTTCAATCTAGCCATGAGTTCTTTCTTAAATTGATTTCAAAAGCATCATATGAATCTATTGATGATTATTTACTGATTTGGATGTGATTTTCAGTCCTATTGCATGATGAACCCATGCTCTTTCACAAACTCAATTTTAGCCTATGTATGGCTTTATGATCTTGATCTTATGCATATGGATTTGTGATTCAATTATGTTAATATGCTTATGTCTACTGTCTAGTATGTATATTGATGGTGAACCGTTGATGAATTATCCGTGTGAATGAGTGTATGAAGAATTGAACATGACTAGCCTATGCCTCTATATGATCACTATAACATTGATCTTTAAATGTATAAAAGTGGAATTTGATTATGTTAAGATGCTAGTAGATATTGCCTTAGGTTAATACCATGGTTGAATTGTGGATATAAATCTTGTATGATCAAATTAAAGAAGACTTGGTTTGAATTGATCTAGGTTCTTCTAGTCTATCAAGTAGTAACTTGTGATCTTGACGTTAGGTTAGTTGTTATATGAATTGATCATGGTTAATTGTCTATATTTGCTGCCTATAATGTAATTAGAGTATGAATTATATGTAATGGATTCAATGTGGATCAACTCATGATAGTTTGAATAGAATTAACTCATAATATGAAGCATGCTTATAGTGAATTCGACCTTATTGGCAATTGTAGTAGTGTCTCATCTAGAATATAATTTTGTTAGCTACTGCTTAGCATGTACTTTATTGGTAAAAGATGATTGATGGTTAATACATTGGGAAAATTAGCAAGATGGTCTATTCTCTCTACTCTACATTGAATTGATAGTTTAATGCCTAAGATAGTAGCTTGATCTTAAAGAGCTTTAAGCACGATTTCGATATGATTAAGTGTATGATTAGCAACTGTCGTGGATTGATATTATTGATAAAATATGATCTATAGTCCATGCAAGTGAAGTTGGTTGATGGTCTATGTCCTTATACATTTGAGCATGTTAATGATATGTTGTACTAATTGTAGCATGACCTTGTAGTAGCTTATGATTAACTTCATGTATGATTATGGTACCTTAAGATACTTCCCTATACTTGATTTATTGATGAAAGAGTAGTAATGGTCAATAATGACCAAGGGCTAAAGGATTAGTAAGAATTCCTCTACTCTTCTACTTCTCTATTTCTTTATAGTAATATTGATGAAGCCTTGCATGACATTGTGTGGTATGATCCACTTATGGTGGCGGTGTTTACTTTATTGTCAATCTATATATGTGTTGACCATGGACATGAAGGCAAATTGATGAATATATGAACATGTGCATATGATGATACTATGTGAAGCTTATGCCTACTTTCCTATTCTAGTTGTGATTTAGGTTGTATGGCTGTTGTGTAAGTATGTGTATATCAATGTTACGGTAAATAATAGGTGTTTCCATTGATGATTTAAGATGGTTACTAATCCCTTACCTATGTACCCCTATGTGAATGCATGAATAGCACAAGTTAGGAGTCTTAAGTGTAATATGAAGTTGGCTTGTCTCCTATGCTATTGTGTGTTGTGTGGTTTATGCTTGAAAGAGTATTATGGTCTAAGAGGGTGGCTGTGTCACGACCCAAGACGAGCCGCGAGTGGCACCCACACTTATCCTACTATGTGAGCGAACCAACCAATCTAAACCCCAACATTACTAAGCTTAATAAACCGAATATAATGCGGAAGACTTAAAACTCATTAATATAATAACTTCTAAAATTTAATACTTATTATTCCCAAAATCTGGAAGTCATCACCACAAGAACATCTATCCTCAAATTACTAAATCTAAGAGTATCTAAGAAGCTAAAATAAGTAAAAAGCTAGTCCATGCCAGAACTTCAAGGCATCAAGACATGAAGAAGAAGATCCAGTCTAAGCTAGAAGCAATAGCTCACCCTGAAGTCTGGTGTGATGAAGACTGGCTAGAGTTGCGGACGAGTTGAAGACGATGGTACATTTGCTGCATTTCATAAATAACAAAGAAAACAATTTACAAGTAGGGGTCAGTACAAGGCACAAGTACTGAGTAGGTATCATCGGCCAACTCAGAATAGAAAGCAATATATATCAAGTAATAATATAAAATCAACTACATACTCAACAGAGATAGCAACAAATGCCATAACCATTGGCCACAACACCCAGCACATCTATGAGGACGCAAGCCTCCACATCAAACTCATTTGGGAATTAGTTCTTTAAATTGAGTATATTAACATAATTTCACGATTCATTCTCTTTATCCCTCTTGTGTCGGTACGTGACACTCCGCTCCACTACTACTATCCTGGTGTCGGAACGTGACACTCTGATCCCCTAGTTCTACGTGTTGGTTCATGACACTAGATCCCCTAAATCTACGTGTCGGTTCGTGACACCCGATCCCCTAAATCTACGTGTCGGTTCATGACACCCGATCCCCTAAATCTACGTGTCGGTTCGTGACACCCGATCCCCTAATTCTCATTCTTTTAGTTCATCAAGCCCTCTCTTATACCAAGGCATCATCATTAACAAAGTGGATTTAAGTTTTAAGATTCACAGCCTTATCTTCATTACTATAATCCATCACCCTTTGCATATTCACAACATACAACAACACAATTTAGCATATAGAAGACTTTACAATACCACCCAATACATATCAATCGCTATTTAGAGTTTACTATGAAATAGCATAAACCATAACCTACCTCCACCGAAGAATCGCGATCAAACAAGCTATCTTCCCAAAACCTTTGTTTTCCTTGCCTTTCTTCTCTTCTCTCGCTCGTGCGTTCTCCTTTCTCTCTCTGTTCTTTCTATTTTTCATATTCAAACCCTTTTTCTTTTACCCTAATTGTCATATAATTAAGTATAAAAGAGGGTAAAAATAACCCACTATTTATTTCAAGGTTATCTCCTTTAACCCCCAAGTAATTGAATTATTAACATTAACCCGCTAACATTATAATTATAAGCATGAATAGTCCAAAACGCCCCTTAAAAACTTTTAATAGAAATACGACCCAGTCAGGGTTACGCAGCCTGTGACGGTCCGTCATGACTGTGACGGTCCGTCCTGCAGGTCCGTCACCAAGTTCAGAGAGTTAATTTTGTGGAAGGATTTGTCACGGTCCGTCGTGACTGCAACGGTCCGTCCTGCCATTCCGTCACGAAGTTCAGAGAGTCGATCTCAGTACCCAAATTTCAGAATTCTAAGTGTTTTGGAACGAGACACCCTCGACGGTCCGTCGTGCTCATGACGGTCCGTCGTGGGATCCGTCGACCAAGACAGTTTTTACCAGAATAAACTCTACTGCTCAAAATGACTAAACAAGTCATTACAATAGATACCAATTTACCCATCGTTCGTCCTCAAACGATCACAAGAAGAAAAACAAGGGCGAGAAGGAGTACCTGAATCTGTAAACAGGTGTGGGTATCTTTCTTGCATATCAGCCTCCTTCTCCCAAGTGGACTCTTCAACTGGTCGATTCTTCCATTGAACTTTGATGGATGCAATCTCCCTTGATCTCAACTTGTGAATTTCTCTATCTAGAATGGCAACAGGCTCCTCCTCATACGACAAATTCTCATCAAGAAGAACTGATAGGGGTGGGCATAAACACCGAAAAACCGAAATACCGAACCGAACCGAATTTTTTTAGAATTTCGGTTTCGGTATTTCGGTTTTCGGTTCGGTATTCGGTTTTAATTTTTGTATTTTTCGGTATTTCGGTTCGGTTTTCGGTGTATATTATTTGGAATTCGGTATTTCGGTTTAAACCGAAATATTATGCTATAATTTAATAATTTATAAATTATATTATATTAATTAATAATTATTAATATTAAATAATTTTTTTTTTAAAAAAGTAAAAACCCTAAATCCCTAATACCCTACTCTTTCTCTTTCTACCAGATTTGAGATTTCAATTCACTCATCTTCTTCTTCCTCTTATTTTCTCCTCTTCCTCTTCTACTCCAACCACTCTTCAGCTCCAACCACTCTTGTCTTCAGCAGCACCGCCAGGCGCCAGCCGCCGTCCACAACAAGGGAAGCAGCAGCCAGCCGCAGCCAGCAGCACAGCAGCAACCAGCCGCCGCCCGCCAGCAGCAACCAGCCGCAGACAGCCAGCAGCAGCAACCAGCCGCCAGCCGTGACAGCAGCAGCCAGCCGCGACAGCACTCAGCAGCAGCCAGCCGCCGGACGTGCAGCAGTCAGCCGCCGGACGTGCAGCAGGCCCATTAAAAACCGAATTAAAAAACCGAACCGAATTTTTAAAAACCGAACCGAATTAACAAAAACCGAACCGAACCGAATTAACAAAAACCGAACCGAACCGAAATATTTCGGTTCGGTGTTCGGTATGCAATTTTCAAAAACCGAAAACCGAAAAAACCGAAAAAAAAAAACCGAACCGAACCGAAAAACCGAATGCCCACCCCTAAGAACTGAATCCCAATGAATAATGTAGTTTCCATCCCCATGGTATCTTTTCAGCATAGACACATGAAATACCGGGTGCACTCCTGAGAGTCCTGGAGGCAAGGCTAATTCATAATCCACCTCCCCTACTCTTTTAAGTACTTCAAATGGTCCAATATACCTTGGGCTTAGTTTACCCCTTTTACCAAACTGCATCACCCCTTTCATGGGTGAAACCTTCAGCAAGACTTGTTCACCCTCCATGAACTCCAAGTCTCTAACCTTTCGATCTGCATATTCCTTTTGCCTACTTTGAGCCGCTAAAAGCTTTTCTTGAATAGATTTCACCTTCTCTAATGAATCCCTCAAAAGATCAGTACCCCAAGGTCTAACCTCAAATGCATCAAACCAACCAATGGGTGACCTACATCTCCTCCCATACAATGCCTCGAATGGGGCCATGTCAATGCTTGAGTGATAGCTATTGTTGTAAGAGAACTCTGCGAAGGGTAAGAAGTTATCCCAATGACCACCAAATTCTATCACATATGCACGAAGCATATCCTCCAATACCTGAGTCGTTCGCTCAGACTGACCATCGGTCTGAGGGTGAAATGCAGTACTAAGGTCCAACCTAGTACCTAATTCCGCATGCAATATTCTCCAAAACTTAGAAGTAAAATGCGTACCTCTATCTGATATGATGGAAAGTGGAATTCCATGCAATCGAACAATTTCTGAGATATAGAGTTTGGCTAACTTCTCTGCATTGTAAGTCGTCTTGACCGGAATGAAGTGAGCAGACTTAGTTAACCTATCAACAATCACCCAAATAGAATCAAACTTACCCAATGTCTTTGGAAGACCAACCACGAAGTCCATTGCAATTCTCTCCCACTTCCATTCAGGAATGGGCATTCTCTGAAGTGTTCCTCCGGGCCTCTGGTGTTCATACTTTACTTGCTGACAATTTGACATTTGGCAACAAAATCAATAATGTCACGCTTCATTCTACTCCACCAAAAGTGTTGCTTTAGGTCACGGTACATCTTGGTTGCACCAGGATGTATAGAATATCCGGAACTATGAGTCTCTGTAAGAATAGTGTGGATCAAATCATCAACACGGGGCACACATACCCTTCCCTTAATTCTCAAAACACCTTCCTCATCAATTATTGCTTCTTTAGCCTCTCCTCACAACACCTTATCTCGAATCCGAATCAGTTTCTCATCAGTAAACTGCTTTCCCTTAATCTTGTCAAGAAAAGAAGATCTCGCCTCCACACAAGCAAAAAATCCTCCCTTCTCTAGTACTTCCAGCCTCATAAAGTCATTATCCAGAGTCTGCACCTCTCTAGCCACTGGGCGTCTAGAAACCTGCAAGTGAGCTAGACTTCCCATGCTCCCTGCCTTTCTACTTAAGGCATCTGCCACAACATTTGCTTTTCCTGGGTGATACAGAATAGTAATATCATAGTCCTTCAATAGTTCCATCCACCTCCTCTGCCTCAAATTCAAATCAATCTGGGTAAAGACGTACTGTAGACTACGATGATCTGTGTAGACTTCACACTTGACCACATATAGATAATGTCTCCATTGCTTTAATGCAAACACAACTGCAGCCAATTCCAAATCATGGGTCGGATAGTTACGTTCGTGCACCTTTAGTTGCCTTGAAGCATAAGCGATTACATTCCTCTCTTGCATTAGCACCGCACCCAAACCCGAATAGGATGCATCACAATAAACAATGAAATTCTTACCCTCTATTGGCAAGGTAAGGATAGGTGCCGTAGTCAGGAAGGTCTTGAGTTTCTGAAAGCTTTCCTCACATTCATCCGACCATACAAATGGAACATTCTGCTTAGTCAAGTTCGTCAATTGGAAAGCAATAGAAAAGAATCCCTTGACAAATCGACGGTAGTAGCTGGCTAAACCAACAAAGCTCCTTACTTCTGACACATTAGTAGGTCTTACCCAATTCTTCACTGTTTCAATCTTAGAAGGATCCACCATCACTCCATCCTTAGAAACCACGTGCCCCAAGAAGGACACTGAATCTAGCCAAAACTCACACTTGGAGAATTTGGCATAAAGTCTTTTCTCCCTTAATACTTCCAACACAATTCTCAAATGCTCCTCATGTTCCTTCTTACTCTTGGAGTATATCTGTATATCATCAATAAATACGATCACAAAGAGATCCAGATATGGCTTAAAAATCCCGTTCATCAAGCTCATGAAAGTAGCAGGGGCATTCGTAAGACCAAAAGACATTACTACGAATTCGTAATGCCCATACCTGGTTCGAAAAGCAGTCTTTGGCACATCTGTTGCCCGTATTTTCAATTGATGATAACCGGATCTCAAGTCAATCTTAGAGAAGACACAAGCACCTTGTAACTGATCGAACAAGTCATTAATGCGAGGAATGGGGTACTTGTTCTTAATAGTTACCTTATTCAACTGCCGGTAGTCTATGCACATCCGGAAACTCCCATCCTTCTTCTTCACAAATAACACCAGAGCACCCCAAGGGGAAGCGCTTGGTCTAATGAAGCCTTTACCTAACAACTCTTGAAGTTGGGCCTTTAATTCCCTTAACTCTGCTAGGGCCATCCTATAAGGGGGTATGGAAATGGGGCGAGTACCCGGCTCCAGATCAATGCAAAAGTCAATATCCCTATCCGGTGGCATACCAGGAAGGTCTGCAGGGAACACATCTAGAAACTCACGGACTATCGAAACCGACTCAATTGAAGGTACTTGGGTAGTATCATCCCTGAGGTGTGCCAAGAACGCTACACACCCTTTACTAACCATTCTCTTAGCACGAAGAAAGGAGATGATAGGAAATGGAGTGGAAGTGTAGTCACCCTCCCACACTAACGGATCTGTCCCAGGCTTGGCCAACGTTACAGTTTTAGCATTACAATCTAAGATTGCAAAATTGGGAGAAAGCCAAGTCATACCCAGAATTATATCCAAATCAACCATTTCTAAAATAACCAAGTCTACATGAGTATTGCTCCCCACAAAAGTCACCAGACAAGACCTATATACCTTTTCAACTATCACAGACTCACCCACCGGAGTAGAAACAAGAATAGGCATGTCAAGCAATTCACAATGTAAATTAAGACCAGTAACAAATGAGGAAGACATATGAAAATGTGGAGCCAGGATCAAATAATACAGAAGCCATGCAATCACAAACCAAAAGATTACCTATGATAACAGCATCAGATGTCTCCGCTTCAGACCTCCCAGGGAAAGCATAACAATGGGCCCTATCACCTGTCTGTCCGTTGCCCCCACCATGTTGTGATGTAGTAGCTCCAGTTTGCCCGTTACCCCGGCCGTTTTGGTGACCACCATTACCTCGGCCACCACGTCCTCCAGAATGACGGCCTCTTCCATGACCACCTCTACCTCTGACTATCGGGGGTCTGTAACTCTGTTTTGGACAATTCCTCCTAATATGTACAGTCTCCCCACATCCATAACATTCTCTGGGGTCAAGCATAGGTCTCTGTGAAAATGATGAATTCTGGGGGTAACCTTCAAACTCAGAGAAATGTTGACCGGTCTGCGGTGGACCCCCAACTACAGCCTGCAGTGAAGACTGAATAGGTCGGGCTGGATAACCTCCTGAACCCTGCCCTCTGGAGTAAGAACCATTAAACTCACCTCCCTTACGAAACTTTTTAGATGTCGATGCCATGGTAAAGTCATCTGGCTTCACTCCCTCCACCTCTATCACGAAGTCTACCACTTCCTGAAAGGATTTTGCTGTAGCCGCTACCTGTAAGGCTGAAATCCGCAAATCGGACCTCAACCCCTTCACAAAACGGCGAAAATCCGCTCTTGTGAACTGAAACAAAGATGGGTGGCATACCTGGATAATGCACGAAACTTAGCCTCATACGCAGTAACCGACATCCTGCCTTGCTCTAGGCTCAAGAACTCATCTCTCCTCCTATCCCTCAAGGTCCGGGGAATATACTTCTCCATAAATAAACTAGAGAATGATGCCCAAGTCATAGGTGGTGCTTTTGCTGGTTGACACTCAACATACGACCGCCACCATATTTTAGCATTTCCTTGAAACTGATAGGTCACAAACTCAACGCCAAATCGTTCTACTATGCCCATCTTATGTAGCAATTCATGACAATCAACCAGAAAATCATCGGCATCCTCAGATTCAGCACCCTTGAAAACTGGAGGTTTCAATTTCAAGAACTTACTGAAAAGTTCGTGCTGATCACTCGTCATTATAGGCCCTGTAGTCAATCGAGGAAATGTGCCTATTTCCAATGAGGCATCCATGCGGGGAGCCTCAGCAGCGGCATGTTGTACTTCCGGAACCTGAGGTGCTGGTGCAGAAAACACTGGAGGTGTCTGGCCTTGATCAGATAACCCGCTAAGATAAGCAAGAACCTGATTAATCATCTCTGGGGTAGGTTGGGGTGGTAATTCCTCATTCTGCACTTGCTCGTTTTCCCCTTCCTCACCCTCTCTTACTACTTCCTCAGTCGGTGGAGGAGTCACCGCCCTAGTACTAGATGGGCCAAGTGCTGGTCCTCTTCCTCTAGAGGACGTCCTCCCGCGACCTCTACCACGGCCTCTTGCCACTACTCCTCTTCGAGCTACCGCCCCAGTGGCTGGCTCAGACGCATCTTGTCTTGCCGATGTTGGTGTTGGAGCGGTTGTTGCTCTAGTTCTGACCATCTGCGAAATAGAGTGAAGATGGTCAGATACCAATTTGTATCACCTAGATACCAATTGGATCCAAGTAATAGCACGAAATAAAGAAAGAAAGAATGGAATTTTCCTAAAGTCTTATAGCCTCTCAAAGAAAAGTAAAGGCGTCCCCCTACCGTTCCTTAAGACTCTACTAGACTCGTTCTTGTGTGATGATACCAACGAACCTAATGCTTTGATACCAAGTTTGTCACGACCCAAGATGAGCCGCGAGTGGCACCCACACTTATCCTACTATGTGAGCGAACCAACCAATCTAAACCCCAACATTACTAAGCTTAATAAACCGAATATAATGCGGAAGACTTAAAACTCATTAATATAATAACTTCTAAAATTTAATACTTATTATTCCCAAAATCTGGAAGTCATCACCACAAGAACATCTATCCTCAAATTACTAAATCTAAGAGTATCTAAGAAGCTAAAATAAGTAAAAAGCTAGTCCATGCCAGAACTTCAAGGCATCAAGACATGAAGAAGAAGATCCAGTCCAAGCTAGAAGCAATAGCTCACCCTGAAGTCTGGTGTGATGAAGACTGGCTAGAGTTGCGGACGAGTTGAAGACGATGGTACGTTTGCTGCATTCCATAAATAACAAAGAAAACAATTTACAAGTAGGGGTCAGTACAAGGCACAAGTACTGAGTAGGTATCATCGTCCAACTCAGAATAGAAAGCAATATATATCAAGTAATAATATAAAATCAACTACATACTCAACAGGTGATAGCAACAAATGCCATAACCATTGGCCACAACACCCAGCACATCTATGAGGACGCAAGCCTCCACTTCAAACTCATTTGGGAATTAGTTCTTTAAATTGAGTATATTAACATAATTTCACGATTCATTCTCTTTATCCCTCTTGTGTCGGTACGTGACACTCCGCTCCACTACTACTATCCTGGTGTCGGAACGTGACACTCCGATCCCCTAATTCTACGTGTCGGTTCGTGACACTCGATCCCCTAAATCTACGTGTCGGTTCGTGACACCCGATCCCCTAAATCTACGTGTCGGTTCATGACACCCGATCCCCTAAATCTACGTGTCGGTTCGTGACACCCGATCTCCTAATTCTCATTCTTGTAGTTCATCAAGCCCTCTCTTATACCAAGGCATCATCATTAACAAAGTGGATTTAAGTTTTAAGATTCACAGCCTTATCTTCATTACTATAATCCATCACCCTTTGCATATTCACAACATACAACAACACAATTAAGCATATAGAAGACTTTACAATACCACCCAATACATATCAATCGCTATTTAGAGTTTACTATGAAATAGCATAAACCATAATCTACCTCCACCGAAGAATCGTGATCAAACAAGCTATCTTCCCAAAACCTTTGTTTTCCTTGCGTTTCTTCTCTTCTCTCGCTCGTGCGTTCTCCTTTCTCTCTCTGTTGTTTCTATTTTTCATATTCAAACCCTTTTTCTTTTACCCTAATTGTCATATAATTAAGTATAAAAGAGGGTAAAAATAACCCACTATTTATTTCAAGGTTATCTCCTTTAACCCCCAAGTAATTGAATTATTAACATTAACCCGCTAACATTATAATTATAAGCATGAATAGTCCAAAACGCCCCTTAAAAACTTTTAATAGAAATCCGACCCAGTCAGGGTTACGCAGCCTGTGACGGTACGTCATGACTGTGACGGTCCGTCTTGCAGGTCCGTCACCAAGTTCAGAGAGTTAATTATGTGGAAGGATTTGTGACGGTCCGTCGTGCCTGCAACGGTCCGTCCTGCCATTCCGTCACGAAGTTCAGAGAGTCGATCTCAGTACCCAAATTTTAGAATTCTAAGTGTTTTGGAACGAGACCCCCTCGACGGTCCGTCGTGCCCATGACGGTCCGTCGTGGGATTCGTCGACCAAGACAGTTTTTACCAGAATAAACTCTACTGCTCAAAACGACTAAACAAGTCGTTACAGGCTGCCTCAATGTGTTGTTGATAGCCATTAGGTGATCATGTTGACCAATGTACACACACACTCACGTTACATGCATGTTACAAGTAGTATAGGTCATGGTGTCTAAATGAAAGGTAGTTCTCATATTCACTAGTCTCTACTACTATGCATGTAAAGTATATGTATGTTAAGTATGTTATGTATTCCTTAACTAGGATGACTTGATAGGTGTACTAGTATGGGTAAGGGTATGGGACGTTGCCTATGCATTGCACATGTGTACCGTGATAGGATAGTTCCTAGGTTTGATTTCTATGTACATGAAGATGAATGAATGGACATGTCATGAATATGTCTTCTATGCTATGATGTTAAGTATATGATATGATGAAGTATGAATATGCATAGTGTCTTAATGTGTTAATATGAAAGGATTGATCATATGGTCACACCTATAGACTTATGCATTGATATATGAACATGTGTGATTTAAGGTGTAATGTGAAAGGCTTGCTCACATATATGTATACACACACATGAATGATGATCTAGTGAATAGTGGAGCCTTTAAAGGTGTGCTCAAGTATATACTAAACTAGATAAGTGCTAATACATATGTTATGTCCATGTGAAAGGATTTTCTCACATGATATAGGTTGATGAAAGTACTTCTCATCTATAACCTATGATCTAAGCATATGGGGAGTGAATCTCCTAAGCCTACATTTTATAATGTAATGTTAATGAAGGTTTTCAATAAAGGGAACTTAGTTTAGCACCGAGTGAACTTGAATATGAGTGTGTGTCACTTTCCAATGTGGAAGGGTAGGTCACCACAAATCTCATGAGGTGGATAACCACAATGCCTCAATAGGCATAAATAGGGTTTCCATAAGTGAACAATGCCAAATCTTGGCATAAAGAGGGTTTTCACATGTACCTCCAAGTTCCATAACTATGCTTGCCACATATGATCTAGCAATCTGATATCACTTAGTATGTTAGCATGCGTTAATGTTCTACCTTGGCTAGGTAAGAACACCTTCCATAGATGTAAAGCTCTACAACACCAAATTTCATGTTTAGCACCCATAGTCTTAGTGTCGGTTAAGGCTATAGTTTTCCTAAAGTAAAATGGACAATGGAAGTAAATGAATGGGATCCTAACTAGGGGGGACTTAAGGTAAGTTACTTAGGATAGGTGGAAGTAATGAACCCATCTAGACATTGCATAAGTATCTCCTTAGGAAGTCCTGGTGACCTAATATGTATGATTATGTTTATGTCCATATGTATGACTTTGTAGTATTAGTCTACTTGTTATGAAGGTGTGCATGGTATGAATCTATGAGATGTGATCTTATCCTTATATGCACTATGTTGGTCTAAATGACTATATGATGAAGGTTTTGTATTAACATAAATGAAGGTGCCTTCACTTACTTGTTGATGTATGAATTGAATGCTAAGGTTTGTGGTCTCATGAAGGGTCTACTAAGCATGTATGGGGTTATGGGGCTTCACATGTGCATTGCACTAGTAGACTAACATTGGGGTCATGAACAAGGTCTAATAAAGATGTATATACTAAGAAGTATTATATATGTTACTTGATGTAGCTTACGATAATGTGTCTTAAAAATGTAATAAATTCTATAAGTGATCTTATGACATGTTGGTCATTGAATATGTCGATATGAAGTATGTGAATGATTGTAAATGTCATTGAATAAGGGTTTTATGAAGATTTACTCAAAAAAGCATGAAAAATGATTTCAAGAAAATGTCCATTTTAAATGCATGTTTTTGCATGGTTGTCATACTAAGTGCATTCTTGTACTAATTTTATTCTTCTCTACTTTTTACACAAGGTGTAGGTTATGGATGCTTAAAGGATGTCTATAATTGAGGAGCTTGATATGTGATCCCCAAGCTCAAGGAAAGAGGTCCTTAAGTTCCAAGGATTCCCTACTCATGTCTTAATGTAAAGTTTATCAAAAGTTATATAGTTATGTCTTATGTTTTAAGGGTCGTGTCCCTAATATATTCTAAGGTTGTTGAGTCTAAGATGGCAAAAAGACTTAGGGTCTAAATATGTATTATGACTTATATTTTATATTTATACGAAGTGATGTTTCTAGCATATGATGTGTTATGAAAAGTTTTAAATTTTCCGCTAAATTTACTATGTCGATGCGATGAATGATAACTATGGGCTTGTATAAGACCGCCGAGAGGTCAAGTACGCCATGTTACTTCTAGGGGGTGCTCCACGGATGTGACATATACTGACGCTTGAATTAATTTTTTTGTGCTACATATATTAGAACAAGGAAAGTAATATATACTATTTAAAAATTACGTAAAAATTATAAAATTAACAACTTAAAATATTTAAAAAATCATACTAAAATTTAATTGACTCTCTAAATTTTATCTGTACAAATAAAGTATGATAAAGAAATAACAGATATTGTATCTGTGCTAGTATATGCACTTATATCTAGTATGCTATAAAATTGCATATCAATACGTTATCTTATGTATCATATTTCTCTTTCTTTAATTTTTTCCACTTACCGCACTACAATAAGCAATATCATGAGTTAACGTTTTACCTTGTCTTAATTTTCATTTTTTTAAATTATTATTGTTTATATTCATTATTTACATCTTTCTATGTATATCTTAATTTTTTTTTTTATGATGTGTATTTTATTATTAGTTTTGGTTACGTGCGTCGCACATATATTTGTATTAGTTAGTGTTAAAATTTTATATACAATTTCATTGGTACGTTAGATGATAAAAATAGATATTAAAGTATATCGAAAAATACAAGTTACATTCAAAAGGAATTTAATATTTATAAAGTTAAAATACAAATTAAGATAGTTTTGATACTATTTATATAATAGTTACTTTATATTAAACATGCATACATGTTTCTCTATGATGTAAAAGAATACAATATTTCTTTAAAATAACTTTTTATAGAACATTCCACACAAATTTTATATTAGATTTGAGATATGTTTGTCTACCTATAATAATTTACACGTTTGTCTACCTGAAAAAGATAATGCAAAAGAAAAAAAAACTCCTAATTGTGTTTAAATGCAAACTAATTGAATTAGTATTATATGTTGTATTAAGAGGTTATATGGTTTTTTCTCTTAGATATTGCTAGTGGAATTTACTTCAACATTTATGGTGTGGATATTTCTTTAAGTCGTTAGTGCAACAAGTATTTATACAAATCGTAAAAATAAAATGTACAAGTATGATATTGTGATTGATTATAATATAACTTTTCATATAAGGTCTTTCTACTGTTAATGTGATACACGTTTTACTATTTAATGATTAATTAAATGATTTATAATATTATACTTTAGTGTAGGGGCAAAACTAAAATCTAATTTTGCATTTTAGAACTTCCTACTTTGGGCACGTGCAACCTCCATGACGATATATATGAATTACTAAAAATCACATAATTTCATTTAAAATTGTGTTGAGTTACAAAAAAATATGAAAAGTAAAATGATAAATGTTTATAGTGTATAGTTAACTCATAAGAAGAAACTCTTTTGTATTTAGTCATCCCCTTATTATAATTTTCATATATACATTTTATATTTTTTTTTAGAAGATAAAATAAAGTAGCAAAAACCAAAATAGAGACAGATTACCCATGTAATTAACTTCCTTAGAATGTCTCTCTTGTCTTATAGAATAGAGTAAAAAATATTAAAATTAAATTAATAGTTATACATTTAAGGAAGATAAAAAAGTTTTAACATTAATTAGTAGAAGATGAAACTCTTCTTCTCACTAAATGGAATGCAATTAAGTAATTCAAATTTATAACGAAGGAAACTCAATTATAAGGAAATAACCAAAGGATTAAACTGCAACAAAGATGATAAATTATATTTGGTAGTGGCACATATTGATTTAGCTGCAACTCTTCATATTCTTTAATTTAAGATTAAAAAATGAAAAAACTTGATTCATGTACTTATTAAAATTTTAGAGATCCTAATTGAAGTTCTTTCACATTTTCCTTTTATAATAACTTACGTGTCAAAAATAATCAAAAATAATATTAATTAATTAGAAGAAAATGGGAAAACCTCGATTCATATACTTATTTAAATTCTAGAATCTCAATTTGCTCTTGTTCTTCTACATTTCCAAAATAATTTACAATTCAAAAAATAATTAAAATAATATAATTTGATTCATTAGATATTTAGTTTAGTCTTGGGGTAAAATGGTAATACTTTTCATCTTTGGAGCTTCCCACTTTTAGTAAGATTACATGTGCTTTGCACGTGAATCCTGTGAAAGATATGAATTATTGTCAAAATCAAATTTTAATCAGTATCGCAAGCTATTAAAAAAATACGATATAATTTAAAATAGATGAACAATCAATGTATTCAAATAACTTCTCATTATATGTCAAATGATTAGACATTTGTAAACCTCTAAAATTTAGTTTGATAACTAAATTAATGAGCTACGTTCTTAAGATATTTAGTCCAAACATATGATATATTAGTATGTGAAAAAATGACTAACAAAAATGGATTAATGCTTCTCATTTAAATGCACAATTAGAAAATTTATACATATACCTTAAATTGATATGTATACTTCGAGTCCAACACCCATACAATTCTAAATGCTTCATGGAAGAAAAGTTCTATAATTGAGAAAAAAAGAAAGAATAAATAGTTGAGAATATTGCAAAGAAAGTTTTCATGCTCTGAAAAGAAACTTTGTTATTGTTAGAGACAACATATCAACATAAAATTATTCATTGTTTAATGTTACACATGTATTAAATTTACTCTATTTTTTCCTGCTGCTATTTTTTTCTGCTTGATTACCAATTTTCAAATAAATTTTGTTATCCTCACTTGCAACTTCTAACTCTCTTATCTTCTCACGTTGCATTGTGCGGTTCCCATAATTCGATTCCCTATTGTGAGCTTCCATCTTTGTAGGTTTTAAATACTAAATAGCATTAAGAAATGACCCTTTAAATTCTAATTTTAATTCTAAAATTGAATTCTGTATTATGATTTTTTATATCATAACTTTTCAAATTCTTCCATTATGAGATTTATGATTACGATTGAAAGCAATATCAATGT
Source organism: Solanum chilense (assembly GCA_032847665.1). Classification (NCBI taxonomy): domain Eukaryota; kingdom Viridiplantae; phylum Streptophyta; class Magnoliopsida; order Solanales; family Solanaceae; genus Solanum; species Solanum chilense. The sequence goes on from CM064974.1 coordinate 10,556,282, forward strand.
ACTCGTTTATCAAGAAAATGATAATTTAATTATTAAACGGCTTAAGAACTTCAAATTCTACCATTATGTAATTAAAATATTTATATTCAATCAAATTTTAATTTAGCAAAGGAGCAAAATGGTAATTCAACTTTTCACTTTGGAGCTTCCCACATATGATAATATATGATGATATGATATATAATTTAATGATGTCTCTGCTTCATATATGTTTCATGAATTATTTCGTGTATGAGTTAATATGTACGAAATAACCTTCTGTTTTAATAATAATAAGGAACAAACGTGCAAATATCCACAAATTGGTAAAGTTTCCTTTTTTTTTCTAGAAATATTATCATTCTCAAGATTAAATTGGACACCATTTAATATCAACCATCCATGTTATGACCTTAAACATTAGGGTGCGAAATTCTAACCGACCAATAAATCTAATAAAAAATGTTATTGGGCTATTGTTACTGGGTTATTGAATTTTTAATGGGTTTATAAAAAAAAGGGAAATTTTTCAAAATGTCAACATTTTAGCATTTAAGAAGGCTCATTAGCAACACTTTTAATATTTAGTAAAAATGTCAAATTTTAGTTTGTTATGTATCTTATTTATGTTTTTATTATTTGTTTTTATTTAAAGAATATAATTATTTAATAATAAAAGGGAGAAAATCAAGGAAGAGAATATTTCAAAAAAATGTAAGGATCCTTAATTTTCTCATCAGTTACATTTTCAAATAAAATTTAAATTTTATTCTTTTTTTTTCTCCAGAATTTTTATCTTTTTAAAATTATATTCATTCACAATATATTATATTTATATTTATTATAGTTTTTTATTAGTTTGTATTCATTCCAATAGGTATGCCGAATTTATCTATATAATCATTTAAGAAATATATTTATATTTTCATATATTTTTTTTCCTATATAGTTAAAAAAAATTCAAAAATCTTGTATGTATTCATTTAAATATGTATTTTATTTGTATTTCTATTTTATTCTAATTGTTATTTAGAATTTTATATAATAATATATAAAATACAAAAAATTAGTATGATAAAAAAGTGAATGAAATATAAAATTGAAAAGAAATAATTGAATATTTGGTGTACTCATTCATAAATAAAATACATAACTAGTTTACATATCTTTAGAATAAATACAAATTAGATAAAAATGTCAAATTCAGAAACAATGCAACATCATTTTTAAATGAATAAAACTATTAATTGTAAAAATACATACTGACTAAAACAGTATCAAAATTCAATATATACTTTCAAATTTATGAATACAAAAAATGATAAAACTATGAAATACAAAAATAAATACTAACTGTGGTACATTGACATAACTATCACAAAAAAAAACAGAATACAAAATGAATTAAATATATGAAATACGATTCCAAATCTATGGATACAAAATACAATAAAACAATGAAATACAAAAATACATACTGACTAAAACAACAACAAAATTCAACATACACTTCCAAATCTATGAATACAAAAAACATTAAAACTATGAAATATACACAACCAAACTCATATAATGTGTTACATTGACATAACTAACACACACAAAAAAAAACAACAGAACACAAAATACAATAAATATATGAAATACAAAAATAAATACTAACTATAACATTATAAAAATTCCATATACACTTCCAAACGCATTGTAACATGAATTTTTTTGAATTATAAAAATTACTAAACAAATTAAACTAAACATGCAAGACATAGAACATGCAAAAAAAAAAAACAACCTCTTCTCCAACAAATTGGTCTTCTTCAACTTCATGGTTATGAATTTATGTGGAATTTCGCACATCGACGGATTCAGGCATTTTTCCCCGTCGTATATACTCCTTAGATTTAGAAGTAGAACCTACTTTGTTGTTTAATTTTTGAGTGAAAAAAAAATTAAATGATGAAAAATCGGAAGAACTTTGATTATTTTGTCCAATACCTCTAGTAACTCTCTTGAAAACGTCCATTGAAGAGAGAATTATGTAGTCTCAAACCTTAAAAAATGTTTTAAGAATAACAACAAAATATTTTTTTTTTAAAAAAAAACACTAAAATCAAGTAAATAAATAAGGAATCTGAAAAACATAATACCCATATCAATGTTAATCTTCAAATCAAATCTTGCAACGAAATTAAATGAGAATAATAGAAAATATTAATATATTGAATCGAAAATCTATGAAATTGATTTGGAAGAATGTTAGATAGAGAAATTGATTTGGAAGAATGTTAGATAGAGAAATTGAAAAGAAGAATAAGAAAAGAGAGAAAAATCTGGGAATTGATTAGGAAGAAAGTAAGAAAGAGAAATTGATAAACTTAAGAAAAGAAAGAGAAAATTAAAATGACATTAATATATATCCAATCACATAAATATAGGAAAATTTGTAATGTATGAGAGAGAAAAAAAGGGTGTAAATAATGAGAGAGAAAATATTAATAATATCAGAATAATTATTTATTTTTAAAATAATGACATTTTTGACATGTTTAATAATATTATTAAAGTATGGATATTATCACTAAATAAGTTGATTTTTTTGACTAGTTAGCTAAATTTTCCTAAAAAAATTATTGGGTTATTGGTTTTTACTATTGGGTTATTGAGTAAATCGATAACCCAATAAGACGTTAATAATTTATTATTTGTTCTTCCTAATTGTTCAATATTAGTTATTTAATATATAATTAGACACTATAACTATATCAAATTATTAGTACTCTATCAACTTCTCATTAGGCCACTTTACTAGTTTTTATTGTTAACTCAAAACCAAAAGATTAAAGTAAGGGGTTCACAATTATAGTTATTTGATTTTAGTTTTAGTTTTAGTCTTGTTGGACTATTTTATTTTAGTTTTAGTTTGTAATTGTATGTTGTAGCATTTGCAAGTTTGTTAAGATTCGTAATTTGATTAAAATAAAAAATTTCATACTATGTTTTGATGGTAACATGTAATTATAGCCTTCGTACTATATTTTCACTTATTAATGCAATTTTTTATTATCTTTCTTGTTTCACTATATCCAAACATGTAGAGAAGTGACAAGACATATAATATTTTACGGACATTTTGTTATTAGATAAACCGAAAATTGAACTGATAATGATCAAAAACCAATAAATCAAATACCAATAAAGAATATCTTATTAATTTGTTATTGAATTACCATATTTAAAATAAAAAATTAATAAATCAAATTGATAATACATAAAACCAAACAGAATAGACCGATACACCCCATTAAACATTGCTTTTATATTTGTATTTTCTTGAAAGGATACCCCCAAATATATCAACATAGTTAGGACCCACAATTATAGAGTGCTCCACTCCTTGTAAAAATATGGAAGCGTGTTAATGGCCCTTTGCTCTCTGTATATCTGTCTTTTAGTGCATCTATATAATGTCAACATCAATGGCGGCCAACAATCAGCATCTTTCACTAACAAACTTTTTTATTTTACTCATTTTTCTTATCTTAGTAGCAAAAACCAAGATGTCATAATAGTAGTAGTAAACAATCTTTTTTTTTTTTTGGTTGGGTGGATAATAGTGGAGTCTAACTTTCTAGAAAAGTAAAATAACTATACTTATTGCTTTGAGTAACTGTTACAAGATGCTTAAAAAACTACAATTATTATTACATGTGAATTGATATTATCTCACATGGGATGATGGTGTTTTTGTTTCAATGTTTTTGATCTTTTTTGGATTGGTTTTTTCAAGATTTGCATCAGCTGGCTTTTAATGAGTAGAGAATCTATTGGTTGGTTTTGGGGTTTGTCACCATTATTGTCTCATTTTAGCTTCTGGGGTTCATCAAGAATGGGGTCTTGAGTTCTATTTTTGAGGGAGAACTTGTCTTTTTGGTGGTTTGGTTTGACTATTGATGTAGTTTTTGTTTTGGAGAATCTTGATAAAGATTGTTTCTTTTGATGTTTTGGAGCTATTGTAAGAGCTGAAATTTTCATCATCCCACCAAATTCAAGGTTTGAATTTCTTGTTTTCTGAGCTCCAAGATTTCATCTTAGATTAGAGTTTCTGAGTTTTGGTTTGATATTTTGGACAGATTTTAATGGAGGTGGTATCATTGATTTTGGGTTTCCTTGATAGTCAGAATCTAAAAAAATTATAGTTGATGATGATGAAAAGTTTCAAGCTTTGTAGTTCTTGAAAGTGGGAAAAGGGGTTTGGGAATTTCTTTGGATAAATTAGTGATATACAAAAGAAGGGATTGAATTTTGGGGTGGTGATGATGGAGAAACAGATTAGCTTTCATGGGGTTATTGAGAAACAGCAGAGTTTTCGAAATGGGACGATGGAGAAGCAGAGGAGCTTTAGAGGGTTGATGGAAAAGCAGAAAAGTTTTCGGATAGCGATGGAGAGGCAGCTGAGCTTTGGTGGTGAGAGGAAAAGGGGTAAGGAATCACCAGGGAAAAGAGGGGATTCACCACTTCACTTGGCAGTTAGAGCAGGGAACCTTGGCAAGGTAAAAGAAATTGTTCATAGCAAAAGCACCAACGATTTGTTATCTAAACAAAACCAGGAGGGTGAGACTGTTCTGTATGTTGCGGCAGAAAATGGCCATAGTTTGGTTGTTGCAGAGTTGTTAAAACATTTAGACCTTCAGACAGCTTCTATTCTGGCAAATAATGGTTTTGATGCATTCCATATTGCCGCAAAGCAGGGTCATCTTGGTGAGTCTTATGATGCATTCCTCTTGTACATATTGCATGCTTTATGGAGATAATGTGTGTGTCTATTTTACTTCACATGTTGTAATTGGTGCTGACCCACATTAGGAGCAATTTTCATCATTGATTTTAGCTTCTAAACCTTTACCCTAAGCTGCTGTAGTGCAGATTACTTATGGCTTCAGTAGAAGACTAGATAATTACAAATATGTTTCCACAAGCCTAGATGCTGAGACCCTACATATTATCACTTGAAGACTTGTGATGTAGAGCATCTTCTTCTTTGTAAAGGACAAGACTATGTTCGGAGAGGGTAATTTCACATCTGCACAAATCATAAATTACCTTGTGTGAGCATTGGAGATTATAAGGACCTATCCAATAGTGTGTGTGACAGCATTGAAGGTGGTGATAGAAGTTGAAAGGGTTTGAGTTCTTAGCCTAAGGAGTCAAAATGGCTTGAACGAAGAAAGATGCATCCTGAAAAGACTCTCCAGATCATTATATCAAGTTGTACATTTACATCAACTACCTAAGACTTTGTGATGATACAATCATTCCTGAAACCTTTTTTTCAGTACTAATTTTGAAAGGAAAAATAGTAAGAATAGTAACTGAGTTAAAGTGATACATGTTCATCCCATAAAATGATTTAAATTACCTTTCAGACTAACATGTTAAGAGAAAATAGTCAGAAGCCGCCGAACTAAATGTTGTATTTACGTGGGATAGGGGAGGGCACATTACCCTGAGTTTTGAAGGCTGCGGGTTGGCCCTAAGGGTTGACACAGACAAATATCTTGGTCATCAAAACTTAAAAAAAGGTCAAAAGTCTTAAACAATAATTGAATGTTTAAATAAATATCTTTGTTTGATGGGAACCATCAGAAAGCGGTTTAGTTTATTTTTTTGAGGGAATTATGTTCAAGGATGAATCTTATGGAATGGACGTAATGCATTCCTCTGAAACTGATGTTTTTACAAGCCCGTGAAGCACAAGATTTTGTCATTCGTTGGGGGCTCTGTAAATCCTTTTTTATCTAAACATATGCAACTATTTTTCCACTCACCAACAGGTTCCTAAATTTTGTCACCATTAATGCTTCTTTTGCTGCTTCCTGATCCTCAAGGTAACTCCCTATTAGACACATCGTTCATGGGTGTTACTGCTTTTATAGAACCAAATGATGCCAGAGTTTCCTGGCATCATCACTACATCTTATCCAATTAATATGTCAACCAACATTGGGTGCTATGACTAATGACGTCCTTTGGATTCTCTTATTTACTTAGAAATGGTAATGCTAATTCTTCATTTTTTGTCTGCTGAACTTGAGGAAATCCTTTTTCTTCATCCTCATTCTTAAGTTCCCTATCTGTTTAACTATCTTGATAAGTGTGACCTTGATATATGATTTCGTGAAACCAGACCAGGCTGATCTTGAGCAGTCTGTCCTCTAGATTAGCTCCCCAGTTGTTTTTTGCTCAACAACTGCTGCATTTTCTGTATCACCTTAGTTTATGAAATGTTTTTGTACTTTTAAGATTTTTTATCTGAGGGTGTGGTTCACAGTTAATGAAGTTGGAATGGACTGTGGGGGATCAGGGTTCAAATCCTACCAAGGGCACAAAAAGGTTAGGTGATTTCTTTCATCCTTTCAAGCCTTGGTCGATAGTGTCACAACACTTGTTCTAGTGGGAGGTAGCAGATAGCAGGTACAGATGGATTAGTCAAGATATGTAGAAGTTGGAGGGGGCAAAATAAAGCCAATGAAGAATGAACTTTTAAGATCCCTTGGGCTTGAAGAGGAAGCTTATTTACTATTGATCAGGAAAAAGGGAACATTAAGCTTATTTACTTTATCAGAAAAAGATTGATTAAGTTTTACACTACTCATGGTTTGGATCTGCCATCACATTTATGATTTAGTTTGTGCTTTCTGTGGCTTGAGTATATTAAAGCTTAGAAACTTGTGATGACAATTGACGCAAACTTAAATGCTTGTTCTGGGTCGTTTGTCATTTTCTGAAACTTGTTCTTAGTGACAATTGTTAAGATGGAATTAGAATGTTTCTTTCTTATATCCACTCTCTAAAAACAATTTCTGGATTACATTGCAGAGGTACTGAAAGAGCTGTTGCATTCATTTCCAAACCTGGTCATGACAACGGATTCAGCCAACTCTACAGCCTTACATACTGCAGCTGCTCAGGGACACCTTGATGTAGTAAATCTCCTTCTGGAGATCGATTCAAACCTTGCTAAGATAGCTCGTAACAATGGCAAGACCATTCTCCATACAGCTGCAAGAATGGGGCACTTGGAAATAGTTAGATCTCTTCTAAGCAAGGATCCTGAGATTGGCTTTAGAACAGATAAAAAAGGCCAAAGTGCCTTGCACATGGCTGTAAAGGGACAAAATTTTGATATTGTTCTTGAATTAGTCAAACCAAATCCTGCTGTATTGGCTTTGGAAGATAACAAAGGAAACAGAGCACTTCATGTTGCAACTATAAAGGGGCGGCCACAGGTTGGTCTTTGTTTATCATCTATTATTTCTTGTATACTATCAACTCCCAGAAAGTTGAGTGTTTAAATGTGTTTCAGGCGAATTGGTGATACATGTTTTACATATTGAAGTCTAATTCTTATCCTCAAAAAAAAATTGAAGTCTAATACTTCTAAATTGGCGCAAAACTGTTCATTTTGTGAACCACATTGAAAAGGTGGATTGAGTTTACAGGATGAAGTCTCTTGTTATGTATCATGGAGATGGCTGCATATTTAGGAAACATCAAAGAGGGAAAGGGAAGTTGAGGCGACAAATGAACACTATATCCTAAAATTCTAAATTTAGATTTTCTTTTTCTCAATGAAGACGTGTTGAAAATACTGCAGTCGACTGCTTATTCGTCTCTTCAACTCCCTTTTTCCCTCGCAGGTGCTTCTTGCAACTCAGTCTTTTCTTCCCAGATAAGCCTGATATCACAAAATAAGCTAATTTAGAAAACTGGTGACTTCGATGCCGTCTGAAAACAAGAAAGCTGACACTAGATACCACTTACCGTAACAGCAAAGGATTTCTTGCTACGCTCTTAAGGGACAATTTTTGGACTTCTGTGTCTTTACCTATTGATCTTCTAGATTACTGTGGTTAAATATAACATGATGGTGCAGAAGTAATGATATTACTTAAGGTAATGTAGCGCAAGCGAATTTGCAAAGGCAAGCTTGTTTTGTGAAGATGCTTTGAGCATGTTAGGCTTGGATTATCTAAATTGTTTCTGATTATTTCTAAAAGATAGTGATTATTCGATGAAGATAATCAATTTGATCTTATTCAGTGCACTTTGTTTTACCATTTAACTTGAAACTAAACTAACGTAATTGCAGATGGTACAATGTCTAATATCAATTGAGGGCATTGATCTCAATGCTGTCAATAAGGCTGGAGACACAGCTCTTGATATTGCAGAAAAGTCTGGCACTCCGCAGCTCATTTCCATTTTGAAGGAGGCAGGAGCTACCCGTTCTAAAGATGATGGGAGACCTCCAACGGCTGCAAAGCAGCTCAAACAGACTGTCAGTGACATACGACATGATGTGGAGTCCCAACTCCAACACAGTCGTCAAACTGGTTTCAGAGTGCGGAAAATTGCAAAGAATGTGAAAAAACTCCACATTAGTGGTCTTAACAATGCAATCAACAATGCGACAGTTGTTGCTGTCCTTATTGCTACTGTAGCTTTTGCTGCCATCTTCACTGTACCGGGCCAATATATTGAAGAGAAAGCAGATGGGGTTTCGCTCGGTGAAGCGCACATAGCCAGGAAAGCATCTTTCATAATATTTTTCTTGTTTGACAGTATGGCCTTGTTTATTTCCATTGCTGTTGTGGTGGTACAAACTTCTGTGGTTGTGATTGAACAGAAGGCAAAGAAGCAACTCATGTTTTGGATAAACAAGCTCATGTGGGCAGCTTGCCTCTCCATTTCGATTTCCTTTATTTCACTTACTTATGTGGTGGTTGGAGAGAAGGAAAGAGCGCTTGCCATCTATGCAACTGTCATTGGTAGCACCATAATGCTCACTACTATTGGCTCCATGTGCTATTGTGTAGTTCGACATAGGCTAGAAGAGTCAAGGATGAGGAGTATAAGGAGGGCTGAGACTCATTCACATTCATACTCAATGTCTGTGGCATCAGATACAGAGCTTTACAGTGAAAACTACAAGAGGATGTATGCTGTATAGGAAGTAAATAAAAGTCAGATAAATTTCTGCCCGAGGCACCAAGCCTGGTACTTTGTGGATAGCGCTATAAGTGAACATATGTTGGTTCTAAACCCTCTAGTCTGATGAACTTCTATCAATGACATCAGATACCAAATTGTTCGAGGAACAAAAGGATCTACGAGTTAGGAACAGATGAGGAGATAGTTCAACTAGACTGCAATAATGTCGTGGTGATGCATATCTGCACAATTCCCCTACATGGATTTCCTGCAGCCACTGAATTTCTGCACAAATGAGGTGATATATTGCTTAGAAGTTCAAGATGAAGGCTTTAGCAAATCCTTCTGTATTCTTCGCATGAATTTTAATAGTTTGATGCAAGCTCTCATGGATTTCACTATCAACCTAGAGTTACTAGTACCAGATTGATAGTGAATGAGAGGAAGGTGGAGATTGCTGATATTGAATTGCTTTTGCGTATACATAATAAACTTTGTAGAGTAATGTACTAAATATATTATGTATATGATATAATTCGTTATATCTATTTCTCCTGGTTATGAAGTTCTGTCCTTAACCAGCTTCTTTTATTTGGTAGAAATTTTCTGTCAGCTTGGGGAAAAGCTCCAATGGTGAGCTAGTTCCATAGTTCCCTTCTTCCTGATCTTAATTAACCTACTTTTGGATACAAGGTGTTGATTGCAGAGAAAATAAGGCATTAGAAGAGCATTTCGTGACTCGGAACTTAACCAAATACAAATTTATAGTACAGAATTAGCGACAGTATATACTTTTCTCAAGTTGTTTCTGCTCAATAGCGAAAACAAATTCTCCTCTTGGTGAAGCACAAATAGACTTCCAGTGATCACTATGCAAAATTGGTCATAAATCTTCAGTCCAAAAGAGTATTAATGTAAACAGTATTTAGGACCTGATTCTCACAAAAAATGGGTGAGCAAATCTCACAGCTTTTTCCAATATTTTGTGAGCTGGAATTCGAGCTTTTGTACTACTTGTATATGATTATTATTTACATCGAGATCCTATCAAGTATCAACAGCTGAGAAAATCCAACTGGTTGGAACCCCGTGGTACTGCAGTTGTACTTGTAGATTCTTAGGTTTTCATGTAGCTATCAAGGAACGCGAATGTTTTGATGGTCTTTCTTCTTATTCGAGGTACTCCCAGAATGTTTGAGTGTGGACCTATGATGGGAGCTTCCTTCATTACTCCTCCCACTGTTTTTTGAATTAACGCGAAGTGCATCAGCTGAGAAGCTGTGGCGCACATGTACTTGATATGTTCTTGCCTCAGTTGACTGACTGGCTTTAATAAAGATCATCAAAGTCACCTCCTTGTTTATTGTATCCTCAGAGCACCGACTTTGTGGAGGGCCATCAACAGAATCTTCTAATGACTGGCTATCCTCATGTTGAACTAAGATCTCAGCAGCTTGATCAGGTTTGATGATGCCAGCAGCAGGTGTGACCTGAATCAGAAAATCAGTTGATGGAATTGCTTGCAGTAAAGGCCCATTTTTTCAGTTCCAAAAAAGTACATGTTAAAAGCTAAGGGACTAACACAGCAATAAATAAGGCATCAACTAAGAGAAAAAGCAGTTGTTTGGCTGGTCAGGTTTAACTAATGCTTATTCCTTCTTTTCTTTCTTACTATGTGCATATCAGTATGAAGGGACAGCCTATAATCTAAGTTCACCATTTTAGGCTCTTTAGTTAACCTTTGAACTTCCTAGCCTACTATGTGGGACTCGAAAAGAGGTAATACTGTACCACCAAGAGAAAAGGGACTTGTTTTCCTTGTTGCCATAGGATGAAAAAGCATCTAGGAAATGAAGAATCACCTCAAGCCATCTGGGAAAACCAAGGGAACCTCTGGGACGATACTCTGATGCTTGCCTATCCTCTTTGGTGGTGGACTGACCACTACAGGTGATCTGGAAGAGAACCATGTCTTCTCTGCTTTTGTTGGAAATCTGTAAGCTGAATGTGTCTTTATTCTGTAGAACAATTTGGCTGGTGCTAATATTTGTCTCTGGAACATAACGTAGTTCGTTCAGTACAGACCTGATTCTATCATTGTTCTGGAAAACCTTCCCAAACTCTTGTCTCCTCACTGATCTATCAATATGAGCAAGTTCAATATTAAACTTGCACCTTACAGGCTTATGATCACTTTCTGTTACTTCCATGCAACCCTCATACCTATCATGTAACAGAGAAGTTTCAAGATGAAGCAAGAAAAGTAAATATGAAGAACACCCCCACCTCCCACCCCTTCTCCCTGCAAAAAGACTTACTGGATAATAGAGGCAACGACAGGACACCCTAAACTGCATTCCACTGTAGGGCTTGTCCGGCTGTCTCTATACAATACTCGATCACACCAAGCTGGAATTCGTTTCTTCTCTCCAGAATCATATCCTAAAGTGGAAAATGGAAAGTATGGTCAATGCTTATGGTTACGTCCATGCATTATGAGGAGTCTTAAATTAGTTCTTGAAACAAACCCTTGCCATTCTAAACAAAATGAAAGGAAACTAAGATGTTCAGTCACATTCTATATCATTACAAATATGCCTTACCTCCTAATCCTGGTTTCCCCCTTTCAAACTTGTACGTTGGAGGAAATTTGATGATTGCTTCGCGCATTCCTTGGAAAACTTTACCAGTTTTCATTTCTGCTCTCAATTGATCTCTCTCTCGAAGCCAATCAAAGCTTCTTTGTGAGACAAAGTCCCTTGCTTCATCATAAGATATCCCAAAAAGACGATAATTGAAATCACCAAAGAAAATCACCATGTCAGCTTCAGCAAGATCAGGCTTTCCCTCATCAGGATTAATTGCAGCAGCCTGTTGTAGATGAGAAGGTGTTACTTGAACAACATTAGAATGTAAAATCACTTGACAAAAAACTATAGGAAATGAAAATCATACATTTGTACCACGAAGCACTTGAGCAGCAGATGAGACGCCAACTGCAATAGGAGGAGGATCAATGGCAAGCCAGAAGAGTAAAGCAGCCATAGTCAATACGTGGAGAAGACAACAGTGCAATAGAAAAGCAGGTATAGCAGCATACCAGAAGCATTGTTAAGAAGGTTAGAAGACCTAGTGAAGGACATTGTTCGATATATATGATCAAAATCAGCATTGCGACGGGTGATTGCTTCCAAATGGGCAGCCAAGTGACAGTTCACAAAGCACATTATTCGATCAAATACTCTTAACCTCAGACCAACTCCACCCTGCATTGTGAATGTGTAACATGACAGAGTTATACAAGCCATTTCATTGTTCCTTTTATAAAGGCAAGAACCAACAATTAAGCAGAACAAGCAGCTCTATTTCTTGAGCATTTGTGGTATGAATCCTAATGTAAACAAACAAACATTTGATTAAAAAAAATACAAGTTAAACATCAGAAAGAAAGTTACCTTGTTACCAATTGCACGTCCTAAACCACATGCAACTGCTCCAACATCAAGGTCTCCAACATGATTTCTGAGACTTTTCCTCACCCTGATTAAATGTCATCGATGAAGTAAATGAGTAAAAATAAGTAGGAATTGGAGTTCAAGGTAGAATTATATCACCCAAATTCAGCTTCAAATTTGACGCTTTATGAAGAATGTAGTTCTTAGGAGGTATAGTTTGGTGACTTCAGCTTACAAAGAGAAAACAGATCATTAAAGTAATCTCCGCAAGCTCTTACCAGATAGCAATAAGCAATGCAGCTAGTTGCCTTGATCCTACACGTTCGAAAGTTGATCCTTCATCCAATGCCTTACCTATGGCATCCTGCCACCATTGCCCCATAGCACTTCCTTCCAGTCCTACCTACAGATGACATGAGTGATAATGCTGTGTACATGACACAAGACTAGGGAAGTATAAGGTTACACTATCCACATGTGCGCCAAATTATTCATCTACAGTAGAGCATCTTAGTGCTAACTTTTGTCTTCCCTCCAATCTCTTGGCCATGTTTCAAGGATTAGCTGAGCAAGTAGAGACGCAGGGTCAAGGAGACAGATCAATGAAATAGGGAAGAACTACTTGAAGATTGCGACATGTTATCATTCTCTTATGACAAAACCTGTTAACTCTTTCAGCTACTAGGATTCTTGACTTCTTTTTTTCTAAATAACAAACTGATCAAGTTTCCAATACCTCTATTTCAATTTATATGTCTTACTACAGTTTACACCTTAAGTTTAAGACAACAAGATTCAAAAGTCTCCCTAATTTTCTTAAACTTCATGTCTAGTCAAACTAAGACACATAAAAATAGAAAAGGATGGAGTACTTTTTTTTCCTGGATTCATGTTCAAACAGCACAACTTCCAGTCGCATATGGTTTTAAAATCTCTTATACAGCTGGACTGCCTATATCATATAGAACGTGAAATGGCTTACACTTTCTTTTGCAGCAGACATTGCAAGAAAACCTGCTCCCATTTCTACTTCTTGCAACCCAACCACTACTATTCCAACATCTGATACTGTGGAACCAAGCCAAGCTTCTAGTGCTTCCTGTGAAACTCTTCCCTGACCGACATTCCAGGTGCCAACTAAAATCCTGAAATCTTCTTTTCTAGTGTACAAATGTTCTTTCTCAGCTAACTCTGGCCGTATTATGTTATCAATAGGTCCTGGAGAGGCAAGACTCCATCCACGTATACCACCGTGAGTAGCCAAGCTGAAAAGATAGTTATCCCCAACTACCATTTTTACTACAGGCCCATTGTGAGCAACCCAGCCAACCAGCAAGTTTCCTTCAAGATCCAGCATCTGTACCATCCCACTTATGTAGCCAACCCATATCCGAGAACCATGAGCACATAAGCTTAAAACAGCACAAGGATGGTGATGAAAATCTTGCAAACGGTTGCCATTTCCATCCCAATGCACAAGTAAACCATTTGAACATCCACTCCAAATCATTCCATCGGCTGCAAGCACAAGGGCTTCTGTTTTTTTACTATCTTCTGCAAATGCTCCTGCCCCCTTTGAAGCAACTCGACGGACAGCTTCTGCAGCTCCCATTATAGCATTACGTGACCTTTGCAAAAAGCTACTTCCTTGTGACTTTTCCTTTTTAGGTTTGGATGAAACCTTGGCATTCATCTCATCCTCCGTTGCTTGTTCTTGCACTGATGACATGTCACCCCGGTTTTCAATTTGACCTTCTGTATTGTAAACTTTAAGGAGTTCCCTTGTCCGTGCATCCCTGCAGTTTCCCAACTATCAGAGTAATTAGGAGTGACAATTTATTATGCACACATAATCATTCAGATGGAAAATATAGAGGAACCTACCATAATGAGAAGGATGCTGATCCAGCTGCCCACACTTTTGCTCTTACATGATCAGATAACAAACACTTCACATCAGAAGATGAGATGTTACAAACACCATTAACTGTAACTTGGCTCTTAAGATCAACAATTGACCGTTCCACAAGTAAAGCAGCCATATGTCTTTCTTCAGGTGATAAAGAGAGAGATTTATGAATAGATTCCCATGGCCAAACCCTGATGTTACCACCCTCGGACCCTGACCATATATCACCTGGATATGCAAGTAAACTGTCATGATACTTGTCCATCGAAAAATTTGAAACAACACATTTCATCATTAATGTGATGACAAAGCTAACAACTGAGGTTCTCAACTACCAGTACGACAAAATAACATATATGAATCAATGACCTTGAGGAAACTTAGGAATATAAGCTCAGTAATAACCTGGAAAATTGAATTTCAAAATAAGCATTCCACAAGTGTTCTTGATAATTATTGCAAGACTTGAGAAAAACACTTACAGCTATAGTAAAACTATGGAGCAGAATGACAAAGAGACCTTGCGTGCAATCAGCAAAAAGGGAAAATCGAACGTTAATTATCGGTCCAGATAACTGGCTGATTGGTTGTCTAAATAAGCTCAGTTTTCTTCTCCTGCACCTAAATTTCAAAGGGTTGCTTACTAGAAACTCCAAATGATACATCCCAATCGTAGCTACCAAAACCAAGAGGAGCTTACATATTTTCAGTTCAAAGATGCACAAACAATAATTTTAATAGGCTGATTAATCATAAACATTGATGGGGGACCATATACTTCTTTTCACAAAAGAATTACAAATGTACCCAACGATAAGTTGATATATTACCATAAGAAGACATGACCATGGAAAGAACAGAACCACGATGAGCCTGCCAGGAGAGGCCTTCCTTAAAAGAAGATTCATGAAAATTTGATTGGTCCATCTTCCAAGACCTAATTTTGCCATCTTTGTGTCCACTCCAGATCAACCTACTCCCACTATCAACCATCAAGCATAATGTGGGTGATGTACTTGTTGACTCGTGAAATGGTGCAGCATCCTCATCTCCTCTCCTTGCCCTTTCACCAATTCCCATTCCTGACTTGTACTGATCTGAAAAATTCCACACTCTTATACCACATTCAAGTCCAGCCCATAATTGTGTCTCTGTACAGGCAATGGTCCTCAAAAATTTTCCAACCTGTATAATTGGCGAAAAGAAAGAAAAACATTTTCAACAAAAACATAAAATGAAGAATGTTAAATAATAAACAGAAACACCCTTTCTGTTCCTGATTCATTTCTCAATCAACGACATCAAAGTTGTGAAAGTTTTTCTGAACAGTACATAGTTGTTAAGAAACAAATGAATCCTACAATCCGTCACAACTCTTCTCTTCCACATCCTAAGTCATTTCCACAGAAACAAGTAAAGGATCTACTAAGACTTTAAATGTATTACATTGTTGTTTTAAAGTAGAAACAATTAGAACTTGCATAATTTCAGATTATAGTTTTTGAATTTAAACTAACAATAGACCTTTTAACTTATGTTCCATTTAGTTCTAATATCAAACAAATTCATAAACCAAAAGAAAAGATAGAACTTGATCAGAAGCAACTTTTAAGACTACATTAGCATTTTGACACCTAGCATAGGAACATTGACTCGAGACATTTTCTTTTTCCCCGAAAAAGTAAGGACACCTTATGTTCTTCAACTCATAATTTACCATCTTTTAACTAATATAGCTATCCTCCTCCCCCATATTGGGGACGAACAAGGGATAGTACATGAATATTCACCCATTGTCCATAGTCCTGATCTACACAAATTGTTTGTGGTACTCAAGCTTAGAATTTATATCATTTTACACCAACTAAATTGGGATTGATTGATATATATAATGTATTAACTACAATTACTCACTTGAGTTTCCCTAAGGGGATGAGGCCTGAGCTCATGACAAGACGGACGTGAAGGATGTACTGAGGCGCGAGTTGGTACTTTAAAGATCCCAACTCCACCACCACCTCCAACAAACTCGGGCAACGCCTGCTGTTGATTATTACCCTCATCCTCCAACACAGCTGGCCCGAAATTTCCTGCATCAAACACATGCCCTGCACCTGTAGTAGTAGTACTATAAGTAGAATAAGGATAAAAATCTTCGTCATCAGAAGAATCGTCGTCGTTATAGATTAACCCATGATGATCATGATTATTATTGTTATCTATAAAATTAGTGGGAATATCAAAGCTGTGATGACGAAACTGATGGTAACGTTTATGGTGAGTTCCTGTATTGGTTCTAAGCTGATGGCTGTATGAATGTACTTTTTTACGCGGCGTAATTGGCGCATTGCTAAGACCTTCCAATGCTTTTTTTTCATCTTCTTCGAATTTTTTATCGTTCATCATCAAATGGAATTAGTAGTATTATATATAAAAGAAATCAAAGATTTGAAATCTGTTTTTAACAATGATAGAAAAAAGATGAAACGATAGGGGAAAAGAACCAAAATGCGGATATGACAGGAATGTGTGAAAGAAGAAAGGGAGAGCATGTGGGGGGGTGGGGGTGGGGTATAGGGACATGCATGAGAAGAAAAGAGGAGAGAGCGGAAGGTTGAGGACAAGGTATTGTACGGACAGGAAACTTATTTTCTTTTTTTTCTACTAGTTTTCGAGAACGTGCGTTGCACGTTTTTTATCAAACAATTCTAATGATGGGTCATTTCAACTTTTTGATTTTCTTCGTTCTTTAACCTCTACAAAAATTAGCTAACAGAAAAATGTAGAAATGAAGGTAGAATGTTTAAGAGGAGTCAATCATTAGTTGTTTCCAACATTACAATACATTAGTATAGAAACCTGAATGCACTAAGAAAATGTGATATCACCACAGTTATTATTTTGACAGTGTTTGCTAAGATTAAAGCCATTAGAAGTTGAAATAGAATAGCCTCGTAAAAAGAGCTCAAACTATAAAAACAAAAAACTATTTTAAAACTTAATTTAGCTAAGAATCACTAAAAGAAGTAAATATTTCGGGACGACATCCGCATTTTCTTATAAATGAGTTTTGTGCCTGAAACAATTCCATCAAGCTGTCTTGCTTTCCCAACAACTAACACCCAAGTAGTTTGTCATGAGATTCGTGATACGAAACATCATAGCCATTGAGATTTGCTTAAGATCATTTTTCATATTCCTTATGTTAGCAATGGATTGCACATTGAATATAATAACAGTCTCTAACAAATCTTGTATCTGATAATTAATGTGGCACCAAAGACGCTGAAGATAACAACTATGATGTTGTAGTAATCTATAGGAAGATCTTGTGGACCAACGAGTGAAGCCTTGTACGGTTTCGTCAACATATTTGAGTAAAAGATTGAATGGAATTTGCAAATTCAATTGCTCTTTGGGTGACTTAAATAAGGAACCTTAGGTAAGGAAAGATGAAAAAATCAATTTATTAAAGATATTTTAGCCAAAAATTAAAAAGACCCATCAATTTTCAACTTAATTGTTTGACCTTTGATCTTCATCAGTTTGCTCACAATCAAAAATATTGTGCCTCGAGAAAAGGAAGATTCTAGACTTGAATAATTATGAGTATTTTTACGCAATATTATTAATGTAGATGGAAATCAAAGGTCAAATCATTAAATTCGAAATTAATGGGTCTTTTTAATTTTTGGCTAAATTATTTTTTAATAATTTTAATCTTTTCATAATTATGAGTATTTTTACTGCAATATTATTAATGTAGAACTGATAATTGCTATATATATATAAACGTTTAAACGGTAATTCAACTTTTGACTTAAGTTCTTTACACGTATAATATAATATGATTAAGTATGTCACTGTTGTGTATTTGTTTTAAGATAAATTTTTATATATATAAAAATGTTTTTAACTTGATCTTAACTACTTTTTTCATTTTAAATTAACTGAAATTTTTTAGGTATATCGTACCCTTTTAGAAAGAAATTAAGACATAAATTAGGTATAACTTTCCATTTTTACCTAAAATTTATAATTAAAATAAGAAAATATTAATTAATCACTAATTCTAATACTAACTAATGAAGGGTAAAATTGAAAGAATACTCTAAAAGTAGTTTTGAAAATTGAACAATTAAGTTAATTTGAAAAATGAAAAAAAAGTTCAACAATTCAATTAATATCAAATGGAGGGAGTAGCATTTATGTCCTTTAATTTTGGATGATCAAAAGTAGACACTTAAACTTGTATAAAACTGAATAAATAAGACGCATTCATCCTTCATGAAAACTTGGCGATCTAAGTAACATTCTATGTGTATTATGATACGTATGATACATGTGTCTACTTGTTTAATTTTATACAAGTTTAATTGTATTTGTACACACTCAAAGTTGAAGGGTGTATATGTAAGTTAAAGTCAGGTTAAAAGGTATATTTATGTATATGTTAATTATATACATATATATACACGCCAAGTCGCCGCCACCACAAATCAGAATTCCCTTTTAATTTATTTATTTCCGAAACTAGCCTTCTCTTTTCATAAAAAGTTGTGACATTTATGATAAATGTGTTTTTATGAAGAGTTGCGAGTTTACTGAAGAGTTGCAACTTTTATGAAAAGATGTGACTTTTATGAAAAGTTTTGATTTTTGTAAAAAGTTGTTTTTTTATTGAAGAATTGCGACTTTTCGGAAAAGTTGTAACTTTAATGAAAGATTGTGAACTTTCTAAAGGTTGCAACTTTTTCAAATAGTTGTAACCTTTCTGATAAGTAACAATAAACATTAGTTCACACTATACTTTGTTGTCTATAATTGTGAGATTTTCTCTCATTTTAAAACAAAGAAAATCCTGAACTTCATTTTCTTCTTCTTCTACATAATTAAATATTTAATTTACTTTGCTTCGGTTGAGTGACTCGCTGACACTATTGCTTATGTTACAAATCTTGATTTGTATTTTACAGTCATTAATTTATGCTTGCGTTATTAAGGATAAATGATAAGATCGGTGTAATAATTCTCATTTTAGTCTACATTATTAATGTGTAACATCTTGCAATTCGAAATAGCTAAGAACTGAAAATAGTCATTTTTGGAGAGAATGAAAAATCTGGAAAATTGTGTAAGTTAGGAAAAATTAGTTTTTGGTCAACTTCAAATGACCATAACTCCTATCTCAGGATTAGTTAGGTGTAATTCAATCTATGGTTGAAAAGCTCTTGGAATGATCTTGCTAACACTGCTAAGTTTGCGCGATTCCAGTTCATATTAGTAAATTATGCCCTTGAAAGTTGGGTTGTTGGATTAAGGAAAGTCTAAAACCAGAAATTTAAAGGGTAATTTAGTCTTTTCCTACCTAATTATACTAGTTCGTTTTAAGGAGTTTAATAGGGATAAAGTCAGATTTTAGTCAATTTTAGAAAAGTTAATTTCATGCTAGGGAGAAATGAGAACAAAGAAGAGAAAGCAAGAACGTTCAAGATTCATTCAAGATTCGTCGAGATTAACTTGTGGATTTCGTCGGGGGTGATCCCTACAAGGTATGTGAGATCACATAACGTTGGTTTATTTCACCCACGCATCAATCATGATTTATTTCAGCGAATTTAAGTTCTTGAAAAAGCTTGGAAATTGAGTTCTTGATAGGTTTGATGAAGCTATTTTAATTTCTTGATTTATTGAAATCGTTGAGAAATTGTTTGAATCGAATCCATGAAATTAGGTTGATTTTGAGTAGAATTTGATGTACTTAATCATTTTATCGATTCTAAGTGTTTGGGGAAAGAACCCATGGAGCTTAGAAGGTTTAGATCTGAAAAACAAAGAAGAAATTTTGTCAGACAATATTTGACATCAGTGGCGCATCGGCTCCCACTTCCTAGATTTGAAAATTTTTGCTTCGCATTGCGGAGCTGACATGAGGTGTTTTGCCTCAAAAGTCATTCTCGAAACCAAATTTTATAGGCTTCTCCGCGTCCCGGGCCCATGCTAAAATAATAATTTTCGGTCATTTCTCATGTTTAGCATCTAAAATCATTTCTATATATTATGAGATCTTTCGATTCACAAATCACAATCCTTGAACCCATAAGTTCATTTAAGGATCAGTTAAGATCAAAGTCAAGAGATCAAGAGTCAAGTTAAAATAAGTTCATAAAGCTTTCCAAAAGTCTTTTGCAAACGTTTTAACTTTGTTTTAACACTTAAGTTTTATGTTCAGTAAAGCGTGAAGTTGAAGTTCATTTCTTCAAAAGTATATGGAGACTAAGTATTCCCAAAGATATTTAAATTGTTTTCACATTTAATTACAAACGAAAACTGAGATTTCCTAAGAGCCCTCGGGCTAGTTTTCAGAAAAGAGTAATTGCTTTTTAAATGAAGCAAGAGGGGAATTTTGATTTCCAAGATAGCCTTTGAGATACGTTTTTGAGCACTAATCTCAAATCACAAAAGAAGTATGTTTTTAAACATAAAGAGCTAATATAATATAATATTTTTGGGAGTAGTGTTGAGCACCGATATGGGAAATAGTTCAGAAAACTATCAGCCTCCATAAATCATGTAGCCATCATGGGTAAAAAAGGGTCATGCCTTTTAGATGAATCCTTTTCGCATAAACTAGTGGATCCAATTAGTAATTCAGGTCCTATACATTTGGCAGGGTATAGGATGCGCTGGCAGAGTGAGATCGTTGTATCATCACAATAGCTCTTATGTGATGGTTGTCAGTTAGAGAAACTCCACAACAATACTTTGTATTTTATAATACATCAATTTATTTATATTTTTCATATACTAATAGAGTTCAGATCGTGTCTTTGCATACACACACATTTATTATTGTATTTCTAAATACCATAGTTGAAACCATGTTTTTAATCTTTTCTTTATATTGCACTTGTTTTAAATTGCTCCATATTTAAATAAGTTCAATCATGTTGAGTTTAGTTGAGCCAGGTAAGTTCTTCATATTCTTTTCATGCCTATGTTTTATTTAGCATTCCAACTGCGCACTCGTATATTCAATGTACTGATGTCAGTTGGTCTGCATCGTATTATGATGCAGACGTAGGTAAGTAGGATCGATATTGCAACGCACCGTTGATCCAATGAATAGTTCAGAGTCAGTTGATGAGCCTCCTTGCTTTCCAGAGGATCCATTTTCATTGCTTTCTAGTTCTAGTTTATTTTATGGGATTTGTCTCAATATCCATCTCATTTGTTTTAAAGGATTCATAGATAGTCAGTCAGTTAGTTATGAGTCTTTTAGTTTTGTATTTGAGATGTTTTGCTATGAGACTTAAGTAGCCATTTTGGCTAAGATATTATTTCTTTAAGTTATTACATGAACTTATTTTTGTTGATTTTAAGTAGTCCACTGAGTAAATAAGTCAGACCAAGGGTTCACTTGGGGCTAGCAATGGTCTTCGAGTGCTAGTGCCGTCCAGGGTGTAGGCTCGAGGCATGACATAATGTTTGTTACTACGTAATTTTGTATGTAAGACAATATAGTGTTTTGATTTTAATGACTACAAATTTTAAGTATTGTATTATAAAATTTGTGATATTAAATTTCCGTGCAAAGCGCGAGTAATTTATTAGTTTATATATAATAATAGAAGCTAAATTAGAAAATGTTATTTTTAGTGAGAAGATAAAAATATTTTTGATAAAAGTTATGTAGACTTATATGTAAATACTATTATTTGCACTAAATTTGTATTTAATTTATATATGAGCAAATAAATATTATTAAAGAAACAATAATAGTAAAACAAGATGAAAGAATGAAAAATGAAGTAAAACTGAATCTACAATGTGTTGTTAAGAAAGAAATTTCCTTTAAGTATCAAAGATTATGTAATATATCATATTAGTATAGAACAATTTACTTTAATAAGTAGAAGCATTTGAAATTTCATTGAACTTCAAATCATTTGCGGATACTTAAAGTTGTCTGTATAGTTCAGTTAGACACCTTAACTTATCTCTATACCAATTGAACACTTTATTTGTTCAAAAGTATTTATATTAGACATAAAATGCTGACATGACAAAAAACGTGTGGTTCACTTTCTTTGAGCCCTTTAAGTTATTACAAATAATATTTATCTGTTATCCTTAATTTATACACCTAAATTAATTTAAAAAGGAAAAAGTTAATTAAAAAAAATAGTGGTCTTCTTCCCAATCCCGGCAGCTATTCTTTCATCATTTTTTTACACAGGCACGCTCACCACAGCATAGCACACCCCCTCCACTTCTCTTTTTCTCTCACTCGCTATCATTCTTCTTCTGCTTTTCCTTTTTTTTAATGTTGGTTTACGTCTCAAATATCTCAACGAAACTCCATTTATTACGATGAAAAGAATAAGAAAACTGATTTTTTAGGCAAAATTTTGTTATTATCTTTTTTCAATTCTAATAAATAGTTACTAATGGATAGAAGATGAAGACAATGAGTGAAAGATTTTGATGTTATCAAAATGAAAGATAATGAGTATTTAGGTTAATGGACAACAGTGATATATTATTATATTGTCGACGCTAATGAAAGTGAATAAAGGGGTGGAGCGATGATTTTTAGTGGCTTCGCCGATATCGGTTATGGTGAAAGGGAAAATCAAAAATGGATATCTCTCTCAAAGAAGAAGGGAAAGGTGGTGGGGTCTATTAATTAAAGGAATTTTTTAATATCTTAAAATACTTTTTCAATTATTTAAATAGAACTTTTCTAAAAAATCAAATAAAACCATATGTCATTATTTTATTGGTAGATCTATTATGTATTCAGTTTGAGATACACACATTATTATTTTTTAATTAATTGTCGATTTATATCAAATAGGTATAAATTTCTTAAGATTAAAGTGTTCAACGGGTACAAGTCTAAATTATGATGTCTAAAAAAAGTATACAGAAAACTTTGCGTATACACTAATTTAGAAGTAGTGGGGTGTGTATGGTTCACACATGGTAAGTGTGGTCTGCACATGAATAGTACTTCAAAATCAGAAAGTTGGAAACTTCATTGGTTGGGTTATGCGGTTCATGTGTGGTAAGCACATGTTCGAGTGCGGTCCACATTTCATACACTCAAATATATGCACTAGATGTGTCTCTTTAGTGTGTAATCCACAATTCATCATTTAACAGCCGCACATGATGAAACATTTTGAGTTGGAATTTTTAGATTAAATAATTAAGGTAAAATTAATTTTTCTCCTAAATGATTATCTCTCAATCAATTATTTGCCAAAGTCAAAGTTAAAGACGAAGCGAGCGGACGACGGTGCAAATCAAGTTTGTCTTCTTTTTAACCCTTTAACAACACGAAAACATGCTTTTACTTTAAGCCTTCAGCCACACCCCAAGTGTTAGCTTTACTCTAGGCAGTGCGACACTAAAAAATCATTACTGGTCACATGCAAACTTTTGACCTGGCTTACTACAGATCGGAAGACTAAACACTTATGCAAAAACTTTAAAAGTAATAAATATTCACCCCTCTGAACATGCTTTATGAAAAGTCTGAAATATATGTATTAATCATAATAATAATGTCTAAAACATGTGAAGATCAAGACTCAACTAACTCGCTAACTTGTTTATGAAGATTATACTACACTAAGATAGGTGTTGGGAAAAAAAAACCATCTAAGTAATAAACTAGAATATCTACTAAATAATGAAATAAATAATTGAATTGGAGACCTCTAAAAGCATAGTTGTATCACAAAAGGCTGATGGAGAGAATCTCAACAAAGTGTTTAATGTCGATCTTGAATATTTGTATTTGCATCATTAAATTATGCAACGCTGAATCACGTCAGTACATGAAATGTACGATATATAAAATACTTGAATGAAACCTAAAATGAACATACATAACTGAGGAACAACTTGGATAACGATTAAGTAAAGCATGTCAATGTATTGAAAATAATAACGCTTTATAACTTAGTTACATGCAATAATATCATTTATTTTTCTTAGGAAATTTCTCTAATCGACGACAACCACCACCATAAGCCTCGTGATGATACAACATCCTGCCCACTTTTCTAGAGTCATCTAATTCTTCTGAGTAAAGGAAAAACTGAACTAATGGATCCAATGTCTAAAGCCCTTACCAGGGTTTGAATTAACTACATGATTCTATCCTAAGATGTGTGTGTAGTTATAGGGTTTGAATCTAAATTCTTATTCAACTTAGTGCTCAATACTACTCCCAAATGCAATAAAATAACTGTATAAGGTTCCATTTTAAGAAAAATGGTCTCGCTTTAAGGGAAACTAATAATCTTTGTCCTGAATTACTACTTAAAATACCTCTCGATGAATATACTAAACTTGCTATAAAATTAGGTTGAAAACTTTTCTCTAAAATTGATTATAATTTTTATAAACTAGTATCGTTATTTTATGAAGATAATGCATAATAACTCATATATCAAGACTTTCGTAAGATTCGTAATTAAATAGGGTTCATGGAATAAAATAAGCATGATCAATGATTTAGAATCATCCAATATATGATATACTAAAATATCCACAAAAAATCAATAATTCATGATAAGAGAGTACATAGAACTTTTGGATGTAGTCAACCTTAGTACTAAAAATTTAGTTGAAGCTTGCTATATCTGTATGAGGAAGACTCATCTACTCACTATGATGACTTTACGCACCCGAAAGAACAATAGCTCTTGAAGAAAGCTTAGTGGAGATGCTTGAAATCCTAGGTTATTCTTATTGATTCTTGCTCGAAGTCTTAGGCAGAGTTATGAGGGTAATTCTAAAGTTAGAACGCTGATAAATATAGTTACAGATTTTCAAAATCTGTTGAGGTTTAAAAAGAATGAACAAAGATTGAAATATCATCAATTTAAAATTTGTCGGATGTATTTCATGAGGCCTAACTACGATTTGTAGATGAATCCACTACTTGGAAAGTCCAATACAAAATTGGGGTGTCAGAAGTTCATTCTACGATCCTTAACTACGACTCGTAATTTCATTTACACACCATAATTAAATTTATGAAAATCAGACCTAAAAATAAATTTCAGTACTTCATTCTAAGGGCCAAATTTATGGTCATAAATAGATTTACGACCCGTTATAGGGTACGTATGAATAAGACAAATAATTTGCTCTCAAAAGTTTGCTTCCACGAACCCATTCAAGATTTGTAGTTCAACATTCGACCCATTAGTATATAGTCAACGTATACTTTCTCCAATAATTTTTTTAATGTAAATAAAAATATGACTATATTTGTTATAAATTAATTACTTTACTCTCTCTCTGTCTCTCTCTCTCTCTCTCTCTCTCTCTCTCTATATATATATATATATATATATATATATATATATATATATATTTAAAATAATCCCTATTTTGAGTAAATTTTAGATTTAGCAAACATAAAAATCATATATGTATATAGCTATACTTTGTATAATTGCTTTTTATAACAAACATTATGTTTGTTGTTACTATTAATCTGTATATTTCGGTATAAATAAGCATAAAAAATTGTAGTTTTATATTTTGTTATACAAAATGAAATATATTAATTGTATATAAATAAAATTACTACATATATACAACACATATGTATACCGAATGAGTCTATTTGTATATTTAGGTATACAAATGGGTCTTGCAATTAATTTTTATACAACACATGTATGCCGAATGAGTCTATTTGCATATTTAGGTATACAATGGGTCCTGCAATTAATTTTTATACAACACATATATATATACGGAATGAGTTATTTGTATATCCGGTATACAAATTGGTCCTTAATTTTTATGGGGAAACTTTCAAATATATCAAACATAAAATTTATATTTGTGTTTGTAGCAAAGTTTGCATAATTGCGCTCCATACCAAACATATATATTTATAATTCGCTATACATATACATTGAAGTGAATTGTATAAAACGAAGTGTATAAAACGAGAAAGAGAAAGAGACTTGGGCAAGGAATTATATAAAACGAAGTGTATAAAATAAATTGTATAATTATAATTCTATAGGACGATTATATACAATTTGAATTTGTATAAAATGAGAAAGAGAGAAAGGCTAAAGAGACTTGGCTAGGGAATATACAATTGAATTGAATTGTATAAAACAAGAAAGAGAAAAATTATATACAATTTGAATTTGTATAAAAGAGAAAGAGAGAAAGACAAAAGACACTTGGGCAGGGTTATACTTTTATTGTATAATTATAAGTGTATAGGAAAAAAATATATGTATTTGTATGTGTACATACAATTTTCTCTCGTTTTATACAATTAGAAATACGATTTATACAATTCTATTATATAGAGCGAAATAGGTGAGCGTCAGTAAGCGAGCGAGAGAGGGAGAGTGGCGAGCGAGAATATGAGGGAGAGAGGGACTGACAAACAGTTTGCTATGGAACACCAATAAATCAAACGGTAGCTACTATATTTATTTTATATTATTAGTTTGTCATTCTATACAATTATCCCATTTTTGCACAACACATATGTATATCGAATGGGTCTATTTGTATAATTTGGTATACAAATGGGATGACAAAATCATAAAATGTTTGTTGCGAATCACAAATAAAAAAATTATAACTATAACATTTAGTGTAAATTAATAATTTGATATTTTATACATTTTCTATATTTTTAACGCCTTTTCATATATAATTAAAAAAATAACTTCACTTGCATTGCATATTAAAAATTAAAATAACACTCACATATAGATTAAGGACCATTTGGTGGAGTCCGAAACCTAAATAAGCCACAAAAATATAAAAATGATCAAAATAAGCCACTATTTCACTAAGTAACTAAAATAAGCTTAGTGGAAGAAAAAATTCCACTTTAGATAATTTTCCAAACGTTTTCCGTTAGTGTCATAACGTGTATTTTTAATATATAATGGAAATTTTTCTTACACTTTATAAGAGGAGTATTTTTCACGTTTTGAAGAAGCTTTTTCAGTATTGTCATACAATTATATTGATTTGACATGTCATAAAAACGAAAAAAAATATTACACTATGTATTTTTATTTTTTTATTTTGAAAAATCTTTCAATCTCTATTTAAGGAAGTTTTAACATAATTGATAGCACCTACATCATAAAATCTTCTATATTTGTTTATTTCAATCTCAAAAAAAAAATGTCTTCTACACCTAAAGTTAAATTTCCATTTTATTGGGATGACAAAATTATACATGACGGAAATATCATTTATTAGAATTGTCCTCCCAAACACAATGTTAAATATCCAATTAATGTTCGATATCGTAAATTCATTTCATCAATTTATAAAAGAATAGTATAAACAATTTTCAATATAATTTGATTGTAGTCGAAAAATACCCTACTTTATTTTTATCACAAGGAAGTTAATTTTGGAGAGTGGATTATCTATAATGACGAATTCTGTTGTCGGACATTTTGAGGGTTCCAAATGACTATATAGATCAAATCAAGTTAACAATACTTGAAATCTATGTTAGGAAGGAGCCTAAGATTAGTCAACAACGTTCTCCTTTATCAGTCTATGTCAATCCCCAGGTTAGAAAATAATAATAGCGTTGATAAATTTCCAATAACTCAATCTACTGATTTTGCTAACATGACTAATTATCAAAATATTCTTACCGACCGATATGATTTTAATTTAAACGAAACTATCAATGAAAGTGAACGATAATGCTCAATAATTATATTTCAATTATTATTTGTTGATTTTGTCAATTATTTATCAGTTTATATGATTCATTATTCTTACTATTATATATTTTGTAGCGATTTACCTCATCAAGATATGAATATTGCTCCAAGTTATGGACTAGATAATTATTTTGGTCAGTCTTCATACTTTGAAATGACGAAAAATGTTGGGACATCCTCAAATTTTCATGTCTCGCCTACTTTTGGTGAAGATAATTATCAGTATGTCCAACGCTTGATTTTTTTAATTTAAGTAAGTTAATTGCATGATCCAAATATTTATACTTATTTTTATATATATAGGAAAAGTATTACACAAGATGAACCCATTACTCCTGTGAGTATCGATGATCGTGATCTTCCTAATTACGGCTCACCTTCAGCTAGTGATAGTGATGATTTGCCTAATGCTGAGGAATCATGAGATAATGTTCCATTTGAGGCATCATCTAGTGATGATGATTTTTTGACTCTCAATTGTTCGCCAAGACTAACGTCCATGAGCCCGTTACGTAATCATGAAATTTCTTATCTTGATTATCTCCCGGATGGTCCAGATATCTTTGGTGACACATATGATGAGTATACATCACAATGTACGTGGCATGAACCAGAATATTTCATGAATGGTGCGCTATTTATATTGAAAAAGGCATGTTATTCAATTTAAAGAAGCAGTTGCAAAGAGTAGTTAAACTTCTACATTTGAAGATAACAAGGGAGTACTTTGTTATTTAATCGACAAAGAAATCATGACGACTTGTTTGCAGGCGTGTAGAACAAGGATGTCGATTTAGGTTGACTTCTTTTATTGATAAACATACTAACATGTGGAAAGTTGAAAGATACATTGAAGAGCATATATGTGATATGGGTACGAGCCGCGAAGGACATTTCAACTTGGATGTTGAGATGATTGTTAACGTCCTCCCTGTTGATACAGAAAGAACGCCAATGTACTATTTTATCCTTAGATGATTTTTATTTAATAAGAAAATATTCATTTTTATTTGATAATTAATATTATTATTACTTTTTAGGGTTCCCATCAAAGACTTCCATTTTTATTTGATAATTAATATTATTATTACTTTTCAGGTTTCCCATCAAAGACTGTCAAACAGTCATATTCTTAAATCATATGGCATTTCGATAAGTAGAAGAAAAGCATATGTTGATCGCAAGCAGGCTTTTGAAAAAGTCTATGGTACTTGGGAGAGTTCGCTTGATTAATCACCAAAAATCACTTGCAAGAATCTCAAAAACTAACACCAATTCACAAAGTCTAATAATATGATGTCTAACAATACGGAGTCTAACCTCAAAAATGAGGTTTTTCGAACTACTTATAAAAAATAAAAAACCTAATTAAATAAGGACTCTGTTTGCTGGAAATCTGCCAAAACGCGGCTGGGTCGACGGTCCTCACGATGGATCATTGTGGTCACGACGGATCGTCATGGACTCCGTCGTCCCATACTTGTGCAATTTCTTCTGCTGCTCTCTTGACCATTCTCGACGACAAGTATGACGGACCGTCATAGGCACAACGGTCCGTCGAGGGTCTTCGTTTCAAAACACTTCAACTCTTGGAATCTGGGTACTAGGATTACTTTTCTGAACTTCATGACGAACCTGGAGGACGGACCTTCATAGCCACGATGGACCGTCACAAGCTTCGTAACCCCACACTTGGTCAGACTTCCCCATCTTCCTTCAGCAGCTTCACTACGCTGACACCTACGGACCGTCACAAGCACGACGGACCGTCATAAGCTCCGTAGGTGGTCTCTTCTGTATTTCTTCGCTCAAAATCTCCGCATTCAGCTTTGGACAAATTTCCTGCAAAACAAAGAGAAACTTATATAAATATTAGCACTAAAAAAGGCTTTTGGACACACTAAACTTAAGGAAAAAGTATTAATTATACCATGAAACCACGATATATCAACACCCTCAACTTAAATTCGTTATTTGTCCTCAAGCGACGCACTATGACTCACTACACAATCTTTGTACAATTGTATCCATGTTTTATCCTTTGCAATCATTTGGCTATCAATCTCGATTAATCTCATCAAATCTATGCATGCTATCACTATTAGGCTTGAATTTTGTGGGATCAGAACATGACACAGACTCACCATGCACTAACACCTATCCTCTTCAATTTCTCACTGAGGTGCTAACAATTTCGGTATTGCAACTAGTGTCCTCACTTTAAAACAAAATCTTCATTTTTCACACAATGATTTTAGTTTGAGTATAAGGATTACTTTTTCAACACTCACTCTCAGAACAAAGTCACACTCATTCATACCTATTGCCATAAGCTTCCCCTTATTTTCACTGCCTTAAGTTCGCTATACAACCCTTAGGATCACGATAGGACTTTCTTAGCTAGTAACATAGGCTCAGGGTCAGGTAGGGTATATTTAGGAATACTTTAGTGACTTTTTTCCCTCCTTGACATATCGGCTAAACCTTCCACTTTCTATCATTTTATCTCGCCCAGTTTCTCATATTCTTTCACCTTGCTATTTTCTCTTCTTTCTTCATTTGTGTAAGTGGCTCTCTTCTTTTCTTGCTTGTATTTCTTGTGTATTTTTTTTACTTTTCTTTCAACTAATTCTTGAGTCACTTTACTTTTGTTCTTTCTCTCTCTTTGTTCTTTCAATCCCATTTTCCACAGCATATCCTCATAATAGCCACCCTCAACTCATGGCTTTGCCCTGAGTCAAGGTACACAATACCCAAAATTGGGTCAGGGCCATAATGAAGGTTGTTTACTGCATTAGCCACCCTCAACTTATGCTTTTGGCATAAGCTGAGGTGCACATGTCCAAGGAGGGACCAGGGCCAACACATCATTCCCAGAAAAGATCAGTTGGGGTGAAAGAAAGGTCTAATTTAAGATCAGATTATTTGGTTCAAAGAAGGATAAATTTCATTTGGTTTCTTTTATTTAGGCTAGAAATGGCTATATTGAATAAGGGCATATGATCCTTTCCTAATTGTCTATTACAACTTACTTTTAGCAGGACTAACCAGACAAGTTCTAGCTCAGTACCAATAGTTGACTTATTCGAATTTTCCTCACACTCACTTGACATCTCATCACTATACCAGATTATCAGACACCTAGTTCAAATTTAAGACTTAGGGTAATGCAATGGTGTAACTCTATGTCATGCTTAGAGCCACACAATTATCAGTTACTATTCCAGTTTATCAGGATATAATTTTAGCCATCATGCTTCAGAATTAAACTATGTAAAAAAGATATAAACATGCCGGTTCAACAGAAAAAGTAATCAGTCTTTTAGGGAAAAAGAACACAGGCAAGAAAACCCCAAAATAGGATAGTGAGTTGGGCTACTCAGACTTCACCCTAATGCTCACTATCCATTTACCCCACCCACAACAAAAAAAAACATGCAATTGTCCCCAATGAATAAAAATCTAAATACTAGAGTGGTAGGTGAAGCAAACCTGTGGCGCAAAGTGCCGTCGATCAGCAAGCTGGTGGGTCTGGTTCCCCGGAATCCATGTCCTCTGCAATCTGGACACCCTCAGTGGTGTCCTCAGCAACAACTGCACCATCAGTAGTGCCTCCTGCTATCTCCACAGTGCGGGAGCTAGACGCCCCAGCCGCTAACTCTGATGCTCTCATTTGGTGTGCCTCCTCCTCAGCAAGTGAGGCTCTCCTCGCAGCCTCTATCTCTCGGCGCTCCTTCTTCCGTGCTCGCACCTCGTCCTCTGCTCGACCCCTACGCCTCTTGGCACTCTCTCGAGGGGGAGGTGGTGGAATTTCTGAAGTAGCAAAAAGGGCCGCCAACACTGTATCCTCAGCGGGCTCGACGGAAGGGGCCTCAAACTCCGGCACCCTAGCCTCTAAGATCATGTAGATGTATGCACGAAGACTGTCGACTGCAGCCTGAAGAGTCGACACATCCACCGGAGGGGCTGGTCGGGCTAGCACCCTCAACTCAAAGGCGTCCAAGCACTGGTTAACCTCAACAATCTTCCACTCTGTAAACTGGACCATTTTTCTCTCTAGGCGCTCTTCTGACTCAGTAATAGACTTCTGCATCCACGGCTGGATATGATGCAGAAGTGTGGCCATTTGCGCCTCTAGTTTTTGGACCCTAGCAAGCGGGACCAGTGCCGGTAGAAGGGCTGTGCGAGAGGAGCTCGGAGAAGTGCTACTACCCGGGATAGACTCGACCGAGGTAGTGTCAGTGGATGCCGCCTGTATAGCCATGCGGGCCTGGGCTACCGTATCAGTAAGATCATCAGCAAGTGGGGGCAGCTCTGGACGGGGCACTCTGCGTGGAGCCAACTCATTGGCCTCGTCTCTGATGAGGCCGACGTCAACAGTGCCCTGCGGGGTCTTAAGTTGATCTACATGCCATATGGGTACACCTGCGGACCTGCAGAGAGCAAAGAGAAAGGGTAGGTAGTAGTGACCTTGAATGCCCTCTCGTGCATGACTTCCTGTAGAAGCCATGCGAAGTCCACCTCGAACCCGGCTATCATCGCCGCTATCAACACTGCTTGATCCCAGGTAACGATATTATCTGCACCTGTGGGGGAAAGGCAGTGACGGACAAGCAGCCACCAGAACTTCGCCGTGAAAGTGAGGTTGGCCTTCTTGATGGCCCCCTTCGAATCAGTCACCCAATCGGCAACCTCTCCATCTACTGACAGGTGCAGGGCCATCCACCGCTTGGTGGTCTATCTCAGTGATGGCTCGCGCAGGAACTGGCCATCTTTAACTATTTGCCAGCGGTAGTCAAACTCGGCAGTGAGAGGGGTCCGAGTAGCATCAACACCCTCGCCGTATAGAAACCGGTGGATGGCAGGCAGTGAAATGTCAACCTGTACGCCCCGTACTCGGACCAGCTCTAGTTGGGCCTATTTAGTGGGGGCATCCCGCCTATCTATCTGTGATCGGAGAGTCGCTACGTAGGATGCGTAGAACTCTCGGACCAATTCTTCACTGTAACGTCCCAATAGACGTACTGTCCACTCCAAGTGATGCCTGGTGAAGAGATTGTGGATCTCAGGCATCGTCGGAAGACTCCCTGTAAGGACCCCCCGTTCCAACGTGAGTGTTCGAGTCATCACTCCTTTTTCAGTCAAGAACTTGGCGTCGGAGTAGACTTGAAATTGCCCGTCGACACACCACCGGTTGGGCTGGTCAGTGGCTGGGGTGGGTACCGGAACTGGTGAGCCTGATGTAGATTCTGAACTGTCAGCCTCATCAGACGAGGCCGACGCTACAGCGGTGGCGGGTGCGGGAACCTCAGCAGAGCCAGAGGCTTCCTCGGACCATGATACTCTTAAGGAGCGAGACGCTCCTTCTTCATTTGTGGCTGACCCAGAGGGTGTGCCGGTTAGTGTCCGCTCCTCATCAGACGAGGAGGCAGTGACTACGCTGGACGCCACCTTTTTTGGTGTGGCTCTGGGAGCACGTGCAGCACGGGAAGGTGTGGAAGTGCCTGGGGGCACATACTCAGGGTCACGCTCATCATCAGAGTCGATGACCATGCGGGCAGACGGGGCGACAGACTTTGATCGCCCGCGTGCGTAGATTCGGTCTTGCTTGGGTGCCATAGTAGATAGTACCTGTATAGGATCAATATTAGTACGAGTAGTGGCAAACAAGACAAGCAAAACCATACGAAATAAAACATTGAAAATAGTATGTCATTGCTATAGAAACAGTGACACACGACGGGCCTGGTGACGGCTCGTCGTGACTCTGACGGACCGTCATGAGGTCCGTCGTGCTTTACTTAGACTATGAATATATAGAGAACCCTGAAGGAGAGTCTCTGACTAGCATGACGGTATGTGTAGGACGGACCGTCACAGGTACGACAGTCCGTCGTAGGTGTACGTCGTAGGACACTTAAAAAAATATGGAGACCCTTAGCATAGGGGTCTCTGACCGTCATGACGGTCGTGCAGGACGGACCGTCGTGGGTATGACGGTCCGTCACATGTGTCCGTTGAAGGACACTTAGAAAAATTGAGAGACCCTTAGAAACAGGGTCTCTGATAACCAGAACGGTTGTGCAGGACGGACCGTCGTGAAGACGACGGTCCGTCACATGTGTCCGTTGGGAAACACTTGGGATAAAATGAAAGACCCTTAGAAAAAGGGTCTCTGATAACCAGAATGGTCACATGTGTCCGTTGGGGAACACTTAGGAAAAAATGAGAGATCCTTAGAAACAGGATCTCTGACAACCGGAACGGTTGTGCAGGAAGACGACGGTCCGTCACATGTGTCCGTTGGGACAGGGTGCTAGGGCTTTTGGAACGGACCCTACGACGGTCCGTTGTGGGTACGACGGTCTGTCATCGGGGTCTCGTTCTGAATAACAGTGACAGAACTGGGGTACCCTATGCATCCCCGATGAACCCACATCAAACTTATAGTGTTTTGGACCTACATTTGTCTATCCCAACTACCTAGGAAACTAGCAATGCAAAAGCACCTATGTCTAGGGTTGTCAACATGGCAATTTCGAACATTTTGAACCTAGGTTAGACAGAATCATATAAAGAAAACAACATACGACGAAGAACTAAGCTAATACTAACTAATAAATAAAAATGCAAGATAAATGAATAGAAATTAGAGACACATACCTTAGAAATGGAGAAAAACAAATAGACAAGTACTCGGTGGCCAGGCAGACACCCACAGCAGCAGCTCCGACTAGTAGATTAACACTTTTAGGGCTTTGGAGAATTGTGGGGGGTAATGATCGGTGGTTGGTAGAGGCATAGATTGTGGAAGTTGAGAAAAAAAGAGTAATGGGAGAAATAATGAAGTAATGGGGGTGGAATGAGTGGTTGGGGAGTTTAAATGGTGAAAGTTTATATTAAACTCCAACCGGGTAGGGTTGGGTATGCCTCATTACTCACGCGACGATTCCCCGACGACGGTCCGTCGCAGTTGTGATGACCCGTCGTTGGTTTTGTCGTGTGTGCCCTAGTTTAAAAATAACAGAAAGACGTACCTGGTATGACGGAGGCATATGAAGGTCCGTCGCAGGCGCAACGGTCCGTCGCTGAATCCGTCAGTGACTGCTGCAGAGTAGTTTTCTGCAGAATTTCCTGGTGATCTGCCTGCAAATTTAAAAACCCATTAGTAGAAAAATGCTACCATTACTAAAAAGAGTATGAGTATTGGGTTGCCTCCCAACAAGCGCCTGATTTAATGTCGCGGCACAACTGGGGACCCTTGATTACTCAGACTTCATCAAGATGGTATGCCTCTATCGCTTCATTCCCCGATGCTTTATGCCCAAAATAGAGTTTTATTTTATCTCTATTCCTCTTAAACCACACTCCCTCCTTGGCTTTTAACTCAACTGCTCCATGAGGGAATACTTGGGTAATAAATTAAGGGCCAGTCCATTTGGAAGTGAGCTTGCCCGGAAGAAAAGGCGACCCAGAACTGTTTACAAGTTCCAAATCCCCAACCATAAACTCTTGTTTTGAAATTTTTTGTTCATTATCCTTCTTCATCTTTCCTTTGTGGGATATGGCAGATACCGATTGGAGCTCACCACTCTGCCTCATGGTCCTACAAATGTTGATGGTCGCTTCTTCATTATTCAACCGAAATGTCATATGTCCCTTCTCCATATCAACTAAGGCTCTACCTGTAGCAAGGAATGGCCTCCCAAGGATAATAGGCACTTCAAAATCGACCTCACAATCAAGAATAACAAAATCATCCGGAAAGATGAATGACTCCACTTTTACTAGCACATCATGAAGTATCCCTATGGGCCGTTTCACTGTCCGATCAGCCATCAGCAGCCGCATCGCAGTGGGTTTTGGATCCCCCAAACCCAACTTCTTGTAAATCGAGAGGGGCATGAGATTTATGCTTGTCCCCATATCACATAATGCTTTCGTAAAATGTAATGACCCAACTGTACAAGGAATAGTGAACGCACCCAGATCTTCTTTCTTTTGTACGAGAGATCTTGTAGCAATAGCACTACAATGCTGCAGTCTATCATCATCCTCAAAAGTGACCGATCTTTTCTTGGTGACCAGATCTTTCATAAATTTGGCATAACCGGGCATTTGTTCTAGAGCTTCTACCAAAGGGACACTGATAGAGAGCTGCTTCAACATTGTTATGAAACGCCGATATTTACCATCCTCGGTCTTTTTCACTAATCTCTGAGAGAATGGTGGTGGTGGCCTAGGCATGGGAATTACCTTCATAGGTACTTCTGCATCTTTTCCATTACTTTTCTCTGCTTCACCACTACCCTTTACCACATTATCAATACCCTTTCTCATATTTTCTTCAATAGACGGCATCGGTGGGTTAATGGTTTGCTTACCACCCCGAGTAGTATTGCCATACAGTGCGCATCATTCTTTGGATTTTGGACAGTGTTGCTAGGAAGAGTGCCGGGTTGCCGTGTGTTCATTGTCGCAGATAATTGGGCCATTTACAATTCGATCTGTTTGATCGAAATTGCATGTGTATCAACTTTTTGCCCAATACTAGCTAAGTCACCCCTTAACTCTTTAATGTGCTCATCACTAGCATCGAATCTCCTTATCATTTTGTGCAACATATCCTCAACTCGCGCCATACTATCTCCACCATCCCTAGGAGTAACTTCACGATTTTGAGGAGGGACATAGGGCCCATTCCTATCATTTCTGTTACCGTAGTTACCCCTGTTGAAGTTGTTGTCGCGGTTGTAGTTACCATCTCGGACGTAATGACCCTCACGGTTGTAATTACCATAGTTCCGACCTTGGTTCCCTTGACCTTGGCGCCAATTATCCTGATTTGCGCCTTGGGCGCTTGGTCGGAAACCCCCCATCTGCTCATTTACTGCATAAGTGTCCTCCGCATAATAGCATTCATCATTAGGAGGTGGTGGTTTAGCCGAATAGTTGACTGCATTTATCTTTTCTGCACCCCAGTGACATATTTTAGTACCAAACCAAGCTCAGTTCTCATCTGAGCCATTTCTTCACGAATCTCATCTGTGGCTGGGTTGTGAGTGGACTGCACTGCGAAGGTGTTTCTCCCTGTATCAGACTTCCTAGTACTCCAAGCTTTGTTATTTCGGGAGATTTTCTCTAATTTTTCAGCAATCTCAGTATAAAGGCATTCTCCATAAGATCCACCTGCTATAGTGTCCAATACCGCTTTGTTGTTATCATCCTGTCCCCGATAGAAGTATTCCTTTAGTGACTCATCATCTATATGGTGATTTGGAACACTTCTCAAGAATGAGGTGAATCTATCCCAAGAACTACTAACTGACTCTCCTGGTAGTGCCACAAAGTTGTTCACTCTGTCTTTGTGGTTTACTTTTTTGGAGACCGGATAGTAGCGTGCTAAGAAAACATCCCTTAATTGGTTCCAAGTGAAGATTGAGTTGTATGGGAGCTCAGTGAACCATATAGCATCCTCTCCCGTCAGTGAGAGAGGAAAAACTCTCAGCCCTATTACATCTAGATCCAAATCAGGCCTCCCTACACAACTTTTACACACTGCCCTTACCTTAGCTATATGGGCATGTGGATCCTCAGAAGGTAGCCCTGAAAACAAACCTCTGGCAGTGAGCATTTGCATCAGGCTACTAGTTACCACAAAGGTGTGGCCTGTGGGTAGAAGGGGCAAGACAAGTGGCCCATCCGAGTCTGCTATGTTATCATACCCTCTGTAGTATGCTTGGGGCCGTGGAGCGAGATTTTGTCCCCTCTGTTGGTGTTCACCCGGAGCATCGGGTAACATCTGACCATGAACATCAACCGGAGCTGGGATGTTCTGGTTCGGATCATCATCATTTATTCCCAAGTTTCGATTCATATTGCGCAGTGTACGCTCTAGCTCATGATCGTAGGGAAATAAGGGTTCTCTTCCTCTCCGTGTATTTGGCATACAAGGAGGATAGTTCTAAAAAAAATCAAAAACAATAAAACAAAGTAAAATCAAGAAAATATCAACTAAACTATAGTAATAAGTTCAAGTTAATCTAAAAGCTATAATCCCCGGCAGCGGCGCCAAAATTTGATACGCTCAAACTTACTTCTCAAATAAGAAGTAAAGCGGTTCGTCGTGTCTATGACGGTCCATCCTGCAGGTTCGTCATGAAGTTCAGAGAAGTAATCCCAGTACCCATATTCCAAGAGTTTAAGTGTTTTGGAACGAAGACCCTCGACGGACCGTTGTGCCTATGACGGTCCGTCATACTTGCCGTCGAGGGTAATGAAGAGAGCAGCAGAAGAAATTGCACAAGTATGGGACGACAAAGTCCATGACGGTCCGTCATGACCACGATGATCCGTCGCGAGGTCCGTCGACCCAGCCGCGTTTTGACACATTTCCAGCAAATAGATTCCTTGTTTAATTAGGTTTTTATTTTCTATAAATAGTTCAAAAAATCTCATTTTTTGAGGTTAGACTCCGTATTATTGGTTAGACTCCGTATTGTGAGACTCCGTATTATTGGTTAGACTCCGTATTGTGAGACTCCGTATTATTGGTTAGACTATGTATTATTAGTTAGACTCCGTATTAGTAGACACTGTATTGGTAGACTTTTG
This sequence comes from Solanum chilense, assembly GCA_032847665.1. Taxonomy (NCBI): domain Eukaryota; kingdom Viridiplantae; phylum Streptophyta; class Magnoliopsida; order Solanales; family Solanaceae; genus Solanum; species Solanum chilense. Next base: position 10,594,990 of record CM064974.1, read on the forward strand.
ATTATCATTAGACTTTTTGTGAGATTCTTGATTACTTTGAGATTCTTGCAAGTGATTGTTGGTGATTTTTGGTGATTAATCAAGCAAACTTTCGGATTTTACTCTTTCTCATTGAAGTAAGTACATGAATTCTTATATAATATATTTGAATATTGTGATTATGACTATGAGTAACTAAACTCCATAAATAGGGTTGTGGGAACCATAGGCAAATGATGAGGTAAAACCTAACTAAAATAACAATTCTAGAATAGTGTCTTGCATGTATTAATAATTCTTTCGCTTAGAAGTCTTTTTAACGGATGGCCAACGTTAGAACTCGTCTTAATGCTACTTGCCGGACCAAGGAGGTAGATAAGAGGAAAAGAATTATCAACATAGATTTAGTGTATACCATCTAATAGGCTAGTATTGATTGGTACGAGGTAATAACTTAGTCAAATATCGAATACGATGCTTAATATGAGGTAAAGATAAGGGTTAGGATAGCAACACACGTAGTCGGACCAAGGTGCGGAGTGAGATTTCTAGATGCCGGACCAAGGATTTAGAAATACATAACTTATCACTTTGCATGCAAGATACTAGGAAAGAATTGTTATAGTTAAAATTATCAAGTTATGAACCTGTGGGGAACATGTAAACCCTAGTTACTTTGATTAATTGATTAAACTCCAACATTCAAAGCTGTTAAGTGTCTCTTTCAATTTCGTTAGTTATTTTTATTCATTTAGAAATAGAAATCTCCCTTTTTATTGTTTTTGCTTTCCAAGGAAGTAATTGACCGAACAATACTAATAATAGGTTAAAGCTAAGTCTAAACTATTTTCCTCGTGGGAACGATCCCAACCTCACTAGTTGAGTTATTTACTTGACACGACCGCTTTACTTCTTATTTGAGAAGTAAGTTTGAGCGTATCAGCTGACAACAAGCAGTTCTGAATCATTCAATGGTCTTCTCAAGACAGTAAGGAGTCTGCCAGTTACTCCAATGGTAAGACTCACTTACAATCAAATTGTGAATCGATTTGTTACAAGATCAAAATTTGTTAATCAGCTAGTACAGGAAAAGCAACAATGGATGCCTAAACTATTCAAGATTTTTTAGGATAATCAAAAAAAGTCACAACGTCACACACTTATCAACTATCACCAACAAAGGGAAAACATATTTGAGGTGCAGACACATATGCATCATAGTCGTGGTGGTAATAATCACATTGTAAATGCATCACAAGGAAAATGTCAATGTGGTAAATGGCAATCATACAACATTCCGTGTTCTCATGCAGTAAAGGGATTTGATCAAATTGGGTATCAATCATGGGAACATTTGGCACCAGAATTCAGTGTGCGTAGCTACAAAAAAGCCTACTTTGGACAAATCAATTCACCGACGGTGTAAAGTATTGGCATGATAGTCCCTTTCTTATCATAGCAAATAAAAATTATTTACGAAAAGTGGGTGTAATAAAACCACCCGTATACAAAATGAAATGGATGTTCCTGCAAGTACACTCACTCGCAAGTGCTCAAGGTGCAAACAAACAGGCCATGATAGGCGCAACTGTCCTTCACGAACTCGAAACGCCTCATATGGTGATAGTAGCTAAAGAAAGATGTTTAACTATGTTAATTTATTCTTGTATCAATTTTTATGCAACTTTTTATTCGAACTTTTGATCATCCTCAAGTCATGTTTATATTTTCAAATTTTTTTGTTCACTTTTTATAAAAAAAAAATACATACACAAAATAATAATAATATATATAACTAAAACAATAATACTATACACCCATAAAAAAAAATACATACACCAAAATAATAACTATATATGATTAGAATAATTTACGATATACCCTCAAAAAAATATTCATACACAAATATAATAATATTATTTTCCACAACCCTTTCTTGAAATCCGTAAAACATCTCGCGGTCTAAGTCGCGTATATCTATCCTCATCTTCATTGTTCATCTTCCTCTTTTTGGCCGGAAGATTTGTTATGTTCACATTCTTTACAATTCTTTTAACAAGTTTTTTTCTTCCGGGTGTTTGAGGCATATCATCCACTAGCATAATGAAAGTAACATCTGGAGACGAGAGTGGTGACAAGGTGGTGTGCGAATACAAAGTTAGATAGTAGAAATTGAAAAATAAAAGTATAAATGATAGGAATATGTAATGTGATGCAAAATAAAAGTCTACAAAATAACTAATATAAATATTTCAAAAAAAATAACATAAACATGTGTCACATCGGGATCCTTATTAACTGTCGGAATGACATCCTCTATAATCGTCGTGGGGCTCTCTTCCACGGTAGATGAAGGGCCCGTAGTATGAATCTAAAAATAATTAAAAGTTAACTTAATATAAAATCAAAGTTTTAATAACTAATATAAATATATATAAAAAAAATAACATAAACCTGAGTAACATTAGGATCCTCATTAACTGTCGGAGCAACATCCTCTATAATTGTCGTAGGGCTCTCCTCCACAGTGGATGAATACCTCGTAATATGAATCTAAAAAATAATTAAAACTTAATTTAATATAGAATCAAAGTTTTAATAACTAATATAAATATTTTAAAAATAAATAAATAACATAAACCTATGACACATCGGGATTCTCATTAACTGTCGGAGCAACATCCTCTATGATAATGGTGGGGCTCTCCTCCACGGTGGATGAAGGCCCGTAGTATGAATCTGAAAAATAATTAAAACTTAATTTAATGAAAAATTAAAGCTTTAATAACGAATATAAATATTTTAAAATAAATGACAAAAATGATAAAATTTCCTATATCATTAGTAAAGCAAAGATGAAAAAAAAATGTTAAAATTTCCTGGAAAAAATGATAATTTTTTTTAATGTAGTAAAGCAAACCTCTCTGTATGGTTTGATATTGTTTTGTTATAGATTGGAATTTATTTGAATATTATAAAGGAATTTAGGGGTGACTTTAGTGAAGTTTTGGAAAATGATGTCTTTGGAGAGATCATTTGAAGCATGGAAGAGGTGCAAAGATCATTTGGAAAGGATTTAGCTGAAATTACGTGAAAAAACACAAACAATATCAGAAATAAAGTCATAGGAATAGTTGCTTATATATAGTGTAAGGCAGAAACTGTATATAGTGTAAGGTAGAGCAAATTTGGATCAAGAACATCAACAAGATACAAACTTTAACAATCCAATTCAGAAAAATAGAAAAACAAAAGACACCTCTTTCGGTAACTAAAGGAAAAAACTATATTAAATAGATAAATAATACGAACCTGCGACTCAATCGGATCATCAAGCAATCCTTCAATAAAATCTTGAGTGTTATAAAGAGAAGTATCTTCGGTGTCACAATGAACAGTGATGTGCCCTACAAAAATATATAAATAGTTTTATTTATTTATTTTGAAATATTTATTTAAGTTAGTGATGCTTTAAGTTTATGATTAATTGTTAATGCTTACCGCCATATCAGGTATATAATATATAACATTTATTGTTGATTCATAGCTCATACGTTCGATTCCTTCCACATCTCGAGTCATCTTGAATAAGGATCAAATGACATATGTAATAAATTCATGATGTCTGACGTGCCAAACTAATGAGCATGCAAATCATCAGTCTCTACTCTCACCTCTGCCTCTATGTCTGGACGAATAGGCATACCACCAGCGCCACGTCCTCGAGCTCTACCTCTATGCCCCCCCGGTGCACGTTCTTGTCCATATACATGTTCACGTCTGGATCCTGTTGCACGTACATGTTCAACTAAAGGATCTTCTTAAAAAACGGCTCTCTAAATTGTATTTCGACCTCAAGCAATGTATTCCTAACAATCTGAGATACCTTTTCACCATGTGAAGCTAAGGTTGTGTCTCTCTGCCACTGTAATGCAAGACTATACAACTTAAATAGTCCTCTGGACATTGCAATACTAGTACCAGCGGAATGAACAAAGCCTGACGATACATCAACCTCTAATGCAGTCCTATCTATAAGCAATCTTCCATACTGTATGTACAATAATCTATACCTTGCCTCGCTAGTATCATCATTTACCTCAACCGCTAAACTCTGATGTCGATTACCCCAATCACAAAAATATTTATCCATCATTTCAAGAACCTCTGGTCCAAGCCTCCTACGCTGATCATGCACGTGGTGATTGGTTCCCCAACTAGGAATCACAGGTACATGTTGAGAATGACCAAACTGACGCATTACTCTATTAGGCGCATGCACCTCAACAATCTCTAGGCAAAACATAGGGATACATGCCATCCATAGAGACTCATTGACCATACAATAATGAGGCAATGTATGCAAAATCTCATTATATGGTGTCCATCCAAACTATTTTAAAAATATAACAATTAGATAAAATCAACATTAACTGATTAATTAGTATACAAATAAAATTATTATTGATTTACTTTTATATGTAATTTATATTTTTAATTTTTTTAGTAGAGTTGCAAAAACAAATTATTTGATGTACCTGATCCTCCGTCATGCGGTCTAGCTGGTCTCTAATCGGGATAAGAACATGATGTGACTCAGTATCCCTATAAATTCCACGCGTCCAACACCTAGCATATTGAAGTAATGTGTCACCATCATGCTGCGGAGGAGCTGATGGTTGTACAGGCAAGATCCTCTCCCAACACCAAACCTTGATGTGACAAACAAAATAATTAAATTATCATCATTAACCAAAAAATAGATAATTACATATATATATATATATATATATATATATATATATATATATATATATATATAGGAAAATGTAAGTGAAATCTTTTTTAAAACTATGTAGGTTCTCTAATAATTATTCATAGTAATTATGAAGTGAGTTTCAACCTTTGGTTGGACCTCTTTTTTAAAACTATGTAGGTTTTCTAATAGAATAAAGTTGTGTGATTTATCAATGCAGGTTTCATCCGAAAGAAGCTGACAAAGAAAATGAATTATTTGTATGTAATTTAAATATATTAAAAAATTGATTATAGAAAAATTATTCTTGTACGGCGTAATGTTAAAGTTTTTTTTACATTTGAATGTATTTTAATAGTTAACTTAAGTTACATGAAGGAGAGGAATAAATCCGTAAGTGTCAACCACATTACCGATAGATGCCCGACAAAGTGCACGGTACAAGTAGGTTAGCACTGCACTGCCCCAATTGTATTTACCTACATTGATTGGATAGGATCTAGGAACGCCAAGTATTGTAAACTAATAAGGTTCCCCGAAGTGTTCGGAAATAAGATGCCCCCCAATATAACAAGCATGTAAAGTCTAGCAATCTTCTCAACCCGTTCCACTGGAGTAGAATCTCTTATCGGATCCACTTGTAACTGATCTCGCAAGTAGCCGGTAATGCTATGTATCCTCACCCGACTCGCACCATCCATATCAGTAAGTGCTATGGCACATCCTATGAGCGTCTCTAATAAAGTACGCCATGGACAAATCCTCCGTGTAGTATCCTGAATGTACACAACATCACCATTGATGCGCAAACCAAACAAGACCTGTACATCCTGCAATCTAATCGTGACCTCACCAAAAGGTAAGTGGAAGCAATGAGTCTCTGGACTCCAAAGCTCAACCATAGTTGTAACAAGGGCACGATCATACTGCATCCTGCCCACACAAACTACACCATACAGTCCGAACCTACGTAAGATCTCCTCAACACGTTCATGAGGTCGGTGCAAACGAAATAAATTTCACGCATCATTCATGCGCACCGTCCTCATAAGGCTACTAAATGGTATCTCACCTTTTCATAACAATTCTGATTTATGCTTATGCTGAGAGAGAAGAAGTGTATGATCAATCGGTCCAGGATTCACAACACGCTCCATTATATACTGTAAGAAAAATTACATTAATTCATATAATATAATAATATTTTGACATATTAATGCCTAGACAATTCTGTTTTTTATTTGAATCTATAGCTTTGTTGGACCGCTGCGGTAAAAGAGAAATTCTATATTGTACCTCTTGTTTGTCGAGGTTCCTCAGCGAGGTTTTAGCTTTTGAATTATGAAGAGGAGTAAAAGACAAAAAAGAATACTAATTGAGTAAGTAGTGAGAACATATATGATGATCGAGAATATTTTAACTAAATAATGTTTAAAATTCTTAGTTCTTAACTATGACACAATCATGAAGAATGCTTCCTACTATTAATGAAAATCTAACAAAGAATAACGACATAACTCTCTTGACTTTCAGCTCAAGTTGGTGAAATAACTTGAGTCTGCTAATTCCAAAAGAAAATACTAAAACAAAATCACAGATATAGTAATCAATCACCCGAACAGTGTTTGTGAAGTAGCATTTGAACAAGTAAACAATCAGTGGAAAGAAAGGCCATTGGGATCTTTCCTGGGAATATGCTGGTAATTATATTTTGTGAAAGAAATTGCTTATAACACACAAGAAGGAATCTACACTAAATTAGCTGCTAGACTCCCTACATACCTAGGATGTGATATAGTTTTTTTTTTTACTTTGCAAGATTGTACAGAGCTCCCAACACATTCTTAGTGTTGTTTTAAATACAATCGTTACCATTTTCCAAAAAATAAAATCTATACTCGATTAGTGCAAATAGCCGCAGTGACGTCAACTTTTAAGATATCATTAGTGTAACTTGAATTGACACTGAAAGAGTAATAAGAAAGTTGTGAGAATAATGTTCGAAGGAGCGATACCCAAATTTCAATATCATGAAGAAAAAGATAGGTGACAATATTTGGATGGTTAGCAACACATGAAGCATGTTTAACATAAGATTAGCTTCAATGGAGAGGATTTACTCTGTGAATCAGATGTTCTCTATATGAACAGTTCCCTGGATTAGTCAATCTAGTATTAAAAAACATGAGATGAAAAGGTCTAATTCAGTCAAAATCACTACCAATCCAATAGTGTAATTCCTTTTGTTTCTTTCAAATTAAAGATTTTTTTCCTAACTCAATATAGTAATTGAATGCACATATAATTAAATACTTCTTTTTCAACTTTTTTTCCTAACATATTGATTATATATATATCGAAAAAGAGTAAAGTTGAATGAGAAAAACAAAAATATATAGTGTTATTTCTTTTGAGTAATTAAAAGTGATCAAAATAGAACTTCATAACATTTCAGAAATACATAACAGACTTAACTTACCCATCGAAATCACTAGGCAAAATGATATCACACTAGACACAAGATGAGATAAATGAAATACATTCAAAATAAAGAAAATATGAGATGTTAAAGAAATACCTAATTTATATAATTTGTAGAGACTGATTATTATGTTGTCTGGTTGTGCTACTCCGAAATTTAATTTATTTAGTGTGGAGCCGCTTCAGTTGTCGGATTGGAACCATCAACGTTGATCTTCAAAGTGAAAAAAAGCTTAGGAAGTCATGAAAGTGAAAGAGAGAAGGAGAATGTGAAAATGTAAAGTAATTTTTTTTATATAAAATGTAAGATTTTCTTCCACTTTATAAAGTGTAAGATTTTTTTCCACTTTATAAAGTGAAAGAAAACGTTCCATTTTATAAAGTGTAATTTTTACTTACACTTTATAAAATGTAAGAAAAAATTTGTGTTATATATTAAAGATACACGTTATGAGAATAATAAAAAACGTTTAAAAAATTGAATAAAATGAAACTTTGTCTTTCACTAAGCTAATTGAATAAAATGAAACTGTCTTTCACTAAGCTTATATTTTAGTTACTAACTAAGGGCCTGTTTGGCTCAGCTTTTAAGCTGGTCAAACTGACTTAAAAGCTGGTTTTTGACTTATTTGACTGTTTGGCAATACTCAAAACAGCTTATTTTAAGCTAAAAAAAACTTATTTTAAGCCAAAAGTTAAAAGCTGGGGTAGGGGTGCTTTTTTTTTTTTTAGCTTATAAGCGTTTTATGACGCTTGGCACATATAACTTAAATAAAATTTATATTCCTCTTATAAATAATTTGTGATAATAAAAAAATATGTGAATGATAGATAATTATTATTACATATGGATGAAACTAAAATAAATCTTAAATCGTTCTTTGATCTATTCAAATTAAATATCTTTAAAATCTTTCAGCAAAATATAATTATTTATGACTGTAAAATATAAATTAATTAACTTTTATTATGTTAACAGTTTTTAAGGGTATTTCAGACATTTTGATTTAAAAAGCTATTTATCAGCACTTATTTGCCAAACACATCAACAACTTTTTTTTTCAACTTCAGCACTTTTATCCAAACACATAACTGCTTATTTTAAAAATAAGTTTCAGCACTTTCAAAAGTACTTTTTTAAAGCTGCTTTTATTAAGCCCATCCAAACGGGCCCTAAAATAGTAACTTATTTTGATTACTTTTTATATTTTGTGGCTTATTTTAATTTCGACTCCCATTTGGTATTTTTCGCAAATTTTTACAGATCCCTACAGAATAAATTGCTCGGCGGGAGGATAATGGAATGAAACTGCTGTGCCCAGTAGCGCCTGGGTGTGAAGTGTCTACAATGGCTGTGTGCACTTCCTCTTTCTTATCTTCTTCTTCTTCTTCTTCATGCCATTCATTGTGCTTTCGTTTCAATCCCCTTCTCTTCTCCTCCGCAAGTCGTCGTCGTTCTACTCTACCTCTCACCCGTTCTCGTCTTAGTGGTTATCGCTTTTTCGCCAGTAAGTCTCCTTTTGCTACTTCTTTTCAGTTATAGTACCGAAATTGGAGTTGAATTGGGTTTAGGGTTCTGCTACCTAATTATGTTTTTATGAATGCAGTTTCTGCGGAAGCAGAAGGCAGTGGTATCTTTAGTTCACCCGAAGTTGCAAAGTCATTTGATTTCAGTAATGAAGAACGTATATATAAATGGTAATATGAAATTTCCATGAGTTCATTTTTGTTATCTTGTTGAATTCTTTGTTTATTTGTTTTATTTCCGGAGTGCCTGATAAGCTAACGTAAGTGGTGGAACTAGGATTTTCATTAAGTAGTTCAAAAATAAGGAGAGGGTTCAACGTGTACTATTTTTTATGATGACAAGGGAAACCCGTAGCCACTACCCTTTGGGTGCGTGCACACATGGTAAAATCCCCGCACAATAGCTCACAAACCACGTACACATGGTAAAATCCCCGCACAATAGCTCACAAACCCAATAGGAGAGTACGAGCTCGATCTAGAAGACAAACCTTTTGCTTTCGTTGGTAAAGGGTTATATACATAAAAAAAGGTTTTATTATGTATAAACAGTGTAATTTTCCATCCAAGGGTTTCGGATGACCCTTGAGCCTTACTAGCTCCACCCCTGAATATCGGTTATAGAGAAAATCTGTTCAGTAGAAAAAGCATATTGTTTCTACCTTGAACTAAAACACCTATGAGCTTTTCAACTTTAAAGTCTTACAGTGTTTGGTATACTTAGCTATTCAATATTAACTTCAATTTATTACACTTGGAGTGACTCATGTGATTTGACGTCACATTTCTGCATCTATAGAATGATGATTGAATGATTACCTTCTAGTTGTTCACTATCTGCAAAATACTAATAAGTGACATTGTTGATATTTAGGTGGGAGTCTCAAGGATATTTCAAACCAAACATTGTCAAAGGGAGTGATCCTTTTGTCATTCCGATGCCACCACCTAATGTTACCGGCTCGCTGCACATGGGCCATGCTATGTTTGTGACACTTGAGGTTGCATTAAGTATTAAATGACTGAAATTCTATGTATGCTCTTATTATAGTTCTTTTTGTTCTTCTCCAACTTATTCTTTTGAATGTCTTTCTTGAGTTATACGAGTTCATCATTCAATATATCAAGTAAGTATAGTATTGCTCTCACTTGCTACTCTATTCTCCTCTTATTGGGCACAAAGCTAAAAGTAAAGTTGAATTACACGATAGCTTACACTAAAGATGCAGTGTCTTATCTTTGCATTATTAAAAATCATTTCTGGAAAATGACTAAGCCAGGAGTAATGGGGCTGTAAAGTGGAGCAGCTAGCATTTAGCTATTTAGGATTGGCTCTGGGTGCTAAAAAGAATGACTAGAAGATGTGGGAGGTGTCTTGGACAAGTGCAACAGTAAATTGGTTCCATGGAAAAGACAGCATTTGTCTTTTGGGGAAAGACTTACATTTGTTAATAGTGGTTAAGATGGTATTCCAGCCTATCTAATTTCTCTCCTCAGAATGCTAACAAAAATGAGAAGAAACTAAATTCTCCGAGGAATAACTTTTTCTGGGAAGGAAATGCTGATAAGGGGAAGTTTCATGTGGCCAAATGGCAGGAAGTGATGAAGGAAAAGTAAAATGGGGGCCTGGGAATGAGGAAGCTGAAGCTGCATGATAAATTTGGAGATACAATCATGGCAATTAAAGCTTATGGAAACAGGTTATAGATGCAAATTATAGTAAGAGAGATAGTTAGGTTCCTTCTTTAATCCAATCTTCTTATTAAGACAGAGTTTGGAGTATTATCAGTATCTACAGGGTGATAATAAGCAGTATGTTAAACTGAAATTGGGGATGGTACTAAAATCTTGTTTCGTTCTGATATATTTTTGGGGTTTGAATGTTTAAAAGAGAAGTTTCCAGTTTTATATAGCTGCTCCACAAACAAAAAATAGGAAGGACACTGATTTTTACTCTAGTAATGTCTGGAGGTGGATTTTAAAAAGAGGCCTAAATGATTTGGAGGTAGGCGAATTTTGTCCAATTAATGTAACTGTTGGAATCTTTGTGCATATTGTAGCATAGATTAAGATAGAGTAGGTAGCTTATTTTACTCCTATTGTAATTAGGTATCGATTTGTACTGATCTCCTTTCCTTGTTAGTACATTGTAAACATGGCTATTTTAAACTCCAAAAGCTTAAGAGAGTAATCAAGCCGAGTTTTCTGTCAAACTCATTCTTTTTCACAGGGTATCAGAACTTCTTTTTTATGAGGAAGTAGCAAAACCACTACCATTCTGCGATTCCGTGACTCTCCTGGGGGTACTGTGCATATACCAGTAGCACGGCACCCATTACAATTGAAATCCTTGCGAGAAGCTACCTTGAAATTCCACTGCTATAGGGTTACTCACATGCCCTCACATACCACGCTTAGATCCAGATAATTGGTGTCAGGCGCTCCACGTGCCGACGTGTGCGGTGTTTTCCCACATATTCTTTCCAGTAGGGTCGCCCCACCATTCTTACTCACCATATAGAGGTTCGGTCCAATTCGGACCTTTGCTCCCCCGTGAAGTGGTTTGACTCACACTCACATATATGGTGGTTGACTCTCTCTAAGTCAGATACTTGAAATCCCCATAAGGAAGCTTGCTTGCTTGTATGTCTTCTCTCATGAGTTTCCTGACCTACAGGCGTGCCCAGCCTTTTCTTGGCCTCAGCTTTGCATAGGGCTTACTCTTGGAGATTGCTTTACCCTGTGATGGTAGGCACATAACACTCGTGCCAACAGCCCCACTAGCCTGGTGCCCTGGCCTCACCAAACTTATTCCCACATGGTAGTTAAGTGTCTTTCTTTCTTTCTTTCTGTTCATCTCAGCTCTTAACATGAATAGGTATTTCTCACTATGCTCCTTGACAAGATTCGTGCCTGCCTAGTTCAAAGTTAATACTACATGGCTCGCAGCTCACCATTACATTGTTGCTTGACCTAGCAAGATCGCCTTCTCTGACCACTTGGCTTACCGACATGTCCCAGTTCTCGATTGAATTTCAGATTGTTCAGAAAGAAGATTGTGTTACCAATTTCACCTCATTAAGTTGGCCAACAACTTTGCGTCAATGCATAACATGAACGAAACATCTTGAACTGATTTTCTGATGCAACTGAATTAATGAACCTTCTTTGCTCGAGTTATGTAAGTAGCTGGCGCTACATCCCCAATCTCCACCAGGCAATTTAGCCAAGTTCATGTCTTGCTGAACAAAGCTATCAGTCCACTGCTGACAGAATGTGACATGTTGAATTATAATCACATTGAGACAACGGGTGCTATAGCTACTCATCTGCCTAATCTTATAGTATCATACCAATAGCTCAGCATATGGCGCTACAACTAACCAAACATGCTTCAATCAATTCCTTCTAAAAATGCATCCTCTGTTTAGAAGACATCCCTAAGGATAGGTCAATCACAGATGCCCAAAAATCAACTGGTAAAATATAGACAGACATAAATAACTATTGTGAAGTGACATGATTTTGAAAGTTGTAGTCCATAGATAAAAAGAGAAGTCTTTTTGGATTATCACATCACACAATTTAACGGGGAGGAATCACACAATGTACTCTTGATTACTGTTGGTCTATTACTTTGTCATATTTCAGCTTACAAAGTGATCATCATATATCCAGGTTTTCTAAATTACTTCATTTCTGTCGTCTCCTTTGTCAGGATATCATGATACGATATAACCGTATGAAGGGAAGACCTACCCTTTGGCTTCCTGGAACAGATCATGCTGGTATTGCAACTCAGGTTCCCTCTACATCCAAAACTTTACTACTTTTCTCAACTACATCGTATTTTAGAGTTGATCTTATATTGCTTGCCATCCATCCATTATACGTTTTGGTTTCATCCAATTTTGATGAAAAATCTTACTTTCATGAACCATTTTGAGTATCTAAGAACTTTCACTGCGAGCTAGTTGAGTTTGAGCTGTTTTCCAGTATTATCTTTGTGCAAATGCTCATAGAATGAAAGTTATTTTTGCTTGTTTTGGTGCACGGAACTGTGTTCACCAATGTGAGAAATCTTGATACTTCAGATGCTGATATTAGTTACGGAGTGTTGATGTGTATCTTAGGTGTTCCATCATTTACTTCCTCAAATATGTCTACAGTTTCTTTCTCTGCTGCAGGTTATTTGTAGTCCTTTTTCTTTTTCAAACTTGTGGGAGTACTTTATCAGTTTAACTTGTTGTGTAATTTGCTCTGCGTGTCATTTGTCCTTTGTATTTTTAAGAATGATCTAAACTATCAAAGTTGTTATTTTGCTTGGGTCTGCCAAACTGAATACCTCTTCTTTCTATTTTCTATGTTTTCCAGTTGGTTGTGGAGAGAATGCTAGCTACAGAAGGAGTAAAAAGGGCTGATTTGGGTAGAGACGAGTTTACAAAACGAGTATGGGAATGGAAACAGAAGTATATCTACTTCTTATTTAAGCTATATATTGATTAAATTCTGCTGTGCTACATAATTTATGGTCATAAAGCTTTTCTTGGATATGCTAACTGCTCAAAAAAGACATTCTTTTCCACCTACATGTCATTTTCTTACGGATCTCTCAAGCTACTTATGATACTTTATCTATTCATTTTTTTTAATGGAATAACATTAGTTTTATTAAAAACATCCAGAAAATGCAGAAAGTTCTGTTACCTAGTCATTTAAATGATTAAACATATTTTGTTGAATGATTACCATTCTGGCTATCAGCAAACCTCACAAGTAAGTAAAAATAACGAATACCATGAAAAGGTAAAGTACCAAGATCTTCTTTTTTTTCTTTGATTATTAAGTACCACAATTTTCTTGTTGGATAGAGTAATCTAGTTAGCATTTATTATTCAATGCCCCTGTACTAACAACCTCCTCTCCACTAACATGAATATTTTAATTTCTTATTAAAAAAAAAATGAAATGAAAAAAGTAAATAATATTTTCCACAAGTTCTGAAACCATTGAGCAGTAACTAGTTAAAGGAAAATTTTGCATGAGAATTTTTAACATAGAATTTTCCTTATTATTCTCTGTTCTGTTAATATATCAATGCGTTGAGCTTTGATGCTCTAAATTGTGTTGAAGACCTAGAAAAATAGAAATATATAAGACACCTTCTATCTATAAAATAAAAAATAGAAACATGACACTAATTTAGTTCTTGGATGAACGAGCTTCTTTCTTATGCTTTGTCAGTTTAATTTTATGCGACACTTTTTCTTTTTTTAATTGTTCCAATAGGAATGACATCTTTCTGTATTTTGAAGTAATCTTACTTTGAATTTTCGATTTTCCTAAATGATATGCTTTTATAACCGTATGATAGAGACTGTAATGATATAATGTCCTTTCTACTGCTCCTATTTCTAATTTATTTGATCTTTTTTTTCATTCTAATGATATATTGTCATTGTCCATCTTTCCCATTGCTTTTTCAACATTTCATTCCAATGTAAGAAGAAAGGTTTATTTTATTCTCTTTTATTACTTAGGTATGGTGGAACAATTACTAACCAGATAAAGAGACTCGGTGCTTCCTGTGATTGGACAAGAGAACATTTTACCCTTGATGAACAGCTGAGTAGTAAGACAACCTTCCATTCAGTAAAAGTCTCATCAACTCTGTGGTGCGAACTTGTCTACAGGATATGAATATCAACTCTCTAGGATAGAAAGCTATGATTTCTCTAAGTGGCTTATCAGTTCATTTGTCTTTTACTTTGTCATCCTACATACTGTTTTTTTGATAATAGTTTATTGCATCCAAATGTACCTGGTCCTGCATCCAGATATAGATGAGCTAATACTTGTCCAGTGATGAAATGTGCATTATTTCTTTTTTATCATATGTATACATATATCATCCATTTGTATAACAGGAGTCTAATTTTGAAAATTCAATTGTTGCAGGAGCTGTAGTTGAAGCATTTATAAGGCTTCATGAAAAAGGGTTAATATATCAGGGTACACACTACTTCCTTTCCAAAAGTTTGTATGTTTTTTAATAAGTAAAAGATAGAGACTGTTTCTTGATTAAATGAGCTATTCTGGCGAACTCTATTGCCTTGAAGAAAGTAGACTTACCTCGAGAACTTCTAGATTTTCATATTCCAAGAGTAGTACTGTCCCTTTTTATACTATGGCTTTTGGTTTTTCTATTTTTCTTTTGGTTGAGGGTTGTGGGTGGGGGAGAGAATATGGTAGCTCCTCCGGGATAGAGTATGCTTTTCCTTTTATTTCCTTTTGGATCGTCTTTTGAATAGATCTTGTGTTTTTTTATGACAACCAGAAGTTAATCATATCAAAGATGAAGTTACTTTACGAACGGAAAAAAAAATTCTCTTGGCTACAGGAAAGATAAAGGAAGGATGTTGGGAGCTAACATCTGGGGTATTTGGATGAAAATGAGCATAAAATTTCTGCTCGACTGTTTCAATAAGAATTGTTTAATCCTTTACACTAGGTTTACCTGATATTGTTGCTAAAGGATAGCTGTGGGTGGAGACAGCTTCAACATTCTGCAGCATACATAATTGTTAAGCATTTCTTTCTTTGTTGAATGTTGACAACTTAATTTATTCCTGTTCCTGTAATTTTATTTGATCTTAGAAGAGAAAATGCTACACTGTAGAACTCAATGTAAAATACTTCTGCATATAGTTAAAAGTATTTGGAGCTTCCTTTATAAGCATGAAACTGGATGACATGCATATCTAATTTAAGGACTGACTTTTCATTGGTTCTCTTCACATAGCATAAGTAGAGCTGTTGATAAACCCTTCAGAGTGAAATGGCATTTGAGCTGCACCTATTTAATCAAATACTGGACATAAACTACCGATAGTGTTTCTGCAATATGCGTGCTAGTAAACCTAAGCATTATTCTGGATGTCAATTTTCACCTAAATTCATTAGCTTTCTCATTGGAAATTTGCAGGTTCTTATATGGTTAATTGGTCTCCTAATTTGCAGACTGCAGTTTCAGACTTGGTATGCAATTTATGCAGTTGGAAATATGCTTCTCTTGTTAATTAGTGGTCAATCTCATTGGTTAAAATCGATTGCTTTTCCACCTCAGGAAGTAGAGTATTCTGAAGAACCTGGTTCACTTTATTACATCAAGTATCGTGTTGCTGGAGGTTCAAAGTAAAGACATTGCACTTGCAGCTAATTACTTGTATTTTCTTCTTTACTTTAATTTAGTGTTTTTAAACTACTCCCTCCTTTCTAATTTATGTGACATAGTTTGAATAGGCACGAGACTTAAGAAAGCAATGAAGGCTTTTGAAACTTGTGGTCTCTACTATAAAATTGTGAAACTTGTGCCCTTGAGCATATCAAAACATTTGTGTGGCTATACAAACATTTCATTGACGGTAAAATGAGAAATATAAAGTTAATTGTTTTCAAATATAGAAATGTGTCGTTCTTTTTGAAATTAACTTATAAGGAAATCACAAAAACTGAAATGGAGTGACTATTCATTTAAGTGATCGTTGAAATGGTAGTATGGAAATGGTTCTTCTACCATTCAAGTAGCTTCAATTATCTTTATACTTTTGGTCTTGCTGCTGCTAAGAAGGGTTTTCTTTTACAATAAGTTGCTTCATTCCATGTCCTAGATTTGCTTGTTTGTTGGAGCCACAATTAAATCTAGCTAGTTCACTTAAAAGAAATTGGCATGATCAAGCCTCTTTTGGTTTTGGCGCAATATATATTAAGAAAATTTTTATATTTCAAAAAATTATTATCTAGTGTTTGGTTGACTAAAACTAAGGAAAATATTTTCCTGAAGGAAATATTTTACAGCAAATGCGAAAACAAGTTACTCCTTTTTTAGGGGCATCTCCATGCTATTCTTACTTCATGTCATTTGCTTCTATCAACATGGGAGCATCATTACCAGTGTTAGGTGTTAGCAACTTATTTTTTTGAGATAAGAGTAACTTTGTATTCACTAAGAATTCATCATCCAAGGGATGATGAATTGGAAACAAACATCCCACAGGGTGGTGGGCACACCCTCTGAAAGACATACAAAATTACAAGTTTCCTATAAAATCGACCATTTCTATGCTTTCCCCTACCAACTATTGCTTACACCACCAGTGATAGCTACTTATTATCCTCATTTCAGACAACAAGTACATGCACAACCAATTAAACTTGGTAGAAGGTTTTATGAAATGGCTCTCTTTTGTATAACATTTTCCAGTTAACTTTCAGAGCCTTATGGTGTAAATGGCTCTCTTCTGTATAACATTCTAGTAAAGATTTAGGAGCTTTATGTTGTAAATAGGTATTAACTCTGACACAAGTGAAAAAGCTGTGTTGCTTGATGTATCATTTGCTCACCAGATATAACAAAAGTCGACACACTTTTTAAGGTCACTGATAGCGTGCTTTTCAATTTATAACTGCTTGCTGTGAGCCTTGATTGTAGTTGAAATTTAAAATTTCTTATCAGCCAAGCTCTGTGCTTATTTTCTTTTCTCTTGGGCTTCGGCTATTTGCAATTCGCTGTAGCTTATAAAAGGCTTATACTGTTAGTTGCCTTACTACTAATGTAATTTTTTATCGTCAATGTTCTAATTTGGTTATTTAATTATTTTTTCTTAAAATTTGTCGGGGTAGGAGTGACTTTTTGACAATTGCCACCACACGCCCAGAGACTTTATTTGGTGATACTGCCATTGCTGTTAATCCTCAGGTATATCTCCCTAGACTTTATCTATTCAAAATAGGTTATTTCAAAAGAGAATTTTTTTATATGACAATATTTGACTGAATATAGGGTTTAACAAGTTAATTTGATTTATATATTAGAAGAAAATATTTATCAAGAAAAATATATATTAGAAGAAAATATTAAAGGCTTACATGTTTAAAATTTGGCAATCTCGATTATCAAAATAATAGAACATCCAAAATTTTAGATTCATTTGATTTGTATATAATTTTCACAACTTCTAAGAAAAAAAGATCTCAGTTATCAAAAATATAATTTAATGAATATTGATTTCTTGGAAGTTTTGAAAGTTATATACAAATCAAATGGTGTGTATAATTTTGGATGTTTTAAAATGGATACTGTCGTATAAATTAAGATGGAAGGTGTATTAGTTTTGGTCAACCCCGTTTTGCCTAAATGACATTCATATTCCTGATTTGGGAAGTAGCGTATTCAGTATGAATGAGATTATTACATTGGTGATATAACAGATATTTTGGGTTATAAGGTGGAGTAGTTACCTACCAGTTATCTATACCTACCACTAGGGGACAAAAAGAATGATCATAAGTTGTGGCAAAGAGTCTTGGATAGCTGTAGCAGTAAATTAGTTCCATGGAAAAGACAATACCTGTCATTTGGAGGAAGACTCACAATGGTGCAACAGTGTGTTGAATGGTATTCCTACTTATTTAGTCCGTCTTCAAAATGCCAGTAGCCGTGGCAAAAGTTTGAAGTCGACGAGGAATTGATTCTTATGGGAAGGTAATGCTGAAACTAGGAAATTCAATTTTTTGTTAAATTGATGATGAAAGGAGAAAAAGAAGGGGGTTTAGGTGTTAGGAACTTGAGGTCGCATAAGAAGAGTTTACTGTTTAAATAGTTTTTGTGAGAATATAGGAGAAAATTATTGTTGAGTTGTGTATCTTCATTATTACAATGAGACCCCTATTTATAGACACTACATTAGACTCTTTTTCCAACTAGGACACTATATTAGTGTCACTCCCCGAGGCTACCCCCTTGATGTAACACAAGACCTAGGATCACGAGTGACTCCAAGCTAACCTTGAGTCTGGCATATCATAAGACTGAAAATAACTAAGTAAAGCATGAACTATGCAGAAGCTAAATCAGTCAATATCTAGTGTGGGGACAACACCCAAATAGTCTGAATATATAAAACATACTAAGAGTTTAGTGATAACTGAAACGACCACTTAATAACTCAAGCCTATGCTGAATTGAGTTGCTGGGACATGTCCCCAACTAACTCTAGCAAAATTGAAAACTAGAAATAAAGAATGAAATGAAAAGCATGTTTATTGTCCTCGAAGTATGAGGACTCACCACTAAAGCTGGTGAAGTCGGAATGAGAATCAATCTAAGAGTGATGTCGATGCTGAGTGTCTAAACCTACATAATGAAATGATGTAGCACAAAGTATGTTCACTGAGCATGCATGATATAAATACTAAGCTGAATAAAAGACATTAAAGCTGAACAATACATAACTGAGCAATGATGTAATCTGAGCGAAGATGTAGATACTGAAATATAACTGAAAAACTAAACTGAATGCAATAACCAAATACTAATCATGAAGATAACATGCTGAATTGATTATTGAAGTAAATGATGAAAAACCTGGTCAATGCACCAAGAGTCTACCGTGGGAGCTACTATTAATCGACATAAACCACGTGAGCTAAACGTGGAGTTCGATGTATACACCCCATCGAGAGGAACCAATATACCTTGTCAGGGGCATAAAAGCATGATTGTGGGTGATCACTAATACTGATGCTCAATAAAGGAGACTTATAATGCTATGTTGGCGTGTAGTTGTGGGACTATGAGGGTACGCTGAACGTTGGCACGTAGTTGTGGGACTATGAGGGTACGTTGAACCCTAGTCCAACTCGGTGCTAAGTCTACTTCCAACTGAACACATACGAAGCGAAAATGCACTAAGTACTGACTAGCTCAAAATACTGACATGCTAATTTAGAATGCAATATTTATATACAGAGAATGTGACATTTGAAATCTGGAACATGTGATTTTCTATTTAACTGACCTAGTAAATATAATTCATGAACTAAGAAGCGGCTGCGATTTTCCCTTGTCATAAAAAATAATAACAATTCATGATCTAAGGGAATTTATAAAGACTAGGGTTCTAAGTTTTATACAAGGAGTTAAGCAATGTTTCCAAGAAAACATGTTATTTAGATTATGAATACTATAGCAGCTGAAATCACCACAATTCCCAAAATACCGTCAAACCCTAAGTCTAAAGAAGTTATATGGAATCAAGGAACTGACTGAACTCTAGGGACCTAGTGGATGAAAGGAACCCACTAGTGAAATGACGATATCTACGGAGATATACTTTGGATTTCGGGGCTGAACTTTGAAGAATGCTTCTACTTGATCTTGGAAGTGATGGTCGCCTCTTTCTCTTTTTTTTTTTTTCGTTCTAACTTGGATGATTTTTACAGAAATGAGGGTTTTGGGTATGTCTGACTAGATTATTAGGCTTAGACTAAGTAAACGACATAGTTTAGACATCAAATGACGTAGTTTAAGTGCCTAATGCATAGGGAAAAGACCAAAATGACCCTTACGAAAAAGCTGACGAAGGCAGTCTACGATGGGACTGACGGGCTGCCGTTTGAACCACTGCCTGTCTGGTCATGGTTCAAGGTCTGCCAGACAGAGCTCCACTAAAACGAGCATAACTTTTTACTTAGAGCTTGGATTTAGCAAACTCGGTTGGCATTGGAAAGATGATTCAATTATCTTTAATTTGATAGGTCATGAGCCACCTAATTCATTTTGTGCTAAAAGATGACGGTTTGAAGTTGACCCAAAAACCATTTTTCCTGTAAGTAGCTACTAACCATCACCGATGGCAACACCTACAGTCCGTAGGTCCAACCACTGACCGTACTGGTCAACTGTGGGTGGGATTAGAGACCAATGTATCTTGGACCCCAACGACGGAACACCACTCACATATCGTGGACCACGACCGTAGGTATCTTTCGATCCTGAAATTCCTTTAAGTCTGGGACTCACCTACGAGACCTGCCTATGGCTCGTGCATGAAATGACGAACCGTCACTAAGTACTGGAACCTTGACTCTTATGAGAACTTGAACTGGACAACCACGGCCCCACCTACGGTCAATGGGTGGTTCTTGGTACTAGCACTAGTTTTCTGAAAGACTAGGATTTTCTCCCTTATGAGATCTGAGGTGTTACAATTACAATTCTTTTCTAGGTAAGATTCTATATACTATTCATGTTCCCATTATAAGTGGGATTGTATATATTATTCTTGTACCTATTACCATTCTAACACTCCCCTTAAGTTGGTGCATACAAGTCATATCTACCTAGCTTGTTACACATGTAATTATTATGAAACCGGTGAGGGATTTGGTGAAAATGTCTGCAAGTTGATTATTCAACTTCACAATTTTTGTTATAATATCTCCTGGGAGTATCTTTACTCTGACAAAGTGACAGTCAATCTCAATGTGTGTAGTCCTCTCATGAAATTTGAATTTAATGCAGAATATCGATAAAACACCGAATGATGAGCTCCACTACGAGTCATGCAAAACTCCTGAATTACTGTGCTAAACTTCCCAATCCAAGTTCGAGAAAACTATATCACACTATAGAGTGACTTGCGCAATCGACATACAAGGCCACTAGACTCCCTCCGAGCAACCAAACTTAGGTGATTTCTCCATATAGATTTTTTCCTCGAGATCATCGTGGTGAAAACATTCTTAATGTGCAACTAATTAGAAGGCCAATGACGAACGACAACCATAGATAGAAAAAGGCGGAAAAAGCTATTTTAGCCACGAGAGAGAAAGTATTACTGTAATCTAGCCCAAATATCTGAATATACCCCTTTTTGGCAAAAGTAAATCTGAAAAAGAGAAACTGTCAGAAAACTCAGATTTGCGAAAAACAATGCAGTGGTCGCTGGGAAGTGCTGAAAATCTTGTATAAAATATATGAATCATATCAAAGTCAAAAGACTAGTCAATTTTGAACAAGTTAATGAAAAATTAGCCAGACAGGCTCACATGCCAATGTGGTCACTAAAACCATAGATCTAGTAGCGTCTGAGATCTGTGATTGGTGATGCTGGTTGGGTTTTGGTTGCTGGGGTTTGCTGAACCTTGAGATGGTGTTGGAGTTTGCACAACATTAACGAAAATTTAAACTATGTAAATCACATCGGAGCAGTTACTAGAAAATGCGTGGTGTTACACAATGAAAAAATAGTCACCGGAAAGATGCAAAGTCTACGTAATGAAAAAGTAGTTATTGGAAAGATGCATGCTACACCAATGAAATATGAGAAAGTAGTTCTTGGAAGATGCATGGTGCTACGCAAATCGAATATGAGAAAGTGGTCATTGGGAAGATGACATGGGGCTACACAAATCGAATATGAGAAAGTAGTCACTGAAAAGATGACATGATGCTACACAAATTAGATATGAGAAAGTAGTCAGCAGAAAGATGGCACGGTGCGATGCAAATCGAATATGAGAAAGTAGTCACAAGAAAGATGACATTGTGCTACGCAAATTGGATATGAGAATGTAGTCACCTGAAAGATGCACGGTGCTAGTTTCTTTGTCCCGGATGCTTTTGTCACGCACCGAGCCTATACTCTAGGTGTGGCCGGTACCCAGAACCAAAACTGGTCCCGGACGAACTTTTGGCCTGGCTTACTACTGAGCGGAAGACTAAACACTTATATGGAAGCTTTAGAGATGAGCATTCTGAACATCTAAACATACTTTATGAAAAATCTGAAATGTGAATATGAATCACAATAATAATGTTTAAAACATGTGATGATCAAAGACTTAACTTGCACTAACTTGCCTATGGTACCGAAAAGTGGTATGAGATCCATAATACGGAGTAAATGGATATTTAGTAGTGTCCAGTACTTCAGTTGAAATTTTTTTTTTTGCTAATGGTTAGCCTTAACAATATTTCAGACATTGAAATGTTGAGCTAACTAGGAGAAGGAGACAGTCCATCAGTTTGAGGAAAGTCTAGTGACAAAGTTAATGATTAGACATGACATGGATCAAATTATTCTTGAAAGAACCAGCCTTTTGGTTTATCCTCTATGCCTTTTAGTTTGATAAGTATATGCCTTATTTGGAAGGCATAGAAAAGGTCTGGTAGGCCTCAACCCAAATTGATTTAAGCCTTGGAGGATGAATGCCGTTTAAGTGCGTGATGATGGAAGTTTATGTTGAGCCAAATAAGTTTGCTCTTACCTCGGTTTTGGATTAAACTATACTAATGCATGCTTGAATCCTTAAATTTCATGCTTGTGAGTACTGAGTATCCCAAGCATTGTGTGCTGTCTCACTAATTGTTTGGGTTGTGGTAGTTTGTAGATTGAGTTTCCCATTCACGAATATTGCGTCATAAGACTTTACTTCCTCCAAACGTTTTAACTATTTGAGAATGATGAAATTTTTTGCTTATCTGTGCCCCAATATGTCCTTACACACATTTCTAGGTGCTGGCCGAATGATTCACTGTGAAAGAAAACTAAACAGAAGGAATGTTATGCTTACTGTCTATCTTGTCACATTGTATGCCTTCATGTTTCTATGAAGATTTAACTCAACAGAAGTTGGTAGTTTTTATTGTGTTTCTTGTATTACCGTTCTGTATTGGCTTTAAATGATTTGCAGAGAAAATGGAATCCCTTTGCATGCGAATCTGCAGTTGATACATTGTTGATGCTGTTTTGCAGGATGAACGTTATGCTAAGTATATAGGAAAGCAGGCTATTGTGCCATTGACATTTGGTCGCCATGTGCCAATTATTTCTGATAAGGTAGGGAAAGTTTCTGTTTCTGTAGTCAGACTGTGCAAGATGACTTTTCTTAGAGCTGAAAGTATATGAAGTGATATCTAATGGTAGGTGAATTGTCACCTAGAGGAATGAGACACAGAGTTGTAATCTAGTCAACCTATACATATCAACTGTTTTTCTTAAATTTGACTCAGGAACTGAAGCCAGACTCATACAAGTGGCTTTACTCCTTTGACCGTTTCTCATGTTAATTCTTTCTCACCTATTCTGCTATCTGCTCTCCTCCATGTTTACCGTTCCTGTACTTCTTCTGGATGCCTACAAGTCTTACAAAGTATGATGGCTTGTGTTAGAGTATTCATTTTGTCACAAGTCGCACAATAGTTTTCGAAAGGGTTTATAGTGTCCTGGATACTTCCACTTGTTTTAAAGTGCTGGGTTAGATAATCAGATTCTTTCCAACGGTATCAGGACCGAATTTCAGTAAGCCTGTAATCTTTCCTACCTGTTCTGTTGGATTGGGCTTCCTCTCTTAACTCAACCTATTGAACCACTAACACTTCTCCAGACATACCCTGTAGCTTGCTGAGCATTCTCTTTCTGCATTAGGGCTCACTCTTCAACTTATTGAGCTTACTCTCCTTCAGGCCCCTTTCTTATTCTGATGAGTCTACCTGATGAGTCCACTCGATCTGGAGCAGTCTGCAGTCTGCTCCAGGCCTGCTCTTCCTTTTAAACTTCTTCGTTCTTTTAAAAGGAAAAAGGAAGGAAGAAAAAGGCCTTCAGTTCACATGTAACCCTGGAACGGGGTTACATTTACGAGAGGATATTTTGAGAACCTATCTCACAATAGTTGTATAATGGTTTCTAAAGGAGTTCATATGTCCTGGGTTTATTATTTACTGCTTAGCTCTTTCAGTGTGGATGATTTAAATGCCCGGGTGAGAAATTTTTCCTGTAAAAGTGAAGAATATTTTGATAATTAACTATACATTTTTTATGTTCAAACATGAGTTTGCAGTTTCAAAATTGTAAGGTTGTCATTGTCAAAGGTAAGTTTAGCTGATGCATTATCTGTAACAGTATGTCGACAAAGACTTTGGAACTGGTGTATTGAAGATAAGTCCTGGACATGATCACAATGATTACCTCCTTGCTCGCAAGCTTGGTCTTCCTATACTTAATGTGATGAATAAAGACGGGACTCTAAATGAGGTGGCTGGGCTATATGTGTAAGCAATAAGCTACTTCCTATTTGGAGCATTTTTGGCTTTTGAAATATTATAAATTGTTTTAAGATATGATTATTCCACTTGTGTAGTGGCCTTGACCGGTTTGAGGCAAGAAAAAAACTTTGGTCAGATCTCGAGGAGACGGGCTTGGCTGTAAAGAAAGAGACTCACACTTCACGAGTTCCTAGATCCCAGCGTGGTGGAGAAGTGTGACTCTTATGTTCGGCTCTTTTTTTTTTTTGGAAGTGATAAAGAATAAATAATTCCTTTATCTTGGCTTTATTCTGAGTTTACTTTTTTTTTTTTTCAGATTATAGAACCTCTAGTTAGTAAGCAATGGTTCGTCACTATGGAGCCTTTGGCTGAGAGGGCACTTGAAGCAGTTTCAAATGGAGAATTGAATATTATGCCCGAAAGGTTTGAGAAGGTATGTAAATCATATTGGTAACTGTCTTGCTTCATATGGCTCAACATCATTTACTTTTCAGCCTTTTGTTGTGCACTCTTCTCGGTTTCTACTTTGAGTTTCTTAGGCTTCTAAAAATGCTAGATGTTGCCTCACATTCAACTTGAGGAGTCCTCTGCTTTTCAAGTTCTTTGTAATATTACTGAAGAAAACATTGTTGCTGAAACTTATATATCTATTTTTTGAAACGATGAAACTTTTGTATCTATTATACTGGGTTTCCGTTAGCTTCTTACTCACCTTTTGCATCTAAGCCTTCTGCAGATTTTTGATTCTATTGATCATTTCTGATCATCAAAAATATTTTATTAGGAGTAATCCAGTAGGCGAAGAGTTTGAGGATGCATCTGTGGAGTTCTTAAGAATAACAGCACTAGAACATTACTATAGGTCATATATCAGTATATGAGGCTTTCATACAAGTTCTTGTTGATACTCTTAGCATCAAAGTATACGGGTAGACCAAGTTAAAATGTGTATTTCTGAAAATGAACCTTTGGCGCTGTATGTATTCATGTATATGGTAATCTAGTTTTAGTTGCACCACTAAATTGAAGCTTGAAAATAGCCTCAATGCCTATTAACCTTGACTGAATTTACTAGGTTTTCATCTGCCTATATCTCCTTATGCTTTTGCAGATATATAAGCACTGGCTCTCTAATATCAAGGATTGGTGTATAAGCAGACAATTGTGGTGGGGACACCGAATACCAGTTTGGTATGTCTCTGGTAAAGACTGTGAAGAAGAATATATTGTTGCTAGGAATCACAGAGAAGCTCTCACAAAAGCCCAAGAGAAGTATGGGAAAAATGTCGAAATATATCAGGATCCAGATGTCCTTGATACCTGGTTTTCAAGGTTGTTTGTTTAACATGTTTTTTCCCCTTAAACTCCAATTGGGTATTTTTCTTATGAAACTATTTGGATATAATGAATCTAGAATAGAAAATCCATCCTTCTGAACAATGTGGATTTCTATGTTTTGATGCAAATTTACAATTCAGGGCTATGTCTTAGCTATGGCTATCTGTCTCCCATGTGTCTTCAAGGTTTCTGGACTTTATACTTATGGTTTAAATTTACCTATTCGGATTGTTATTCTTGTCTTGTTTCTCTCAGAACCCAATAAGCCCCACCCAACTTGTGTTCTCATTTTTCGATTTTGTTTACATAGTATTGTTGGTTTTCCTTTTTCTCTTGCATTCTCATTTATCATCTTTGCCTTTCCACATGCTTCAGGCATTCTTTTAACATATTTCCTATTTTCTTTAATCTGATATTTCCTGATTTATCTTTTATCAGTACTACAGTAACTATTGCGCAATAGAGCTATTTTTTTCTTTTCTTCTTGTCTGCTACTGTAAAATCTCGATGTTACTTAATTGTTATTTCAATTTTATGCATTTGAAATCATTATTATTGAAATTATGTACTTATTTTTCGCCATTAAACTACGATTTGATAGTATTTTGCTTTCTGGTGTAATAGATCACTAGTAGTCTTCATATGATTTGGTCTATTTTATTGCTGATTTTTGACTTCCTCTGATTGAAGTCTTTGTTCCTTTCATTTAGTTCATTGTGGCCCTTCAGCACACTTGGATGGCCAGATGAGTCAGCAGAGGATTTTAAGTGGTTTTATCCAACATCAGTTCTTGAAACTGGGTTTGTACTTGCTCCCTTTTCTTTCATCTTTACTAGTTTATAAACACACGCATTGCACGTGTATCGCTTGCTAATTAGTATTAGTGTTTTAAAATGATATAAACAATATTGAAGTATGTATCTGATGAAAATCCTTAGAGGTAAATACAAGTACAAATTGATGAATGATTAGCCTATTGGACTGATATTTATTGTCATCGCCAAACATTAACTTCTTTGTTTTCAAATTATGAACATAAGAATATCCTTTATTTTCAGGAGGTGAAACATGAATTTGGGGAGAAATTATAAGCATTCTCTTAAAAAACATACCAAAAATTGGAGACAAAACTAACTTAACAACTTTAGAATAGATGAAATTGAATAACACCTCGTTATCTTCACAATGCGTATCTTTTTAATTGTTTATGTAACCTAGTATGCTTAATGATTATGGTTGGTACAATTTGTTGACCAAGCCTTGCTTGTGTAATACCTCATATTCCGCTATACTTTGAACTTACTCAACGACTGTAAGTCACACTTGAGGTTGTTTGGGAAGAAGAACAAGCATAGAAAACTTAGAAAATTTGTAGTTTCAAAATGAGTAGAAACCCCTCCTTTTATAGCCAACAAATAGTAGACAGGTGCTTTTGTGCCTTTTTAGAAAAGTTAGAACCTTTCGGAAAAGTCACAACCTTTGGAAAAGTAACAACCCTTCAAAAAGTCGCAACTTATCGAAAATCACAACCCTTTAATGTAAAAAGGTGTATGCATTTAATATAGTATAAATAAATAAATATAAATATAAAATATAGAAGATATACTAAATTGAGTATTTTTGATTGGCTGTATTAATTTAACATTCAAATTAGGGATATCTGTTGTATTTTTGATTGGCTGAAATAATCATGTGGGTTGCAGATGCTCAATTTTTACCTGCTGACAAGTCAAACAGCTAGAAACAAAGTTAGCAATATCTTTCTTCATACCTTCCCACCAAAACAATTATTTCAGGTCACGATACATCTTAGTGGAGCCAGGGTGTATAGTATATCTGGATTCTGGAATTGTGAGCTTCCTCAAGAACAGCTCGTCTTAACCCATCTGCATTTGGTACACTTGCCGGTTACCTAGTCGAGAATACCATCATCTTCTTACTTTTATCAACTTGGACCTCATCTCAGTAGTTGCACAATGGCACATCCTCATATTGAATGGCCTTTGTGTGCTTTTCTAGTGAAGACTTGGCTTGAACACAAGCCAACAATGTTTGAATTTCCCCCACAAAATCTGACACCTGTGCCTTTGAGTTTCTAAATATTCTTTGATAACTCTCTTTTCAGGAGCCATATGTGGCAAACTGCCCATAGATTTTCTGCTCAATGCATCAGCCACCTTGTTGCTCGGATTCTTTAAAAATATCGCCAGATCCTTAAAAAGTAGTGCATTTTTGGAGTATCTGACACGCGTGTGACAATATTTATGGAGAATTCGAGCAACTTAGTCAACCACAACATTAGCAGTACCTGAATTATTACGAGTAGCCTGGGTGGGTAAAGCTAACTGCGCATAAGTTTGACTGAGATTTCTCAGAGATTGAGGGTAGTCCCTGATGCGATGTCCCAACTGGCCACACCAGAAGTGAGTCTGGAAACTAAATGATGGGGAAGAAAGCCAAAATGACTAAAATAATTGCCCAAAATAAAGTTCACAAATTCTACCTTTAACATACTAATTTAGTGCACTATGTAAAGATTGTCCGACACCTAAAGTTAAAGTCCGTCACCCGTCCGTGAGTTGAACTTTTTCTTTTAAAACAAAATTGATAACTTAGGAAATTT
Source organism: Solanum chilense (assembly GCA_032847665.1). Lineage (NCBI taxonomy): Eukaryota > Viridiplantae > Streptophyta > Magnoliopsida > Solanales > Solanaceae > Solanum > Solanum chilense. Next base: position 10,623,583 of record CM064974.1, read on the forward strand.
GTGCTAGAGGCATTCTATTCTTCTTTTGCTCAATTGTAAGTTTTGATGTCTTGCATGCTTAAATTTTTAAAGATATTTTAGTAAGTTATTTCAATTTACACATGAAATAAGTCTTTTTTTTTTTAAAAAAAATTTTTAAATTTCATATTATTAAAAGAATGTACTTAACAAAAATATGTGTATTATCATTTTTAAAGACAATAGAAAATATAAGACTTAACTTATGCTTGTGAAAATAATAACCCCTTTGTTTTAATTTAATTGTCTTAGTTTTCTCTTTAGAAAATACTTCTTTAATTGATATATTTGGTAATACTTTATCTCCGATATTCTACAAGACCTAATACGACAAGATTCAAAGTTCATTGTAGTACACCAATACAATAAATTGAAGGGGATTTTTAAAAAAAATTAAAGGGGAAATCACTCCTTATCAATAGTTTTTTCTTTCCCAAAGTTTGAACTCAAGATCTTTAATTAAAGTGAAGAGACCTTATTCATCACGTCGCACCTTTTGATTCATCTCGCCACAACTCTGTCTTGTGGTACATCACACACATGAATTTCTCAATAAAGAAATTATTACCACTATTGTGGCAGGCAAGTTGTCATACTTTTTGTTCTGTGCTCTCTTTATTTTTTGTCTGAATCATATAATATTGTCAAAGTAAAGAATTTTATCCCATCAAAGTCATTTTTATTTTTATCTGTTATAATAGTTAATCTGATTTGTTTTCAAAATTATTTATTTTGCATTCTTTGTAAATATCTTTTGTATGACCTAATAATGTAAAAAGATGAAGAGTACACTGAACGTTTTTTCCCTTTAACGGAGTTGCCATATTTTTGCGCCATCGACAATGCCAAAGGACTTCCCAAACATCTTATATATGGCTTTCTTGTAGCACTAATTTACATGAAAAAGTTTTCAAGCACTATGATATTAATTTCTTCAACCTACCAACTTAATGCAATAAAATTACTAAATATCAATGATTGTATCATTTTTGTTATCAAGAACTCGGGGTGCTTAATATGTTTCGCATCATAACAAATGGAGTATCATTTTTTCAAGTGCTATACTTTGATGTGTACTACCGTCTTTAATTTGGCTGTCTAAGTAAATGAACTTGTACCACAAAAAAAGTTGTGGCGAGATGAATACAATTTCTTAATTTTTAATTAGAGGTCTTGATTTTGAACTTTGAGGAACTTTTTTTGATAAAATTTCCCTTTTAAGGTATTGTGTGTGAGGTACTACAATGTCTGTTGAATCTTATGGTATTATATAGTTCATGTAGAATATTTTTGTAATTAAAGAATTACCAAATATAGATATTAAAGAAGTATTTTTTAAAAAGAGAAGTAAGACAATTAAATTAAACCAGAGGGAATGTTATTTTTCTAAGCCTAAGCAAAGTTTTATATTTTCATTTGTCTTAGAAAATGATTATACACATATTTTTGTTATGCAGATTGTTTTTTAATAATATGAAAAAAAAAGAACTTATTTCTTGTTTAAATTGAAATAACTTACTAAGATATCCTTAAGCATAACAAGACATCAAAACTTACAATTGAACAAAAGAATAGGATGACTATAGCACACAACTTTCCTATGTTATCAACTTTTTCTTTTTAAAGTTCAAGCGACGGACGGTTGACATACTTTAATTTAGGTGTTAGACAATTCTTACATAGCGCACTAAATTAGTGCGTTAAAGTTGAATTTGTAAACTTAGTTTTGGTCCTTTTGGCTTTCCCCCCATCATTTAGGTTGCGGACTCCACCGAAAGTACTAGTCAAAACACGACATTGACCCACATGTGGTCTGTCGCAAGTCTGGAGGATTGGAGCAGTGACGTACATCTGCATTACTGCATAGGACTACGATGTCCATATAAGAATGATGGTCCCTAAATACCCTGTCTATGATGTGGCCTCTATGCAGACTCTGAATACGAATCAGTCCCTGTCTGAGAACCCTGTTGTTGCTTTCCCTGCTCTGTGATTTGCACTGAAGTCGCCGCCGAAAGATCCCCATGTCTTGGCCTTCTTATGTACATCATAGGCTGCATGTTCCTCACGACCCTTGTTTTCAAATCTCCTAGCATGATCTGCATCAGAGTAGGTTAAAGTCTTCATCTGTTGGGGTACTGCATTGTATAGATGACCAACCAAAACATTAACAAACCTCTGAACTCGAGCTGCTTCACTGTACTCTAAGTAAGTAGCATAGCCAACTTACAGAATAATGGCTTGTGTGCTGGCTGAAATAGCAGCAGGTTCTACCAGAGTAGTGACTGAAAGGGGCAGGGTGTTGTTGGAGCCATCATCGAAAAGAGGTGTTGTGCAGCCACAGTTACAGAAAAGAGGCATAGTACTCTTTGAACAGTTTGGTGCTGTCGGAACAGTTATCAATAATAGACAAGAGTAATTTTTGAAAAGAAGAATTTGACTTTATGGCTGCTAATTGATATACAGAATCTACTTAGGTCTCTAACTGGAACTCTCTTCCATATGAGAAATACTGGTAGAGAAGAAAAGAGATGTAATAATTACAAGAGTGAGGTACCATCAAAAGCCAGGTGAAATATTTAATTTTGAGCTGACCAAACAGTTCCAGACTTCACCCATGGGCCTCTACTGCCTCCACGTTGCCCTAGGAGTTCCTTCTTATACAATGTCATGCCCCGAGCTACTCCGAGACGCGGACACGGAACCTAGGACCACAAGTGATCCCAAGCTAACTCTGCTGGCATGATTATGAGCGTACTAAAGATAATAAACTGATGCGGAAGCTAAATCATAATTAAAATTGAAAAGATGGGAAATATCCATAAGCTAAAATTGATATATATGATGATGAGTTTAATACAAAGGAAATATTAACTTAATACTATGCTGAATTTAACTATGTCTGAAATAAGCCTCTAAACTAGACTAGAAATACTGGGACAAGCCCCCAGCTAAATCTAGCAAAAACTGAAACTAAATCACTAAAGACTGAAATGACACTCATGACTGTTGTCCTCGGAGAATGAGGACTAACCACTGAATCTGTTGAACTGGATATCGAAAATCGATCTATGCGTGATCTGGATGCTGAGAACCTGAACCTACATCACGAGAAGATGTAGTGCACGTATGCGTCAGTACTTGAAAGATACTGAGCATGTAGGATAGAGCAAAGCTGAAATAAAACATAACTGAACAAGCATAAAAGCAAGCATAATAATCTGATATGATAAACTGAATTCTGAGCTAACTGGATGCAATGACCAATTTATAATATGCTGAAACTTAATACTGAATATACTGATAAATGGTCAATGCAGAGAGTTTGAATGATCTGTGGAAGCTACTAATAACCGATAACAAAACCACGTAAGCTAAATGTGGAGTCCGATGTATACGCCCCATCGAGAGGACCCAATATGCCCTGCCAGAGGTATAAAGGCATGCTGGCGTGATCACTAAACTAATTGCCCATAGAGGGGACTTACAACCTATTTGGCTAGTAGTTTTGGGACTATTTGGATACGCTGAACCCTAGTCCAACTCGGTATTATGCTACTCCATGAATTCTGTAAATTTACTGATTATGTTTGAGTTTCTCTAAATACTGGATAGCTCGAAACTGAACATGCAAACTGAGAATGCAACAATTAATCTGGTAATTATGCATTTATAACTGAAGCATGTATATATGAAATGTCTGAAATATCTGACCTAACATGTGTAATTCAAGAACTAAAGAAAAACATAGCTAGGGTTTTGAAATTCATGCAATAAATTGAATAATAACATGATAATCTAATTTGGAACATATAACTAATAAGTTCATGAAGTTCTAGAAACCCTAGATCTAATCATGATATGGGACCCAATGGGTGAAAGGAACCCACTAGTGAAATCCCACATACCTGGTGATGAAATTCACGAAAAAATACTTAGGTTTCGGGGTTGGAACTGCTGGAACTTGTGGCGTTCTTGAACTAGGGTTCTTGAACTTTTTCTCCTCTCTTGCTTCTAATTTTCTAAGTTTTGATTTAATGATTTGACTTAGATATGTTTTAATTATGTTTCTAGGCTTAAACGGACTAAAATCTGATGATTTAGGGTAAAAACGACGTATCTTAAGGTTTAAACGAAGTGGGAAAAGTCAAAAAGACCCCTGGGAAAGTTGCTGTCGGACCAAACGACGGCAAGGACTGATGGTCCGTCGTCTGACCGGCGCCTAGTCGTTGGGTCCGTCGACTGGGCCTGTTCGACAGGCCTTTACTAAAATGGGCATAACTTTTTACTCGAAGGTCTGATTTTAGCAAGGTCGGTGGCTATGGAAAGATAATTCAGTTATCTATCTGTGGGTAGGTCATGGGATACCTAATTCATTTTGTGCTAAGAGATATGACCATTTGAAGTTGACCCAACTACATTTCCCCTTAACTGTCTGCAAATTTTCCACCTACGGTCCGTAGGTCCACCTACGGACAGTGCTGGTCATACGTAGCTCTTGTCTGAGAGTGGGTGAAGGGAGTATTGATTGATGGTCACGGACTACGGACCGTCGTCTGACCTACGGATTGTTAGTCTGTCCGTCGTCCAAGACTTAACCAATTTTTTTAGGCTGAAATTTTTGGGAGTTTTTGATGCCATCGACGGTTGTTGGACGGACTGTGGGTCAGGATACGGTCCATTGATGCCACCGTTGGTTGCACTTGCAGAGTTTTTCTGTAAAGCTATTTTTTGGTCTGTTTTGGCTACGGGGTGGTACATACAACCTATTCACAGTGAACATCCCATCAGAGCTTTTTTCCACCTGATAGTGTCTGGCATTGGAGAAGCGCCTCTGAAATTTTCAAATCTTCTTTGACAGACTAACCATCCTGTATATTTCATATTTTTCATGTTACTATCTTTTTAAGACTTGTGGTTTTCAAACTGTAAAAATGCTATATTGCAATATTGCCTGAACAGTAACAGTTACTTGGTAACAGGCACGACATACTGTTCTTTTGGGTGGCACGAATGGTGATGATGGGAATTGAGTTTACTGGGACTGTCCCCTTTTCACATGTTTATCTTCATGGACTAATCCGTGATTCTCAAGTGAGTTAATGCTTTTAAGTTACTGCCTAAAATGTATGTCTTTACTCTTCTTGATGCACTTTTTCTAGATAATTTGTTGAACGTGCTGGCTGATTTATTATTCAGTGGAATTACTTAACCTGTAAAAACAATTCCCTTCTATTTTCGGTAAAGAATGTGCACTTGCTTCTTGCAAATTTACATTGGTTGTAATCCGATGCGTTCAGTTAATTCATATTTCCCTCCTCTTCACAAGCTATCGTTTCAGAAAGAAGGGTACGTTGTGTAAAATTGTTTTACCACTTGAATAGAGTAACTTCTGCTGTTTGGAGGAAAGTTAAGATTTTGTTCCTACCTAATTCATTGATTGAAGAGACCAATTTCTAAGAAAAAAGTTATTTCAGGCCCTGCATTGAGGTTTAATTTTTACATATTTCCCCGAACTTTTGGTTCATTAATCTTTGGACTGATCTGCTCCAAGCATGCAGTTTTTGATAATGTTATGTATATATTTGTGATAATGAGTTGATTTACTGAAATAATTGAATTTGGTTGTACCTGCCCAATCTGCATCTGAGTTGCATCCAGGACACGTCCAGAAACCATCATTAGTTATGATGAGATCTGGATTTATATCTCCCATTCCATGGTTCGTTTTCTGCATATATTGTAGCTTTAAACTTGTCAGGGCTCTGTTTTCAGGGCAGAAAAATGTCGAAATCATTGGGGAATGTCGTAGATCCCCTTGACACCATTGCTGAGTATGGAACCGATGCTTTGCGTTTCACTCTTGCCTTAGGGACTGCTGGTCAGGTTTGTAATGAGCTCATTTTTAGTCAGTAAATTATGGATATATATCTTCCTTTTTCTCCAATGGTGTCCACTGGAATGCTTTCATCAGCCAGCTTACGTCTTTGTTATAGGATCTAAATTTGTCCACAGAGAGGTTGTCATCTAACAAGGCATTCACCAACAAATTGTGGAATGCTGGCAAGTTCATATTGCGGAATTTGCCTCGTCAAGATGACACTCCTGCTTGGGAAGCCTTACGGGCCCATAAGGTTTGCTTATATGTTTTTTTTTTGACAATTTACTTCGAGATCAGTGGTTAAGAAGCATTTAGGTACTAATGAAATAAAAAGAATGTTTTAAAGAGAAGACATACTTATTGAAAAAGAAAATAGTCTGAAAGAACTGAGATAAGTATTGTGGTATGACAAATGAAAAATGCATTAAATCAGAGATTGTCATTGTGTCAGATTAATTTTGGTGATCCATATTAATTCTGCCGGATCCAGATTGAGCTTCATGATCAGCATGGGCTTCGAAGACTAAAAAGCTTAATCCTGGTTGTTGGCATAACTCTAAAACATGTCGATTTTTGTTTGATTTTGTTTCCAGCATATGCTGGAAACATAGAAATTTTTTGCTGTTAAATAATTTGGTATATGGCGTCGCTGAATGTTGAAGTCCACTTCTTCGAGAATTCTCAGATCTGCATGGCTTGAGAATTCACATCCTAGAACAAAGTTAATCCAGAAGGGTTGTGTTCCACCGAAGCCTAATTTTTGTGGTGTTCAAATCGATATCCTTTTTTTAAAAAACTGGTAACATTGTTCAAATTGATATCCTTGGTTTCTATATAGACGCTAGAGTGAGAAAATTGGTTTTTTGAAGTACAGTGGAATAACTTCTTCCATATATCTTACATTGGTAATTTACTGGGAACTTTAGTGTTCACATAAAAATTAGGAGTCATCCCGAGGTTTCTAAGGGTCCAGAGTTGAATTGTGTTTTAATTCCTTATTCCCTGCCAAGAATCTATCATTCGGAATTCTAATCTATTTCACTATCTACTGTTCTCTCAGTTTGATAATATAGAGTCTGTGCTGAAGCTCCCACTACCTGAATGCTGGGTGGTAAGATGACTTTTTTGATGCTTACTAAGCCCAATATTGCATAGTGATCCTGTTGTAACAAGTTCTACACCATACAGGTATCAAAGCTTCATGTACTTGTTGATGAAGTCACTGCAAGTTATGAGAAATTTTTCTTCGGAGATGTTGGAAGAGAAATATATGACTTCTTTTGGTCTGATTTTGCTGATTGGTATTATCTTCCTAGTGTTTTTGGTTCTTTTACTTGGTTTACGTGTAAGTCTTGTTACTCACTTATTTAAAGAAGACATTATCCAGTATTATTTGAATAAGACATTATGCAGTATGTGAAGTCCTAACCATTTAGAACTGGGAACAAGTTTTGTTGAAGATTAATATGTAGAAGAATGATGCTGATGGTGGGAAGAAATTTAATAAGTAACTCTTCTTACACTAGCTGATCTAAAATTTGAAGTTTATGAGTTATTTCAGCAACCTCAGGTTAATACTCACTCTATCTTAATTTATGTGACACCATTTGGCCGGGCACGAAGTTTAAGAAATAAGGAAAGACTTTGTTATGTATACCAAATTGCCCTTAATGTCACTTTAATGCTTACTTTAGTTGACTTTTCTTCACAATAATGTGTAAAGTTGGACCCAATAAGGATAAAATGGGGATGATGTCATTATAGTTGCCAAATAAGGAAAAATGACACTCTTTTTGGGACAGCCAGAAATGGGAAGGGTGCCACATAAATTGAGATAGAGGAAGTATACATATGACTGGATCAACAGTCAAATATTTATAGATATTTAATGAATTCCTTACTACATATTCAGGATTAAGAAAAAGCAATTGGGTTCATGTGACCCATAATAATCAATGTAGATCCACCTCTCCAACACATTATCTAAAATCTGAAGTAGGGACTCTTTTTATTGAAGAGTAATATGTAGAAAGAATGATAGTTTGGTGGGCATAGGAATTAAATTTGGAATTCATTCTTACGCTCTTGCATGGTGATTTGCCTTGTTCATGCTTGAAGCACTAGCCAGCCCATTGTGATTTAAAAGAAAGGTCATTAACCCAGGCCAGTTCAAAAACTTAATGAATACGTATTAGGCATATTATGATTAAAGTTAGTTACAGTGATAAGAGTAGGTAAGCTTAACCTGAAAAATGATTATGAATGAGTTTATTTCTCCTTCATCATGAAACTAGTTACCTAATTCTACCATCAATTTAGTGACACCAAATTGATTTGTGATCCGTTTGGATTGAGCAGAATGTGAGAGCCTTTGTGTAACTGCTTACATCCTTTATCTCTTCTTTACTTAACTGACAGGAAGGTCTTCACTTGCTATTTACTTCTGAATAAAGAGGAGACATAGAAGTTACCTGTTCTGTTTCATTCTTTTCATTTAATTCATCTTAGTTTCTTCCAGACCTTAGTGAAGATGGTATATCTTATAGTTTATCTATTTCTTCTTCTGTCCCTGAATCCTTGTCTATTTCTCAAGGTACATTGAAGCTAGTAAAGCTCGTCTGTATCACTCTGGAGATCATTCTGTTGCATCTGTATCACAAGCAGCTCTGTTATACATTTTTGAGAACATTCTTAAATTGCTGCATCCATTTATGCCTTTCGTAACTGAGGAGCTCTGGCAGGTGAGCTGATATATTCCCATAATTTCATGCTTTGATCAGTCACTTCTATTGTTTTGTATCGGTATGCTTAATGTCAAATCCTGATGATACAAGATGGGTGAGGATTATGCAATCAGATATATATGAGAACCTACAATCTATGGGGAAGAGTTTCACTCAAGAAGTCAGAATATTATTATTGTCTGATAATCTTGCATCATAGTTCTTTCCCATGTTAATTTTGCTTTGTTGTTCTTTAGTATAACATGTTTGTGAAAGGTCTAGCGCATGTGAATCTGCACTATCAAATGAAATGGTCAGAAAAAAAATAAATCCCAGTTGTCGATGTTGCATGACCTTCCATCTAGACTCTGATTCCCTTGTCTGTATCGCACCTAGCTTGTTGTCGTTGATTTTCTTAAATGCATTAATATCTTAATCAGTCAACAGAAGCTGAAGTGATTCGAACTATGACTTATTTGATCGGGTTTCTTCTCGTAAGTATTTGCTTGTGTTAATCTGAGTCCTGTCACTTCTTAGGACAACTAGAAAATAAAATAAACTGCGTAATTTGGAAGTGGTAGTAAATAGCTGATAAAATATTGTCAATCTTGAAGATGATATAAATTTGTAATTGTGTTAAAAAATAGATGAAGTGGAGACAAGTGGTACCTGTTTGTTTCCAATCACTGTTAACATTGGAAAAAAGTTAGGATTCTAATATGAACTAGAATGTTGATGATACTGTTTAATTATTTTGCATATATTTCTAAATACCAGCTTAATTTGGCCATGGGCCTGCTAGCTGATGAGGGTGCAAGCCAGTAACTTGTCCTGCTCCAAAATCTGGAAAATCTTATAAGGACATCTGATTTTTGCTTCAACAGCGAAATAGCTTAAGGGTAATGCTGTTCTCATTGCAGTTTGATTCTCCCAATTTCTGCAGGCATTACCCAGTAGAGGGGAAGCTCTTATAGTTTCTGCATGGCCACTTACTTCACTTCCCAGGAATATTGATTCCATAAAAAAGTTTGAGAATTTACAGGCATTGGTGAGTTTGACTTTCAGCTTTTTCTCCTAATTTTAATTTAATATTTGATTTTTGTTTTCCTGATATATCCCTTCCATCAATTCAGACTAGAGCCATCAGAAATGTACGAGCAGAGTATGCAGTTGAGCCAGCAAAGCTCATTTCTGCATCTATCGTCGCAAATCCAGATGTCATTCAGTATATCTCTGTAAGATCTCCACTTTATTTATTAACTTCTCTTCATTCAGGTAACTATCCTTTCGGAAATGTGGTGGCTATTTGTTTTTTGGGTGTCATTTTGCTGTGTTACTAATCAAAAGAACATGAAAAGATGCAGGCACACTTAAAAATTTTAGACCTTCAAAATTCAAGCAGATTAATAAAATTATCTGTTTTAAAATATTCCTAGGTTCAATATATGTCTAGATTCTTTGGATATTTGTAGGGGATACTGAAGGATATTCCATAACATTCGATAAAATATTAAAGTATTTCCCCTCTACAACCAGAATACTGACATCCCTTATTATTCAGTTTTTGGTCAATACATACCATATTGTTCATATACTAAGATTGTCAACTAAGGAGCCTTCTTTGACGTTGTTGATTATCAATTCAACAGGAACTATTCTATCATCTTTCCTCCCTTTTTACGCATAATGTTGGTGGTTATCATTGTTATCATGATTCATGAAAAGCATACATGTTGAAGGAAATCTTTTCTCTATATTCTGAAGGCTTTACATACAAAATTTGATAAGGTTAGAAATGATCTCATATGATAGTGAGCATAAGTAGTAGAAATTTGATAAGATTTGTGTAAAGACGTGACACTTGGGCCTAACTCAACCCCAAAAGCAGCCCATGAGGGAAGGATACCCAAGTCCTCATAAGAAGACCACCTTTTCATTCCCCAAAAGCTAGTTCATGAGAGGAGGATAACCCAAGTCCATGTAAGCAAACCACCAGCCTGTTCCCCTAACAATGTGGGACTTTTACTCCCAAGGCCCAACTTGAGTTTGGACCGAGTGCCAAATGGGCATTGACATGGTTTTGATATCGTGAAAAATTTGGCACCTATGCCTAACTCAACCCTAAAAGCAAGCTCTTGAGGGAAGGATTGACTAAGTTCATATAAGCAAACCACCAGTCCATGCCCCAACCTATGTGAGACTCTAACCCACTCTAATAATTAGAAATGATCACATTTGAAAGATAGTGTAAGAAGCTCAAAGAGAGGATAAAATGAGAGCTTCACTTGAGATGGTTTCACCACATCCTATGTAGACCTCCTCATTCATTGGTCTGTAGGTGCAATGAGGGGATTGATTGCAGATGATTAAAAGTGATATGTAGAAGAGTCGCCTAAAAATCTACAATGTTTCAGAATCAGTGCGGAGTTTGCTCAGAACAACTCAAGAAAAGGATCCATTTAGGTGATAGGAGATTATTTGTATTAAGGTTCAGTTATGTACTTGTGTTTGGATTTACCTTGGAGTCGGTGTTTTTTAGGAGTCCTTTTCTTATGGTTATAGACTTTATGTCAGTGTAGGAACAAGTGGGTCACGACTCGAGACTACACGTCGTAACATGGTGCTTAAAGACACAAGTCATGGTCTGGCATGACTTTAAGATTAACGTAACAACAGAAGATACCTGATATTACTAATGTGGAAACTAAAACTGAAAGAGTCTTATAACTTCGATAGAGAAATATCTGATAAAAATAAGTTGAGTCTAGACTGACTATCTGAAAACCTCTACTAAACGAGTTGCTAGGACAAGTCCTTAGCTAATTCTAAATGTCTGAAACTGAAGTAGCATATATGGAATGTAATGTAGGGGATGTACTCGAAGGATGATGACTCACCGAAATACTATTAAGCTGATCTGGGGTCGTACTAACCGCGGCCTGAGTGCTGAACATCTGAACCTATATTGTCAAACAATATAGGCAGAAAGTGTGCGGTCTGTACCAAGTATGTAGGATAACCATGATAATATACTGATGCATTGACTAAGTAAATAACATGAAATCTGATTATATGTTGTACCGAAATAACTGAATGCTTGGTCATGCAATAACTGAAGAACTGATTGTGTGAGGTACTACTAACCGATATGTAACCATGTGAGCTACTTTATCAAGTTTGATGTATAATCCCCATCATAAGGGTCCAATATACTTTGCCAAGGTATAAAGACTAATCTGAGCTAATGTGGATCCACTAAGCTAATGTCCATGAAGACTAAGGAGCAACCCTCAACTGATGGGAGCCCCCTTAAATCCTAAGGTGGCACATAGTTCTGGGACTTGGGGATTTCTACTAATGAATCGAATGGACGTTGACTGTGAGCCTTCATCTTAACTCCGATCGGTGCCAAGTAAAACTCCCAAAGGAAAATGCAATTAACTGATACAGTAATAGTCTAATAATACTAATTACCGATGATAACTGAGTAGCTCATGAATCATGATTCAAAACTGACAATTTCTAATGCTAACTGAAAGACACTTTATCTGAAAGTATCTAAAATCATGAAACCTGATTATTTGAAACCATGCATATGAAATTTGCATAATTCTGAGTCATGAAAATACTTATATATTGAGAGTTCATGAAACAACAACGAAAATATGGAATTATAAGTAAAATCATGCAATTATAGGCTATTCATGAAGAACTGAATTTCAATAGAAGCCAATGATCTCATAGAAACCCTAAGTTCTGTAGAATTTTAAACTTGAAAATCTGAAGTTTCTTTGGGACTCAATGGGTAAAAGGATACCCATTGATGAAATCCCACATACCTGGAGTGCTTGAATTCTTGAATGGAGACTTAAAGCTTTGGAACTCTAGTTCTTGCTTGAGAGGAACTTTAAATGAGAGGAAATCTGATTTTTTGGGGACTTGTGTGTGAGAGGGGAGGTTTTGGATGATCAAATTTCCTTAATTCCACTTAGAATAGGTTAAAACGACATAGTATAGGGATTAAAAGAGTGAAAAAACAAAACGACCCTGATTTAAAACTGTCGACAGGTTGCACGAGGGGCATCTACGGTCTTTGGTTCCATCTACAGACCTTAGAACCCTGTTCATAGAAATTAGAGGGAATTTCTGAGTTGCTGATGTTTAATCTATGGACCAATCTATAGTTCGTAAAATGTTCTACGACCGTAAACCAGGCTCTCTTCCTGTTTTGGTTGAATTGCTAAGTTTCTGAACTTGATCTACTGATCAAGTTTGCGACCCGTAAAATAATGTTTATCAAACAACAAAATGTAAACTTAACTCGTAGATCTCAGACCATTTTTCCTGTTTCTGAAGTTTGTCTACGACTACCATCTATTGTCCATAGTTTCTTTACGGCACGTAGATGGAGTTCGTAAAACACAGAATTTCTGCTGAGTTAGAATTTTTCGCTGGCTTATTTTGACCTAATCTGAGCTAGGAATTTCTGAGGTGTTACAAAGTGCGAGTTTAGAGAACCTCTAGTTTTAAGTTTGCTTGACAAGAGACATTATATAGTGTTTGTTTTGTTTGGCCTTGAATAGATTTCAATTATTAAATAAGATTCATCTTGCTGAGCCCAACTTTATTTGAGGTTGGGTTATATTTTCTTATTTGAGACTTGGGAGGTGTGCAATCTCAGTTACCTTGCAAGACCATTTGGGTTGACAAAAGGATATCGAGAAGGTTTAGTGATTGGAAGGTTTTGGTTTTCATAGTACTTTCTTGAAGACCCCAGGGGATGTAGGTTGTGGAAGTGATGCACCCTTTCTATGTGACAGGTAGAAAAAAGTGTTCAGCAGTGAATTCTCTGAGATTTATTTTGTCACAAGATACCATTTAGACTTAAAATTTAGTAAACAGGTGTAGTACACTGTACAGGGGTACTTATTCCTGCTAATGATTACCTTAGCTACCACTGAGGCTTACTTCTTATGAAACATTAACTGTATGTGCTGTTCATTATCTGCTTACTGAGTCAGTTAGGTCAGCCTAGCACAAGGCGACCATGTTATAACAGATTAGTCACTTTTGTTGTTCTTAACCTTGTTCTCTATTGAAATGCATTTTTCTTGCTAGAATTCTTTTGTATGCCTATCTTAGATTTAAATACATGGCTGTCACTTATTGCAGGGAGAAAGAGATGTTTTGGCTCTTCTTTCGAGACTGGATTTGGGAAATGTCAATTTTGTAGAATCTCCTCCAGGTATGTCGATTTTGGTATCACACGTGAAAGGTTGATAAACCCTGCGTGGGTTAGAGCATTCTAGTTTAATGTTTGTTTCCTTGTAGTGTTATCTTAATATGAGATGAATTGCAGGAGATGCAAACCAGTCTGTCCACATTGTTGCTGGTGAAGGTCTGGAAGCTTATCTTCCTCTATCAGATATGGTGGACATCTCTGCTGAAGTACAGCGTCTCTCTAAGCGCCTTGTCAAGTTGCAAGCTGAATATGATGGACTGATAGCTCGTTTGAGTTCTCCAAGTGTGAGTTCTCTATTTGCTAAATAAAATTAATCAAACGCCAAACATTTTCTCTAAAAAAATAAAATAAAAAAAGAACATACTCCTTGACTGTCAAAACAGGATATAGTCAAAATCTAACAATATTATGTCCTTCTCCATTTCCGTTTCCATTTTCCCATGTCATGGACCTTATGGAGCTCCTATGTGCAGTTTGTAGAGAAAGCTCCTGAGGATATTGTTCGTGGTGTCCGAGAAAAAGCAGCAGAGGCAGAAGAGAAGTTAACTCTAACTAGAAACCGCCATGATTTCCTCAAGTCAAAAGTTTTGATTGCGAATTAGTTTCATTCACCACTTTCCCTCATTCAACCAACTAGAGGTTAACTAAACTACATTCTCTATTTTTGGCTCGATATCAAGATGAATAGCCTCTTCTACCAGAACTAGATGGTGCAGATCATCTAATTGCATTTTTCTAAAGGCCATTTCCTTCATCTTTCTGCAGCTCGACCAGCAGTTCCATCAAAAGATTCTGATTTACTTATTCTGTGAGTGTTCTTCATCACTCTTTGAGCAATGCCGCGAAAAAAGAAGAAGCATCAAGTGGTGGTGGCAGATAAGTGAAATTCGCGTTGAGAAAATAATAATTACGATAGGAGCCCCGTCATTACTATTTTGTCCATTACTTCTAGATGCATTGGATATCGGTGAAGTGTACAAATGAATATAAGAGGCTAGGATTATTTTTCTTGCTACTTCTGCGAAAATACTGTTTATTGATTTATTGTTACACTAGATAATATTTTTGAAATATAAGGTACGATTATATTTTGTAAAGTTACACAGTGTTAAGAGTTAATTATATTATATCAGTACATTTTTGGATTAAAAAAATCTTGTGAAATTTAAGGATTTTAGATACATCATTCAAAGTACGGATACTTACGTTTGTTGATACAATACATCTGTCTCGATATATTGCTCAATGTATTAAACACACTTGTTTGATACATTATGCCCTAATGCATCGTGTCAGAGTGATGTATTTGATAATAGGAGAGAAAGTGAGAAAATAGAAATTTTTGTAATTTTTCAAATGGTAGAGAATATGATAAAATAAATAGTATATTTAGATAATTTTTCAATATTATATTTTGACCGTTTGAGTCGTTTTGTTAATAGTCCTTCAAGATTTTATTTTTTTTTAAAATGTTGAATATGTTAATTTAAAAAATAAAAACTTGTGTGAAGTGAACAACGAAATCAATTTAGTATATCCAGAAATTTCACAAAATTTGCTTATGTTTACTTTTGAGAATAATTTTAAAATGTTAACTAAATATTCCGAAAGAGTATTAATGAGTATAATACTTTTGAATTTGATATTATTTAGTATAAGAATATTAATTTTTTTGAAGAACTAATTACAAGGAAAACGATTTATGATGTGGTCTACGTTTACTATACGGAAAAGGACCTAAAATACCTTCAAAGTATTGAAAATGGTACAAAATTATCCTTCATCCACCTATTGGCTCCAAAATTCCCTTCCCACCCACCTGTTAGGTCCAAAATACCCTTGTCATCCACCTTTTGGTTCAAAATTGATCACTTATTTAACGGTTTTATATTTAAACTATTTAAATATTTTTTAAAATACATGGCGCTCAACTATTTGTTATAATTTAACTTATCAGTGTAATTTATAAATGACAAAAGTATTCATTACCCCCCTGAACTTGAAGCTTTTTATTCAATGTACACCTAAACTTTATTTTGTTTCAATTACCCCTGAACTTGCTTATTCATCCTACACGTACACCTTTTCCGTCCACTTGGCAAAGAAACTGAAATCAAACTCTACAAGGCGCGTGAGACAGCAATTTTTTGCCACATCATAAAGTTACAACGGTAATATGCGTAAAAATCTATTTTTTCTTTAATATTTGGGTTATTTTAAGAATTTTTCTCTCTCTATTCTCTACCTATTTATTCTTCTTTATCCTTTCTCCCTTTTCAAATTTCAATTTTTTCTCATTTTTTTTGTTTTAATTGTTATTGCTAAATTCATGAACAATAACAGGAGACTTGTTTGTTTATGTGGGGCTCCTCCAATTCTGAAAATTTCATGGACAAATGACAATCCCGGACGTAGATTTTTCGGTTGTAGACACTATGGGGTATGTATTGTTACTCCTTTTTTGCTTTTTATTTGACAAGTTCGTATTATGCAATTTCATTTTTTTAACTTTGGTTTTATGAATGCAGTCCTCATTTCGAAATTCTTGATAAGTTTTTCGATTGGTATGATCCTGAATTTCCGACCCAAGCGAATATTGTAATTTTGGGTTTGTTGAAGAAAATCAACAAACAAGAAGAACAGCTCAAGTGCAAATGGATATTGAAACTGATTTTGGGTATTAGTTTGATATGCAATGTGATATTGTTCTTTTATTTAGTGTGTCGTTGAATTTTTTTTTAATGCAATTGTTATTAAGGCAAAACCATTTGGTTCTAGGGTACTCATTTTGTGGATTAGTTTGGTTTGGTGTTCTATTAATGTATGTTTTTGCTGTTTTTGCTGATCACTACAATTACATGTAATGGGTACTATGATACCATGAAATAATAACATGAAGGCAACAAACATAACATAACTAGTGCTTTCTTGATCATAAAAAAGAAGCATCATAGTGTTTCATTGTTTCAACCAACAACCACAATAACTTAAGTTAACTAGCAAAACATAAAACAATCACTACTTTAAGGTTAGTTGAATAACCACACAAGCACCAACCAACAACCACAATAACTTAAGTTAACTAGTAAACATAAAAGAGTAACTACTTTAAGTTTGTTTGAACAACCACAGATTCATCAACACATAAAACACTATTTCAAGTTTGGTTGGACACCCACACAACCACACAACTAAGAAGTTTTCTTTGAGAG
>CM064974.1:10640758-10753229 GCA_032847665.1 Solanum chilense
TTGTTTCCAATCACTGTTAACATTGGAAAAAAGTTAGGATTCTAATATGAACTAGAATGTTGATGATACTGTTTAATTATTTTGCATATATTTCTAAATACCAGCTTAATTTGGCCATGGGCCTGCTAGCTGATGAGGGTGCAAGCCAGTAACTTGTCCTGCTCCAAAATCTGGAAAATCTTATAAGGACATCTGATTTTTGCTTCAACAGCGAAATAGCTTAAGGGTAATGCTGTTCTCATTGCAGTTTGATTCTCCCAATTTCTGCAGGCATTACCCAGTAGAGGGGAAGCTCTTATAGTTTCTGCATGGCCACTTACTTCACTTCCCAGGAATATTGATTCCATAAAAAAGTTTGAGAATTTACAGGCATTGGTGAGTTTGACTTTCAGCTTTTTCTCCTAATTTTAATTTAATATTTGATTTTTGTTTTCCTGATATATCCCTTCCATCAATTCAGACTAGAGCCATCAGAAATGTACGAGCAGAGTATGCAGTTGAGCCAGCAAAGCTCATTTCTGCATCTATCGTCGCAAATCCAGATGTCATTCAGTATATCTCTGTAAGATCTCCACTTTATTTATTAACTTCTCTTCATTCAGGTAACTATCCTTTCGGAAATGTGGTGGCTATTTGTTTTTTGGGTGTCATTTTGCTGTGTTACTAATCAAAAGAACATGAAAAGATGCAGGCACACTTAAAAATTTTAGACCTTCAAAATTCAAGCAGATTAATAAAATTATCTGTTTTAAAATATTCCTAGGTTCAATATATGTCTAGATTCTTTGGATATTTGTAGGGGATACTGAAGGATATTCCATAACATTCGATAAAATATTAAAGTATTTCCCCTCTACAACCAGAATACTGACATCCCTTATTATTCAGTTTTTGGTCAATACATACCATATTGTTCATATACTAAGATTGTCAACTAAGGAGCCTTCTTTGACGTTGTTGATTATCAATTCAACAGGAACTATTCTATCATCTTTCCTCCCTTTTTACGCATAATGTTGGTGGTTATCATTGTTATCATGATTCATGAAAAGCATACATGTTGAAGGAAATCTTTTCTCTATATTCTGAAGGCTTTACATACAAAATTTGATAAGGTTAGAAATGATCTCATATGATAGTGAGCATAAGTAGTAGAAATTTGATAAGATTTGTGTAAAGACGTGACACTTGGGCCTAACTCAACCCCAAAAGCAGCCCATGAGGGAAGGATACCCAAGTCCTCATAAGAAGACCACCTTTTCATTCCCCAAAAGCTAGTTCATGAGAGGAGGATAACCCAAGTCCATGTAAGCAAACCACCAGCCTGTTCCCCTAACAATGTGGGACTTTTACTCCCAAGGCCCAACTTGAGTTTGGACCGAGTGCCAAATGGGCATTGACATGGTTTTGATATCGTGAAAAATTTGGCACCTATGCCTAACTCAACCCTAAAAGCAAGCTCTTGAGGGAAGGATTGACTAAGTTCATATAAGCAAACCACCAGTCCATGCCCCAACCTATGTGAGACTCTAACCCACTCTAATAATTAGAAATGATCACATTTGAAAGATAGTGTAAGAAGCTCAAAGAGAGGATAAAATGAGAGCTTCACTTGAGATGGTTTCACCACATCCTATGTAGACCTCCTCATTCATTGGTCTGTAGGTGCAATGAGGGGATTGATTGCAGATGATTAAAAGTGATATGTAGAAGAGTCGCCTAAAAATCTACAATGTTTCAGAATCAGTGCGGAGTTTGCTCAGAACAACTCAAGAAAAGGATCCATTTAGGTGATAGGAGATTATTTGTATTAAGGTTCAGTTATGTACTTGTGTTTGGATTTACCTTGGAGTCGGTGTTTTTTAGGAGTCCTTTTCTTATGGTTATAGACTTTATGTCAGTGTAGGAACAAGTGGGTCACGACTCGAGACTACACGTCGTAACATGGTGCTTAAAGACACAAGTCATGGTCTGGCATGACTTTAAGATTAACGTAACAACAGAAGATACCTGATATTACTAATGTGGAAACTAAAACTGAAAGAGTCTTATAACTTCGATAGAGAAATATCTGATAAAAATAAGTTGAGTCTAGACTGACTATCTGAAAACCTCTACTAAACGAGTTGCTAGGACAAGTCCTTAGCTAATTCTAAATGTCTGAAACTGAAGTAGCATATATGGAATGTAATGTAGGGGATGTACTCGAAGGATGATGACTCACCGAAATACTATTAAGCTGATCTGGGGTCGTACTAACCGCGGCCTGAGTGCTGAACATCTGAACCTATATTGTCAAACAATATAGGCAGAAAGTGTGCGGTCTGTACCAAGTATGTAGGATAACCATGATAATATACTGATGCATTGACTAAGTAAATAACATGAAATCTGATTATATGTTGTACCGAAATAACTGAATGCTTGGTCATGCAATAACTGAAGAACTGATTGTGTGAGGTACTACTAACCGATATGTAACCATGTGAGCTACTTTATCAAGTTTGATGTATAATCCCCATCATAAGGGTCCAATATACTTTGCCAAGGTATAAAGACTAATCTGAGCTAATGTGGATCCACTAAGCTAATGTCCATGAAGACTAAGGAGCAACCCTCAACTGATGGGAGCCCCCTTAAATCCTAAGGTGGCACATAGTTCTGGGACTTGGGGATTTCTACTAATGAATCGAATGGACGTTGACTGTGAGCCTTCATCTTAACTCCGATCGGTGCCAAGTAAAACTCCCAAAGGAAAATGCAATTAACTGATACAGTAATAGTCTAATAATACTAATTACCGATGATAACTGAGTAGCTCATGAATCATGATTCAAAACTGACAATTTCTAATGCTAACTGAAAGACACTTTATCTGAAAGTATCTAAAATCATGAAACCTGATTATTTGAAACCATGCATATGAAATTTGCATAATTCTGAGTCATGAAAATACTTATATATTGAGAGTTCATGAAACAACAACGAAAATATGGAATTATAAGTAAAATCATGCAATTATAGGCTATTCATGAAGAACTGAATTTCAATAGAAGCCAATGATCTCATAGAAACCCTAAGTTCTGTAGAATTTTAAACTTGAAAATCTGAAGTTTCTTTGGGACTCAATGGGTAAAAGGATACCCATTGATGAAATCCCACATACCTGGAGTGCTTGAATTCTTGAATGGAGACTTAAAGCTTTGGAACTCTAGTTCTTGCTTGAGAGGAACTTTAAATGAGAGGAAATCTGATTTTTTGGGGACTTGTGTGTGAGAGGGGAGGTTTTGGATGATCAAATTTCCTTAATTCCACTTAGAATAGGTTAAAACGACATAGTATAGGGATTAAAAGAGTGAAAAAACAAAACGACCCTGATTTAAAACTGTCGACAGGTTGCACGAGGGGCATCTACGGTCTTTGGTTCCATCTACAGACCTTAGAACCCTGTTCATAGAAATTAGAGGGAATTTCTGAGTTGCTGATGTTTAATCTATGGACCAATCTATAGTTCGTAAAATGTTCTACGACCGTAAACCAGGCTCTCTTCCTGTTTTGGTTGAATTGCTAAGTTTCTGAACTTGATCTACTGATCAAGTTTGCGACCCGTAAAATAATGTTTATCAAACAACAAAATGTAAACTTAACTCGTAGATCTCAGACCATTTTTCCTGTTTCTGAAGTTTGTCTACGACTACCATCTATTGTCCATAGTTTCTTTACGGCACGTAGATGGAGTTCGTAAAACACAGAATTTCTGCTGAGTTAGAATTTTTCGCTGGCTTATTTTGACCTAATCTGAGCTAGGAATTTCTGAGGTGTTACAAAGTGCGAGTTTAGAGAACCTCTAGTTTTAAGTTTGCTTGACAAGAGACATTATATAGTGTTTGTTTTGTTTGGCCTTGAATAGATTTCAATTATTAAATAAGATTCATCTTGCTGAGCCCAACTTTATTTGAGGTTGGGTTATATTTTCTTATTTGAGACTTGGGAGGTGTGCAATCTCAGTTACCTTGCAAGACCATTTGGGTTGACAAAAGGATATCGAGAAGGTTTAGTGATTGGAAGGTTTTGGTTTTCATAGTACTTTCTTGAAGACCCCAGGGGATGTAGGTTGTGGAAGTGATGCACCCTTTCTATGTGACAGGTAGAAAAAAGTGTTCAGCAGTGAATTCTCTGAGATTTATTTTGTCACAAGATACCATTTAGACTTAAAATTTAGTAAACAGGTGTAGTACACTGTACAGGGGTACTTATTCCTGCTAATGATTACCTTAGCTACCACTGAGGCTTACTTCTTATGAAACATTAACTGTATGTGCTGTTCATTATCTGCTTACTGAGTCAGTTAGGTCAGCCTAGCACAAGGCGACCATGTTATAACAGATTAGTCACTTTTGTTGTTCTTAACCTTGTTCTCTATTGAAATGCATTTTTCTTGCTAGAATTCTTTTGTATGCCTATCTTAGATTTAAATACATGGCTGTCACTTATTGCAGGGAGAAAGAGATGTTTTGGCTCTTCTTTCGAGACTGGATTTGGGAAATGTCAATTTTGTAGAATCTCCTCCAGGTATGTCGATTTTGGTATCACACGTGAAAGGTTGATAAACCCTGCGTGGGTTAGAGCATTCTAGTTTAATGTTTGTTTCCTTGTAGTGTTATCTTAATATGAGATGAATTGCAGGAGATGCAAACCAGTCTGTCCACATTGTTGCTGGTGAAGGTCTGGAAGCTTATCTTCCTCTATCAGATATGGTGGACATCTCTGCTGAAGTACAGCGTCTCTCTAAGCGCCTTGTCAAGTTGCAAGCTGAATATGATGGACTGATAGCTCGTTTGAGTTCTCCAAGTGTGAGTTCTCTATTTGCTAAATAAAATTAATCAAACGCCAAACATTTTCTCTAAAAAAATAAAATAAAAAAAGAACATACTCCTTGACTGTCAAAACAGGATATAGTCAAAATCTAACAATATTATGTCCTTCTCCATTTCCGTTTCCATTTTCCCATGTCATGGACCTTATGGAGCTCCTATGTGCAGTTTGTAGAGAAAGCTCCTGAGGATATTGTTCGTGGTGTCCGAGAAAAAGCAGCAGAGGCAGAAGAGAAGTTAACTCTAACTAGAAACCGCCATGATTTCCTCAAGTCAAAAGTTTTGATTGCGAATTAGTTTCATTCACCACTTTCCCTCATTCAACCAACTAGAGGTTAACTAAACTACATTCTCTATTTTTGGCTCGATATCAAGATGAATAGCCTCTTCTACCAGAACTAGATGGTGCAGATCATCTAATTGCATTTTTCTAAAGGCCATTTCCTTCATCTTTCTGCAGCTCGACCAGCAGTTCCATCAAAAGATTCTGATTTACTTATTCTGTGAGTGTTCTTCATCACTCTTTGAGCAATGCCGCGAAAAAAGAAGAAGCATCAAGTGGTGGTGGCAGATAAGTGAAATTCGCGTTGAGAAAATAATAATTACGATAGGAGCCCCGTCATTACTATTTTGTCCATTACTTCTAGATGCATTGGATATCGGTGAAGTGTACAAATGAATATAAGAGGCTAGGATTATTTTTCTTGCTACTTCTGCGAAAATACTGTTTATTGATTTATTGTTACACTAGATAATATTTTTGAAATATAAGGTACGATTATATTTTGTAAAGTTACACAGTGTTAAGAGTTAATTATATTATATCAGTACATTTTTGGATTAAAAAAATCTTGTGAAATTTAAGGATTTTAGATACATCATTCAAAGTACGGATACTTACGTTTGTTGATACAAGACATCTGTCTCGATATATTGCTCAATGTATTAAACACACTTGTTTGATACATTATGCCCTAATGCATCGTGTCAGAGTGATGTATTTGATAATAGGAGAGAAAGTGAGAAAATAGAAATTTTTGTAATTTTTTCAAATGGTAGAGAATATGATAAAATAAATAGTATATTTAGATAATTTTTCAATATTATATTTTGACCGTTTGAGTCGTTTTGTTAATAGTCCTTCAAGATTTTTATTTTTTTTAAAAATGTTGAATATGTTAATTTAAAAAATAAAAACTTGTGTGAAGTGAACAACGAAATCAATTTAGTATATCCAGAAATTTCACAAAATTTGCTTATGTTTACTTTTGAGAATAATTTTAAAATGTTAACTAAATATTCCGAAAGAGTATTAATGAATATAATACTTTTGAATTTGATATTATTTAGTATAAGAATATTAATTTTTTTGAAGAACTAATTACAAGGAAAACGATTTATGATGTGGTCTACGTTTACTATACGGAAAAGATCCTAAAATACCTTCAAAGTATTGAAAATGGTACAAAATTATCCTTCATCCACCTATTGGCTCCAAAATTCCCTTCCCACCCACCTGTTAGGTCCAAAATACCCTTGTCATCCACCTTTTGGTTCAAAATTGATCACTTATTTAACGGTTTTATATTTAAACTATTTAAATATTTTTTAAAATACATGGCGCTCAACTATTTGTTATAATTTAACTTATCAGTGTAATTTATAAATGACAAAAGTATTCATTACCCCCCTGAACTTGAAGCTTTTTATTCAATGTACACCTAAACTTTATTTTGTTTCAATTACCCCTGAACTTGCTTATTCATCCTACACGTACACCTTTTCCGTCCACTTGGCAAAGAAACTGAAATCAAACTCTACAAGGCGCGTGAGACAGCAATTTTTTGCCACATCATAAAGTTACAACGGTAATATGCGTAAAAATCTATTTTTTCTTTAATATTTGGGTTATTTTAAGAATTTTTCTCTCTCTATTCTCTACCTATTTATTCTTCTTTATCCTTTCTCCCTTTTCAAATTTCAATTTTTTCTCATTTTTTTTGTTTTAATTGTTATTGCTAAATTCATGAACAATAACAGGAGACTTGTTTGTTTATGTGGGGCTCCTCCAATTCTGAAAATTTCATGGACAAATGACAATCCCGGACGTAGATTTTTCGGTTGTAGACACTATGGGGTATGTATTGTTACTCCTTTTTTGCTTTTTATTTGACAAGTTCGTATTATGCAATTTCATTTTTTTAACTTTGGTTTTATGAATGCAGTCCTCATTTCGAAATTCTTGATAAGTTTTTCGATTGGTATGATCCTGAATTTCCGACCCAAGCGAATATTGTAATTTTGGGTTTGTTGAAGAAAATCAACAAACAAGAAGAACAGCTCAAGTGCAAATGGATATTGAAACTGATTTTGGGTATTAGTTTGATATGCAATGTGATATTGTTCTTTTATTTAGTGTGTCGTTGAATTTTTTTTTAATGCAATTGTTATTAAGGCAAAACCATTTGGTTCTAGGGTACTCATTTTGTGGATTAGTTTGGTTTGGTGTTCTATTAATGTATGTTTTTGCTGTTTTTGCTGATCACTACAATTACATGTAATGGGTACTATGATACCATGAAATAATAACATGAAGGCAACAAACATAACATAACTAGTGCTTTCTTGATCATAAAAAAGAAGCATCATAGTGTTTCATTGTTTCAACCAACAACCACAATAACTTAAGTTAACTAGCAAAACATAAAACAATCACTACTTTAAGGTTAGTTGAATAACCACACAAGCACCAACCAACAACCACAATAACTTAAGTTAACTAGTAAACATAAAAGAGTAACTACTTTAAGTTTGTTTGAACAACCACAGATTCATCAACACATAAAACACTATTTCAAGTTTGGTTGGACACCCACACAACCACACAACTAAGAAGTTTTCTTTGAGAGTGATTTTCCTTTGGCTTGTGACCTTGTTTGAATGCCATCAACTTTTGATCTGGTTTGAATACGACGCATAACACTTTCGACTTGAAGTTCTCTTTGAGTCATGGCCTGTTTGCCTTTCCACTTCAGTCCCTTGGTAGGTTTAAAACCAATATCACCTGTCACATGTGCAGAACTCACCACACCAGTATTAACCCTCCCTCTGCTAGACAATCCTTGCTGCAATATCAACTACATAGTTATTTTGGGATTCACATTTAGAAGACAAATATAATTTTGACAGTTTATAAGACACTTACATTAATAAACGTATATCCAGTATCACCAACAAATACACCTTGTCCAACAACTTTAGGCCTCTTCTTGTAACCACTTCCTGCACGTCTTCTTGTACCAGTCTTACTGGTGCTTATTCTTCATAATGACCTCTACCCCTCTTTTTTCCAGTGGTGGACTAATATGATTGGAAAAAAAACACAACAAGACATTAAATTTAATAAGTAATCTAACATAATTTATAAAAGCAAATTAATATGAATGTACCTCTTGAGTGGGTGTTGGTGTAGACTTAGGTTTAGGATTTTTTGGACAATTTCTCTTGTTATGATTTGGTCCTTTGCAAAGTGAACATGTCATTACTGTCCCCATTCTTGGCAACTTTCCAGCTTTTCTCACTTCACCAATTTCTCTTGTTCTGTTCTTTGGTGGCCTACCAGGCATTTGTCTTGCCTCAGGTAGTTCAACCATTGGGTTTCTACTTTCAGGCTACATTTCCATGTTTGGGACTGGTTGAATGAAATGAGAATATGTCTTCATATATGTGTCTTTTCTATACCAACTAGATATTGCTTGTGATGCATCCATGCTCAAGTGGTTCATTGCTGCTATACCATGTGCCCATGGGATACCTTTTAATTTCCATGATCTGCAACTACATTTTTGTCGACTCAAGTTCGCAGTATGCTTGTATACCCCTTCTAACACTTCAAATCCAACATCACTATTCCATTCAATGTTGCACTGCATTGATCTTGTTACATTTGTATTGAATACCATCATTGCCATTGGAGATATTCCATCTGTCCATGTTTCAGCAAATGCTCTTGACTTACTCACTCTACTCATCACCTTAACTCTAATTTCTTCCAACATAGTTACAATGGTCTTGTTCCTAGGTCCCAAGATCCAAGAATTGAAACTCTCTGCCATGTTGTTATCTATACTATCACACTTTGAAAATGTTTGAATAAAAGCTTTACACCATGTCTCCTTGTTGTATTTGATAAGGGATTCAACAATACCTATTCCCAGCTTGGACAGGGCATTTATATTGTACTTAAATTGTGCCTCAAATGTTGATCTAGCACAAGCCCAAAATTTCTTTCTTCTCTCTAAGCCTCTGAAGTTTTGTGACCAATTTGCTAATATGTGTCTAGCACACATTCTGTGCTCATATTCTGGAAATAGTTCATCTACAGCAGCTATTAGTCCCTGTAGTTGCAAAGCAAAAAAAAGCAAGTTAAATTTTATTCAAATTAAATTAGCAATTACATGAAACATAAACAAAAGAAATATATTCAATTACCTTTTGCATATCACTAATGATAGTTAGCTGGGAACCATTTCCTAGATTAAGATCATCTTTCAGAATGGTCATGAACCATTTCCATGTCAACTTGCTTTCACTATGAATTACCGCCCATGCTATTGGATACATTTGGTTGTTTGCATCTTTAGCAACAGCTACCAAAAGTTGACCCCTACAAATTTCCTTTAGAAAACACCCATCTAGCCCTATACATCTTCTGCATCCTTGTTGAAAACCCTTTTTCATAGCATCAAAACAAATATAAAAAGAGTGAAATTGTTTCATCCCATTTCCTGATTCTGAATCTTTAAGCTTCACAACACAAGTGCTAGCAGGATTTGTTTAGAGTAACATATCCTTGTAGTCTAGGATTCTGTTCAATTCTGCCACATGATCTCCCATAATTTCCTTTAAAATAATTTTTCTTGTTTTTAAACAAACTACCTTGCCTACATGAACATTCAACTCTTTCCTCACCAATTCTTGTATCTCCCACCCTTTTATACTAGGTTGAGAAATAATCCTATCTTTCAGATACTTGCATAAAAACTTTGAATTACACAAAATATTATTGGTGGTCCTGGTACATTTGTGCCTTGGATTGTATGTCTTGATAGTAAAGTTCTCACTCCTTCCTTCCTTGCTTGCATAGAACAGCCATGGACAACCACTTTTACACTTCACTCTCACTCTAGTACTCTCATTCACATACTTATCTAACTCAACTCTTTTTTTATAGCATATTTTGTAACTGCCTCTCTAAATTGCTTTACACTTTCAAATATCAAACCACACTGCCATATTACAATATCACAATAAGAATCATATACCACCCTATTACTCTTCTTTCTCCCCCTTAAACTCCCTCCTTCAAGTTCATCATCAGAAACATGTTCTTCTTCATCACTTTGAAAACTATCACAGTCAGAACTGTCATAGTATGGCTCATCCTCTGTTATCTTACCCTTGAAATTCTTTTTCCCTTTTTCAATATCCTCATACCCTTCATCAAATCCAACTTCACCTAAAAAACCTTTTGGTTTTTCCTTCTTCTTTGTCCTCCTACTTTCTCTAAATTTTCTCACATCTTCCTTAACAATTCTCAACTCCTCATGCACATCACTTTCATAGTCAATAGACTGGTCAGAACAGACAGAATCACTGTCTATGTCTTCCTCTGCATTTTCTTGGGTAATTGGCTCAACTTCTTGTTGAATAGAAGGTTTAGTTCCTTGTTGGATAGTTGGTTCAACTTCTTCTTCAGTATCAGTCCAATCTATTGAAGAATAATCATCATGACTTTCTTGTTGGCATTCTTGTTCGACCCTTGCAATCCCATCATTTTCAAGTCTTTCAGTAGCTGGAAAGGAAGAAGAGAAACCTAAACCTAGATCTGATTTTTTTGGTTGTGCAGTTAGAGATTCCCCAGGTGAATTAAAAGACTCAACCATTTGACTTCAAGATTGACTAATTTGACCTTCACTGGGACCCACATCATCCAGAATAGTGTTATCACACACATAAATATCTATTGTGTCCCCATCATGCATAAATAATGTCATGCTACAAATGTTCATGTCATTTTTCAATTCCACCAAATCACCCCCTAGAGATGGAGCTGCATATGTTTTTCCTAACTTACTAATCCCAAAAGACTTAGCATAATCTGCAAGTTCATAAATTGATAAATGATCTTCATCCACATTGTCTACATATTCAGTCCTACCCCCAACATATACTGGACCTACCTCACTCACCAACGTACCCCCAAATTTGAACCTTAAATTGAGGTACTTATTAGTCATAGTATCAACCTATAACCACAATAATAATCAGTATATTGTACAATGCAAGCAACAAAATCGAAACATATATAATAACACCAAAACATAAGCAACAATTGGTACTTAGGATAGTAGATGTATTACTCATCAACATACAATAGACATCCCACACGATATACTTAAACAGATTATAAAATACCCCACCATTTAACAATACCAGAAACCCTAATACTTAGAACCTTAATTTTACCAAAAAGCCTAAATTTCATGCATGAATAAGGTAAAAAGCTTCATAATAATACATTCATTAAGTGAAAATTCTAGTTGAAAAGTATTAGACCCCTAATCGGAAACTCAATCGGAAACTATGGCGAAACGTTAAACGAAATAGGGCAAAATAGGCAAAATATGTACGAAAAAGTAAAGAAAACAGACAACAATACATCAAGCCTACGCGAAATCGAGTGGATAATCACTTACTTGTAGACGCAATTTCAGACAAGATCCAAAGAAAATCGACCAAACACTTCACGAACTGCAACTGGCACAAATCTACCGTTACATTGTCGATTACACTTGCCAAATCTACTCGTTACTTTGTCGATTACACTTTCATGAGAGGTTTAGAGAAAATAAAAAAAAAGGTTTAGGGAAAATCAAAGAGAGGTTTAGAGAAAATCGACCAAACACTTCACGAACTCTCTAATGGCACAAATCTACTCGTTACTTTGTCGATTACACTTTCGTGAGAGGTTTAGGGAAGATTAAAGAGAGGTTTAGGGAAGATCAAAGAGAGGTTTAGAGAAAATCGAGAAGCTTCTTTCAGAAGTTTAAACATTTGTGAATTTTGAAGGTCAGTATTATCTAGGTAACAAAATATTTATCTAGGTGGCAAATTATTTATCTAGGTGGTAAAATATTTATCTACGTGTCATGCGCGTGTAGACACGATCATATTGAGTGGACGGAAAAGGTGTACGTGTAGGATGAATAAGCAATTTCAGGGGGGTAATTGAAACAAAATAAAGTTTAGGTGTACATTGAATAAAAAGCTTCAAGTTCACGGGGGTAATGAATACTTTTGCCTTTATAAATCAATCCACTACCCACCCACTACTAATTAAATTCCTCTAAATTAATGAACCCGTCACATTATTAATGCAAGCTACTGCCAATTGAATGTTTTTAAAAAATATAGATAAATTATCATACACTCAAGTGGCTACATAAAAATCACCGATAAACTTAAAAGTCTGACTATGTTCATCTTAATTATTTTTACGTCTCAATTATGTGATGTTACTTCATAGGTAACTTTTTTTCAAAAAAATATATTAAAGGTTTTAAAATAAATCATAAATATTTATAAAATTATATTTAAAAAAAGTGCATGAATTGATTCGGGATGTATTATTTCTTTACCTTTAATCATAAGTTTCTAATTCAATTTCGAAAGAAAGTGTCCTCCTAAATAAGCGACTCAACCTAAATTTAATTGGGGCTTCGATTCGGAATCGAATAATTTTGAATGTCACATTAAGTAATCTATAATTTCATCGTGTTTTAGTAGTGTTTATGACGATTTTGATATTATAATTGAATTATTAATTGAGTGAGGTTTAGTTAGTAATGAGTGGGTAGTGGATTGGTTTATAAATTATATTAATAAATTAAAATTATAATTAATAGTTGAACGCCCAGTATTTAAAAAAATATTTAAAGAGTTTAATTTTAAAACAATTAAAAAATGGTCAATTTTGAACCCAAAGGTGGATGACAAGGGTATTTTGGAGCCAATATGTGGATGAAAAAGGCATTTTGGAACCAATAGGTGAATGAAGGGTAATTTTGTACCATTTTCAATACATTAAGGATATTTTAGGCCATTGTCCGTTTACTATATTATTAAGAAGTATTGGATAAAATAGTAATGGAGGAGATCTTTTTAACAACTTTACATATTGATCAGGGGCGGAGCCACGTAGGTTCTAGGGTGTTCAATTGAACACTTTTTATTAAAAAATTATATTATATATATACGTAAAATTTTGACATAGTTTTATATTTAGTAAAATCAAGAGAATAATATTTAAATTATGTAGTTGATGTAAATAAATAAATGTATATGGTAATGAAAAGTAAGTATAATTATATTCATATACAAGTAGCAGGCCAAATAACTCCTTTTTTAGTTCCTTGAATGTTGTTGCAAAATGATTTTGCTTTTTTGTTCATATAAGTGAGCTTTATGTCTTGTATTTGGATTCCTTGGCATGGATTGCTTGGGCTGCAGTCAAAGTTCATAGCAACTTCTGTTGTTGATGTCCCTTCTATATTTTTGTATATTACATCACTAATCTTCACACCAGAAGTCTGAAAAATAATCACAAAAAATCAAATTACATTCATTATAATTTCCTCTATATGAAGCAAGATATGTTTTCGTTTTTACGTATAAGAGATCTGTAATGATCATTTTCTTCTGTTCAATTTATAAGTGGCTACATAGTGGTGGAGTCAGAAATATGGTGAAGAATGTGTAAATTTTCTTCTCAATTGTATTGAGGATGTGCAAAATTAAATATGAACTCATAGTAACTAATATATAACCACTATACGTCACATTATTTTCCAATAAAGGGTGTGCATCAGACCATCGTTAGGCTAAAGTTGCTCCACCCAAGTGGCCAAGAGATCTCGTTTCCCATTTCGAACACTAGATATGAGTGTCATGTCCCGTCACTTTGTCAGTCAAATTTTGCGTCGGAATAGAGGGGGAAAATCTAGAGTTGTGGAGAGGCTTATGGAGAACTCTAAAACCCATATTTTAAGAAGGCTTTGGAATCCCCCAGAAATCGTAGAGAATTCTAGAATGGGAACGTACAATAACAACATACTGAGTGAAATTCCACTAAATGAGAGGTATGAGGAGAAATAAAGTGTACGCAGACTACCTTGAGGAGGTCAAGATGTTGTTTCTGATAGACCCTCCACCATTAGACAAGAGTAACAAAAATAAAAAGTCATTCCTTTGATGACCAATACTTCTAAGGACTGAGTAGAAAACCAAATTCTAGCAAAATCAAGAATTTCACATGTCTATTTTGCAAATAAATATATATAATATATCAACTATAAAAACAATTGTGAATATTTTCATTTATCAACTTTGATCTACATTCTCTCTTCTACTTTTTGTATTTTCCTTTTTCTAAGTTTTTTTTTTTTAAAAAAAAATTATAGATGTGAAAAATGCAAACATTAATTTGTTTAAATATGATTCTGATCAAGTGTTACCTGTTGTGGACAATCTTTGTTGTTTGGGCAATAATTCTGATCAATAATGATTGGATTATCAACGTACTTCATAACTATGTTACGATAATTAATATTTTTGACAAAACTTGTGCTAGGTCTTGCCCAAGATTTAATTCTTAATCCATTATCAGATCCTGTGAATATTGAATAAGATAATGTTACATTTTGCACCCCATCTTCTTCATATTCCCTTCCTAGACTTCCAATGCTGCAACACAAACAATAAAATGTCCACATAAATAAAATTGTATATCTAATTAAGTAGTATTATACCCTATATTAGCAACTTTTGTAGTGTACATATATTGAATGTACTGACCTTTTTTCTAAAAAAAAACCAACAAATTTGGGGGCGGAGAAAGAAGAAATGGGGAGGAGATTATAATGCGGGAAAATCGAACTCTCATCAACAAGGTGAAAGTTCAGGTAGCCAGGCTGCTAAGATTTCCCTCCTTACTTGATTATGTCTAAATGACTTTGGGTGAAACTACACAAATGAATTGGAGTATGAATTATTCTCTTTGTTTACTTTACTTGTCCACTGTGAATTTAAATTTTTTTTAGGAGATGATAAATGAATTATCAGTTGATTGGGTATCTGAACTCCCACCCTATTGGTGAGAGATCGATTTTCTACATTATAATCTCATCCCCATTTGTTTCCCCTTCTCCGACCCCCAAGTTAAAAATAATGAAGCATTTTTTTCACCATCATACCCATGTACATGTTAGTTAGTTTATATAGTCTTAGATATTAGTGACATGAAGAATAAGTAATTTATGTCAAGGGTATAATATGAAAATAATAAAAAAAATACTTATAATATATTAAAATGACAAGTAAAAGTATATAAACCTACATTAGCTTTTTTTTTTTTTAAATGTTTCTCTATTTAAAAAATATTAAATCTGCACATGAGGGAGGTATGAGTACAACGTTACAATCTTTCTGACAATTTAACATTTTAGATGAGATGGTCGCGATAGTTATAGCATTACTTACCTAACACCATGTCCAGGTCCACATAAAATATTTTCCATCCAAAGATTTCTTGTACCAGGACCAATAGATATACAATCATCTCCAGTTTTGATTCTACAACCAATGATAGTAACATTTGTTGATGATTGAACATGAATTCCATCTGTGTTTGGGCTTTGATCTGGGGCTATTACTTTTACATTTTTAACCATTACATTGTTGCAACTATTGATCACAAGGTGTGTTACCTGGCTGTTGATTGATAGTAAACCACTTACCACAACATCATTAGCCCAATTGAAGGTTATAGACTGCATTTTCCACATAGAGAAATAATTAGGACAATGTCATATTTTATGTTTTATTGCTTTACTTTACTAGTAATATACAAGAGTCTAGAATCGGACATCTAATATGTCTTTTTCTAATTAAGGGTATTTATGTAATCTCTATAGTAATTTTATTACTTTACTTTACTACTATATAAAAGAATCTACAATGAGACACCTCTTCGTTGATGTATCTCCTTCTAGTCGAGGGAATTTATATAATTTCTATACTTTTTCCGTTTTAATTATATTTTTGATAAATTTGAGAGTTATGTAAAAAATATTATAAATTATAACAATTAACAATTTAGTATACTAGATAGACATATATATAAAAAATTCGGTTGACTTTCTAAATTCTATCGGTGCAATATAAATTAGGAAAGAAGAAATAACATATACCATTTGAAAATGATGTAAAAACCACTATAACTAATAACTTTGAATTATTTGAAAGACATAAAAAATAGGATTGACTCTTCAAATTATATATGCACGTTGAAACATATACGAGTAATAAAAAATAATTTAAGATCATGTAAAAATTTGAATGACTCTCTGCATTTCATCTGTATCACATAAATAGAGACAAAAATAAATATGAATTTATATGTATTTGTTTCAATTTGTTTGTCTGATTTTGATTTGACACGAACTTTTTAGAAATTAAAAAAAAAAACCTTTTGAATCATAGTATCTTAAACTAGAGATATGCAAAATGTAACAAATTATTTTTTAATTCTCACTTGTAAAATTGAACTTAAAAAGTTACCTAACAAAAAAAGAAAAGAAAATTAAAGTTAGTCTATAAAGTTATTTACAAGAAACATACCCTAGCTCCAACAGGACAATTATTATTTCCTGACTTCCTACAAGCCCAAAAACCATCTCCTTTAGCATCAATACTCCCACCTATAACTGAAATCCCATTAACCTCAATAAACAAAATCCAATAACCAGAATTACCAATTCCCCAATAATCCAATGGTGCAACAAGAGTTCCATCAATCTTGACTGTAATTTTACTTTTACATGGACCTCTAAATGTTGCTTCTTTTATTAAATAACGTCCCTTCGGAACGTAAATCGTCGTTGGTTCAACTGAGTTACAAGCAGCTCTCCATGCATTTAGAAATGATTGAGTTGCATCAATTTGGCCATTTGGTTTTGCACCAAAGGTTAATACATTGTAGGTTGTTGATGCATTTGATGGTTTTATGAATAAATTAAGTATAGAAGAAAAGAGGAGAATAATGAAAGGTGTTATAAGCTTACTAGTCATAATGTTTGAGTAAAGATGGGTTGATTTTTTTTGTAATAGAAATGAAAGATTATGTACTATGATGTTGGAAAAAAAGGATAAATGATTATGGTATTTATAGAGTTAAGAAAATTGAGGTATTTGAGATGTCTTGCTTGAATTTATTGTTTGTAATTGAGGCAATGATTGGAGTAATGTACGAATGAATCTTAAAAGTGTAAGTCGTACGTTGATATAATAATATTTTCTCTACTCACTTTTACTCGTCTGCTATATGAAAAATAAATTTTCATATTTCCTTAATCGGTTTTCACATATCAAGAAATAAAGGAAAAAATTATGATAATTTTTTCCCATGTTTTACCTTAATTCCATGAATTATTTTTTGAGAACTAATATTAAAAATCAAGTAATTTACAACTTGTCATATATACTAAGATGTCCAACTATACTTATTTAGCTTCAAAAATTAAGAAATAATTTACTACTTTGTGTTAATTTATCCTTGCTATTAAACACTTCTCATTTTTTAATACTTAAATGGCTTGCAATTAAAAGGATGATAGTAAAAGAAAGAATCTTTTTTGGCATAATGAGATTTTTTTCTATGTAATTTTATTTTTTAAAAATATTTTTATCTTTTTAGCTTTAATACCTTTTACTAAAAAATGAAAAAAAATTAGTTTATTTTAAAATAAAAAAAATATTATAGTTTTTTAAATTTCTGACGAAATCCTAATCAAATTTTTCTGTCCATTTAGCACAATTACTCTAACTATTTATTGTTTCTTAAAGAGTGAGTACGTCAAACATGCACAAGTAAGAATAAATAAAAGAAGTAAGTATTATTTTCTTAAAGAAGTAAGTATTATTTTTAAGCCGGTGTCCGCAGTCCACATTGGAGCTTCGACTAAATTTGAATTGCGCATTGTAGGATTCATTCGAGGATGACACTTTCAACAAGATTTTCTCCGTACTCAAGACTCAGACCTGACACCTCTGATTAAGGGCGAGACACTTCCACTAGTGCACCACAACCTAGGTTAGTTGAGTATTATATTTATGCACGTACAACCATATAACAAGGTATTTGGCATTTTTTTTTTCCAATAAGCATGCTTGCTTCAAAGTTTATAAAGAAATTATATGCATGAAAACTAAGGTATCTTACATGTGCTCAATAAATAAATAATAGGTCAAATAATGACTTTGTATACAAATGTTTTGAGTACGGCTTTTATTTGACGGCTTTAATTATGACTTTGTATACAAATGTTTGAGTACGGCTTTTATTTGACGGCTTTAATTATGAAACTGGAAAACACTCAAAAACCCAAACAAAACGGAGAAATAAAGGGTACATTAACAAGTTTGTAGATGTGTGGATATGTAATTTACGTGCGTGGGTTGAAGATATAAATTTTAGAGAAAAGGCTTAAATATATCATCGAACTTTTAGAAAACGCTTATTTATGCTATCAGTTAAAAGTTTGGCTCATTTATATCATTACCGTTAAAGAATAGGTTCATTCACGCCATCATTTTTTTATAATGATTTTGCAAAATCGTTTTTGACACGTGTTGAATCATAATTTGGCCACGTCATCAACTTTTAAATAAAAAATCATAATTCTGAAAAAGAAATTGAATTAATTTTTTTATTAAATATAATTCGGCCATATCATCAAATTTTTTATTAAGAAAATCAAAATTTTGAATAAAAATTAAATTTTTTTATTTTTATCAAAAATATTGATGACGGCCATATAATTGGTCACGAGTCAAAAATGGTTTTGCAAAACCAGCATTAAAAAATAATTGCATGAATGAGCATTTTCTTTAACAGTAATGACATAAATGAGCTAAACTTTTAACTGGTTGCATAAATGAGTTGTATTTTCTGGTACCTCCTTATGGATTGGATTAGTCTTTCTGGTGGATATCCTTAATTCTTGTACCTATTCGTCGCAGACCCAAAATCAAAATGACCTTTTCTAAAAATTCAATGGCATATTTGGGTCTTTTCCCATATTTTATTTCTAAAGTATTAAGATCATCTCCAACTCTATTCTATTTACTCTCCATTCTCTATATTTGGAGAGTAAAATAGAGAATGTTCTCTCTAATCAGTTTCTATTTTACCCTCTACTCTCCAATTATAGAGAGTTGAATAGTAGTATTCATACTCTCTATTTCACTTTTTGAATATTATATTATTATTTCTACTTTTTGTAATTAACATATTATTTTTCATATAAGACTATTAATTAAATATCTAATATATGCAATTCTTTTTAAATTTAATATAACATTTTTAAAAATATTTTATTTTATATATACTACTTTCATCTCGAATTAACAATATTTTAAATATTTTTTTAATTTTCGTCACTTTGTGATACAACTTAATGTTATATTAATTTTCACTACGAAGAATGCACAAAATTTAAATGATAAGAAAAAAATTTTAATTTAAAAATTATTTACATAACATAATAGTTTAAATACAAGATAACAATAGGTACAATGCATAATATAATTATTTTAAAAATCATAACAATAATTTAGTAATCCGGTAAGTCGTTTCTAGATTTAAAGATATTCGAAAAAGAAACTAGTTTATGATTTAAAGAAGTTGTGATTGTGATTGCGATTGTGCTTGTTGATTTCTTTTTTTAATTATTCGTAATTGTTTTTTAGAAATTTAGAATAATATATAATTTAATATTAAATAAAAAATTTCAAAAAATTAAAATTTTATATTACATGAAATTATAATATTATATTGGATGATTATTCATAAAAAATAAAAAAGATTTATGTTATGGAATAAGAAAACAAAAAGGAAATAGAAATAATAATATAATATTGAGAAGAAAGAAAAATATTCTTTTTTAAAGAGTAAAATAGTGAATTGGGTTGGAGTTGGCTGTCTGAAAAAAATAAAAAATTCTATATTTGGAGAGTAAGATAGATTGTAGGGTTGGAGATGTCCTAACTTCAAATACAACTGCCATTGGGAATGAATGAGGATCGAGAAGGGAACCACATTGAACTCGTTTGGATTGACTTAAAAAGTAACTTCTTTAAATCAAACTTAAAACTCGTTTGACCCCAAGAATACTTGGGAAAAACTTAGAAAGTGGTGTTCGGTCATATAATTTGACAAATATATTTGTCAAGTACCCCACGTTCCGAAATACTAGAAAAAATTAGTATTTGTGTCAAATTCTAATATTTGGGAATTTTAGAAAATTCAAAATTACCCTAGACTTTTATATTCTATAAAAGAAATTCATTATTTAATTCCAACTAATGTTTCTTACTACCTCATCTGTAAAAAGTTTAAGCTCTCTTTTGAGTGATAAAATTGAGAAAAAAGAATAATTTGTGTTTAATGAGTTGTAATATATATATATATATATATATATATATATATATATATATATATATATATATATATATATATATATATGGCCTAAGTCATCTCCAGCCACTCGAAGTTGTCCGCATAATTCATTTATACACCTCAACTAATCCTTGTGCCAATTGAACACTTTATTTGTTCAAAAGTCATTCCTATTAGACACAAAATGCTGACATGGCAAAAACGTGTAATTCACTTTCCTTGAGCGCGTGAATTTATTAAAAATAATATTTTTCTTTTTTTTTCCTTAATTTATACCCTTTATACCCCTAAGTTAATTTTTTTAAAAAAAATTAACAAAAAAGAAGAAGAACAGTTCGTCTTCTTCCCTATTCCTATCAACCCCAACCCAACCCCCATCCCCATACACCAATGGTTATCTTCTTCCCCCACCATTCTAATGATTTCAAAATTCTTAGTCTTAGTGTTTATCTTCTTCCCCCACCATTCTAATGGTTTTAAAATTCTTAACATTTTGTTTCATTTATAAATTTTTTCGGAGAGATTTTTTTGCCCATCTTTCTCTACCTAAAAAACGAGATGAAGTAAAAAGTTATAATTAATAAAAAAGCTGATGAAAAAAAAAATTGTTGGGTTAAAGATGGAACTGTACAAGGAGGGGAGGGGAGGGTCACCATTAATGGAGTTAGAGGAAATGTATGTTTTGTTCCGGTTGAAGGGGCAGGGAAGTGGTGTTTAAGTTTTGTTTTTTTTTTTTCCTTTTTTTTTACTTTAAAATAATTTCTTAAATTTTTTTACTTTATAATATAATGTTTAAATAATTTTTTGGATTAAAAAATAACACATGTCATTATTTAATTGGTCAAATTGACATGTCAGCGCGAGTGTATTTCACACACCCTCTTTTTTTGTTTATTCTCGAAAAAATGTTCAAATGGTTCAAATTAAGAATGGTTGAAGTGTTCAATAGGTAGTACGTCTAGTTGAGGTGTCTAAATGAATAATCGGGACAAGTTTGAGTGGCCGCATATGACTTTGGCCTATATATATATATATATATATATATATATATATATATATATATATGTATATATGTATGTATGTATGTATATGTATGTATATATGTATGTATGTATGTATGTATGTCTGTATGTGGCACCTCTCTATGATCTCCATTCATTTTTTCTTATTTTTCTTCGTTTACTTGACATTTTTTTTTTGCAATTATTTTTTTCTTGTAAACTTATATCTCTTCAATTATATAAATTCTATTCTTAAATTAGTATTAATAGTATTCATAACTCTCAAACCTTTCATATTCATAACCTCTTAAGTCTTTCATATTCATAACTTCTAATTATTTAAGGGAAAATGCACAGTACCCCCTCAACCTATGCCCGAATTCTCAGACACACTTTACTATACTGAGGTCCTATGACCCCCTGAACTTATTTTGTAAGTAATTTTCTACCGCTTTTTGTTTCTACGTGGCACTAGCTTGAAAAAAAAGTCAACCAACGTTGGGCCCACAAGATAGTATCACGTAAGCCGAAAATGGGTAGAAAATTATTATTAAAATAAGTTCAGGGGGTAATAGGACCTTAGTATAGTATAAGTGTGTCTCCGAGATTTCGGGCATATGTTGAGGGGATACTTGTGCATTATCCCATTATTTAATGTGGAAGGTTACATTAACATTATAAAATCACACTAAAATTGTGTGTTATTTTGTAGTCATCTTTGGTTAAAAAATTAGTGGAAAACATGTCATAATATTTGTAATCTTTGAGGTGCATTATCTTTTTCAAATATTATTTCATATATTACTTTTCATTAGCAAGTAAGGTTAATAGGTCAACATATTCTTATATCTTCTAGATAAATTATTTTGTTTTGTTATCTTTGAGATTCATTTCACGACTAATAGTGTATCTGTTATTATTTTTCTTGACTCTTGTATATAGGATGAAATGATAACATCAAGCGATGGAGATTAATGAATTTTGAGCTATATAGATTGATTGTTTTTTTATTTTTTTAAGTGCTTAAGAAGTAATGTTTCTATTATATTATTTCATTTTGAATTAGTTATGTTTTGTCAAAAATGATTATGTAGGAGAATTTATGATTAAATGTAATTTTCCCTTATTCTTTATGAGATACAATGTTTTATTTTGTTAACTTTGAGATTCATAATAGGACTAATATTTTATTTATTATTGTTTTTCTTGACTCTTGTATGTATGATGAAA
Organism: Solanum chilense; assembly: GCA_032847665.1. NCBI lineage: Eukaryota > Viridiplantae > Streptophyta > Magnoliopsida > Solanales > Solanaceae > Solanum > Solanum chilense. Next base: position 10,663,441 of record CM064974.1, read on the forward strand.
TGAAAATATCCTAGATGGAGATTAATGGATCTTGAGCTATATATATTGGTTGTTCTTTTATTTTTTAGGTGCTTAAGAAGTAATGTTTCTATTATATTATTTCCTTTTGAATTACTTATATTTTGTCAAAAATGATTATATGTGTTTAAATGCAACTTTCTCCTTATTCTTTATTTTTTTCTTCTTTTCGTAGATAATTTTTTAATTTATTTAATCAGATTTGCTGATTATAGGAGATATATCTATAATGAAAATGGTTAAACATTCTTGCATAATTTGATTTTACAAGAAAAAATAATTTGATATGTCTAATATATTTACAACTCTTTCTTTGTTGAAATCATACATTTAATATCATTTGTTTGTGTTAATGAGGATAGAAATTCTGAGTTTTTTAAAGAAAAATATTAAATTTATTCTCTTTAGACCTCTATATGATTCTTAGATAATTGATTATATTATAATGATAACACTTATCAAAAATAGTTATTTGCTCAGGTAAATTCATCCCTTACTTTTTTACTGATAATGTTAGTTTATTGTGTTTGTGGCGTAATATTTTAAAATATAGAAGTAGAAAATGAGTAAATGAATATCGATATATGTAATGACCCGAAAGGTCATTTTTGAAAATTTTGAATTATTTATTTAACTTGAGTTAATTAATTGAGGAATAATTTTAGTTAATTAAATTAATCGATAATTAGTGGATTAAAGTGATCATTTATTTAAAACACCTATACTATCTGCAGGGTCATGTATTAAAAGAATAAGTTAGTGCATTTTGTCAGTTTTAACAAACTATTGATTTAGAAAAGAAGGGGAGACAGAAACTTACCGAGGGAGACGAACAAGTGGGGAAAAAGAACGACGATACTTCACATACTACAGATAGGCGCACCTCTAAACAATGAATTGAGTATATACTTTAATGCATAGATGTTACATTTGATTATTATTATTATTATTATTATTATATTTAAAAGTAACAAATTAGCTTCTTTTTTTTTTAAAATTTACGTAAGAACGATTATTCTTATTGGTGGGTTAATGTATGCAATCCCGTGGTGATGTGGGGCTGTGAGGCGCCTGTGCGTGAAAAAGAAGCCAAATTGATTGTAAAAGGAAAAGAAAATATAGGAATTTGTATACATAGAATAACGTTTTTTTTTGACTTGGGAAAACAAAAATGTTTATGGGATATGAATATTGGGTAATAATTGTTGTTGGCCACTGGACAGTGACCATAGCTGATCATTGGACGGTCATATACCTATACTTGATAAAATAATTAGATGTATATGATAATAGTGAATTTTGACATTAGATGTACAAATTGGGTTCTCAAATTTAGGTTATTGACATGGTAATTTGACGCCACTTTCTATTTATTTATTGATAATATTATTTTCTTTGAAAATTTTCTTATGATTCTAATATTAGGATTTCAGTCAGATATATTAAAATAGGTAATTAAATATTAGGTGAATTGTATTATTTGAACACCATTAAAGTCATGTTATTTGAGTGGATAAATTGTAATTTGGCTTAATTCTTATTATAATCATATTATGATTCAAGTTTTAATATATTGGTATATATATTTAAATATTAGATTAATAGTAGTTTGTGAGTACCATTTCAATTATAATAAAATTGAAAAAAATTGAGATTTAATCCTAGAGTTGGAACTTGAAAAAATATGATAGTTGAAATAATAATTGGCATCAAGAATTATGAACTTGATAATAATGTGGGTGTTGTTAGTTCTGAAACCTTATTGTGAATATGTACTTGAATAGATTGCATCGATTCGAAAGTTCAACAGAAAAGGGAAGACTCAAGTCCCAGAGTGATTATTCAATTAGCTAAGGCAAGTGAATTTCTAAATCTTGTTAAGCGTATGAAATTCGTGTATTTTCTTTTGTAGTGTTGAGAATGATTTTGAAGGCTTATTGCTTATTTGTTGGTGTTGTATGCATTGTTGTAAATTGTGTCTTCTTATCAAAATGGTTATCTCCTCATTTTTATTTGAGCATGTCATTTGCATTGATCTGAGATGTGGTGGTGATAAGTGTTATGTGATAAGATGATGTACCATTTCGAGGACCGTATCGCGTGCCGTGATGAATATCTTATTTCGAGGAACGTATCCCACGTCGCGATGGTTACTAATATCGAGGGTTGTATCACACGTCGCGATGGATGTATGGACTGATATTTCCCCCATGGGTCCCAGACTAGAGACAGCGGATGTGTATCATTAGGGCAGTCATACATCACTATACTTGACATTACATTTCATGGCATTGCACATTTTATAATTGATGAACTAAAAGTCGTGTTTTGTTAATCTTGTGAGTGCTTTTCTATGAAACTTATGACTGTTGAATATTCAGATGTTATTGAGAATATGTAACCTATTGGAGTGTTGTAGCTGGGTTATGTGCTTTGTAAATTATGAACTGTTAGGTTGGGATGGTTTTATGCAGGATGTAGTGTGGAGGTTCGGATAGGGTGTAAGCAGTACCCGTATTTTGTTCTCTTATCTTGTGTTTAGAGGTTTGCTTGTTGGGTATGGTAGTTTGGTACTCACCCTTTGCTTCTACAAATTTTTGTAGGTTATGATCCCAGGTCTTCGTGTTACCTTCCATTCTCTTCGTTTCCGAGGCAATCTTGCGGAGAATTGTGAGGTAGTTGTTTGTCATCTCAGCGAACCTTCCTACTCCAATTTATGAATTTGTTTTTACTTGAAAGACAACTTGATTTTAGACTTGCATGTTTTATTTCAATTCTAGTATTTACATTAGAGGTTTGTGCACGTGACAACCTGGTTTGGGAGATTGAATCAAGTTGATTTATTTTCGTAATAGAAATTGTTATTGGACTTTTGTTTATTTCCGCACTTTGTTAGATGTTGGGTTTTAGGCTGACTTGTCTTGGTGGGATAAGACGAGTGTCATCACACCCATTTTTGGGTCATGACAATATACTACTTAAAGAAATTCGTACATATACTTTCATAGTCCGGTGAAACAATTTTTAATAACAAAAATGATTGAACATAAGAATTTAAAGTTAATTTATAACTTTGAAAATACACTTGGTTTTATTAATTTGTAAAATTGCAATCCTTAAATTTTTCATTTTTGTTGTTTTTTTTAGAAGATTTCAAGTTGTTTATTAATAAGTCAAATTGTCATGTTTGTATTTTTCATATTTGTTACTTTTCGAGGGGAAAATGCACAAGTACCCCCTCAACCTATGCCCAAAATACAAGAGACACACTTATACTATATTAAGGTCCTATTACCCCCTGAACTTATTTTATAAATAATTTTCTTCCCCTTTTCGACCTACGTGGCACTAGCTTGAAAAAAAATTCAACCAACGTCGTGCCTACAAGATAGTGCCACGTATGTCGAAAAGGGGTAGAAAATTATAGTATAAGTGTGTCTCTAAGATTTCGGGCATAAGTTGAGGGGGTACTTGTTCATTATCATTTTTTCGAGAGTTTTCAAGTTATTTCAAAATTGCGATTAATTCATAATTTTAAAAATACAGTTGGTTTCCTTCCTTTCTATTTAGTTATAATAAAATATTTGTCTCAATAATTCTAATTTATTTGTCTTTTCATTTTCTATAATTAATGTTCTTTATTAATGTATTAATGTACAAATATTACTCTTATTATGTTATAAAAGTTCAAAGTCATATTATTAATCCTCTTAATTATCGTGACTCTTTATTCTTAGGAATTTTTTAAATTAAATGTAATATTTATTTAAAATGTGAAATATACTTTTTAATATTTTTGTGTTTAAGCCAAACAAGATTAAAAGAATTAGGAATTTTGTATGTGTCATTTTTTTGAATCTTTTTTGCTTAGTTAATTTTCTCTTTTGTTCTCTTTTATGTTATTTTTAAATTTTACATTTTTTCTCAATATAAGTTGTCCCAAAAATAATTGGATATCTAAACCTAAGTATAATGATAATAATTATAATAATAATAATAATAATAATAATGGTAATAATAATAATAAGATATGGAATTTAACTAATTAAGATTGTTATTTTTTATTATTTAAATATGTAAACTTTTTTTTATTTGAAATTTAATTATTAAAAAGTTATTAATACTAATATTAAATTAATCTAATATTGTACAATAAAAATAATTAAAACATGTGATGATGGGTGATGACGAGGACAAGTAATAGTAATTGTGGATAATGATTAGCAATAATGTTAGCTAACTATATAGTCATGAATACTAACTATTAATAACAATTTGAGTTACACATTGCCGAAAAATTATACTGAGAATATAATTAAAAAGATTAAAAATAAGCATCAAAGAACGATCATATTTCAAGTTTACATAAATATATATAAATTATACTAAAAAAAATCTCAAATAAAAAGAAAATAATGATTATATGTTTACATTTCAGTAGTTCTAATATTACCCAATCTTATTACCTTCTCTTTTTCTCTATGAAATTTATTTTTAATATTTAACTTTCCAAAGTCACATATATTGATTTCTTAATGAATTTCATATTTAATCTAAATATTTTTCATAGCTTCTCTTCTATAAAATTATGTGATTAATAAAAAATTTCTTTTTATTAAAGTAATTATTGATATTAATATGAAATTTTATTTTAATTCTTTCCATAACTGTGCGATGCATGGCTAAGTACACTACTTATAACTGAATCAGAAACAAGTTTGAGTATGCAATTAATATTTTTTTTTTGCCTATATCGTTGATTGCTATTAATTGTATTATAATGTTATTTTTTAACGAAATATATTTATTAAAAAATGATAATATAAATTTATGGATATTTTTAATAATTATAAAATTATGTCTTTTTACTAGATAATAAATTAATAATAATGTTTTTTTCCCGGTGATTAAGCTATCTCATTAATACTTATAAAATGGGAAATCTAAGCATTGTTAGAAGCAAAGTTGTCAATACTTGCTTATATTTTAACAATTGTTACAGCATTACTAATTATATATCGGGGCGGCTAAACAGAATTGATGGTTTTAAACTGACTTTTATTAAGAAATGCTTCAAATTTAATTATTATGATTTTATATATATTTTCTTAATTATTTTTTTATTGTAAATATGATGTACGAATCATCTTGTCCATAACTAGTGAGCTAAGAGTTATGAACTATTTTTTATATAAAATTTTGATGATTAACAAACATAAAATAATATGATATAAGAACGAAATATTAATTATGTCTCAATTAAAGACTGATAGTGTTTCTAACAAGGAACAATTGAATAATGAGTTACTTTAACATGTTTATTACAAGGACCTTTTTAATGCAAGAGAAGGAATTAAGTCCTTTAAAATACACCATATTTAAATATTCCTTGAGGAATTGGATCATGGCTAATCAAATTGATCAAGAAACAAGAAATCAATATGAAAATTCGGATCTCCCATTGTAGGGCCCATTCGAGAGGTAGCACTTCCAACGTAATTTTCTCCAACCCAAGACTTGAACCCGGAAATTCTGATTAAAGGTGAAACACTCACACCAGTGCACCACAACTCATGTTGGTGTCAAAAAGACCACTTAATCAACATAATCTATGTCTCTCTCATAGATGAAATTACCTAACTAAATGTGGATTAAGATGTGGTAAAAGAAAATTCAAGTTGCTTAATTAGATGTAAGAATTATAATTGAAAGATTCTACTTGTGGACTTTGGTGGATAAGTTGCACCATACAAAATCATAAGTGTACTTTATGTATTCTTCAATTCCTTGTTCCTTAAGATTAGGATACCATATATGTATTTGATTGTTTTCTAATTTGACATGGAGTGTCCTCAATATCTCTTCATTTTTTAATTTTTCTTTTAGTATAACTATATATTTGATATTACAACCCAATAAACACATTACACTCGTGTATATATATACTACTATTAGATTAGTAATAGCCCATGCTAAGCACGATTCAATATATTGACATTAACTATCGTATTACCAACAATACTAACTTGGCAAAACATGACATTCCATGTGCAAAATAAATAATCATTAAAAAAATATAAAAAAACTTTATGCACATCATTAAGTGTATATATAACAGGATTTATAACTCTAGAATATTTGCAAAAGACACAAATATCTTAATTAGTCATAACATTCAATATTTAGTTATAACAGTCAAAACTATTATTAGTCTTTCTTCTCCATTGTTGGATTTACAAAATACACTGTGAATGTGAGTAAGAAATCAAAATTGGACATATTTTGGAGCACTTAGAATACACAATACTTGTCAATATTTGTTTCATTAAACATAAATTTAAAAGGGCAACTTTCACATATAGCAAACAAAAAAATCATATTTGTATGCTATAACAAACTTTGCATATTTGCGCTCCATAGCAAACATAAAACTGTATAATTTGCTATACATATACAATTGTATAATTCGCTGGCCTAAATTGTATAATTCGCTGGCCTAAATTGTATAATTCGCTGGCCTATTTCGCTGCAATTGTATAATTTGTTTTGCATACAGTTGAATCGAATTAAAATGTATGTATATTGCATAATTATAAGTGTATAGCAAGAAGATATATGTTTTTCTCGCTTTAGACAAAAACAGAAACACAATATATACACTTTTGTTGTATAAAGCTAGAGAAAATTGTATTTCACTGCAATTGTATAATTCACAATTGTATAATTCGTTGGCCTTTTTCTCTGCAATATTTGAAGTAAAATGTTTGTAAATTGTATAATTAAGTGTATAACACGAAGATATACATTTTTGCATGTGTATACACAATTTTCTCTCGCTTTATACAAAACAGAAACAGAATTATACACTTTTGTGTATAAAGCGAGAGAGGCGAGCGAGAATGGAGAGTGGCGAGCGAGATTTTTGGGAGAGAGACGCTGGCAAATTTTAGCTAATGTTTGCTATGGAGCACAATTAAATCAAACCCTAGCTATTCCATTTAATTTAGGTTATTAGTTTGCTATTATATACAATTTTTCCAACTTAAAATAGATAATAAATTTCTGTATTTATTTCTAAAAGTGTTTCGTACTTAATATTTTCAATTGAACTCAATATTTTTTTACATACAAAACCATAGCAAATAGAAGTCGAAAAAAGAACATATGTAGTTGCTTAATAATACATACAAAATAAGTAGCGGTTCCAACATAAATTGACAATGGCTATTGACAAGAACATTATTAAAGTCAATCAAAATTATATTAAAAAATTTAATCAATAAGCGAGATAAATATAAAAAATCAAAATTTTTAAAGGCGTTATCCAAAAAATTCTAACGCCATATTGGTGTGAAATAAAAAATTTAGAAAATAATTTAAGCACGATACATTATACCGTAATAAATAAAATAGACATATTAGGTTATCAAAGAATACGATTAAACTTACCTGAGAGGAAAAAAATGAAAGCTTTCAACTTGAAGAAGAAGATTGAACATTGAGTAGCGATAGAAGTATATTTAGTGAGAAAGTGGAAGATGGGAGAGGTTTATGGTTCCAAGAGAGATTTTTTTATTTGAAGAATCGTATTTCAAAATTGAAATAATATTTGTTCAATTGTATTGAGATTTTAAAATTTTTTTTTATAAATTAATGTTTTATTCCGTCAAATTTTTAAAATGATGAAAAGGTCCATGATCCAATAATTTGACTCCACTTTTCTCACTCTTTCATCTTTTCATAACCTAATCCTAAGAAATAAATAAATAAGAAATTAAGTTTCTATTTTTCAATAGTGTAAATTAGGTATATAGCATATTATGTAGTCATATTCTCAAGTTATGGCATAAGAATTTGATTTTCATTCTATAACATTTAATATATCAACTTATAGCATTTCTTTAAATTAAAATAGTGTAAATATTTATTCTAAATAGGACGAAAAATAAAATTAAAAAATGAATAATTAAAATTGGATAATTTCCTTGAATGTAGTTACTGTTATTAACTCATAACAAAATGTGCACATTTTAAGGGATTTTAAAATATATTAATTATAGATATGCACCTTAATTATCTCAATCCGTTTTTAATGGTAATTATTTTTTATTTTTTATCCTTAAAAAATTGTATTCTGTTATCTTTCTTTCCATAAACGTGTATCATTTTTTTTCCAGAAATTGAACTATATTCATAAATTCGAATTCTGTCATATTTTATCGTTTTTTTTTTGGAAAAACAATTAAAATTGAAGGTTGAAAAAGTTTAGATTTGATTTGATGGAGAAAATTGTGTCAATTTTAATTAAACATGGTGGCAAATGGAATTGATCAGGTTAGTTTTTTTAATATTTTATTAATGTGTCATATTTTTTCCCCCATGTTATATTGCATATGTTAAATTGCATGTTATATTGCATATGTTAAATTCCCATGTTATATTGCATATGTTCTGCTTTTTATAGCCTCAAGAATTTCAAAGATGCTTATGTCATTCCTGTCGAGCCTATCCCGTGCGAGAGTACATGGGATATACCAAGTTATATTTCAGATCCTAAATTGATGTCGCCTGGTCCAAAAAGAGCAGCAGGAAGACCCAAATTTGAACGGTGGAAGGGGTTCGCAGATGTGAAATTCAAGAAGACAAAAAACACATGCAGTAGATGTCATCAGGTTGGACACAACAGAAAGACTTGTTCAAATTATCCTGTACAAAAACAATGATGTCGTAATGTTAAATCTGTGTTTTTGAGGCATTACATTGTTATAAAATGTTTTTTTATTGAATAATATTACTTTTCATACAAATGTCATACATTGTATATACAATTGTTCATATATTGACATATGTTAACAATAATAATTCATATAATCATATAACATTTATTCAGTTATTGCATTCATAATGGGGACTACATACAAAATTTATACATTTATACAAATTCAATACTTGCTTATAAAAAAATAATGTATGTTTATGTTATACATATTAAATTATAATGTGTTATAATTCATACAGTTTTCATACATTATTCATACCAGTAATATACATACAATTTGTTTCTGTTTGTATTGTGAAAAATATATTTTATAATTTGTCATAATTCATACATTTTTCATACAGTATTCATACCAGTAATATAATTAATATCTGTTTCTGTTTGTATTTGAAAGTGTATAGTATTCATGCAAAACAAATTTATGGAATAATTTAACATTACTATGTACTATATATCAAATTTTAGTATGACATTCATAATTCATATGATTTTCATACATGATTCATACAATGTTCATATATGTTAAAGAGAGACACATTTAGTAATAATCAGTAATAATTTATATAAAACCATCAGTAGTCATAATAAAAATACAAACATAAACAAATTGTATGTATATTACTGGTATGAATAATGTATGCAAGATGGTGATACACATTTATTAATGTATAATTGTATGATATAATTTATACATTTTTCATACAGTATTCATACCAGTAATATAATTAATATCCCTTTCTGTTTGTATTTGAAAGTGTATAGTATTCATGCAAAACAAATTTATGGAATAATTTAACATTACTATGTACTATATATCAAATTTTAATATGACATTCATAATTCATATGATTTTCATACATGATTCATACAGTGTTCATATATGTTAAAGTGAGACACATTTAGTAATAATCAGTAGTAATTTATATAAAACCATCAGAGTAGTCATAATAAAAAAAACTGAGAAAATACATAAATTGTTCATAAGTTAAAAAAAAAACAAGTCATTCAAATAAATGTACATTGTGCCATGAAGATTTCTACTTCGTGATACGGAATTTTGGAGTAGGATAATTGGTGGTGTCCATAACTTGTTCTTTATGAGTTCGAGGTCCACCCTTCTTGCTAGCAACTGTTCCTGTAACTTCACTTTCACTGATTGCGCCTTCATCATTCTTTAATTTTCCATAATGTCAAAGTCATCCCTAACATTTTCATTCCCCATTATAAATAAGTGTCTCAACAATTGACATTGGATTTTAATGTGATGCAAATTATAAAAAAAAAAATCCAAAAGGTGTTTCATCTATGAATTGTTGAAACTTATCTTGACCTAAAAAGGTCAACAAATCCGCAAACACATTCATGTTAATACATGAATACAAATGTGTTTGTGTCTTCTTCTCCTAAAAAAATGTTAAAATTAAATACATTAATCATACACATATTCATACACATGTAATACAAAACTAATAGAGTGAATCATACACAATTCAAACAAACTTACAACATAATAGTGAAAAATACATAATTCATACACATAGTATACAAAACATAATGCAGTAAATCATACACAATTCAAACAAACTTACAACATAATATTGAAAAATACATAATTCATACACATAGTATACAAAACATAATACAATATAATCATACACATTTCAAACAAACTTACAACATTCTTTCATACACAATATATTCAACACCAAAATATACAAATCAAAATATAAAGTATAACTAATTATGGATATTACTATTCAACGGTATCAAAAAACTTGATACAAAAATATTTATACACAATTCATACACATTTTATATATATATTGTGAATCATACAGTGAATCATACAAAATTCATACAGTGAATCATACACAATTCATACAGTGAATCATACATAAAAAATACATGTTTCAGCAATTGATATTGTAATATGAAGAGATCTGTAATTTCATATAATGAATCATACACAATTCATACATTATTTATTTACACAAAATTTATATTTTAACTATTTTATACCCAAATAACAGAAAATAAAAATAACAGAACATAATTTTTTTAAAAAAATTTAACTTTTACTAACCTTTGAACTTTTTTTGGGTTTAACTGTTTCTTCTTCTTCTTGTAAATGTGAAGTATCGATTTCAGATGATCTTGGTTTTTTGGATTTTGATTTTATCAACTCTTCCACAAAATCAGATTCAGAATCTGATAATTCCTCGATTTCTTTTCCTTTCCTCTTCTTTCCTCTTTCTTTCGTCCTTTTCTCAGATTCATCTACATTTTTCTTTTCTTTCCCTTTTCTCTTCTTCTCGTTTTCCTTTGGGTGTTTTTTTTTTCTATTGTTGATTTTCCTGATCTACATTTAACTTTAACAGATGAAGGTTGAGATTGTGTTTGTGATAAAATTTTGAAAGATGGAGCATGAAAATCGTCTGAGCTTGCTTCTTCATTCAATCTTCTACTTTTTCTCGGGGTTTCGTTGCCTCTTTTCGACATTGTACGATTTGTTTATCGCAAGAGTTGAAGATTTGAGTGCTAAAAATGAAGTTTTGAATGCAAATATTTGAGAATTCTTGAAAAAGACTGTTAAGAGAGAAGTGATTTTGAGAGAAAATTTGGTGAAAATAAATTAGGCATGCGAATTTTGGTGAAAAGTTTTGATAGGCGTGCAGAGGTAATGATTTTGAAAAAGAGTTGGGGAAGAACAAAAATTTGGGGAATATAATTTTTTTTTTTAGATAACGTTTTACAGTTTTAAAAATAAAACTGTAATTGTTTTAGAGATAAAATCCCTATTATTTTGTAGTTATCTTAAAAAAGGTAACTATATAATATTTAATTTAAATTACATTAATTAAGAGTTTGTTTAAAAAAGATAACTTAAAATAAAACTGTAATTGTTGTAGAGATAAAATCCCTATTATTTTGTAGTTATCTTAAAAAAGGTAACTATATAATATTTAATTTAAATTACATTAATTAAGAGTTTGTTTAAAAAAGGTAACTTAAAATAATAAATTTAATTAACTACATTGGTTTAAATAAGGTAATTGAATTTTTTAAATAAGTTAATTATTATTTTAAAAAATTAATGAGAATAATATATTATTTCTTGATATGCTATAACTTGATAATAATATGCTATAAGTAGTTTATTATTAAAAAGTTTGTTTATAACTTGATATTCAACATCTTAAATGTGTGTGTAGTGTTATTTTTATTTTTGAAATCTCATTTGCTTTAGGAGATGAAGGAAGAGCCAACAATCAATTAAAATCCAAATTCACTGTAATGATATCTATGTAGGTTGAAGAAACATGTCAATATATTAGTTTGCCAAGGATCGTAACTGAACACATGATGATATTTTTTTAAAAAAAATAACTGATAATTAATTACTCTACTTTTTTTCTTAAAAAAGATAATAATAAAAAATGAATAAATGAATATGTAGCAACATATAGACGAGAAAATGATTTTTTATTACAAATTGCTTATTAATATTTATCTTTTATCAAAAGAAACAAATAGTAAGTATTACTACTTGACAATAACAATCAAAAAATATTTTTCTTTTACTAGAATAATGATTAAACATCCTCTTAAAACAAGTAGTGATATATTAGTTTTAATTTTTTTTAATATAATGATAAAATTTCAGAAATAACAATTTTAGTAAAATTTCTATTTTATGCAAAATGACGACATTGCTCTCTTTGAAAGAAGATTGCAAAAATAACCAATTTTATCTTATAGTTAGATTACCAAGTCAAATTAGCCGATTTTGTATTTTTAATTTTAATAGTCATTTCATATATTTATTTAAGAGAACCTTTTTTGAAAAAACCATGTTTACATTTTTTTAATGTTTTTTTTTATATTTTTGTTTTTTTTTTTGCAAAAATGACCAGATTTACATATTTTTACAAAAATGACTAGATCTTTTTTAAATTTTTTTTTTTTGTAGAAAGCGATCAGATTTCTATTTTTACAAAAATGACCAGATTTACATTTGTTTGCAAAAATGGCTAGATATATATATTTTTTTAAAAATGATCAGTTTTACATTCTTCGAAAAAAAACAGCCTCTTATTTCTTTTCTTTTTTTATTCAAAAAATGTAACTAGAAACTAAAATAAAACTTTGTGATTGTTATATTTTTTTTTATTTTAGCAAAGCACGAGTCTAATTACTAAAAATGAGATAAAATTATACCAACACCAATTAGTAATATATTTGTACATAATAATAAACAAATCACATGAGAATCACAATAAACTTAACTTAATAAAAAGACTTAATACAAACTAAATGACATAATAATAAACATAATCAAATGAAAATCACAATAGACTCAACTAAATAAAAAAATTAATACAAACTAAATAACATAATAATAAACATAATCACATGATAATCACAATAGATTTATCTAAATAAAAAAATTAATACAAACAACTTAATTAAAACATAAAAGAACATAAATATTAATTTAAGATGGCGTGTGAAATGTAAAAAGAAATACCTAAAATTGATGACAAGCAAAATGCGAAAGTAAACTTAATTGAATTTTAAAGACCACCAAAGATGAATTTTTTTCTCAAGAAAAGTCTTATTTTCCCTTATGTTTTCCTCTCTTTCTTCTCATTTTTTTTTGTAACTAAAAATGAAGGAAGAATGAAGTTTAAATAAGTGTAGAGCATTAAATCCCAATTTTTCTTGAAAACTCAAGGGTAAATACATGCATTGAACTCTTTGTTTTGCCAAGATGACTAATGAAATTTCCTTTTTTTTTTCCAGATTAATTAAAAGATTCTTTTGTCCTTTTAGATGACTTATTTATTTTATTTATTAATTGAATAATAACTAATGGGTCATATGAAAATTCTAAAATAGGTCCAAATGTCATTTTAGATGACCCATTCATTTTATTCATTTATTGAATAATAGCTAATGAGTCATCTGAAAATTTTAAAATAGGCCCAAAAGTCATTTTTATATGACACATTTCTTTTAGAATAATTTAGCTAACTAGTAAAAAATCAACTTATTTAGTAATAACATTCATAATTTAATAATATTAGTAAACATGTAAAAAATGTAATTATTTTGAAAATAAAAAATGTTATGATATAAATCAGATTTTCTCTCTCATTGTTTAAACATATGTTTTCTCTCTCATAGATTAAATGCTCTCCTATATTTATGTAAATTGAATAAATATTAAAGTTATTTTCAATTTGTCTCTGATATTAAAGTTATTTTCAATTTCTCTCTCATTGATATTAAAGTCCTTTTTAATTTCTCTCTCATTGCTTATGTATGTTTTCAATTCTCTTTCTAAGTTTGTTCCAAATCAAAGCAAATATCCCAAGATTTCATATTCAATATATTATTATTTTTAATTATTTTCCTTTAATTTCGTTGCAAGATTGGATTTGAAGATTAACATTGATTTGGATATTATATTTTTCATTTTCCTTATTATTTGATTACTAATTTTACTTTTTTTAAAATTTTTTTTTATTGATTTGTTTTTGTTCTTATAACCTATTATGGACGATTTCAAAAGAATTACTAGAGGTATTGGACAAAATAATCAAATTTCTTCAGATTTTTCATCATTTAATATTTTTTTTACTCAAGAAATAAACAAAATGTAGGTTCCGCTTCTAAATCTACGGAGGATATACGAAGGGAAAAATGCAGGACTCTGTCAGTGTGCAAAATCCCACACAAATTGATAACCACGAAGTTGAGGAAGACCAATTTGTTGGAGAAGAGGTATTTTTTTTGCATGTTATTATGTGTCTTGCATGTTTAGTTGAATTTGTTTAGTAAATTTAAGATTCAAATAAATACATGTTAAAATGCGTTTAGAAGTGTATTTTTGTATTTCATATATTTATTGTATTTTGGTATTCTGCTTTTTTTTTTTTGTGTTAGTTATGTCAATGAAATACATATTATGATTTTGATTGTGTATTTCATAACTACGAAGTTGAAGAAGACCAATTTGTTGGAGAAAAGGTATTTTTTTTGCATGTTATGTGTCTCGCATGTTTAGTTGAATTTGTTTAGTAAATTTTAAAATTCAAATAAATACATGTTACAATGCGTTTGGAAGTGTATTTTTGTATTTCATATATTTATTGTATTTTGGTATTCTGCTTTTTTTTTTTTGTGTTAGTTATGTCAATGTAACACATATTATGAGTTTGATTGTGTATTTACTATTATTCGAATAGATTTGTAAGTTTATATGAAATTTTGATTCTGTTATAGTTAGTATTTATTTTTGTATTTCTTAGTTTTAATGTTTTTTGTATTCATAGATTTGGAAGTGTATATTGAATTTTAATTCTATTATAGTTAGTATTGATTTTTGTATTTCATAATTTTAATGTTTTTTGTATTCATAGATTTTGAAGTGTATTGAATTTTGATGCTGTTATAGTCAGTATGTATTTTTGTAATTCATAGTTTTAATATATTTTTGTATCCATATATGTGAAATTGTATATTGTATTTCATATAATTAATGTATTTTGTATTCTGCTTATACAAAAGTTACAAAATAAATTCAAATCCAAATAGTCTTTATTTTTTACAATAAATGAGTATATTTGAATTCGAAAAAAGCAATATCAACAATTCTAGAAAAAATAATGATAATTTTATTGATCAAAATACATAAAAATTTAAAACGCAAATACATATGATTAATAATTATACAAGCAAAATTGCATCAAATCACAATCAGATACAAAAAAATAAGGATTTATTAACTAAAACATACATGACTTTCGATTTTTCTATCCTGTTTATTTTCCAAAAAGCTTTTACCCAGATTATTTTTCAAAACATAAACCTCGCAAGAATTTTTTTGTAATTGATGAACATCATGAATAATTGACAGATTTATCGTTCAGTTTTTTATATAAGTTGTAACTGATGTTGAGAGTTTTAAGCATCTGTTACTTTTTATGTATTTTCTCTCCCTTAAATAGCTCCTGTTTGTTATATAAATTCTGTATTCTTTTTAATTAAACAAAATAATTAAAATATAATTAACATACATAATAAGGTAAAATTTTGACATTATCACTAAATATTGACACTATACCCTATTAAATAATAAAATATTTACATTTTGAAAAATTTCGCTTTCTTTTATTAATTTATTGAATAATAACTAATGTACGATCTAAAAAATTCTAAAATAGGCCCAAAATGTTGATCCATTTAATCAAAAGCCAAAAATTAAAAGAAAATCAGCCCACTAACACAAAATCTAAACATCTAAACCATTTTGAAGATCTAACACAACAAATTAAGATAGAAAAATAAAAATAAAAATAAAAATAATTAACTAAATGAAATTAAAAAAGTTAGGGAAAAAAAATTCAAGCAACAAACACCAATATGATAAACATAAAGAACACTAACAAAACAATACAGAATTCGACACCAAAACGACTTATATGGTTAAAAGAAAATGATAATGACAGATTTGGATAGAGGTTCAGAGGGGGAAAAAGTTGACATAAATTTGAGGTAAATGAAGGTTGCCGAAAAATTTTGCCAGAAAATCTTTTTGACGGATTTTGGACTTAAAATTTATATCAAATGACAGCCCTTGAAGAGCTCTACACATTTATGTACAGGGTTTGGGATGAGAATGATCGAAACTTCGTAACTTTAAGCAAAAAAGCAAAGATTCGTATTTGATTTTTTCTTAGATCTATGGAGTTTGGCTATAGATATTGATGAATGGTTTGTGATTTGTGTAGAGAAGGTAAATTTTTGAAATTTTTTTGAGAGTAAGAGATGGTAAATTTTTAAAAAAATTTCTTGTCAAAAAGGTGATTGCAGCTGGCAGCAGTGATGACGGTGGCGGTGGCTGGTCGGCGGCAGTGGGAGCGAAGGGAAGAAGAAAATAAAAATTTATATAAAAATATTAATTTTTGGAGTTTTTTGTATTTTTGTTAGGGTCCAATTAGGGGTGGCAGGGGGACCGGGCTATCTCGCCCGGCCCGCGTCCTGACCCGGCCCGGTTGAACCAGTCGGTTCGCGGGATCCCCTCTTTTTTTAAAATTTTTTTTTCAAAAAGTTACCGTTTTAATCTGTTGGGGAAACGGCTAGTGGGTCCCCCAACGGATTTTTGCCACTTTTTGCGTTCCCAAACACCCCCTACTTTTATTTTTTTAAAACCCTCAAGTTATAATAATTACACTTTAACCCATTTTTAATATTTTAAATACACCTATCCTCTACTATTTCTTACAAAATCATCTATTCTCATTTCTCTCATCTATTTTTCTATATCCTCTCAACTCTCAATTGTCAATCTTAATTTCTATTCCATTTTAATTCTCATATTATTATAATCCATATATTTCAATTTTCAATTCAAAATTTTCATGTTATATCAATATATATAATTATATTATCTCATATTTGTTATCAAGTATTGGTTGGAGTTTCAAATTACAAGTTACAACAAATTACAAGCTTCAACAATCGGTTTAGCGTCTATTATTATCGCAGATATTTGGTACGTTCACTTCATAATATTTATATTTTATTTTTCGTCTTTATTTTTGTGTTATTATTATTTTTATATTACACTTTATATATAATTAAGTATGAGTTCTAGCAAAAAAATAGCGGTAAAGGAAAAGAGAAAGCACAAGATAACGAAGAAAGTATACTTTTTAAATTATTTAATTTTGGGAAAAAAATAGTAAAGAAAAAAAGAATAGTAAAAGTGGTGGTACTTCATCTAAATCAACGAGTAGAGTTATATTTGACCTAAATGATTCTACTTATGTTGATGATACTCTTTATGATATTGATTCAAATGTTCAACTCGATCAGGAAAGTTTAGAACGACGTTATGGTAATATTATGTGACAACCTGTTTAGTCGATTCGAGCAGTAGAGTTTATTTCTGATAATAACTGACTGGGTCGACGGATCACGCGACGGACCGTCATGGTCACGACGGATCGTCGAGGGTCTCATTCCAAAACACTTCAACTCTGAATTCTGGGTACTGAGATCGACTCTATGAACTTCATGACGGAACTGCAGCACGGACCGTCGTAGATACGACGGACCGTCACAAACCTCTCGACTGAATTTAACTCTCTGAACTTTGTGACGGACCTGCAGGACGGACCGTCATAGACACGATGGACCGTCACAGGTCGCGTAACCCCAACTGGGTCGGATTTCTCCTAAAAGTTTTAAAAGGGGTGTTTTGGACTATTTATGACAAACTTTATGAAATTAGTGGGGTAAGTTTAATAATTTATTTACTTGGGGGTTAAAGGAGATAACTTTAAAATAAATAATGGGTTACTTTTATCATAATGAATTATGTGATAATTAGGGTAAAAGAAAAAGAATCTGGAGAAGAAAAATAAAAAGAAACAGAGAGGGAGAACGAGCGAGAAAGAGAGAACGAAGAGGAAAGCAAAGGCATTGGGGAGATAGCTTGCTTGATCACGATTCTTCGGTGGAGGTAGGTTATGGTTATTTCTATATGGTAGATAAACTCTAAATAGCGATTGATATGTATTGGGTGATTCTGTAAACTCTTCCATATGCTTGATTGTGTGTTTGTATGTTGTGATCGTATAATTGTGGTGGTTAGAATGATGAGACTGTTGAATCTTCAATCTTAAATCCTCTCTATTAAGATGACGCCTTGGTATAAAGAAGGCTTGATGAACTAAAATAATGAGATAAATGGATCGGAGTGTCACGTTCCGACACATAGTATTAGTGGATCGGAGTGTCACGTTCCGACACATAGTATTAGTGGATCGGAGTGTCACGTTCCGACACATAGTATTAGTGGATCGGAGTGTCACGTTCCGACACATAGTATTAGGGGATCGGAGTGTCACGTTCCGACACAAAAATAATAAAGAGAAGAAATCTTGAATTGTGTTAATATTACTCAAATTTGAAGAACCTATTTCCCAAATGAGTATGGTGTGGAGGCTTGAGTCCTCATAGGTGTGCTTGGTGTTGTTGCCAAGGGTTCTTGTATTTGTTGATTGTCACCTGTTAAGTATTGTGGTTGATTTTATATCATTATTCAGTATATATTGCTTTCTATTTTGAGTTGGCCGATGATACCTACTCAGTACGTGCTCCTTGTACTGACCCCTACTTGTAATTTTTCTTCTTTGTTATTTGTGGAGTGCAGCAAACTTGCCATCGACTTCGACTCGTCCGCAACTTTAGCCAGTCTCCAGCATATCAGATTTCAGGGTGAGCTATTATTCCTAGCTTGGACTGGATTCTCTCCTTCACGTCTTGATGTCCTTGAAGTTCGGGCATGGACCATCCGTTTACTTATTTTAGCTTCTTAAATACTCTTAGATTTAGAAATTTGAGGATAGATGTTCTTGATGTGATGACTTACAGATTTTGGGAATAATAAGTATTAAATTTTAGAAGTTATTTATTGGTTATATTAATGAGTTTGAAGTCTTCCGCATTATATTTTGTTCGTTATGGTTGAAATATTGGTAAACGTTGGGGTTTAGATTTGTTGGTTCGCTCACATAGGAGGATAAGTGTGGGTGCCACTCGCGGCTCGTTTTGGGTCGTGACAAACTTGGTATCAGAGCGTTAGGTTCGTTGGTATCATCACACAAGAACGAGTCTAGTAGAGTCTTGAGGAACGGTAGGGGGACGCCCTTACTTTTCTTTGAGAGGCTATAGGACTTTAGGAAAATTCCATTCTTTCTTTCTTTCGTGCTATTACTTGGATCCAATTGGTATCTAGGTGATACAAATTGGTATCTGACATCCTCACTCTATTTCGCAGATAGTTAGAACTAGAGCAACAACTGTGCCAACACCAACACCGGCAAGACAGGGTGCGTCTGATCCAACCACTGGGGCTGTAGCTCGAGGAGGGGCAGTGGCAAGAGGCCGTGGTAGAGGTCGCATGAGGACGTCCTCTAGAGGTAGAGGACGAACACCTGGTCCAGCTAGTAATAGGGCGGTGACTCCTCCACCGACTGACGAGGTAGTAAGAGAGGGTGAGGAAGGGGAAAATGAACAGGTGCAAGATGAGGAATTACCACCCCAACCTACCCCAGAGATGATTAACCAGGTTCTTACTTATCTTAGCGGGTTATCTGATCAGGGTCAGACACCTCCAGTGTTTTCTGCACCAGCACCTCAGGTTCCGGGAGTACAACATATAGCTGCTGTGGCTCCCCGTATGGATGCCTCATTGGGAGTAGGCAAGTTTCCTCGATTGACTAAAGGGCCTATAATGACGAGTGATCAGCATGAACTCTTCACTAAATTCTTGAAGTTGAAACCTCCAGTCTTCAAGGGTGCTGAATCTGAGGATGCCTATGATTTTCTGGTTGATTGTCATGAACTTCTACATAAGATGGACATAGTAGAACGATTCGGTGTTGAGTTTGTGACCTATCAATTTCAGGGGAATGCCAAAATGTGGTGGCGGTCGTATGTTGAATGTAAACCAGCACAGGCACCACCTATGACGTGGGCATCATTCTCTAACTTATTCATGGAGAAGTATATACCCCGGACCTTGAGGGACAAGAGGAGAGATGAGTTCCTAAGCTTAGAACAAGGCAGGATGTCTGTTACTGCTTATGAGGCTAAGTTTCGTGCACTATCCAGGTATGCCACCCACTTTGCTTCAGTCCACAAGAGCGGATTCGCCGTTTTGTGAAGGGATTGAGGTCAGATTTGCAGATCCCAGCCTTACAGGTAGCTGCTGCAGCAAAATCCTTTCAGGAAGTGGTTGATTTTGTGATAGAGGTGGAGGGGGTGAAGCCAGACGACTTCACCCTGGCGTCGACATCTAAGAAGTTCCGTAAGGAAGGTGAGTTTAGTGGGTCTTACTCCAGAGGGCAGAGTTCAGGAGGTTACCCAGCCCGACCCATTCAGTCTTCACTGCAGGCTGTAGCTGGGGGTCCATCGCAGACCAGTCAACATTTCTCTGAGTTTGGAGGTTATCCCCAGACTTCGTCATTTTCACAGAGACCTATGCTTGACTCCAGAGATTGTTATGGATGTGGAGAGACTGGACATATTAGGAGGTATTGTCCAAAACAGAGTTACAGACCCCCAATAGTTAGAGGTAGAGGTGGTCATGGTAGAGGCTGCCATTCTGGAGGACGTGGTGGCCAAGGAAATGGTGGTCACCAAATCAGTCGGGGTGGAAGGCAAGTTGGAACTACTGCAGCGCAACACGGTAGGGGCAACAAGCAGACAGGTGATAGGGCCCATTGTTATGCTTTCCTCGGGAGGTCTGAAGCAGAGACATCTGATGCTGTTATCACAAGTAATCTTTTGGTCTGTGATTGCATGGCTTCTGTATTATTTGATCCTGGATCCACATTTTCATATGTATCTTCCTCATTTGCTACTGGTCTTGATTTATATTGCGATTTACTGGACATGCCTATTCGTGTCTCTACTCCTGTGGGTGAGTCTGTGATAGTTGAGAAAGTGTATAGGTCTTGCCTTGTGACTTTTGTGGGGAGTAATACTTATGTAGATTTGATTATTTTAGAAATGGTTGATTTTGATGTAATTCTGGGTATGACTTGGCTTTCTCCAAATTTTGCAATCTTAGATTGTAATGCTAAAATTGTGACATTGGTCAAGCCTGGGACAAATCCGCTAGTGTGGGAGGGTGACTATATTTCCACTCCAGTTCGTATTATCTCTTTTCTTCGTGCTAAGAGGATGGTTAGTAAGGGTTGTTTAGCTTTCATCTCAGGGATGATACTTCCCAAGTACCTTCGATTGAGTCTGTCTCGATAGTCCGTGAGTTCCTGGATGTGTTTCCTGTAGACCTTCCTTGTATGCCACCGGATAGGGATATTGATTTCTATATTGATCTGGAGCCGGATACTCGCCCCATTTCCATACCCCCTTATAGAATGGCCCCAGCTGAGTTAAGAGAGTTAAAGGCCCAACTTCAGGAGTTGTTAGGTAAAGGTTTTATTAGACCAAGTGCATCCCCTTGGGGTGTTCCTGTTTTATTTGTGAAGAAGAAGGATGGAAGTTTTCGGGTGTGCATAGACTACAGGCAACTGAATAGGGTAACTATTAAGAACAAGTATCCTATTCCTCGCATTGATGATTTGTTCGATCAGTTACAAGGTGACTGAATAGGGTAACTATTAAGAACAAGTATCCTATTCCTCGCATTGATGATTTGTTCGATCAGTTACAAGGTGCTTGTACCTTCTCAAAAATTGATTTGAGATCTGGTATCATCAATTGAAAATACGGGTAGCAGATGTGCCAAAGACTGCTTTTCGAACCAGGTATGGGCATTATGAATTCTTAGTAATGTCTTTTGGGCTTACGAATGCCCCTGCTGCTTTCATGAGCCTGATGAACGGGATTTTTAAGCCATATCTGGATCTCTTTGTCATTGTATTCATTGATGATATACTGATATACTCAAAGAGCAGGAAAGAACATGAGGAGCATTTGAGAATTGTATTGGAGTTGTTGAGGGAGAAAAGGCTTTATGCCAAATTTTCCAAGTGTGATTTTTTGCTAGATTCAGTGTCCTTCTTGGGTCACGTGGTTTCTAAGGATGGAGTGATGGTGGATCCTTCTAAGATTGAAGCAGTGAAGGGTTGGGTAAGACCTACTAATGTTACAGAGGTAAGGAGCTTTGTTGGTTTAGCTAGCTACTACCGTCGATTTGACAAGGGATTTTCTTCTGTTGCCTCCCAACTGACAAATTTGACTAAGCAGAATGTTCCACTTGTATGGTCGGACGAATGTGAAGAAAGCTTCCAGAACCTCAAGACCTTGTTGACTATTGCACCAATTCTTACCTTGCCAGTGGAAGGTAAGAATTTCATTGTTTATTGTGATGCATCTTATTCTGGTTTGGGTGCAGTGCTAATGCAGGAGAGGAATATAATTGCTTATGCTTCGAGGCAATTAAAAGTGCATGAACGTAACTATCCGACCCATGATTTGTAGTTGGCTGCAGTTGTGTTTGCATTAAAGCAATGGAGACATTATCTATATGGGGTCAATTGTGAAGTCTATACAGATCATCGTAGTTTACAGTATGTCTTTACTTAGAAAGATTTGAATTTGAGGCAGAGGAGGTCGATGGAACTACTAAAGGACTACGATATTACTATTTTGTATCACCCAGGAAAAGCTAATGTAGTGGCAGATGCTTTAAGTAGAAAAGCAGGGAGCATGGGAAGTCTAGCCCACTTACAGGTTTCTAGACGCCCATTGGCTAGAGAGGTTTAGACTCTAGCTAATGACTTTATGAGGCTGGAAGTACTAGAGAAGGGAGAATTTTTGGCCTGTGTGGAGGCAAGATCTTCTTTTCTTGACAAGATTAAGGGAAAGCAGTTTACTGATGAGAAGCTGAGCCGAATTCGAGATATGTTATTGCGAGGAGAGGTAAAAGAGGCAATAATTAATGAGGAAGGTGTTTTGAGAATTAAGGGAAGGGTATGTGTGCCCCGTGTTGATGATTTGATCCACACTATTCTTACAGTGGCTCATAGTTCAGGATATTCTATACATCCTGGTGCAACCAAGATGTATCGTGATCTTAAGAAACATTTTTGGTGGAGTAGAATGAAGCGTGACATTGTTGATTTTGTTGCCCAATGTCCAAATTGTCAGCAGGTAAAGTATGAACACCAGAGGCCCGGAGGGACACTTCAGAGAATGCCCATTCCTGAATGGAAGTGGGAAAGAATTGCAATGGATTTTGTGGTTGGTCTTCCAAAGACATTGGGTAAGTTTGATTCTATTTGGGTGATTGTTGACAAGTTAACTAAGTCTGCTCACTTCATTCCGGTCAAGACGACTTACAATGCAGAGAAGTTAGCCAAACTCTATATCTCAGAAATTGTTCGATTGCATGGAATTCCACTTTCCATCATGTCAGATAGAGGTACGCAATTTACTTCTAAGTTTTGGAGGACCTTACATGATGAATTAGGTACTAGGTTGGATCTTAGTACTGCATTTCACCCTCAGACCGATGGTCAGTCTGAGCGAACGATTCAGGTGTTGGAGGATATGCTTCGTGCATGTGTGATAGAACTTAGTGGTCATTGGGATAAATTCTTACCCTTAGCAGAGTTTTCATACAATTATAGCTATCACTTAAGTATTGATATGGCCCCATTTGAGGCACTGTATGGGAGGAGATGTAGGTCTCCCATAGGTTGGTTTGATGCATTTGAGGTTAGACCTTGGGGTACTGATCTTCTGAGGGATTCATTAGAGAAAGTGAAATTTATTCAAGAAAAGCTTTTAGCAGCTCAGAGTAGGCAGAAGGAATATGCTGATCGAAAGGTTAGAGACTTGGATTTTATGGAGGGTGAGCAAGTCTTGCTGAAGGTTTCACCCATGAAGGGTGTGATGCGGTTTGGCAAGAGAGATAAGCTAAGTCCGAGATATATTGGACCATTTGAAGTACTTAAGCGCGTAGGGGAGGTGGCCTATGAACTAGCCTTGCCTCCAGGACTCTCAGAAGTGCACCCGATATTTCATGTGTCTATGCTGGAAAAATACCATGGGGATGGAAACTACATTATTCGTTGGGATTTAGTTCTTCTTGATGAAAATTTTTCTTATGAGGAGGAGCCTGTTGCTATTTTAGATAGAGAAGTCCGCAAGTTGAGATTAAAGGAGATTGCATCTATCAAGGTTCAACGGAAGAATCGGCCAGTTGAAGAGTCCACTTGGGAGAATGAGACCGATATGCAAGAAAGATATCCACATCTCTTTACAGATTCAGGTACTCTTTCTCGCCCTTGTTTTTCTTTCTGTGATCGTTCGAGGATGAACGATGGGTAAATTGGTATCTATTGTAACAACCTGTTTAGTCGATTCGAGCAGTAGAGTTTATTTCTGATAATAACTGACTGGGTCGACGGACCGTCATGGTCACGACGGATCATCGAGGGTCTCATTCCAAAACACTTCAACTCTGAATTTTGCGTACTGAGATCAACTCTCTGAACTTCACGACGGAACTGCAGCACGGACCGTCGTAGATACGACGGATCGTCACAAACCTCTCGACCAAATTTAACTCTCTGAACTTTGTGACGGACCTGCAGGACGGACCGTCATAGACATGACAGACCGTCACAGGTCGCGTAACCCCAACTGGGTCGGATTTCTGCTAAAAGTTTTAAAAAGGGTGTTTTGGACTATTCATGACAAACTTTATGAAATTAGTGGGGTAAGTTTAATAATTTATTTACTTGGGGGTTAAAGGAGATAACTTTAAAATAAATAATGGGTTACTTTTATCATAATGAATTATGTGATAATTAGGGTAAAAGAAAAAGAATCTGGAGAAGAAAAATAAAAAGAAACAGAGAGGGAGAACGAGCGAGAAAGAGAGAACGAAGAGGAAAGCAAAGGCATTGGGGAGATAGCTTGCTTGATCACGATTCTTCGGTGGAGGTAGGTTATGGTTATTTCTATATGATAGATAAACTCTAAATAGCGATTGATATGTTTTGGGTGATTCTGTAAACTCTTCCATATGCTTGATTGTGTGTTTGTATGTTGTGATCGTATAATTGTGGTGGTTAGAATGATGAGACTGTTGAATCTTCAATCTTAAATCCTCTCTATTAAGATGACGCCTTGGTATAAAAAAGGCTTGATGAACTAAAATAATGAGATAAATGGATCGGAGTGTCACGTTCCAACACATAGTATTAGTGGATCGGCGTGTCACGTTCTGACACATAGTATTAGTGGATCGGAGTGTCACGTTCCGACACATAGTATTAGGGGATCGGAGTGTCACGTTCCGACACATAGTATTAGGGGATCGGAGTGTCACGTTCCGACACGAAAATAATAAAGAGAAGAAATCTTGAATTGTGTTAATATTACTCAAATTTGAAGAACCTATTTCCCAAATGAGTATGGTGTGGAGGCTTGAGTCCTCATAGGTGTTCTTGGTGTTGTTGCCAAGGGTTCTTGTATTTGTTGATTGTCACTTGTTAAGTATTGTGGTTGATTTTATATTATTATTCAGTATATATTGCTTTCTATTTTGAGTTGGCCGATGATACCTACTCAATACGTGCTCCTTGTACTGACCCCTACTTGTAATTTTTCTTCTTTGTTATTTGTGGAGTGCAGCAAACTTTCCATCGACTTCGACTCGTCCGCAACTTTAGCCAGTCTCCAGCATATCAGATTTCAGGGTGATGGTATTATTCCTAGCTTGGACTGGATTCTCTCCTTCACGTCTTGATGTCCTTGAAGTTCGGGCATGGACCATCCGTTTACTTATTTTAGCTTCTTAAATACTCTTAGATTTAGAAATTTGAGGATAGATGTTCTTGATGTGATGACTTCCAGATTTTGGGAATAATAAGTATTAAATTTTAGAAGTTATTTATTGGTTATATTAATGAGTTTGAAGTCTTCCGCATTATATTTTGTTCGTTATGGTTGAAATATTGGTAAACGTTGGGGTTTAGATTTGTTGGTTCGCTCACATAGGAGGATAAGTGTGGGTGCCACTCGTGGCTCGTTTTGGGTCGTGACATATTAATCCTAATGTTGATGAAAATTCATGTAAAGAAGTATAAGCTGATTTGGGAGAAGAGGAGTTAAAAGAAACACCTACTAGTCCGGTGACAGAAGTTTCAAATGAGACTATCAATTTATCGGAGCAAAATTTTGGACATCCATCCCTTATACCTCCCACAAGGGCGAAGGTGAAGTATCAACGCCCTAAAACTTCTATTGTGTGGCATTTTATGACTTTCAATAAAGAAAATAGTGTTGCTATTTGTAATAAGTGGAAGCAACCTTTTAAACATAAACAAGGTGGGGGTCAAGGTGGAAACGGGAATTAAATAGACATTTTGTTATCTTGTGTGCCGATTCAACATAAAGAAGCTAAAACATTAGCAAATAGAAAAAAAGGACTTTTAATTAATGAATTTTATATTATCGGCAACGCATCGATAGGGGCTTCTAACATGGTTCAAGGAACATTAGATCCTTTTAACCCCGCAGGTTCAATAACACAACGTAAATATAATAAGGAATTAGATCGGGAAAATTTAGCTAAAAAAATTTTTGTTTGTGGTTTGCCTTATAGTTTTCCTTCAAATCCCAGTTTTATTGAATATATTCAACAAACTTATAATCCGAATTGTAGAGGCTTTTCAAGAAATACTGTTAAATCTGATGTTTTTGAATTTCAAGATAAACATTGTCAATTTCTTCTTTGTATATTTAGTATATTAGATAGTAGAGTGTCTATAACTTTGGACATGTGTCATAGTGTTATGGAAATGATTATTTAACAATTATTGCACATTGGATTGATCATAATTGGAATTTGCAAAAAAGAATTATAAGTTATAAACTATGTATGGATTGATCATAATTGGAATTTGCAAAAAAGAATTATAAGTTATAAACTATGTATAGAGAAAAAAATTGGTGCATATTTAGCTTCAAGTATTTTAAGTGTTTTAGATTATTACATGATTATAGATAAAATAATGTCTGTCGCATTAGATTATGCATCTAATAATACAAACGCTGTTAAAATGTTAAAAGTTAGATTATGTCCAATTGACAATAATGGTTTTCATGTTAGATGTGTTGCAAATATATTAAATTTAGTTGTACAAGATGGTATTTCATTATTTGATTGTGGTAGCTTAGAAGTTGAATATGCCGTTACCTGGATTTTTCATTCAAACAATGCTGCTAGAATTAGGGAATTTAATTAGCGTTGTTTATATGTGAATTGTCACCTAGAAAAATTTCAAAACATATTAAAACAAGGTGGAATTCTCTTTACGAAATGCTTTTGTTGCTTACAAATATAGAAGACCATACAAATGGTTTTTAATGCTCATAATGCTGACCCATTAGATAGAATTTGTGATGAACATTGGGAAGAAACTAAAGAACTATTACAATTTTAGGACTTTTTTTGATGCTACCATGTGTTCTGAAATTTATTATCCTACTATTTCATCTGTATTAATAAATATTTGTGCTCTTACAATTCAATTTTATATATATAAAAAAATGGATAAATTTAGAGTTGCAATTGAAGGTATGATTGAAAAATTTTAAAAATATTTTTTCCCTATTCCTCAAGTTTTTTTTAACGGCTACTTTACTTCATCCTGCTTATAAATTACAAGGTGTGCAAGACCTTGTTGACACTTTTTATGAAACTTTAGAAATTTTATTGGAAGAAATTTCAAATTGTCAAATGTGTAAGTCTAGCATAAAAGTAGAAGCAAAAATGTTGTATGAAAAATATAGAACTACGGAAATTTTTTAAGGAGAAGTTGGTCAAACTTCTAATGTTGAGATTGATTTGTCACTTCCAATTTCAACTTATATGTGAGGTATTCTTGGTCTTAATTTTATTAACCGTGATGATTTTGAAGAATATCTTAATCAATCTTTAGAAATATTGGAAATTAAAGATGGCAATGAAGATTTATTAGGATGGTGGAGTAGGCGAAGCGATGCATTTCCAACTTTGAGCAAAATGGTTCGTGATGTTCTAGCTATTCAAGCTTCATCAGTTGCAACAGAGGCTGCTTTCAGTGCTGCAAGGTTTCAAATTGGTGATCATAGACATTCATTGGCGGAAGATAGTTTGGAAACAACAGTTTTATTTAGAGACTGATCCAATGCCGAAAGGAGGAATAACAATTTGCCAAAGTTAAGTAAAAAACAAGCAAGTTGGATCAAAACACAAATTGAATGCAGTGATGATGAGTTAGAGGCACAACAATTTCTAGCAAGTTTACCAATACCGGAGGATATCACCATCGATATGATGCGACAATTAGAATTAAATTTTAAAGGAGAAAACATATATTTTTAGATTACATTCGAGAACTAATTGAAACAAAACCCTTCCTAGAAGGTGGTTGCGTAAAATTAGTTACTCATCTAATATCTGTAACAAATATTAGTTTTACGTATGAAAACTTATTGAAACAGAACCCTTCCTAGAAGGTGGCTGCGTAGATTAGTTACGCCACTAATATTTGTTAATTGTAACTTCTAAGTTCTATTGAATAAATTTGAAGGTTTTAACTTTTGTTCAAGTTTTCTTTATAGAATTATTGTTTGGCATTTTAATTTTAATATATACAATTAAATATATACTAAAGTACTAAACTAACTAAAGTACTAAACTAACTTTAAAATACTTAATTTAAAGTTTACAATTTACATTACTTTAAATTATTTAAATTACAAATGTAAACTTCTCAAATTTGAAATTTAAAACTTTAAAGTTGAAACTTGAAATTTGAAACATGAATCTTAAAATTTGAAAATTGAAACTTTAAATTTGAAAATTTATTTTGATATTTGAAAATAAAAAATTAAATTTAAAATTTATTAGCTAAAGACGTATAATTTCAATACAAATATTTAAGTATTTAAAAACAAAAAAATCCCCGTTCCGTTCCGTCTCGTCCGCCAAATCTCATCCCATCCCGTATATATAGTGGGACGGGATGGGACCTATTTTTGTCCCTCCCAATCCCCCCAATCCCGGTCCCGGTCCAATTCCCCTCTCCCCTCTCCCCGTCCCCCATCCCGTCTCGTCCCCAGTCCCCTTCCCCGTCCCCTTGCCAACCCTAGGTTCAATAATAGCCCTTGAATCAGAATATCATGAATGATTGGTCTAAATTAACCTAATTCAAACAAAATTGGCCCATTTGGGCAACAAAAATAAGGGAAATTAGTAAACTAGTAAAAAAAAATATAATTAGTAAAAATATCCATACCCTTTTTCAATTAATTCTATATATCTTTTTTTTTATAAAACATTCTCTCTCATGTTTATCTTTTCGAATTCTTAATTATTTCTCCCATTAAAAAAAATTCTCTTTCTCATATTTATCTTTTCTGATTTTCCTCCAACATTCAAGTTGCCATATTTCTCTGTCTTATACTTTGGTTGTTATTTTATCAAAAATTGGATCAACAAGAATCCCTTTGATTAAGGTATCCCTAGATTTATGCTATTTTCAGATTTCTTTTCTGATTTATTTTTGTTTAAATCTTAAAAAATTGTTGTTAGTATTTTTCAAATTTCCGTTATGGTTCACTCTCCAATGTCTAAATCCAATAATCTTACTAGAGTATCCACCTTAATCAACCAATTTATAGTGATTTTCATCCTTTAATTTTTTTATTACTCAAGAAATAGCGTATAATGTATGATCCGCTGCTAAAATGAGGGAAGAAAGAGGGTCAAAACATTTACAAGACCCAATTGGTGTGCAAAACCTTCCTCAAATTCATAACACAAATGTGGAATCTTCATCTACTCGTAAGGATCTTGATAAAGACGATAAAGATTGACTAGTTGTCAAACAATTTTCTATTAACTTGTTTTATATTAATAGTTCTTTTTTAGAATTTGTTATTCTTCTCAATTTATATTCAAATCACTATGTATACTATCAATATTGTATTTATTAAAAATTTCATGTTGAATAGGTTATGAATCTTGTATTTGTCCCTAATTTGTATTCATCCAAAGGTATGACAGCTAGTTATGTATTCTATTTATAGAGAGAACAACTTTCTATTAGTTTATTTGTGTTCGAATATAAATACAAATAATATACATATTGGAATGAATATGACTTAGAAAAAAAAAAGATCTGAAGAGAAAAATAAATACACAGTTCAAAATATACGAATACAAATATATTTCTTAAATAGATATATATTTATTTGACATACATATTGGAATGAATACAAACTAATAAAGAAATACAAGTTTCATTATACAAAATACAACATGAAAACTAGAATGAATACTAATACAAACGGTATACATATTGGAATAAATATGATTTAAGCAATATAAAAAATTCTAAAAAATAAAACAAATACACTATGAGAAAAATATTCTAAATAATTGATAAAACTATAGTTGTTTAAATTTCTAAATTAAAAAAATTAAATTTAATAGATAAAACTATAATGCATTATCAAAAAGTTTCATAACAAAAATTATTGAGAATTAGATACTAAATTTTTTTATTGTAATATTTTCATAACAATAATTAGTGAAAAGTTGATATTGAAATTTTATAGATGTGGTACTTCTTTAATTTCGTGATTTTCATAACAATAATTGCTGAAAATTGAATATTTATTTTGGTTGATAAAAGTGTTTAGAAAAAAAAATTAAGAAAATTGAATATTGAATTTTTTTAGAACAATGGAGAAAGACATATTTTTAGAACATGATGAAAAAACAAGAAAGAGATGAAAGTTAGTGTATTTTGATAAATTGTAATGGATGAGACTTTTAAGCAATTGTTCCTTTTTTCAAATAATTATCTCTCCTAAATTCCTTCGATCTGTTTTATAAAAAATGTATTCTTTAAAAGAAAAAAGAATAAGAACATAAATAAGACACATAACCAACTTAAATTTTGACATTTTTACTAAACATTGAAAGTGTTGTGAATGAACCCTCTTAAATATTGAAATATTGACATTTTAATTTTTTTTAAAAATAATAATACAAATAAAGACAAACGACCCAAAAGTACCAACAAAAATATATATCAAAAAACATTATTATATATTATAAAGATAAAATAAACACGTAAAAAACTAGGTGATCACAACATGCCCTTTTTGCTTGGAAACATGAGGAGTTTTCAAGCAAAGAAAGTGAACAAAGTGACCAATTTTTGATTTTTTAAAACTACGATGAAGCCATTTTAAAAAAGATCATTGAAACTTACTTCAGAGGCTGTCTACATATCCTTGATTAAAATAAAATCAGGTCAGTGTAGTTCGAGAAACGTTTATAACCAAAACTATTAGAAACGATGGTCAAAAGATTGCTTCATATTTCTTGTCATCATCTGCTGCCTATAGTTACAAAGAAAAGAGCTAAAGAACTATGTGTCTCTACATTATAGGAGTTACAACATCCGTACTTAATGTTTTTTCTTAGGATCTCATCTTGATCTTCAACTTGATTTTTGTGTTATCCATGAGATTTATCTTCATGCTCTCTTGGCGACTTGTTGATCATTCTCATGTGCATGTTTTAACTTGAGTTGACGTTTGAAACTCAAAACTCAAGATCAGAAAATGAAAATTTCAAAAGGATGTGTTTCTTTTAGGGAAGAAGAAAATATGGGAATCTTGAACTAGGACGTATAGCCCTAGAAAGAAATAAAGGAATGAACATATTGTTCTAAGAGTTTCAAATAAGACGTATTGTCTTTGTGGTTGTCCTAAGATTGGGTTTATTACCCAAATGTAAATATGGTGTGTTTAACCCATGAAAGGTGGTGCCTATGGTGCGTATTGCCCATGAATAGAGGATTAATGTGTATTGTATGTGAATAAGGACTGGTGCATATTGCACATGAATTCAGATTTGTGCGTATTACATGAAATTCAGACTGGTCCTTATTGCACATGAACAAATGATGATGCGAATTGCCCATGAATAAATGTTATGTGCGTGTTTCATGAAATTTAGACACATGTGTATTGCCCGAAGCTCTCGAATTGAGAGGCAAGAATGGAACAGCATGAGATGAAACAACAAACATGTGAAGAATTTGGAGAACTTCCTTTTTGTGATGTTTCATTTTTTACTTGTGATCTTGCATTTTATTTTGTTCATGTGTTGAGCAAAATAAAATGAAAAGAAAAAATTGTTAGTTTAAAGTGGTGGTTGGTTTGTGGCCTTGATGCTTTGATGACTTGACCATACTCCTGACTAATTTCTCCTCCTCTACTATGAATTCTTGATTGAACAACCTTTGAAGCTTTTTCTTGTCAATTCAGGTGCCTTGATCTTCGGTACTACCAAATATCGTGGTGTGACTAAATGTCCCAAAGAATGAATTCTTCTTTTGAATTTTTTCATGACCTAAGAAAGTATATCAGGTTCTTTCACGAGTTTCAGTGAAGATCTGAGGCATTTTTAGTCCTTGCTCGATGGTATGTCAACTCAGATTGGATCAAGAAAGACTATGAACTTAAGGAAGGACATTCCATTATAAAGAAAAATGAGAAAGAGAACTTATCATTAGGCATATGTCGACTTTGATTGAACAATGAACTGAACTTTGGACTCGACCCCTGATTCTTTTGAGTTCTTTAGTTCTCAAAATCTGAGTCATCGTCAATTGATCTATGTGTCCTTCATGCAAAGGTGTTAAATAAATGATCATCTTTGAAGATTTATTCCAATGATGTTTTTTCCCTTTATCTTAAGGTGCACGTACGATTTTCACCAATAAGATCTTTTCTTTTGTTGTCTAATGGGGCCTATGAAGGTTTTCACCGTAAGACTCTCTCATTTCAGTTATTGTTTTAACTTATGGTTCCCCAAGGGTTTTCAATCATAAGTTTTTTTCCAACAATGCTGCCCTTGATGATCAATAGTGTGTGCAAGACACATTGAATTTATCATTCTGAGAGTTGATCAAACTGTCGATTGCTAGAATAAAATTATAAACCGAATTACTATCTGACACTATTCTATAAAAAAGAAATAAAAAATGCCCTAATATTCTATAAATACTAGAAGACTGACTTCTTTTGGTATGATCAAACCCCAAAGGGTTGACTACGTATCCTTTCGGAATCAGGTCAAACGTAGATCAAATTTTTAAAAAATGGATTTTTTGGGGAAGAGGTTCCTTTGTTCTTCCAACCCTAAAGTTGTCGTAGTACATTAGAAGTCATTAAATGTAGTTTCGTTTGACTGCATCCACATTAACAATTATGTCTGTTATTTTTTCCTCTACATCAGTAAGGTGCAGGGCTCATTTGGACAGTACTTCCTTGACAAGATATGAACCTTGCCAATTTTGGCAAACTTTCCCTTGGCATCTTCTTGGTGTGGGAGAATGCGTTGTAAGACCATTTGACCTACTTTGAAGTGTCTTGGGTGCACCTTTTTGTTGTATGGATGAGCCATCCTTTGCTGATAAAGCTGACCAAAACAGATGATCGTCAATCGTTTCTCATTTATTAATGTAAGCTTCTCTAGTCGGGTTTTGACCCAATCAGTATCTTCAGTTTCAGCCTCAACAATGATTCGAATAGATGGAATTGCACTTCCACTGAAATCACAGCCTCAGTCCCATACACCAGCAAATAAGGAGTTGCACCAATCGAGGTGCGCACTTTTGTGCGAAATCCTAAAAGTGCAAATGGTAGCTCCTCATGCCATTGTCTGGTGCCTTGAACCATCCTTCTAAGAATCTTTTTTCTATTCATGTAGCTTCCTCCACAACACAATTAGCTTTTGGTAGGTATGGAGTAGAATTGTGGTGCACAATTTTGAACTGCTCACATACCTCCTTCATCATATTGCTATTAAGGTTTGCAACATTATCTATGATGATAGCTCTTGGCATACCAAATTTACAAATGATGTTTGAATGGACAAAATCCACGACCTCCTTCTTAGTGTCTGCTTTGAAATCGCCTCCACCTATTTGGTAAAGTAATCAATTGCGACCAAAATATTTCGATGTCCATTAGAGGTTTTTGGCTCAATTGGCCTGATGACATCCATTCCCCAATGCAAACAAAGGGCTAAGGGCCGTCCATGGGGTGCAACTCTGAATGAGGTGAATGAATGAGATCACCATAAATTTGACATTAATGACATTTTTTCACAAAGCAAAAGCAATCTTGTTCCATGGCAAGCCGATAATACCCTGCCTTGAGTAATTTTTTTGCAAGGACATATCCATTAATGTGTGGTCCACGTACCCCAACGTGTACTTTATTTATGATCTTCTCAGTTTCTTCAGCACCCACACAACTCAACAAGTTCAAATCCGAAGTTCGTTTATATAAAACTTCCCCGCTCAAAAGGAGACAATTAGCCAGACGTCTAATAGTTCATTTTTAGCTTCCATTAGCATGTTCGAGGCATCTCTCTGTCTTTAAAAATTTCTTGATGTATGAGTATCATGACTCACCATATGATTCTGCTTCAACTATATTACAATAGCCATGTTGGTCCTGAACTTTAATCTCCAATGGAGTGATGTAAGTGTTTCCAGGATTTGGAAGCATTGAGGCCAAAATAGCCAAGGCATCATCCAATTCATTATAAAACTTGGGGATGTATCTAAACTCGATGGACCTGAACCTTTTTCAAAGATCTTCGACACATAGTATGTATGGAAGAATCTTGAGATCTCGAGTTTTCCATTCACCTTGAGCTTGTCGAATAAGAAAATCAGAATTTGCAAACATAATCAATTCTTGCACACCCAAATGTATTGCCATATTTAGACCCATGATGCAAGCTTCATACTCAGTCATATTATTTGTACAAAAGAAACGAAGTCAATCTGTTGTAGGGTAATATTCCCCTGTGGGCGATATTAGAATTGCCCAATCCCTGTGCCTTTTTCGTTGATTGCTCTATCAAAATACAATTGACAGGCCTAATTTCCATCTGAACCTACATCCTCGATTGTGTTAATCGCTTCATCTGGAAAATATGTATCCAATGGTTCATAGTCACCATCGACTGGATTCTTTTCCAAGTGGTCTGCCAAAGCTTGAGCTTTCATTGCAGTTTGAGTGACATATATAATGTCAAATTTAGTGAGCAAAATTTGCCATTTCACAAGTCTGCCGGTTGGCATTGGCTTCTGAAAGATGTACTTCAAAGGATCCATCCTAGATATGAGGTAAGTTATGTAGGACAAGAGGTTATGCATTCACTTTTGAGCTACCCAAGTTAGGGAGCAACACGTCCTTTCCAAGAGGGTGTACTTGACCTCATAACTAGTGAATTTGTTGCTCAAGTAGTAGATAGATTGCTCTTTCCTGCTTGTGAAATCGTGTTGACCGAGAACGCACCCAAAGGAATTATCTATCATTAAAAGATATAGAAAGAGAGCCTATCAAGTTCAGGTGGGACTAATATGGGAGTGTTGGACAAATACTCCTTGATTTTTTGAAAAGCTTGTTAATAGTCTTCTGTCCATCTGACAACATCTTTCTTCAAAATTCTAAAAATGGGATCACAAAGGGTTGTGAGTTGAGCAATAAACTTGCTGATGTAGTTTAACCTACTAAGTAGACTCATGACTTTTGTCTTATTTTTCGAGGGTGGTAAATTCCGAATAGTTTTTATTTTTGAAGGAACCAATTCGATTCCTCTTCTACTGACAACAAAACCCAGAATTTTTCCAGATGGAACTCAAAATGCACATTTTGATGGATTAGGCTTGAGATCATATCTTCGCATTCTTCCCAAGAATCTTCTCAGATTTTGCACATGATCAACTTTTGTTTTAGACTTGATGATTACGTCGTAGACATATACTTCAATTTCTTTATGCATCATATCATGAAACATGGTGGTCATAACCCTCATGTAAGTTGCCCTACATTTTAAAGACCAAATGACATGACCCTGTAGCAATAAGTCCCCCATGGAATGGTGAAAAAAGTTTTCTCAGTGTCCTCTTCATCCATCAAGATTTAATGATACCGCATAACAGTCTACAAAAGATCGAATCTTGTATTTTGCACAATTATCAACTAGTATGTTGATATTTGGCAAGTGAAAGTTGTCCTTTGGACTAGAATTGTTCAAATCCCGATAGTCAACACAAACTCTTGTCTTTCCATCCTTTTTTAGCACAGGAACAACATTTTCCAACCAAGTAGAGTAATGAATGGCTTGGATCACATTCGTATTTAGTTGTTTCATAATTTCTTCCTTGATTTTTTCACTCACGTATGATTTGAATTTCCTTCTTTCCAGTTGGACGGGTGGAAAATCAGGATGAGTGGGCAACTTATGAACCACTAAATCAACACTAAAATCTGGCATGTCATCATAAGGCCAAGCAAACATATCTTTGTATTCAATTAAATGTTATACTATGGCCGCTTTAATTTCCTGATTGATATGAAGGCTTATTTTTATTTCCTTAAATTCGTCAATACTTCAGAAATTGATTGTCTCAGTTTTACTAAAATTAGGGTAAGGTTTGTGCTCAAACTATTCCAGTTCCCTATTAATTTCCCTAAAAGTCTCTTTTTCATCATATTCAACCTATTGACTTGGTGATTCAAGAATAAACAACTCTTTGAAATTTGGAAATGAATTCCACATGCATGACATGTTATCAATGCCTCCATTTATAGAACTGAAAATAGAGAATAAGAATTAGGGAAGGGTAAAAGACAAAATTTACTATGAAACTAGAATTTCATTTCATTAAAATCGAAAAAGGGATAGAAGGGTTGACACTAATATAAAATACTTCAAAACATTCGGATCACAACCTTGACAATAACAAAATACGAAAGATTAGCAAAACAAACTACCACGACTCCTTCCTTATGGGGAAATGAGTGGCTTTCCAATTGCTTAGCTCAACGGCTGAGCCCACGAGATGCACATTGGCACGACTTGTACCTTTACCAACTTGGACCATGTTTACTTCACAAAATTACTGACAGAGATCCTCAGTAACTTCTTCAATCTCTTCAAGAGTAAATGAAGCTTTCATTTCTGAACTCTGAGCCATGATAAAAGAATGAGAAATATGAGGAATTAGTTGCATCAACGCCCAATCAGTCCTTTTGTTGTTCTTAGCCTTATCTCCATTTCTCTTACTTTATTGTACTCGAGGCTAAAGGTGCCTTGGTTTACTAAGAGAGTAATTGAATCCATGGTTCCTTGCAAACATAGTCCCAAACCTTTACCAGGTTGATAACCATATCTGAGAATTGTCGTTGCTACCATTGAAGCGAAAGAAGAGATATATGGTTAGATGATGGGGTCTCTTTCCTTAAAGTGATCGACTCATACAACCTCAAAATACTTGTAAACAAAGAAATCACATCCTTATTTTGCTTCAATGTATGGGATGGATCTCTGTAAATAGGTGAATCATCTTCCCTGTGAACAATGATTTCCTGATGGTTGTATTCAAACTTAACAACTTGGTGCAGAGTTGATGGGACTGCCCGAGCCATGTGGATCCATGACCTTCCTAGTAGAAAATTATAAGATGTGTCCATATCTATTACTTGGAACACAATCATAAAGTCCACTGGCCCATTGTCATTTTTAATTTGATTTCACCAATGGTATCCCTCCTTGAGCCGTCATATGCTCGCAAAAATACATTAGTGGGACGAATTCTGTCAAGGTTAACTTTCAAGCTTTGCAGCGTAGAAAGAGGACATATGTCTACCCCTCATACCCCATCTATCATGATCGTATTTAGATAGTACCCTTCATATTTCACTGTAAGAAGAAAAGTTATGTTGCATCCAACTCCCTCCTTGTTTAACTCATTATTAGTGAAAGTGATGGTGTTTGATGCTTAATTCAAAACCTTATTCAACTCAGTAACTGCTTTTTGTAGTTGTACTTGGATATTTTTAGTCATCTTTCCTTTTCTTAATTCTTCTGGAGAATAATGTCTTCTGGAGCGTTTCAACCCTTCCGTTTTATCAACCTCTTCAACAATCTTATTTCCTCGATAATCCACCCCGATCTTGTTGTAGTTTCAAGGGAAAACTTTTGAAACACTTACAGGAAGTTGTGGAATAGGCTTAACAAAGATAATATCTTTCAACTTGGTCAAGAAACTTTGGTCTTGTTGTGATAATGAAAAGCCCTTTGATATATACAACTTAGGCATACCCTCTCAAAATTCAATCCCCTTTGAAACCCTCGGGACACACAAAACTTTGGTATCAGCATTGACACCCTCAACACTCATAGATGCAACTAGTTTCAAACTCTTTATTGATTTGTCTTCTTCTCTAATCTTCCTAAAGAACTTCCCCATTTTGCCAAAGAGTTTGTACTCTTGATAATCATAAAATATACCCACTAAGTTATTTTGAGTCGGAAGTGGGTTATTGGTCACGTTGGAGGTGTTTTGATCATCTGTCACAAAGACAACTCCATGATCGATTAGCTTCTCTATTGGCCCCTTTAAAGTCAAACAATTATCATTGTTGTGACCTGGGGCCCATGAATGATACTCACATATTTCATTGGAATAGAAACCTGGAGCATTTGGATTTAGAGGATGTGGTGGGATATACTCAATCACTACTATCTTTCTTAACTTTTGAAACAAGCCGGAGTACAACTCTCCTAATGGAGTGAATTACCTTTTTTGTGCCTGTTCTTGAGTATAATTTTGCATTGGAGGAGGGTTGTAAGGGACCTGATAGGGTGGTTGTTGTGGGCAAAGGTTTCCTTGAGTTTGGGCCCAAAAATGTGGGTGATTGGGAGGATGCACATATTACTGAGCATTACAGACCGTGTATGGAGATAGAGATACTAGATATTGAGGGGCATAAGGGTAGTATTACTGAGGATAGATAGGTTGTCCCTGAACTGGTAGATAAGGACAATTAGAATTCCTCTGAGCTCCCCTCGACCCTGATGCCAGTGAAGAATTCTTTTGCGATTTCCAAAACATCCTGAACTACCTTATATGGCCTGTATGGAAGCTTTGATGGTTGCCTGGCTCATAATCCTTCTTGTTTTGGGACCACTTTCGACCATTTTGCCAATTTTGATTGTTGTGTGGAACGTTATTCCCATTGTGACTCTCTGGTGGTTAAAGTAATCAGGATCTTGAGCTTCTATGAAGATATCAACAAAATCTTGCTCATCTAATGATGTCTTAACCCGGGCTACTTGTTCCCTCTATTTGATAGCATATTCTCTGAAGCTTTCAATTGTCTTCTTTCTTATATTGGAGAGTGTATTGCGATCAACATAATGTCGACATTGTACTGAAATTGTCTAACAAAATCTTGAGTCATATCATCCCATATGTGTCAGTGGGAGATCTTTTGGTCTATAAACCATTTTGAGGCAACAACAGTCAGACTCTCCCCAAAATAAGTCGTGAGCAATTCCTCTTTACCTCTTGTACCCCGAAGTTGATTTTAGTATCTCTTAAGCTGGGCTATGTGATCATCATGTCCATCATACTTATCAAACTTAGGGGTTTTGAACCCAAGTGGTAGGTGGACATTTGGGAACATACAGAAGTCTTTTAACGTGACACTTTTTGTGTCTTCCTAACACTTGCATGTTCTTTCATGTGTTGCTCGATGTTTTTTATTTTTTTCAACAATTTTTCTTGCTCTGATATTTTATTGGGCCTCTCAACATCAATAGGGGAGGCGAATTGTACACAGTTAGGACCCCAATGCCATCCCATGAGTATAGTACTGCTCTAGATGAGTGGTGAGTTGTTCCTCTTGAGATGTTCTCTACATCACAGTTGGTTGTGGGAGAGTATAGACCGGTACAGCTGTCGTGACAGTGGAATTATTCCTGAATGGCATGGATTGAGGGAGTGTTATTGATGGCTTGACCATACAATTATCAAATGGACCATACCCTGGAGGGAAAAAAGGTTATGATATTAAGACATGAGAAGATGAAGATCGGATACTAGTAATCTCAGGATAACCAGGAATAGACGTTGGTGGTTCTTGTCAATTGGCCCAAACTTGCCACAGTTGTGCCATAACATGTCTTAATGTTTGATTTTCTTAAACAGTGGCTGACTCTCTGACTACAACAAATATGATATATAGCTAAGAAATTATTAGCTCCGACCTCAAATTCATCACTAATTATTTGCTTTTAGTGACAAAATTTACTTTTCGTACTTAAATATATGAGACACATACTTTTAGTGACAAAATGTAAAAATTCGCAGTAAAGTTTTGTCTAGTAATGTTCTCCAACGGAAAAATTAATTGGTGCCATTTGCTATATAGTGGTAGTCACGAATTCAAAATTATTGGTGACACATTATTTCGTCAGTAATAACGTATATAATTCATGACAAATTATTTTTTGTCTTAAAATTTATTAATTTTTTGACACAAAAAAAATCATTTAAAAAAATATGTTGTTACAATATCGAAAGATTAGAGCTCGTAGTTAAATATTATAAGTTTCAACTATTGAAATATAGATTTAACTATGACATTTATTTTTGTCACTAATAATATAAATAATTGATGACAAAGATTTTATTGCCTCTAATCAATCTGTGATTTAGTGACAACCAAAAAAATTGTCACAAAATATGTAAGATGTTAATAGGGAGGACTTAAAATTTGTAGCGAATAATTCAACTATTTGCTATGAAAAAATTCATAGTTAAATACAATTTTTTTGCTATAATTATAGTTCCTCCGTCCATTATTGTTTGTCATTATTTCTATTTTTAGAGTCAAACTATGATAAGTTTGACTAACATCATAAGATGTATTTTTTTATTATATTGATATGCAAGAAATTGCAATTTATATGCACTTTTCATATAGTTTTTCAATATCTAACTTTTTTGTTTAAAATATCAAATTAATGTTGTCTAGTTCAACTTTGAAAGTTAGTCAAATTGACTATCAAAAAGCGCAATATGACAAATAAAAGTGGACGGGGGAGTAATACAAGTGACAACTTACAAAAGGTATAATACAAGTGCTTTATAAGAAATAGACAGAGTCCATTCGTTGATTGTCGAGGGAAAATATTAAAACCAACAAATTCAGACGATTTTGTAAAAATGAAAAAAGTTCAATACATCAATTTTCTTAAATTATGCAATTATAAATGCATAATTGGAAAAGTACAATCCAGGTTATAAGTATTGTGAGTGGGGTACTGTTCTACCACTAGATCGCTAACATTTGTTCGTTTCACATTTTGTTTTTTATTTGATACAGTTTCATTGATAAAGACGATAAAAAAAATTCTAGTCTTTGTGCTTTTTTTTTTGTGTGTGTCTATTGATTTGTGTTTTATAAATTGTATAGATTAAGTCGATC
Organism: Solanum chilense; assembly: GCA_032847665.1. NCBI lineage: Eukaryota > Viridiplantae > Streptophyta > Magnoliopsida > Solanales > Solanaceae > Solanum > Solanum chilense. The sequence continues at coordinate 10,705,166 of CM064974.1, forward strand.
TATTTGCTTTTGACTATGAATATGTACATCGATAATAGTAATTCCACATACATACGTAAATCAACAATACAAAGATAACATCGACTTACAAACTTAAGACTTCTAAAAGTTACGAAATATTTCATGTATTTCTATTAACTTTTTTCATCAGTGTTAAAATTGAAGTAAAAATAAAAGAAATGAACCAACTAAGATTTCAAATATATTATGATGAAGTTTTATAGTTATGAGTTTCGCATTTTTTCAAAACAATTGATTTACTAATATAATTGAACCGATTATTCAATTTTTTAGACAAAATAAAAAGTTTAATTTTGAATAAATTTATAATTGTACTGAATAATTTTTAAATTTTAAAAAAGAAGTATGTAAAATGACAAAATTGTATTGCATGTATTTAAAGATATTTTAAAAATATACAGTTTAATTAAAATATAATCTACATTTGAATGAATTGTGTGTAGTAAATTTTAGCATTTGTGTATGAGTTTAAATAATCATATAATTTATTATTTCTATAAAATGTTAATTTAAAAGAAGTGAATGAAGTAAAAAATAAAATAAAAATGAGAGACAAGAGAGAGTTGATCATATGGTAGGCACTCTTCATTTCCAAACTCGAGGTTATGAGTTCAATTCCACAAGAAAGCATAATTTGTGAGCTCTTGGCCAAGGATTAAAAAAATAGAAATGCGAGATACGTGGATACATGTATATCGTAGGAAAATTAACCATATTTATAATGATAAATTTATCTCTAGTTAAGAACAAAATAATTTTTTGTACATAAAATATAATCATTAGTGACGAAATTTGATTATGTTCAACTACGAAACAAACTTTAGAGACAATTGATTGCATCACTAGTTGAAGTATACTAGATAGCGACGATATAATTTTATCGGTAGTAATATCATATTACGTGACAAAGCATACTATTAACAAAAAAAGTATTTTTTACGACAAATAAATTTGTCACCAATATTTAAGCATTTATGGATGATTTTTCTTTTTGTAGTTAAAATAATACTTTTAGTGACAAAGCACTAAATCGTCTTTGTATACTTTTAGAGACATACGTTTAGTGACGAATTAATTCTCGTCTCACAAATTATTTAGTGACGAAATATAATTTATAAGTTACGAAATAATTTGTCCTTGATAATCGAATTTGTTGTAGTGTCTTGTCGTTGAATCAATTGAAGTATCCACAGGGTTCACCATAGTTTCAGTATTGGTTGTCATTGACGCTCTTAACTTAGACCTGGTAAAGTATGGGTGTTCTGCCAGTTTACCAAAAATCAATCACCGAAAGCTAACTAAAGTTGAAATGAAGAAACTTGTTAGGGGTTAGACAATTTTACACATCAATCACATATTTGTTAATCACATAGTAAATGAGTTCAGAAGGTCACTATCTCATCCTAGCTTTGCTTCGGTCATTATCTTTCTTTTCTTTTTTTTTGAAAAAAAAAGTTTTGATCGGACCCTTTGGAGGTTGCCTACGTATCATGTCACCCCCTGAATAAGATTATTACGTAGTTCAAGAATTTAGACAACTCAACAAAATTAATTTGGTATAGTAAAAGAAAATTCTTTCTTTCATACCCAAAAAACATCAAGCAAAACAACAAAACCAATGGATTTAAACACAACCCTAATCAACATGATACCTTTGAACACCAAACATTCAACTGAAACACTGAATCTTTAAACAAAACAAAATGAAATAAATGAATAAATAAAAAAAAACTAAACTTTTTTCACTCTTCATCACTTTCGTGGGTTTTTTTTCCCTCCCAAGGTCTCATACATATTCAACAACACCGTTCGTAGATGGGGAACAATGGCTCGTGCTTGCTCAACCACTTCTGGATCATTCATACGGCGATGATTTTTAATATTGTAGGAGATTTGTTCTGCCAGCTGATGAACTTGACGCCTAGCCCTTGCCATAATTTGATGACAGTTATTTAGCCAAGCCTGATGATCACCAAGATTGTTCCTCAAGATAGCATCTCGCTCCTCTGATGCTTTAAGTTGATGGCAAAGTGTTGCTCTCTCAATGATCATTTGTCTTTTCCCCTCTTCATTATCGACACAATGACTGATTTTTCTCTTATATTCTTCTAACTGATGCATCCAACATGACCTCTCTTTCTTGAATTTATCTTTCTGCCACTTAAGTTCTCCTTTTTGATAGTGCACGACCTCTTCAGATGCCACTAAGTCCCTCTTCAATCGAGAGATCTCAAAACTATGCTCCTTATTTATCTGTAGTGCCAAGTGAATTCTACTATCCAGCTCCTCCTCTAACCGGGCTTATTTCCCTTTAGCATGCTTCAATTCCTTTTCCATATCTTGCAACTCCAACTGGTGATTTCTTCCTCTTTAGAGTTGAACTTCTTCCAATGCAATGGTGGCCTTGGCCTTCTCCAAATATTTTTCCAACTGTCTTATAATGCGTTGATCCTTTTTTTTCCTGTTGGACCCTTCAGGAGTGTCACCAAAAGTCATTGGATCATGAAACCACAATAGGTATCCAAGAATCACTTTTCATTTATCTCTCCCCACAAACATTTCACTTAACTTGTTTTATGTTTTTTAAAATATATTATTATTTTGGTAAAAATAGTGACAAATGACTAAGTTTCGGAAAATCAATTAATCTTATAATTTTAAAAAATTGACTTCCAAATTACGGAGTCGCCACTTGATTTTTTATAAAATCAAAAAAAATTTAAAACATTTAAAAACAGATAAAAATCGATTGAAAAAGGTTTGAAGTTCAAATGTACATCACGAAAAGGTGTTAGGCCCTCGGAATGCCCGCTAACTTGCGGTTGATCGGCGATTTGACTAAATGACTTTTAAAATAAATTATAAAATTTTAACTAAGTATAGAGAAAAATTGTTTTAATATATATTCCATTTTTATTTTTTTTCTAAAGGAAAATATTTAGAAGAAGTTAACTTAAGGGAAATAACCTAAATGTTGACAAAAATCCAATAAAACTAAATAAATAAGTAACATAGTAGTAAAATTTATAATTAATTAAATAGTAAAAAAAAAGGCTGCCCTTTAGGAGATTAATAAAATTCCACCAAATATTAGTTAATTCAAACAATAAATATATAAAAAAGGGAGAGAAGAGAACATTTGAATTTGGGCTAAATACTCAAATTCATTAAATTTGGGTTTTGGGTCACCTGGCCTATACTAATTTTCAAAATGTGGGTTTGGGCCCCTTTAACTAATTAAAACCTGCAAAATATATTGGCCTTTGGACCTATAAAAAAAGGGAAATTTTTCAAAATGTCAATATTTTATCATTTAAGGGGGCTCATTAGCAACACTTTCAATATTTAGTAAAAATGTCAAATTTTAGTTTGTTATGTATCTAATTATGTTTTTATTATTTGTTTTTATTTAAAGAAAATAATTATTTAATAACAAAAGGGAGAAAATCAAGGGAGAGAATATTTCAAAAAAGGTAAGGATCCTTAATTTTCTCATCAGTTACATTTTCAAATAAAATTTAAATTTTATTCTTTCTTTTTTCTCCAGAATTTTTACCCTTTTAAAATTATATTCATTCCACAATATATTCTATTTGTATTTATTATCGTTTTTTACTAGTTTGTATTCATTCCAATAGGTATGCCGAATTTATCTATATAGTCATTTAAGAAATATATTTGTATTTTCATATATATTTTTCCTATATAGTTATTTTTTTTCCAAAAATCTTGTATGTATTCATTTTAATATGTATTTTATTTGTATTTTTATTTATTCTAATTTTTATTTAGAATTTTGTATAATAATATATAAAATACAAAAAATTTAGTATGATGAAAAAGTGAATGAAATATAAAATTGAAAAGAAATAATTGAATATTTGGTGTACTCATTCTTAAATAAAATACATAACTAGTTGACATATCTTTAGAATAAATATAAATTAGAAAAAAATGTCAAATTCAGAAACAATGCAACATAATTTTTGAATGAATACAACTATTAATTGTAAAAATACATACTGACTAAAACAGTATCAAAATTCAATATATACTTCCAAATTTATGAATACAAAAAATAATAAAACTATGAAATACAAAAGTAAATACTAACTGTGGTACATTGACGTAACTATCACAAAAAAAAAAACAGAATACAAAATGAATTAAATATATGAAATACGATTCCAAATCTATGGATACAAAATATAATAAAACAATGAAATACAAAAATACATACTGAATAAAACAACAATAAAATTCAATATACACTTCCAAATCTATGAATACAAAAAACATTAAAACTATGAAATATACACAATCAAACTCATATAATGTGTTACATTGACATAACTAGCACAAAAAAAACAAAAAAAAAAGAACACAAAATACAATAAATATATGAAATACAAAAATAAATACTAACTATAACATAATAAAAATTCCATATACACTTCCAAACGCATTGTAACATGATTTTTTTTTTAATCTTAAGAATTACTAAACAAATTAAACTAAACATGCAAGACATAGAACATGCAAAAAAAAAAACCTCTTCTCCAACAAATTGGTCTTCTTCAACTTCATGGTTATGAATTTGTGTGGGATTTTGCACATCGACGGATTCATACATTTTTCCCCATCGTATATACTCCTTAGATTTAGAAGCAGAACCCATAGTTGTTTAATTCTTGAGTGAAAAAAAATTAAATGATGAAAAATCGGAAGAACTGATTATTTTGTTCAATACAAAGAAGAGAAATTGATAAACTTAGAGAGAATTGAAAAGAAGATAAGAAAAGAGAGAAAAATCTGGAATTGATTAGGAAGAAAGTAAAAAAGAGAAATTGATAAACTTAAGAAAAGAAAGAGAAAATTAAAATGACATTAATATATATCCAATCACATAAATATAGGAATATGTGTAATGTATGAGAGAGAAAAAAAGGGTGTAAATAATGAGAGAGAAAATATTAATAATATCAGAATAATTATTTATTTTTAAAATAATGACATTTTTGACATGTTTACTAATATTATTAAAGTATGGATATTATCACTAAATAAGTTGGGTTTTTTGACTAGTTAACTAAATATGGGAAAATTACGTCGGATGACAAACATCTCTATGTAATTAGTTAATAAGGATATAGTTTAATTTATTTACAGTCAGTAAATATAGTTTTAATTTTTTTGCCATAATTAATGGACCCACTATCTATTTGTATACAGAATAAAAATAGTTCTCCAAATATTTTTATATAATTTTATTCAAAATCAAATTTATCTCTCCTATTCTCTTTCCATATCTTTTCCTAAAATTACTCTTCCCTTCTAATTTGAATTTCCATTAGGAAAATTTTTATCTTCTCCCTTCAATGTTCTTCCACTTTTCGCAGGTAACCACCAAATTCATAGCTTTCAATATATTTTTTCTTGATTCCTTCTTCAACAATTATATATGTAGTATGATTGTTAGTTTTTTCATATTTTTTTTTTAAAAAATCTTTATTACTTATCAGATTACAAGCCTTTCGAAATCAGAATGGATAATTTCTCTCCATCTATGAGGATTACAAGTGGTATATCATTACATGTCAATATTGTTGATAATTCACCTTCATTTCAATTGGGTTAACTCAGGATTTTGGGGTCAATGTAGGGTCTATGGCAAAACATAAACTAGTTCAAGTTGAACAGTCTATTGAAGAATTGAGATTCATGAAAAAAAAAATGACCCAATGACAATTCATAAAGTCATCAACAACGCGAAATCTAGCGGGATTAAGATTGTTGAAGGTAGAAGTAAGAGAAAAGTCATAAATATTGATTCAAAGGAGATTGAATCTGCCTCATCAGAACTGGACAAATCTGAAGAATATCGGGAACATCAGGTAGTGTAATTTATATACAAATTACAAAGTTATGTATATAGTGGGTTGTATATTAAGGTAATATATACAAAGTATTGTGAGACAGTTCTTAGTTGTATATTCTATTAGTTGTATACCAATTACTGAAGTTAGGTATATAGTGGATTGTATATTAAGGTAACATATACAAAGTCTTATGAGGCAATATCTATTTGTATACAATTATTTAATTTTGTATAAACAAATTTGTTGAAATCACTCTATAATACATATGCAAAATTTTAAAACATTATACAAATTAGTCGATATATACAAAAAAAAAATGAACGTAATAAAATATTGTATATATAAACGTTACACACACAAATATAGAAACAGATTTCAAGCTTACTAAGTATACAATTAACAAATGAATATTATACAATCCATTTAATCATTAATATTTAAAAAAAAAACATGAAATCACAGATGTACATATATAACTATATATATATATATATAACTATATATATATATATATATATATATATATATATATATATATATATACCAAAATTATTATACATTATACAAATTCCTATATATATAAAAAGAAAAAATAGGAACATAATAAAATATTGTACAAACAGATTACCCAAATTTTTTTAAAAAAAAATACATATTATGATGGTCATATGCAGTTAAAACACAAAATCAATTACACACAAATATTGTAATATATACAATATAATCAATATATATATATATATATATATATATATATATATATATATATATATATATTTGATTTTAAACTGGTATTGTCTTTCTATAGCTTTAGAATTCTTTCTTTTGAAAAATATTTGATTTTGAATGTCTTGCTTAAATCATGGGATTATGTGAATTTATTGTTACCATCTTTTGTGCTACTGTTACCATTTATTGAAAAAATAATTTTTTTGTATGAATTTAATTAAAAAAAACATTTTATACAAATTTAGAATCACCTAACAAACTAAATTATACCCATTGAATGTAATTATGTATACTATACCCATTGAACGTAATTTCATAAAATTCGTTTGCCATATATGAAATTTTCTCTTAAAAAATTGCTGAAAGGGTCTGGCCCATTTTCCTGAAAAAAAAATAGGGTATACAAATGATGTATACTGCTGTATACGGAGTATATTCAGTTCTGTTTTGGACCTTTTATGCCCTGTATTTTGTTTGAATAAGAATTCTCGCGATTCCACCTGTATTTTCCATATTATTTTGGCGTATTTGTATCTGTACCATGTTATACTATTTTAACATTTGTATATCGCTGCCCAAATGATGTATACCAATGTATATGGGCTATGTCCTACGCATGTATTCATTCACTATTCCTGTATTTTACTTGAATTCGGCGCCCTTGTACTCTAAAGCTACAATTCGTACTTTCTACACTTATTTGTGGTATCATGCGTCTGTATACCAGTGTATATGGATGGTATACCGACATGTTTTTTGACTTTCGAAAGATGAAAGTTCCATTTCAGCAGCATATTTTCACTGCTATCAATCTAGATTTCAAATTTGGACTCCAAGAAAACAAAGACATGATAGAAGGAAGAGGAGTTACCTTTCTCCGGAGCAGCGAACTATGAGACTAAATGATCCACTACACAACTTCGAATTCAAATGATAATCAGAACTCATCAACACTTCTGTTTCGAATTGAACTTCAGTAGATATGTATTGGTGTGCTTAAGCTACTGTAAAATCTTCTTATAACCAAATTTCTTTCAAAAATTCGTTCCCTTTCTATAAAAGGACGTAAGAAAAAAAATTTCTCTCCCCAAAAATCCCTCTCTCAAAAAAAAAAATCCTTCAGAGTGAATAAAAAGGACTATTTATAGAAGAACGGTTGGGGTTTTTCACAAGGGAAAAGGCTGAAATATTGAATTTCAGGCCCATACCAAATTTGAATTTCAAACTCCAATCCTATCCAAAAGCTGAGGGAATATGCGATTTGGATGCCCAAATTCCCAACGGATTGGGAGGCGAGGTGTGCGCTTCAGATGGATCGAATGTCCTTTGGCGCTACGTGTTTCAATCTTGAGGGCACAAGGACCGAATTTCAGCCTCATTCGCTGCAAAGATGCGTGCGTACTGTTGTACGAATTGCAGAGGAAGACGACACAAAGAAGTCGTTGCTTACTTGCTACTGCTTCAGCTCGCGTGAGGCGCGTCGTTGGAGGGGTCATTTTCTGGGAATCGCGTGAAGAAGCTGTTTGGGAGGGATGTAGAAGTCGTTGGGAATTTCTGCGCGTGAGGCTGTTTGGAGGGGATGAAGAAGGGGTCGGGTCGGGTTAAAACGAGAATGTAATTGGACCTGGAGCGGGTGGATTTTGAGCTGGGCTGGCTGGAATTGCTGAAAATTTATTGGGTCTGGGGTTTGGGAAAAGTGCTGGGCTGATAAGTTGGAAAAAAGGCCCAAGATTAATTTCCAAATGGGTTTAGAGGAAAAGGTTATGTCTTAGAATAGTCAAATTAAATTAATTTAAGGAATTTGACTAAGATTTAAATAAGACAAATTCGTATCAATTAATCAACGAGCTTCTTAATTTAACAAAGTAAAATAATTAATTTTAATTATAAGCTGGCGATAAAAAATAATAAAAAAACCATTATTTAAAACTAAATTAAATAAGTAGGATACTAACTAAAAAAATTAAAATCCTTTTGAGATATTTTTTTAAATATTTATGGTATATACCAATTATATCTATAAAATATATGAAATATATTTACTAATTATAAACTATAAAAATCGACAAAGATTACTTAAAATGACTTTGGAAAATATTTGAATTTTATAAAAACAAATTATTCTAAATTGTTTGGAAATTAAGAAGCTCGTGAATTAATCGTATCAGGGTGGGTCAAAATTGAGTGTCAGCGTAACTCAGAAATTATACTCCCGTACCATATCTTTATAATATTTTTGCTATTAAAGGCAAAACCTGGTGGAGTGTCATATGCAAACCTACTCATATCATCATTGGGTGAGATTTCTTGAATTCTAGCCAGCTGACCAATAACCCGAAGTGGGGCATAGGGTTGAACACCTCTTAGACCAATCAACACAAGAAATGAGACACCACTAGACATGCAAATAATATCCTTAGCTGGGAACCGGTAATAATTCCACACTATTTCATCACACGTGATCGTTGAAAGTTTTTCTTCGCACGCTTTGATTCCTTTTAGAAAATTAATTTTGGCTTCCCTTTCCTTATGGAAGGAAACATAATTACACCAATCTGGAGTAAACCTGGGTGCACAATCATGGTGATAAAGGTGTTCCAAAAACCATATTTGGAGCAAATATTACAGCCTTCAAAGTACATTTCCCCACTTAAGCATTTAGTCAATGCACGAAACATATCTGCTAGGATCATAGGAATAATAGTTGGACTTTTAATTGTGGTCAATGCCTTCACCACACCAGCTAGGCGAATGTCAATATGCATGTACTGTTTGGGAAAAGCAATGAGCCCCAAAAACACGACCATGAAGGCAAAGCATCCATTTGTCTTCCAAGCCTCTTAATCCCCTTGGTTGCTTAGCTGGTTCAGATAGTTTTTGAATCCGTCCTTTTGGCCGTACCTAAAGTATAGAAATTCCAATGAAACATACCCATTTTTCAAAATCTCTTTCTCTGTTTAATTGGTATTGAGGATCTCCAGGAACTCTTTGTCATCAACATGTTTTGGAATAATGGGTCTTTTATTGCGTAGATCAGCACCTCGAACACTGGACCTCTTCCCTATGAAGCTTGCGATTTCTTTCAAAGTTGGTGTCATTTCAAAGTCAGAAAATAGAAATACATTATTTTTTGTATCCCAAAAAGGAATCAATGCCTCAATCACATTCTCTCTAAGGTCAATCTCCATTAGATGCACTAGATGAACCAAGTGTTCTTTTACTCTCTTTTGCTCATTACTCCCCATGCATGTACACCATCGCCATAAATCTTTGGGTATTGTGTCAACTATCATGAACTCGCTTCTAGTCCTTTTGGAACCCTGTCCTTTGGTCGAGGGTGTCATTTGTACCTTTAAATAGAATCCAATTAAAGTTTTATGACGAACTCTAACAGAGGGAGGAAAAATTGTAAGAAAATTATTTTTTTCTTGAAAAAAAAAGTAGATAAAACACCCATTTTTATAAATACGAACCCGATAAAGAGATGGATAAAGATAACTGACCTATGTATGGTACAAGATCGGTGACTTGTTAGTGAAAGACTTTTGATTCAAGCCTTAAAATAGAAATATAAGATCTCAAATTGACATCTTTAAATGCTTGACATATAGAAAGAATGTCAACAAGCAATGAAAGGATCAAAGATGGAAGGACGGAAGATCCATACCGTTTATTTTATTGGAAGAGGTGCAAGGAGAGTGAGAAAAGTCCACGTGAGAGTTCAATTGCAACGATGAATTGGATGGACGATGAAAAGAATAGGCGGACAGACCAATGACTATGAAATTGATAGTACATGAGTGGTTTCTAGGGTTTTCAATGAAGTATAACTTTTATGGGCTTTAACCATGTTATCAGTTTTACAAAATTACCCTTATTAACTTTGAACTAACTCCACAATCTGAGAAGAAAAATAAACAATTGCAAGTCATTAGGAGAATCGAGAGTCCGGATTGTGATGAACAATGCATTCATTCGGTCATCAATAAGTTAGGGAGAAAAATCCACCTAAGTTCAACATATTTGATGGAATGGGTGACCTTGTGCACATCTGAGAGCCTACACTTATAAGGTATAGGAGATCACTTATCTTAATTTAATCCACTAGTCAACTTGAGTTTTCTTCTTCCGAGCAATGTCTAAGGCCACACAATCTATATCAATAATGTATTCATAATAATTTTTTGGAAGCAACGTTACCCATACATATACTTTTAAAGATAGGTCAATCAACAAAATTGAAATCAGAAAATGAGGTTGGAATCCAAAATTCTTTACTTGAAAATGTTACTCAAGGACTTAGGAACTTATTAGCGAACATCATTCAGAAAAAGACCTAAAATCAGTTCACAATCACCAAGTTAGTTTAAAACTTGAGTTCTTGGAAAAAACTTGTTATTTGCCCATCAAAATCACAACATTTGATGTTAAATCCAAACATAATAAAAGAAAAATAAAGTTTTAGGGTCATAAAAGTTTACCCAACATATTTAGTACAAGAAATCTCTTTAGACTCTTCTCCAAGGATTTTCGAAGCTCAAGAATAAAAGTTGAGCTTAAACCCCAAAATTTGCAGGTCAAAACCCTTCTCTGATGCCACTTTGCGACCATGGGTTCCTTTAAGCGAACCCTGCAAAAGTTGGGGTCTTCGCTTCCGCAAAATAGAGTTTGTTTTTTGCGAGCATCACGATCGAGGCCCAAGGTTTGCTTAATGAAGCCTGCCTAACCTTTTGCTTTCGCGACTAAGGTCTCTCTTTCTCGAACATCGAGATTGTGAGACACCTTTCGCGAAAGCAAAGCACCAACATTAGAAAAACCAACCAACTCTCAAAGCATCGAAAGTATCCTTGAGATTCATTTGGAACACAATAGACACAAATCATATGTGGAAAATGACTATACTTGATATTCTAAACTCAATGGAAGTGTCAAATCACGAATTTGAAGTCTCTATGACCCAACATTTGTGAAAGTCGAAAGAAACTAACACAACACCTAAAAAGGCTAAATCAAGCTCGGAGTCTTTCAAAATTCAACCAAGACCTCACTGACTCCTTAAATCATCCTTTGAATCCAACCGAACTCTCGAAATTCCAATCCGAACCTCAACTATTGACTAAAGACAACTTAAAGGCTAAATTTTCATAATTTTTCAACATTTGTCAAAGTTGAAAGAACTAACACAACACCTAAAAAGGATAAATCAAGATCGAGGTCTTTCAAAATTAAACTAGGACCTCACTGACGCCTTAAACCATCCTTCGAATCCAACTTAACTCTCAAAATTCCAGTCCGAACCTCGACTATTGACTAAAGACAACTTAAAGGCTAAATTTTCCCAGTTTTTCAACTAGGATCTCAAATCCTCAAAAGGACTCCAATCTAAAATTAACAACTCTCACTAACTAGGTTCCACATCAGGGACTTATGGAATTCCATTCTGACATTCAAAACTCTCAAAGACAGCAAAAATCTTTTTAGCAACTTTAACCTTTCAAATTCAAATCTTACAAAAATTCACAACTTATTCTCAAGTTACTAAATCAATTTTCAAAATTCTATTTTGGGAGAGGCAAAATAGTAAATTTACGAAACTTTCCAAAAGCGACCAACGGGATCTTACATTACGTCCTAGCTATTTCAAAAATAGATGAGCATCGCTAATACCTACATAACCAACACCACATTACTAATACTTGCATGATTCTATCTAGTTTCCAAACTATCGATTATTGAAGTAGACATTGGAACTCATGTCATCACGGGCCCATTCTACAATGTTGCTCCTTTGTTCTAATTTATGTGACATAAATGAAATTTTAAGAATCAAATAAAAATTTTTATAATTCGCAAAAGGTTTAGGTTATTAATTATTGTAATTTATTTATAATAACTTTCACATAATTTTCAGATTATATATGCTATTCCTTTTGTCTCAAAATATGTGGCACCGATAGAATTTCGAGTATTAACCACATTATTTGTCTTATAAGTATTTTGAGATGTCAATTATTGTAATTTATAATATTTTTATGTCATTATTTTCAAATAAGATATATTACTCCCTCCATTTCAATTTATGTGACAGTAACAATATTTCAAGAGTCAATCAAACTTTTTATGGCATTTAAATTTTTAATTGTTAATTATTGTAATTTATAGTACTTTTTAGTCATTTCAAGTAATATATGTTACTTTCATGTTCCAATTTATGTGGCACCGATAGAATTTCGAAAGTCAATCCATCTTTTCTTATATAACTTTTAACATTTTAAGTTGCTAATTATTGATTTATAATTATTTAATGTAATTTTTAAATATTTAACAGACTGAAGAAAAATAAGATAAACACATTATATTGGGAAAAAACTATAAAATGATTAAATTGTCCCTATCTAGTGTCTAGGAAGCCACATGTAGACAACCACCTACCTACTTCTTTAGACTCTTAGTTCTAAAGGTAAAAGATGGATATTTATGAGCCATTTTTCATTCGTTAAAGAATTGGTTTGCTCTTTTCTTAAAAAAAAGAGAGTAAGAATTAGTTTATTCAAACACCTTAATTACATAAGTGATTACTAATATAACATAAGAAAACTAACAAAAACAAAACCAAAAAAAAAAAACATAAGAAGGGAGTATTTTGTTTTTGGAGTATAAATTTTGGTCATATTTTGAGGTTTCTTCATATGCAACTTTTGGGAAACACTTTGCCAGCATGACTTCCCCTTGCATTTTTACAGTAAGCAAAGGCTGGCCTTCTCAAACGATCATTATAAGTTAACTTAATGTCATGTAATTTTATTCCGGTGCACGGATTGGAAGCACTACAATCAAATTTCATGGCTGCTTGTGTAGATGATGTTCCCTTCACATTCTTGAATGTTACGTCGCTCACCTTCACTCCTGAACTCTGTATTCATATATCAAATGGTTATAACTTGAAGAAATTAACGAACCATGGTTCTATATTGTTAATTTTCATTTTGACACTTTTGTTGGGAAAACGCGGACAAACACAAAAGTATATATGGTAAAAGTAATGAAATAAAATGGGAAAATAACGACACCAAGAATTTTACGTGGAAACCCTTCTGAATAAGGGAAAAAACCACGGAACAAGAGGAGCAACTGATATTACTATAGTAAGGAATTTTACACTGTGTAGTCACGAATACAACACTCAAAGTGACTACTACACACTCAAAAGGAACAACACTCTTTTGGTTTCCGTCTTACTAAATATCGCTCACACTCTATTTTTCTTCACAGACTATTTTTGTATAGTCTATGGAATACCTCACTTTGCTCTCAAAATGGTTTTTTACTCTAACTTGGTGTATTCTACAAATGAGCAAGAATGCTCTATTTATAGAAGGATAAAACCATGCCTATGTCACTAATGACATATGTAAACATAGCAAAGTCAAGAATGGTTGCAAATCTTACCAATTTGCCAACTACCAAATCTTTCAAAGTCAAGAATGGTTGCAAATCTTACCAATTTGCCAACTACCAAATCTTTTCTTTTCAACTCCAATTACTATTCCTTTTTAACAATTGCTTGTACCAATTGAATAGCTAAAGTTGACAAAAACAATGGGATGGATTCAACAAATCTCCCCCTCCAGTCCCATTTACTGGAAGAAGGTATCTTCAACTTCTTTAGAGAGAGCTCATACCCACAAGTTCTTTGCATAACTCGAACTTGTCTTTCGGTATCATTTTGGTCAGCATATCTGCAGGATTTTCACTTGTGTGAATCTTTTTGACGTGAAATGATTCATTCTCCACTTTCTCACGAATCCAATGATATCTGACGTCAATGTGTTTTGTTCTTGCATGGTACATGGAGTTCTTGCTCAAGTCTATTGCACTCTAGCTGTCACAATAGACAATATACTCCATCTGATTCAAACCAAGCTCTTGAAGAAATCGCTTTAGCCATATCATCTCCTTGCCGGCTTCAGTAGCCGCAATGTACTCAGCTTCAGTTGTAGATAGTGCAACACACTTCTGCAACTTTGACTGCCATGATATAGCTCCCCCTGAAAAAGTAAACAAATATCCAGTAGTGGATTTTCTGTTATCAAGGTCACCTGCCATATCAGAATCTGTATAGCCTTTCAAGATTGGATTTGATGCTCCAAAACACAAGCATTCATCTGAGCTTTCTCTAAGATACGTGAGTATCCATTTCACAGCCTCCCAATGCTCTTTTCCCGGATTTTCGAGAAATCTACTGACAACACCAACTGCGTGAGCAATATCAGGTCTAGTGCACACCATTGCATACATCAGACTTCCGACGACGGAGGAATATGGAACTTTGGCCATGTTCTCTTTTTCCTCCCTAGCTGTAGAACACATCTTCTTGCTCAACTTCATATGACCAGCAAGAGGTATACTCACAGGCTTCGCATTCTTCATATTGAAGCGCTCCAGTACGCGTTCAATGTACTTCTTCTGGGACAAATAAATCTTCCTTTCATCTCTAAGACGAGTAATTCTCATGCCCAAAATTTGTTTGGCATGACCCAAGTCTTTCATAGAAAAAGACTTACACAACTCTTTCTTCAGCTCGTCAATCTTGGAAGTATTCTTGCCCACAATCAACATATCATCCACATACAACAAAAGGATGATGAAATCATTGTCAGAAAATTTTTGTACAAATACGCAATGATCTGAAGAAGTCTTCTTATAGCCTTGCTCCCCCATAACAGATTCAAACTTTTTGTACCACTGTCTGGGAGCTTGTTTTAGGCCATAGAGACTCTTTTTGAGTTTGCATACAAAATTTTCTTTACCATCTACTTTGAAGCCCTCAGGTTGTTCCATATAAATCTCTTCTTCTAGGTCACCGTGAAGGAAAGCCGTCTTCACATCCATCTGCTCAATCTCTAAATTAAGACTAGCAGCCAAACCTAGAACTGTGCGAATTGAGGACATTTTCACAACAGGAGAAAATATTTCGTCAAAGTCAATACCTTTCCTTTGACTGAATCCCTTAACAACCAATCTAGCTTTGTACCTGGGCTTCAAGTTGTGTTCTTCAACTTTAAGTTTGAACACCCACTTGTTCTTCAAAGCTCTCATGCCCTTGGGCAATTTTACCAACTCATAAGTGTGGTTCTCATGCAAAGACTTCATCTCGTCTTGCATGGCTTCAATCCATTGATTCCTGTGCTCATCTTCCATGGCCTCCTTATAACATTCAGGTTCTCCCCCGTCAGTGAGTAACACATACTCATTGGGTGAATAACGGGAGGAAGGAAACCGCTGTCTTGTGGACCTCCGAAGCGGAATATTTGATTCGTCCACAACTTCATGAGCAACAGGATCATCAATAACAATATCATTGTTATTATCAACATCAACATGTTGATTCGATACATGATTCTGGGCGTCACCATGATTATCAAACCCAACAACATCATGCACACTTGTGTGAGGAACTTCATCATGATGAACTATACCATCAAAACTTGAAGATTCTACCTTCTCCGCTTTGTCAATATCTTCAATTGTTTGATTCTCCATGAAAATAATATCACGGCTTCTCACAAGTTTCTTTTCAATTGGATCATATAGCCTGTAACCAAATTCATCTAGGCCATATCCAATGAAGATGCATTGCTTTGTCTTGGCATCTAACTTTGACCTCTCATCTTTCGGCACATGTACAAAAGCTTTGCAACCAAATACTCTCAAATGGTCATAGGAAACATCATTTCCATACCAAACACTATTTGGTACATCACTCTGCAAAGCAACAGCAGGAGATAGATTAATAACATGTGCAGCGGTCAATAAAGCCTCGCCCCAAAATGAGTTTGGCAACTTTGCTTCAGAAAGCAAACATCTAACTCTTTCCATCAAGGTCCTGTTCATCCTCTCAGCCAAACCATTAAGCTGAGGAGTCTTGGGAGGAGTCTTTTGGTGTCTAATACCTTGATGCTTGCAGTATTCGTCAAATGGTCCACAATATTCACCACCATTATCAGTACGAATACATTTCAATTTCTTTCCAGTTTCTCTTTCAACTGAAGCCTGAAACTGCTTAAAGACACCTAACACTTGGTCTTTAGTCTTCAAGACATAAACCCAAAGTTTTCTCGAGCAGTCATCAATGAAAGTGACAAAGTAAAGTGCACCACCCAATGTCTTTGTCTTCATTGGACCACATAAATCAGAGTGCACTAACTCAAGCAACTCTATCTTTCTCGAAGGAGGGTAGGACTTAAAGGAAACTCTATTTTGTTTACCAGCCAAGCAGTGCTCACATTTTTCTAATTTATTTCTTCTTGGCTAGAACATTAAGTCCTTTCTCGCTAATGTGGCTAAGCCTCTTGTGCCATAATGTTGAAGAGCTATCGCTCTCAACCACATTCACCATATCAATACAAGCAGAGGCCGTAGTCCAGTATAGACCACGACGTTTGTTACCACGAGCCACAACCAAGGAACCCTTTATGAGCTTCCATTTTCCATCACCGTTGGTACTAACATATCCTTCATCATCTAAAACACCAACAGAAATTAGGTGTAGACGAACATCAGGAGCATGTTTCACATTGTTCAAAACTAGTTTAGTTCCAACACTAGTTTTCAAACAAATTGTACCAATACCAACCACCCTAGAAACAGTCTCATTACCCATACTCAAGGTTCCAAAATCACCAGGAGTGTAGGAAGAGAAAAAATCCTTCCTTGATGTCACATGAGATGCGGCACCAGTGTCCACAACCCAGCTTGACTCATCACAAGCAATATTTATCATGTTTGCATCAAGAACGGTAACAAGATCTTCGGTGGTGACGGTGGCTAGGCAATTTTCATTGCCATCTTGTTTAGTTTCCTCTTTGTTATTGTTCTCCCTCTTCAACTTTCTGCAGAACTTCTTTGTGTGCCCTTTCATGCCACAATGATAGCACTCAATATCCTTAAGTCTGCCTTTGGATTTGCTCCTATTTTGTTCTCTATGCTGAGAACCACGAGTTTTATTTCTCCCCCTGGGGCCAGTTATCAGGACATCCGACGAAGAGGAACCTTGAGTTTTTCTTCTCATCTCTTCGTTCAAGACACTACTCTTGGCGGAATCCATAGAGATCACACCATCCGGAGCAGAATTTGACAATGACGTTCTAAATGTTTCCCAAGAATCTGGTAGGGAACCAAGTAGAAGCAAGCCTTGAATTTCTTCATCAAATTTGATGCCCATAGCAGATAATTGGTTCATAATCCCCTGAAAATTATTCAGATGGTCTGTCATTGGAGAACCATCATGATACTTCAAACTCAACATCTGCTTTATTAAGAATATTTTGTTGTTGCCAGTCTTTCGAGCATACAAACTTTCAAGATGCTCCCATAGGGTTCGAGCATGTGTTTCCCCAGAAATATGGTTCAACACATTATCGTCGACCCATTGCCTAATGAATCCACAAACCTGTCTATGCAACAGATTCCACTCTTCATCTGTCATTTTATCAGGCTTTACAGTGGTAAATACTGGTTTATAAAAATTCTTGACATAAAGCAGATCTTCAATTTTCCCCTTCCAAATGGCATAATTAACACCATTCAAAGTAACCATTCTACTTGTGTTGGCTTCCATTGTTTTCCCCAAAAAATATAGTTATCGCAAATCAAAGTAAATCTTTTCTGATGTGAAAGTTCAGACTGTGCTGCAACCACAGAGCATACTCAGATAAAACGTTGGCTCTGATACCAGTTTGTTGGGAAAACGCGGACAAACACAAAAGTATATATGGTAAAAGTAATGAAATAAAATGGGAAAATAACGACACCAAGAATTTTACGTGGAAACCCTTCTGAATAAGGGAAAAAACCACGGAACAAGAGGAGCAACTGATATTACTATAGTAAGGAATTTTACACTGTGTAGTCACGAATACAACACTCAAAGTGACTACTACACACTCAAAAGGAACAACACTCTTTTGGTTTCCGTCTTACTAAATATCGCTCACACTCTATTTTTCTTCACAGACTATTTTTGTATAGTCTATGGAATACCTCACTTTGCTCTCAAAATGGTTTTTTACTCTAACTTGGTGTATTCTACAAATGAGCAAGAATGCTCTATTTATAGAAGGATAAAACCATGCCTATGTCACTAATGACATATGTAAACATAGCAAAGTCAAGAATGGTTGCAAATCTTACCAATTTGCCAACTACCAAATCTTTCAAAGTCAAGAATGGTTGCAAATCTTACCAATTTGCCAACTACCAAATCTTTTCTTTTCAACTCCAATTACTATTCCTTTTTAACAATTGCTTGTACCAATTGAATAGCTAAAGTTGACAAAAACAATGGGATGGATTCAACAACTTTAACTCAGGTTTGTTCTGCTTAGACCTTTCAACATCATAATAAGTGTGTCTTCTATACATTATACACAACTTTTCTTGAAGTTTGTGTCAGATAAGTCAGACAAATAAATTGAAATGGAAGGAGTACCTGACGAGGGCACACATTATGAGGGCAATAGTTTTGGTCAATGAAAATGGGATTTCCAACATTCCTCATAACAAGGTTTCTAAACATGATATTTTTAGCAAAGCCACCACTTGGTCTTGCCCATGATTTTATCCTAACCCCATTTTGTGTCTTTGTGAAAACAGAATTTGCTACTGTGATATTTGCTACTCCATCTTCATTCAAACTATGTCCCAAACTTCCAATGCTTCACGTACGACATGATAAAAATAAGTCAGAAGTCATAATAAGTTATTGGCTTATAAGTCAATAGTAAAAGTCAATTCAAACATGCTCTAAATACGTACCTGATACCATGTCCAGGGCCACACCCAACTTTTTCAATCCACATATTTGCGGAGGCAGGGCCAATAGATATACAATCATCTCCAGTCTTGATAATGCTGTCATAAATAGTAATCCCCCTTGAGTTCTGAACATGAATTCCGTCGGTGTTTGGACTTCCACTTGGAGCTGTTATCTTAAGATTCTCAACTCTGATATTGCTGCTGTAACCAATTCCTATGTGTACTCTTTGACTGTCTAGTGATGTCAAACCCTTCAACAGTACATTGTTACACCACATAAATTGTATTGACTGCAATATATAGATTTATACCCACATTACAGTTAGTTAAACAGTTAAGAATAGTAGAGTCAGAATTTTCATTAAGAATATTCAAAAGTCAACCAAGCTTTTCTTTGACTAAAATTTCTTTATATGTTTCAAATATTATAATGTACAGTTGTGTTTACGTAATTTTCAAATATATAAATTGAATGTTACACATGAATAGGTATACTTACCCTAGCTCCTCCACCTTTTCTACAAGACCAATAACCATGTCCCTTTGCATTAATAGTTCCACCATACACATTAAGACCACTTACCTTATAAAACATAATCCAAAACTCAGCATTTCCAATTGCATTATAATTCACCGGAGCAACGAGAGTACCATCAATTCGGAACTCAACTCGTCTCTTGCAAGGTCCATTTAAGTTCAACGTCCTTACCAAATACGTTCCTCGTGGAATATACACGTTAGGTTGGCTAGTAGAGTGGCAGGCAGAAGACCAAGCGCGAAGAAAAGCGGAGGTTGAGTCTGTCCTGCCATCTCCCCTAGCCCCAAAATTAACCACATTGTAAGCTAAACAAGAAGGTATAATTAGTATATTTAAACAAAAGAAGAGTAAACCAGAAACACTAGTAAATTTCATGGTTTTGAAGTCGTAGAAATATATGTTAAGTGCTTGTTTAGAAGTCGTTATAATGAAAATGAAGATTATGCATGTGTATATTTATAGTTATTCAAATTGTGACCATATGATAAAAAAAAATTCTCCAACATGACAATAGAAAATTTGTTTTTTGTTTTTTTATGTTTAGAGTAATTTGAATGCTAAACACACGTCACATACTACGGACATGTACGAACGAATGAATATTTCTTGGCGGTACATGTGCACATAATTATTATGTGGAAAAACTATGTATTTGACTTACTACCACCATATATATTATTATTGCTTATATTTTTTAGAATATATATATTTTAGCATTATTTAAGGGTTTTTTTTACGTATTTTAGATTTAAATACATGTATGTTTACTAGCTAATACACAAAGAAGAGAGACGAGCGAGATTCGTATGTATATATGCGGAGTGATTCACATATATATGGGATACCATATACATGAGAGAGTAGCGAGCGAGATGAGAGAGAGCAGAGGGAGGCCAACGAGATTTGTATGTACCATATATATACATGTGAATCACACTAATACACGCTATATACATATATTTATATATATATTAAGTAATTCACATGTATCTGGGATATCAGATACATCGGAGAGTGGTGAGTGAGGTGGGAGAGAAGCAAGCGAGATTTGTTATGTATGCTAGATACATGTGAATCTACTTGGATACAATGTATCTAGAATAAAGTACACCTAAATTTGACCATTTATCCGAGATACATTTATCTGAAGGCACAAAAGTCTGGTAAAATAGCTCCTAAACTGGTGAAATTTATCTAAATTCCCTTTATTATTTGAGTATAAGAATGAATGTTGTCCCAATTTAAACATCACAGTTCAAATTTCGAAAGTCAATCAATTCTTTTTACTTAGTTTTCAAATAACTTGTAGTTTTTATGTCTTAGTTTTCAAATAACTTGTAGTTTTTATGTCCAAATTAATAATAGTCTAATTTAAAAGATTGAATCACAAAATTTAAATCGTGTCACATAAATTGAAATGAATCACAAAATTTAAATCGTATCACGTAAATTGAAAAAGAGCTAGCATTACAAATACGATAAGAAAATTGATAAAAGAAGAAGAAGGATCATGGGGTTAAATAAGAATTCGGTCAATTTTCAAGATCCATCAAGAACGCAAGTAATGTAGAAGTTGAGTAGAACATCAACATGTGAGTTGCCAGCTTTCATATATTTAATTCTATAGCCACTAGTATTAGCAAGATTGATCTTTTAATCATACCAAAATATAGAAAATTATAATTTTGAAAAATAAAAGGCTTAAAAGTTTTAATTGTTGGAGGAGGGGGAATATTGCTTTGATCCCAATGCAAATTTGACTTTAGAAACTTGTCTTTCTTTTTTTAATAAAAAAATATTAGATAAGTTGTTTTAAAAAATATTGCATACATCATTCCCCACGTCATATCCATGTTATGATATGTAGGATACACCATGTGATAAGTTGGCTTGCTTTTTGTCAAAACATCTTGTTTGCTTCATGTATCTTATCGTAAAAATCAATCTATATAAATAATTCAAATTTACAGAGTCAATTTTTATTTTATTTTAACAGTATATTCACACATAATAATTTAATGGCTTTTGAAAAATAATTTACATATTTTAAAACAACATAAAAAAATTATATAATAAGTGTTAGAAATTAACAATTTTAAAGAAAATTTAAGCATGTAAACAAATCGTGCTTAATGTGGTGTCTTTAGTAGTTCAAGAGGAGTTAGTTAACTTATAAAGTAGAATCGCCCAAGTCCATATAAGGAAAGTTAACTTATAAGGTAGGATTGCTCAAATCTATGTAAGAAGACCATTAGTTTATTTTCCTAATCAACACGAGACTTTTACCAACTCTAACACTCATTTCACACACAGGCCCAATTAGAGCAAGGACCAAGAGCCCAAATAGGGATGAATTTGGCTCTAATACCATGTAAATATATGACTAGAGCTTAACTCAACCACAAAAAGCTAGTTTTTGGGGTTGAGTTAGGCCCATGTATCATATCTTTACAAGGTGATCACCAATCCAATCCCCAACCAATGTGAGACTTTTACCCGTTGTAAAAACCCCTTCACGCCCAAGTCCAACTGGGCGTGGATCGAGAGCCTAAACAGAAATGAACTTATCTATGATACCATGAAAATATATAGTATCTGGACTTAACTCAACCTCAAACCCAAGCTTATTAGGTGATGATAGCTCAAGTTCATATAAGGAGATCACTAGTCCATTTTTCATCCAATGTGGGACTTTTATCCACTTTAACACTCCAAAATGTTAGTTCATCCTAATTGGTGAGGTAGAATATTGAGGTTTTAGCACATTTGCTGAATTGCAAGATTGGGGCTATTCATATACTACTTATGTTGGTTTACTTGTAAATGCCGCTAATATGCTTCCAGATTGACAAACAAAATTAATGTTAAGAGGGAAAGGAAATTCCAAGTAAGAGCACGTCGCTGAGCATTCCTACATATTTCATGCCTTCATTTTATTGGCAAGTGTACTTACATAAAAACTCAAGCAGGTAAAGAAATTTCACTTTGTAAATTGGGCGATTGTCACCACACCGAAGTGTTTGGGGGGGGGGGGGGGGGCTTGGTAAATTATCTTGTGTTCTTTAATAACGAATAACCTATTTTTCTTTTTCTTTTTTGATGAACCCATTGAATTTCTATCCGTCGGATATTTAAAGGTGTAAACAGGAAATGAAGGGTTGTGACTCTCCTGAAAGGTTGTGATTATACTGAAGGTTATGACCTTTATGAAAGATTGTGTCCTTTTTAAAGGGTTGTGACCTTTTGAAAGGTTGTGCCTTTTCTAAAGTGTTGTGACCTTTAAAGGTTGTCTTCTTTCCAAAAAATTTTGACCTTTACCCTTTGTTAGCTTTAAACATAGAGGTTTTATCTCATTTTCTGAATCGAATTCTTACCTCCTTTTGCATACATTTCTTACAAAATAAAATCGATGGATCATGTATGTGTGTGTGATTGCTGTCATTTTGAGTTCGTTCAAATTATTTATGTTTGAGGTACCACTACTTCTTTAATGATTAATCCATTTTATCTTGGGAGGAATTAATCTGCAACCTCGGGTACTTGAGGAGATTAAAATTCTCAAGGACGCACAGTGGATTCTATGGACTCGAATTGTTCCTTGTTATATTGTTCTCATCTTTTACTATTTCTTCTTTGCTAATCTGAATACAAGAGATAACAAATTTAAGAAATTTATATTATTGATGATATTTTCTGTGGTAAGGAAATTACTTTAATTTTTCGTGTTCTTTTTTTGAAAAAAATATATTTTATCATATGATAAAAGAGATTTGGGATGAATTAGTACTACTTAAATATGTTCGTGTATACTTTTTGTAGTAAGTTTTTCTTGGATAGGCAAAATTATTTTTGTTTTCTTCCCAAGTGCATTCAAGCATTGCACTCTTTCAATTTTATTTTCAATGAGAAAAGTTATTTTGAGCATTAAGGCTTAGATGTGCATTTTGATTATTTTTTCTATATATTTTATTTTATATAACTATGAGAAGAAGTAAATGAACAGATGTTGTCTCCTAACAATATTTGAACATGAGTTTAGTTTCTCGTTGAAATTTAATATCATCTAAAATTGGAATATGACGAAAACTGAGAAAGAATTAAAAAAAAAAGCAAGAAAAGTGACTTGCATGGAATCTTACTGACAGATAGAATATGATTCAATAGGAATAAAAATCATGTTCTATCTTTATTTCCTTGATTAGTATTATTATTTTCTATCCTTTATAAGTTATGAAATTTATTTCATAAATTTTAGGATAGATGGTCATTATGTGATGAGCTCATAATATATTTTTATAATATGTATTCTGCTTAGAGGAGAAAAAAAACTTGTGTAATTTTCTACTCCATGTGAAATTCGATTGTGTCTGACTTGTAGAGACTAAAATCTTCTAATTTTTTACTCTTGTGATTTGAAGAATATAAGAACTTCACGAACTAATCAGATTGTGCATTGGTGTGAAGAATATAAAAACTTCCCCAAGTTGTTAAATACTCAATTTGAATGAATATTTTGACTTGAAGAGTACAAAATCTTCGTCAAAAATATTAAGGCTAAATGATTTGAAATAGATAAAATTTTCGTCATTAGCTAGAAATAGTGGTGTATTTGAGGTTTCTACAAGTTAAAACCTTTTTCGTTTACTACTCTGTCTTAATGTGAAACTGATTCGAAGAATATAAAAACTTCATCAGAATTCAAGGTTCATTCAATTAATGATTAGAAGAATATAAAAACGTCATCATTAAACTAGAAACAAGTTGTATAAATATTGAATCTATATGGTTAGTATTCTAAATACTACGTGGTATGTCCAATTGTGACAGAAAGGGAAAAGAAAAACACTAGTGACATAAAATTAGTGATTTTTTTGTGCTTGCAATGGGCATTTCTATAGATTAAATCTCCATAACAAGGCTTTGTATTGCCAATGTGCATTTTGATGACATATAATTTGAAAACATGGCAAAAAATGTGTGGAAAATAATTTCAAATTCTTGAAAAATATTTTTATGGACATATTTAAAATGTGGGGGGTTCTTTACTTGTGATAAAGACAAAATTAGACTTACTATCTAATTTAAATTTGAAAGTATAAGATATCAAATTTAATGTATTCTTGTATTATGTTAGACCCACAAAATTCTTGGAGTTTATTTGATATTGTGGTCGTTGAGTCTCTCTTTACTAGTATGTGATATGACTAATATAAAACCACAAAATTATATTACTCGTTCAAAAAAATTGTATTCTTTGACGAAAAAGTTTCACTTACGATATTGTGATTTTTCATGAAAAGATATGTCTATTGAAATAAATTTATTTGTGTAGACATGAACATTGATGAAAAGTGATCTAATATGTTTGTGTTGTAAAATAAACATTTGGGTCATATTGCTCTAATTGAACCAGCGAGACTATGGTCATGGGTAATCTTATAACAAATTGAATGTAATGGAAAAGTCCTTCTGAAAAGGACATCTGGCGAGGTGCTAGCTATAACAATGTTTGTATTTGACAAAGTTATAAAAAGTAAAGAACAAAATATTTGTTAGAAAAAGTTACCTCATAGAAGGTCTTTTCAAACTCAGTATTTCTGGTAGTTCTTATATGTTTGAATCAAATTGTTTGTGCTTGGAACATGTCAACTACAAAACATCGCTAAAACTGATCAACTTAGAAATTTGCCTAACTCTGGTGTAATAAATCAAAATATGAAGTATGTGTTAAATCTAAGTATGTTAAGCAAGAATTTTTTAAAAGAAATTTTAATCCCTTAGAATTGACTTATACTAACATTTGTGAAATAAATCTCGCGGTGGGAAAAAATTGTTTCATAAATTTATTGACAATTGCACTAGATGTTGTTATGTTTATTTGTTGAATGGTAAGGATGAAGCAATAAAAACATCTAGGCAATATAAAACTGACGTTGAAAATCATAATCATTATTAGAAGTGGTAGATGTGGCAAATATGAATCTTTTTTTTGCAGAAATATTTGAAAATGGAATCATTTATCAAATTATTGCACATATTCACCTCAATCTAATGAAATTGTTGAATAGAAAAAGATGAACTTTGAAGAAAATGTTGAATGTCCTACTTATAAGTTCAGGTTTAATACAAATTTGTGGAGGATGCTGTTATTATAGCTAAAGAGAAGAACGAAAAAGTTTGTATGTTCAGAAAGAGAGAAACAAAAGGTTTTGTTTGTTAGTAAAGGGAGCAACAAATCTTTTGTTTTTTAAGAAAGGGAGCAACAAAAAGTTTGTTTGTTAAGACTTTGTTGTATCCTACAGAATTATTTGTCATTCCTTAAAGTATATACAAGCAATATCTCTTGAAAAACAATCTACAATATAGTCTATTGCATATGAGATATGGAAACGAAGGAACTATTTTCAAAGGGTCAAAATAAGATCTAAGATTGTGGATTGTATGTTCATTGGATATGCTAAAAATAGTAAAGCATGTCAATTTATGGTTCGTCAGTCTAAACCGTCGGATAGTCAAATGAAGGGTCTAAGTGAACTTGGAAAGAACAAAAGGAGGATGTACATAATAAAGATATTCATGGGCGTAGTAAATGTCAATAGACAAATTACTTCCTTCGAGTTATAATTTTGTAACATTTCTTCTTGAAAATGAGTTTCATAAATTTGAAGAAGATATATCCTCTATAGACTCATTCTTTTTGGAAAGAGGTTGGCAATAGTAACATAGATTCAATCTCGAGCAACTACACTTGAGAGTTGGTTGATCTTCCTCGGGAAATAAATCTTTTGGTTTATAGTAAATCTACAAAGGGAAAAAAAGTTGATGAAACTATTGTCAAATAGAAAACAAGACTTGTTGTCATAGGTTTTAGACAATAAGAAAGCCTTGATTATTTTGACACATATAGTCACTAACTAGGATTACATCAATTCAGATGTTAATTGCGCTAGTTGCGGTATATGGACTTTAAATTCATCAAGATGAATGTGAAAATATTTTTTAAAAAAAATGGAGAATTGGAGGAAGAAATTTACATGAAACAATCGTAGGACTTTGTGGTTCTTGATAAAAAAACGTTTGTAAGCATGTTAAGTCACTTCGTGGACTAAAAACAAGTGTTCAAATAATGACATGTGAAGTTTAACCAATACATTAAAGACACGTTTAATCACAACGTCATTGTTTAATTTATTTTTATGTTGACGACATTTTGACATAAATGCTACTAAGCATATGCTAGAAGCGACTTTGATATGAAAGACATTGAAGTTACTAATATGATTGGAAAGGTACTTGACAAGTTCAAGTATTTGTGTTTCAATATTGTCAAGACTCCAATAAATTTGAGTTTTGTACTTTAAAAAGAATGAAGGAAAAAATGACTCTCAACTGGATTATGCTAGAGTGTTGAGAAGTATGATATATATCATGAAGTGTACGCGATCAGATATAGCATGTGTTATTAGTAAACTAAGTCGGTTCACGATTAATATCAATCAAACATATTGAATGACAATGAAAAGAGTTTTGGAGTATTTAAAACATACTTAACAAACTATTGATTTGCACTATAACTAATATTCAATAGTATTAGAAGAACATAGTGATGCAAATTGAATCATTGGATCAAAAAAATTAAAATTCACGAGCGGATATGTACTTCACTCTTTGTGGAGGAGAAATATCTTGAAAATCTTTAAAATATAAATGTATCGCTCGCTCTACTCTGAATTTGAGTTTATTACTCTAGATAAGGTCAGTGAAGAAGTTGAATGACTGTGAAATTTCTTGAATGATTTTTGACCCAAACCTTTAGCTCTAATATGTATACACCGTAAGTTAATTTGCAATAAGTAGGGCATGAAGCATGATGTATAACGAAAAGTCTCGTCATGTATGACGTAGGCATAATATCGTTAGAACTACTCTCTGGAGATATATTATCATAATTGATTAAGTAAAGTTAAAGAATAATGTATCGGATCCACTTACAAAAGGCCCAACTAGGGAGGGAGTTGACAAATTATCCAAGGGAATGAGACTTTGGCCGAGGACTAGTCATTGTGGTTGTAACTCTACCTAGAAGACTGGAGATCCCGAGATCTAGGTTCAAGGAGATCAAACAAAGGCAATGATGACGGTATAGCATTGTCAAAATATTTTTTTATGGTCCATTCTCATGATAAGACAATGTTCAATAACAAAGATAAATGCAATAGGACTTCCTAACGATTTCTAAGTTTGATACAGGACACATCAAATAGTGTATCTACGGGATAACACATTTAGAAATCATCTATGTATAAGTGTGAAGTGTAAGCCACTTCAAAGAGAATCTGGCACAGAAATTTGACCTCCTGTGCCTGTGAATTAAAGAAAGGAGGAGCTGAAAGTCACTTGACTGTAAGGAGAGGACTTCCAGGGCTCGATCTACGGCTGCGTCCCGTGGTTTGGTAATAAACCAAGATGTGTCCATGAATGAACCAAACAAAAGAATGAGAACCAAAAATAGTTCAAGGGTTGATTGTGTGACTTATGTTGTCTAGGTATACACCAAAGCTTGACGGTTCAAAGATATCAAATATATTGATTGACCGAGTATATCCGATATATGTTCACTATGGAAAGTTTAAAGGGAAATTCACTTATCCAAATGCAATTAATCCTTACTTACGAATCACACAATTTTTCATGTATATGTTTTAACAATAGTCATTCACTATTCATGTTGGGGATTGCTGAGTTTTAATTTAAAGGTGTGAACAGGATATGAAGGGGTGTGACTCTCTTGAAGGGTTGTGACTGTGTTGAAGGGTTATGACCTTTATGAAAGGTTGTGTCCTTTCTAAAGGGTTGTGACCCTTTGAATGGTTGTCTTTTTCAAAGTGTTGTGACCTTTCTTAAAGGCTATTTTCTTTTAAAAGAATTGTGACCATTACCTTTTGTTGGATATAAAAGAGGGGCTTTCTCTCATTTTTCTGCATCGAGTTTTTCCCTCATTTTGCATACATTTCTTACAAAATAAATCGATCGATCGTGTGTGTGTGAGATTTGTTGCTATCATTTTGAGTTCGTTGAAATTATTGAAGTTTGATATACCACTACTTCTTAAGTGGTTAATTCGTTTTATCTTGGAAGAAATTAATTTGCAACCTCAGATATTTGATGTAATTAAATTTCTTAAGGACAGACAATGAATTTTGTGAACTGGAATAGTTCCTTGTGATTTTCTTTTTATCTTTTATTATTTTGTAATTTGTTAATCTAAATACAGGAGATAACACTATCCGTATAGATGAGTAGGTGTTATTTAAGGAAAATCATGTCCTCTTGTAAGGTTTTCTACTTTTGATATACTTCTTGTACACGCGCAAGCTTTTTCCCTTTTTTTTTTAAAAGAAATTTGTTGCTCTATAAAAAATTTAGATAGCCATAATTAGGCAGCAGAATGTAGAATTCCTTCTTTATATTCTTTCTTAATTTAACACCTAATATATTGTATTTATACCTTGCTTACCTATTTAAAATATATATAACGTCTTCCATTTAATTACAATTTTTCAGCAGAATGTAATTATTACTTAATGTGAAAAATAAGTGTTTTTTTTTTGTAAAGAAATAGCGGAGTATTTTGAAAAATTAGAGAATGATTTTGTCTATTTGAGAAATAACCTTTTATTCGTAGTGAGTTTTTGGTGCATCGATGAAGTTGTTGTATGTATACAAGTTTTAATACATTTGTGTATTGTATAGGTTCTTTACTTTTTGATACTTTACTTTTTGATATATAACTTATATTAGAGAACATTCAAGACATGAGAGATTATCCATACCCTTAGCCCATTATATAAGATAAAGATAATTTTTGAGGGGTTAGAAAATAATTTTGTACATTTAAGGAATAATTTGACATTCGTGCTCAATGTTGTGTTGAGGAATAACCTTTTCTTTTTCTTATTTTACTTGTCGACGGTGAATCCAATATCAAGGTTATTAATATAGGATAAGTGTAATTTTTTTTGTGAATTTATAAATTGTTGAGAGCTAACACAACTTTGGATATATGTTGCTTGAGTTAGAGATCAAATTGTTACTTGTCGCCGGTGAACCAGATATCAAGGTTATTAAGATAGGATAAATGCATGTTTTTTGTAAATTTATAAATTGTTAAGAGCTAACACAACTTTGAACTTATGTCGCTTGAGTTAGAGATTAAATTGTCTTGATCGTAATTCTTTGATAACAAGGTATTATTTAGTGGAAATGAACCTCTAACTCCAATCATAATATTGGATTCGAGTCACCAACAGAGAAAATTAGGAAAGAAGCAACCACAAGGAAGAGACCTTTCATTTGGCTCCTTCCTTGGGGTATGGCTTTGCCATGTAACCTTTCATAATTTACCACATACCAATATTGACTTATGGTACATAAATGATGCTTTTGGACTTTGTATTTCTTATTACGTATTCCATTCATTTTGTTTCATGTCAGAGTTTAGTTGTGCACAAAATTTATGGATATAAAAAATATTTTTAAATATTGTGATTTTGAAATAAAAGTGTGTAACATATTAAAATTATGCCTTTTATATGTGGTTTTAACATGCCATGTCATTTGATAAAAATGGGATGAAATTTAAAACTTACTAAATACAGAAGGCGACATATTTTTCTTATAACAAACTAAAAAAGAAAGCGGTTGAAAAATTTCAAAGTCATGTTAGAAGGAGGCAATTTATGTTTTTTGCTGTAGTTCTGTATAAATTCTATGAAACCTCTCATTCACATTTGCCAGCAATAAATAATAATGTTAATAATAAAAATCACTTGATTAAAATTTCTCAAAATAATAATAAAAAATCACTTATCAGGATACTGCCTCGTAACGTTTAGGTTCATTCAGCAATAGGAAAAACTACGTATGGCAAACTTCAATATACATTTAAATAATATGGCAAACTTCAAATATACATTTAAATAATATAGCTATAGGTTAATTTTTTTATGTTATATGACTTTAACTATACAATAAATTGCAAATTTAATTGTATATCAATAATCAGTTTTTTAATATTTAATATAAATAAATAATAAATAGGAAAATTATTATTAAACTCATAATTAATCATGTATTCATACCTTCTCTTCCATCAATATGCTTATATGACAGATTTTTTTGTACTTTCCCCCCATTCCTTCCATTTCAAGATCTTTTTGTATGATTGTAGCAGTGATTTTTTTGTGGTTCAATTCATTATACTTATATTTGTACTTATATTTGTGGTTCAATCAAAAGTCAAATGTTTATATTTAATAATACTTATATACATAGGTAATTGTGTAGTAATATTAATAAAATGGTGATTTGTGAATACAAATATTTTTTGGATACATAAGTAATTTATCCAATTTGATTAGGCAATACAAGTATAGTTAGATACATCAATACTATATTTTTATAAATAAATACCTAAGGTAACGTAAAGCCTCAAGTATTATATAGAACTTTAGAAAAAATAGATTGACGTTTTGTTATTTTTTAATTTTTTTATATAGTCTAATACTTGCACACTTTGATACATACACATTCTATTGTTTTGTCATTTTCTTATTTAACAACAGTGTATTCATATTATAGTATATTGGTGTATTCATTTTTTTGGTTAACAATAGTATATCCATTTTTCAAATTGTTGTACTCATATTCTAAAATTGTACTACTTTACCTTGTTTGATGTATTAATACATTAATTTTTTTTATAAATACTTGTATTCTTGATATATTAATACTTTAAGTTTTATAAATAGAAAAGTAATACATTATCCTTATTTAGTTATTGTAATTACAACTGTATTTGTGTATAAATAAATAAAAAATAAAAACATAAATACAACGAGAAAAGACAAGAATAAACTTTTATATTCAAAATTTTTTGAATACCTTTATGATTAGTATTTAGTAAATATATTGTATTGAATATATTGTATTTAGGAGGGATAATGCCCAAGTACCACCTCAACCTATGCACGAAATCTCAGACACACACTTATACTATACTAAGGTCCTATTACCCCCTGAACTTATTTTATTAACAATTTTTTACCCCTTTTCGACCTACGTGGCACTATCTTGTGGGCCCGACGATGGTTGATTTTTTTTTTCAAACTAGTGCCACGTAGGCTAAAAAGGGGTAGAAAATTACTTATAAAATAAGTTCAGGGGGGTAATAGGACCTTTGTATAGTATAAGTGTGTCTCTGGGATTTCGGGCATAGATTGAGGGGGTACTTGTGCATTTTCCCTATTTAGGAATATAAATACAACCTTTTGTATTATATGAATCAATCATATTTGCATACAATATGTAATTTTTAGTTGGTAATTTAATAATGGAAATTTCAGTTATTTAGGAACATAATAAATGGATGGTACTTGAAAGTTATGGTAACATATCATACCTTATTTAGTGCATTGTTTAAATAATAATAATAACAATAAAATAAAATAAATTTTAATACAAACATGCAGCTAGAAATTGACATAAATGATAGTCATTTCTAGTAAATAACATATTTATCGCTATTGAACTTCAATAAACCTATAAATATAATATTTTTGTAAATTGCTCGTTGGAATAACCAGACATAAAATTTTCAAAACTTCACAAAAATGACCGCATTTCTCTCTTTTAAACAGAACTTACAAAAATAGTCAACTTTTTCTAATTGTTAAAATACTAACCAAAACATAGCCAAATTTGCATTTTTACTTGGAAAATTATTTTTACAAATTTATATTTATATAAGAGAAAAAAAAGTTTTTTTAAAAAAAACTAGAATATGTAGAATGTCCAAACCTACTGTTTTTGCAAAATAGTCAAATTTGCATTTTTTTTTGCAAACACAACCATTTTTTCAAATAAAAACGAGTAGAATCTACTATAACAAAAAAATGAACTTTGGATTTATTTTTTTCTTTCTTAAACTCTTTCTTTAGCAAAACATATGTTTATGGATCAACTCCATAATAAAAATAAAATAAAGCTAACATCAAAATAATAATACAACACAAAATGTACTTAACAATAAATATATTAAATATTAAAATATACTTAACTAAATCAAACAAGCTTAACATAAATAGTTGATGAAAACATTAAAGAACATGTTTCATGTACTTAACAATAAAACATAATTATATCAAATATAAAAATATACTTAACTAAATCAAACAAGCTTAACATATACAATATACGATCAAAACATTAAAGAACATGTTTCATTATTTGTAAAATTACATTGCAAATATAAAGATAAATATGGATAAGAAGTAATGACAAGCATGTTTCTTTACTTATTTTTTCTTCTTCTTCTAAGAGAAGATTATTTGAAAGAGACTGCATGTCCTTTAGAGAGTCTCATTTTTTATTTATTAATCGAATAAAAAGCTAAATAAACCATTAGAAAACTCAAAATAGGCCCATTATTTAGAACCCACTTGATTTAGTGATTAAGACTCAAAATTGGAAAGTAAATTCAGTCCACTTACACAAACATTCAGACATTTAATCTACTTTGAAGATCAAACACTATAAAATAAATAAAAAATAAAAATAAAGTAGATGCTATTTTATTTATTTTTGTTGAAAAAATAACAAGAATAGACAAAATCTGACAATAAAATGATTTGTGTGATTGGAAACAATTGTGATAGTGAGGAATTTTATAGAGCATGAGAGGATGAAAATATAAATATAGATTTTGGGGTGAATGAAGGTCTCCAGAAAACTCATCGAAAAAACTTTCGATAGAGTGTTGACATAAAACTTGTATTCAAAGACAATCCTTGGAGAGCTCTACACATTTATATAATAGACATAGGATAGAGATCACCGTAACTCCTCCATAAATCTAAAAAAGAAAGTGATAATTAGTATTCGATTTTTCTTTGATTTATGAAGTTTTGCTAGGAAAAAGAATTATCTTTGTTTGGTTTATGGTTTCAACTAACACTGCTTTCATTGTTGTTTGTCATCACTTCTTTTAGATATGTCTCTTTACATTTGCAATATATATTACAAATAATGAAGCATGTTCTTTTATTTTTGATTAATTATTTATGTTAAGTCTATTTAAATTAGTCAAGTATATTTTCATATATGATATAATTATATTTTATTGCTAAGTATCTTTGTGTTCTGTTATCTATTTGATTTTAGCTTTATTTTATTTTTATCATATATATACTTTGTATTGAGAGCTTAAAAAAGAAAAGTAAAAAAATTAAAAGTCCAATTGTTTTTGTATAACAGACTGTGCCCTTGTTATTAAAGAAAAGAAAAAAAAATGTTTGTTTTTGTAAAAAACGTAAATTTGATTGTTATTGGAAAAAAAAAAAAGTTCTGGCCATTTTTTTTTTAATTTTTTCAAAAAAGTGTGTTCACTTAAATGAATATGTAAGTGGTTTTTCAAACAAAAATGAAAATCGGCTAAGTTTTGGTTTGTATTTTAACTATAACGAGATATTTTTGTAAAGCTAAAAGTTTTACAAGTCTAGTTATTATTGAAATTGCATTAAACTTTTTTAGGAAAAAAAATTAATTTAAATCAGTTTCCTTTACTACAATTTTTTTATATATATAAAAAAGAGGGGGACTTTTTATTATTTTAAAAAATGAAGAGGGAAAACTATTTAAGTTAGAGTAATTGTGATCTATATATTCAAAAAGAAACATAGTTTTACCTTTTTTTCCTTCTATTTTCTTTAAATTGATGTTTCTTTATGTAAACAATTGTCATTTTTCTAATAAATAAATTTTAAAAAATTCTTTTTTTTATGTTTATATCTTATAACAAGATAATTAAATCATTAATTATTATTTTTAAAATTAATTCATTAATTATATTTCTTAAATATTTGATACATAAATTATTATTCTTAGAAAAAATCAAATATCACTATGTGTTCGTTTACAATTCTTAGTGTGTTATCATTTTATTTTAAAAAAGATTAGGTCTTGTGTATGGCTACACTCCTAACCTATGATATCGCACAAATCAATTTCTTTTCTGTAAAATTAGTGACTAACATAAATTTATTTTATGCGAATATTAGTTTTAGCCAAACAAGAGTCAATAAAGCGGTCGTACTAAAATCAAAGAACTAGAGAGGTGCCTTACACTAGCCTCCAGTCAATAAAATTTCTTACCCTAACACTTGCTTTGTGGACTAAAAAATAAGGAGTCATTTCATTTCAAATTAAAAATTTATTAGGTGACTTGAAACACCAAAAAAACTTAATTCCAAGTGGCGACTCCAAAAGAAAAAAAAAATCTTTTTCTCTTCTATTTTATTTTTAAGACTGTCACATTTCGAAGAAAAAATCAATGTGAAAGATCTAGCGACTCTGTTGCGATGCTTAGAATTCGAGCTTTGCATATTATTTTTTGTTTGACTTTATTTATTGATCAGATACATATTGTGTTTGTGAGCTAATATGTTCTTTATCTATTTATTGTTTTGGTATTGTGTGATTATATATATAAAATGTCTTCTCTGCACACCCTTTAGGTCTCTTCGAACGTTTATTATATACTATGTGCGATTATGCTCCTGTTTAGAATTTTTGTCAAACATGTTAGGCGGGATTAGTCCATCAATTAAGTTGAAATAACTCTGTTACCAGTAAGCTGACTCTCCCCATTTCAAGCTGCCCGCTCGAGTAAATCTAATTACCTTTCCATATAGGGTGATAAACCTAGCAAAAAAAAAACACAAATGATATCCCTAGTAGGCTATATTTGTTTACACTATGAGCATTTAACCTTGCACAGCTCGACACAGGAGTTGGGATTGTATAATACAAATATTCACCATAGACTAACATGTTCATTTTATGTGTTATATAAAAATAAACTGTCCAAAAGGTATTTACAGTGTTAATCGGACCTATCTTTCGAATTATCTTTTAGAAAAACGGGAAAAAGAAAAAGGGGTTCAAAAAAGGTTTTTCTTTTAAAAGGATGTATCAATTTTTTAATGAACTTTGCACACCTAATTCTCAATGAAATGAAATATGTAGGTATCTTTTTTGAATTCCGTATTTCTAAAGAAGTGTTCTCCATATGTTAAAAAGAAGAAAAATGCTTTAATTTTTAGTGTCTTTCCTTGATTATAGTTTGTGTCAACCAAGAAAAATCTTTAATTTTGATGATCTTGCACTCAAAGGTACGAATGATGTCACCAACTAAAGGACACGACTCTAAGAAAACCAGAATCAAAGGATTCCAGAGAGCATGATTGTTGATACAATATTCGTGGATCTATAGTGATGGTGGAAAAGTATGGGAGATTATGAGTAGAGAAGGGTAAAATATCATTTCGGACATCCCGTACATTTTTGACCCACGAAGAAATGTGATTGATATATTGAGTCCTTCCTGGGATCCCAAAAATAACATGTTTCGATTCTCCAAATGTAGAGGAAATTGCTAACTTCATTGGAAAAGACTGTTGTATTCAAGATGCTAATATTAGCAAAAGACCTATAATCCCTAAGAGCGTCTATGGCAACAAGTTCCTAGACCTACTTAAGATCAACTATAGATGGAGAAGGGGAGTTAGAAAATGGGTGAATCTCTTTGAATTTTCTTTGTGAGAGGTACGATTGAAGGGATGGATTCAAACAAAACTCAGCAATCAAAGAGGCATATAAGTTTGGAAAGTGAATGCACGTTTTGTCTTCATGGTCGTTTTTTTGGAGCTTATTATGTTCCCCGAATTAGACAAACATATTAATATTTTTTGGCTGGGTTGGTGAAGAGGTTGATTACAACAAAAATTTCTACCATTATATACCCATATTATTGTAGATATGTTCCGAGCATTGACCAAGTACAAACATTTTACTGTAGATGTGCCTTATTGAACATCTCTATTTTCATAATCGTGCGTCAAGATGCATTTTTGACTGGTCTAATTATGTATCGACTCACTAGGAAAGAGTAGCGAAAATCGATTTCTCGGAAGGAATTCTAGCATGTGAAGAAAAAATCTCAGTGTTTCGAAAATCGATTTCTTGAAAGAAATTCTAGAATGTGAAGAAAAAATCTCAGTGTTAACTTTCGATGAAATTGTTTGGAATTATTAATGATTCCCAACAAAAGATATCATTTGCATGTCCACTGCATTTCATTTCATTTATTGTATTGATTGGGCTTAGAGGTGTCCAACTCTATGCCCTGCTTTGGGTATACACTTGGTGGCTAGAGTCCAAGAAGGCCTCCCGCATAATAAATAGTAGATTTGTGTTTGACCCTGTCCCACCCCTGGTTTTTCCTTTAATAGTGCGAATATTATTGATATTTGGTTTGGGAGTATAGTTTCTTATCAAAGAGAAATACTAGTGAAGGATAAAGAAAAGATGGTCCTCCTTGGGTACCTCTAATAGTTTCATGATACAATAATATTCAATAAAATACTTTTGACAAATCCATCAGTAATAATTTCATCAGAGTGTTTTTCTTCACATGCAATATGAGTAGATACATAATTAGACCAGTCAGAAGTGAATCTTGTCGCATGATTATGACTATAGAGATGTTCCAAAACCCACATTTTTAGTAAGATATTTCACCATTCAAAGTAAGTTCCCCTTTTTGGACTTGGTTAATGGTCGAAATATATTTACAAGAATCATGGGTATAGGTAGGATTTTCCATTGTAATCAGATCCATCACCACCCTAGCTAGATGACCTGTCCTGTTTGTGGAAAAAAATAAGACCCAAAAATGCAATAATAAAGGCAAAACGTCCATTCACTTTCCAAGCTTTTATACCCTCTTGATTGTTGAGTTGCTTTCGATATTTATAAATCTCACCTTTTTGACCGTACCTCTCATATAGAAAATCTAAAGAGGTCCTTCAATTTTTGAAACTCTCCTTCTCTATCTGGTTTATCTGAAGTAGGTTCAACAACTTGTTGTCATCGATGCTCTTAGGGATTATAGGTAGTTTGTTATGTAGATCAGCACCCTGAGTACTAGACTCTTTTCCCATGAAACTAGAAATTTTCTTTAGAGTTAGAGTTATTTTAAAGTTGAAGAATCAAAAGACGTTACTTTTATGATCCTAAAAAGGATTCAATGCCTCGATCATATCTCTTCTTTGATCAATTTCCATCAAATGCACAAGATATCCCAAATGATCTTTTACCTTTCTCTACTCATAATCTCTCATACTTTTCCACCATCACCACAGATCCACATATGTCATACTGTTAATTAAAAAAATCAGTGTCATAAAAGCTTCACCCCCTGTCATATGCTTCAGATCGGTCACTCCATTTTGCTCAGGTGTATGAGGACAAGAGATTTGTCGTTGAATACCATTTGAGCCAAATAATTTGTGAACTCAGAGCTATTAAATTCTCCACCCCCATCACATTGAAATACTTTGAGCTTCTTGGAAAATTGATTTTCGACTAATTTTTGAAAAGTTATAAAAATAGAGAGAAAAATCAGATTTCTTCTTCAATGTATAAAACCAAGTGAATCTCGTCCAATCATCAACGAAAATAACATAGTATTTTATTCCTTGTGATGAAGTCACAGGGACCTAACCGAGTACGTCATAATTGAGAAAGGGAAGACCCATCCCCCCAGAGCCAGAACAGTCCGGACCCCATAAATTGCTATGTATATTTTTTAATGGCTCAAGTTCTCGTTTATTTGACTCTTTGAAAGGTAATTTACAACTTTTTCCCATTTGACAACTAGTACACATAGGCACTTCTATTCCAACTTTGTACATCAATCATCTTATTGTGATGCAAATAATTTAAAGCTTTGGAATGTGGATGTCCTAATTGTTGATGCCAAATTGTTTCCGAATTCTTTTCTACCTTTGTAGCTGTCAAAGCTTCATGCAAATTCCCTTCCAAGGTGTATAGATTATGCCTCATATTTCCCTTTGCCAGAATTGTCTTTATTCTCTTGTCCTTAACAAAAAATCCTTCATCAGTAAATTCCAAAGGACATAAATTATCCTTTACAAGTTTACTAACAGAAATAAGATTCCTTTTGAGATTAGGTACAACAATTACATCATTTACACGTAAGTTCCCTCCAATGTGTTTATCTCCCACATGTGTAATACGGAGTTTATCTCCATTTTCTACCATTACAGACTCATGCCGTTCAAAGGAGTTGAATTTAAGAGACTATTTTTGGATTGTGCCATGTGATTGCTAGCACCAGAATCCATATAGAGATTGTTGTCAATTCGATTGCCAAACGACATTGATGTTAACGCCTGAGGTACTTCTTATTGTGCTTGATATGAGTAGTCCCATCTGTAAAAACAAGAGAGTGTTGTATGGTTAAGTTCCTACCACAAAACTGACATGAACTAGATTTGGAACTCTCCTTTGGCTGATTTCCTTCATTCTGAATTGTATTATATTGTTTCTGATTGTATGATCGACCTTCGCCTCTTTGACCTCATCATCAACGATAATAACTACCACTTTTGAGTCATGAAGGCCATAGCTGGATCAAGCGAAGCTGGTGCTTCTTCATCGTCTCCATCCTCTCTCATCTTGAATCCCCTAAGAGCATTAACAAAATCATTAAATGTGGGATAAGGGGCCTTACAAAGCATAACAGTTCGAACGGTCTTGTATTTATTTCCAAAACCTCTAGCAAAATTAATAACTTTGCTATCTTCTTCCAAAGATTTGTGTATAGCCATGAGGTTATCGCAAATTCCTTTATGTATTCATCTATGGATTTTGTTCCCAGTTTCACGGCCTGAAGCTGCTGCTTCAATTGAAATTATTTATACTTGCTTGCTTGTAGATAAGTATCTTCAAGGCAAGACCATATTTGTTTTTCTGTAATACATCCAATGATGAGGAACATTGACTCTTCTATCATTGTTTCAGAAAGCCAACTCCGAACTAGAAAATCTTGTTCTTCCTAAGTGGTGAACTTGGGGTTAGAAATAGGTTCATCTTTCTCATCTAATATATTCTGGGATGGGGGTTCTCCTTTAATGATTTCATCGATCTTAAAAGTTTGCATTAGTTGAAGAATTTGTATCCTCCAGACTAAGTAATTCGACGGTTTCAACTTAATAGAACAGATTGTTATAAGTTGGTGAAGTGAAGATGGTGAGAGGGCTAAGGTAGTATTTGTTGGAGTTTAGCAAGTGTGAATGGAAAAAGAAAAGAGAGAATATGAAAAGTGAGGGAACTATTTTGGAGGGAAAATGAAAAGTCATTTGCAAAGTGCAAATGAAAAGTCATTTCTCCCATATCGGCAAAAGAAAGGGAAATTGTTGTCCTTATATAAGGAAACACTTCCATTACTTCTTCAAGAGCTAACAAAAAGATGCCCCCTCGCGCCGTTGTCGCTCGGCTTGATTGATAAATTTTTTGGACAAAATTTATTTAATCAGTTTATGTTAAATCAAATAAATCCTGTTAATATTATCTTTTAACATCCCGAAAAGTTGTTACTCTTTCCGAAAAGTCGTTACTTTCCAAAAAGTAGTTATTTTCTTAACAGACACATTTTTCTGAAAGTTGTTATTTGTTCAAAAAGACACAACTTTCTGGAATAAACGGGTCTGAACAGATTTCTCTGAACAGACACGTTTCTTACTGAAAATGACTATAAAAGGAAGTCAATTTTTGATTTTTTAGACACTGAAAATTTTCCTTCTCTGCATTTATTTTTCTCTCAAAAAAAATCAAACTGTCGATCGGCTGAGTCTGTGTGACTTGTTGATGTTCTGAAGTTTGCTGAAGTTAAAGAAATTTGAGGTACCACTATTTCTTTAACAGGTTTAATCCATTTTATCTTGGGAGATCCATAACCTTGGGTACAGTGAGGGGATTAAATTTCTTAAGGACATACAGTAGTTTCTGTGGACTCGGATTACTTCTTGTATTTTATGCTTTTTCTGCTTCATCTTATTTCTGTTTCTGTTTATTAACCTTATAAATACAGATTACTATAATAATAACAATCTTAAGAAATTAATCAGTTTCTGTATTTGAGGTTTCTGGAGATTAAAACCTTTATGGTTTTCTACTCTGCTTGAATTTTTAAAATTCATTTGATTAACGATTAAAAGAATATAAAAACTTTATCGTTAAATCAGAAACAGTTTGTGTAAAGATTTGTTCTTTACTGTTACTATTTCAAATACCTAACTTATCTGCCATTTGTGACAGAAAAAAAAGACTAATTCAAGTCAAACAAATGCTGGAACAGTAAGTGCTGCAACAACATCGGTTGCACATAATCGTTCAAATGCTGCCTTAGCGCCGGTTGAGAAACCTGCAAAGTTTTCTGGAGTCGACTTTAAGAGATGGCAGCAAAATATGTTCTTCTATCTCACTACGTTGAGTCTGCAGAAGTTCATTAATGAGAATGTTCCTGTTATGTTAGATGAAACTCCGGCTGATGAACGATTCTTGGTAACAGAAGCATGGACACACTCAGATTTTTTGTGTAAAAATTATATTTTGAGTGGTCTGCAAGATGATCTATACAATTTGTACAGCAATGCCAAAACCTCAAAAGAACTCTGGGATGCTTTAGAAAAGAAGTACAAAACAGAAAATGCCGGAATGAAGAAATTCATTGTGGAAAAATTTCTGGACTATAAGATGATAGACAGTAAGACTGTCGTCACCCAAGTTCAAGAATTGCAGGTCATAATCCATGATCTCCTTGCTGAAGGTAAAAATTTATTTAATGCCTATGTTAGAAATATTAAGTTTTCCCTTAATACTCACATAATCTTTAATGTAGGATTGATTGTGAATGATGCTTTCAAGTGACTGCAATTATTGAAAAGTTACCTCCATTATGGAAGGACTTCAAAAATTACTTGAAACACAAACGCAAGGAGATGACTGTCGAAGATCTCATAGTAAGGTTGAGAATCGAAGAGGATAATAAGGCTGCAGAAAAGAGGTCACGTGGTAATTCAGCAATATCTGGAGTAAATTTTGTTGAAGAAGATCCACAAAATTAAACATCTGGTCCAAAAAGCAATCCTCCTAAGAAGAAATTCAATGGAAACTGCTTTAACTGTGGTAAAACATGGTCATAGGGCTAATGAATGTCGGGGTCCAAAGAAGGACAAGAAAAAGAAGGATCAAAATTTGGCTGAATCCAAAGGAGAAATGGACGATCTCTGTGCATTGCTTTCAGAATGTAACTTGGTTGGAAATCCAAGAGAATGGTGGATAGATTCTGGTTCCTCATGCCATGTTTGTGCCAACAAAGAATTATTTTCATCATATAGTCCAGCACTTACAGATGAAAAATTGTTTATGGCAAACTCCGCTGTTGCAAAGGTGGAAGGAACTGGCAAAGTCCTATTAAAGATGACATCAGGCAAGGTGGTGACTTTGAATAGGGTCTCATATGTTCCAGAATTGATAAAGAATTTAGTTTCAATTCCAGTTCTGACCAAGAATGGATTTAAATGTGTATTTCTTTCTGATAAAGTAGTAGTAAGAAAAAACGATATGTATGTAGGAAAATGCTACCTTAGTGATGACCTTTTCAAACTCAATGTAATTGCAGTTGATATGAATAAAGATTTTGCTTCTTCTTACTTGCTTGAGTCTAAATGGTTATGGCATGAACGTTTGGGACATGTAGTATTTGTTGGGGTTTATCAAGTGTGAATGGGAAAAGAAAAGAGAGAATATGAAAAGTGAGGGAACTATTTTAGAGGGAAAATGAAAAGTCATTTGCAAAGTGCAAATGAAAAGTCATTTCTCCCATATCAGAAAAAGAAAGGGAAATTGTTGTCCTTATATAAGGAAACACTTCCATTACTTCTTAAAGAGCTAAGAAGAAGATGCCCCCTCGCGCCGTCGTCGTCGTCGCTTGGCTCGGCTTCGGCTTTGGATTTGGATTTGGCAAATGATGTGATTGATTGATAAATTTTTTGGACAAAATTTATTTAATCAGTTTTTGTTAAATCAAATAAATCCTGTTAATATTATCTCTTATAAATTTGCGGGTAACGGTAACATTCCAAAAAGTTGTTACCCTTTCCGAAAAGTCGTTACTTTCCAAAAAGTAAACTCAAAATTCTCAGAAAATTGTTGCAGAGGTATCATTACAAGATTGTGAGTTGTGGCATAGAAGGCTTGGCCATCCTTCAAACCAAGTACTACATGGTTTGGACCTATTACATAATAATAAAAACATTGATTTACTTACTAGTTGCTCAGTCTGTCCATTAGCTAAGCAAACTAGATTTTCATTTCCTATCAGTGCATCAAAAACCTCTAAATGTTTTGAACTTGTACACATGGATCTTTGGGGACCATATAAGGTTCCCACATTTGATAAGAAATACTATTTCCTTATAGTTGTTAATGATTACAGCAGATATACTTGGGTACATTTATTACAGCTCAAATCTGAAACTATAGTAGCTATAAAGAATTTCTTTACTTTGATAAAGAATCAGTTTGGGTATATTATCTAGACAGTAAGGTCAGACAATGGAATAGGGTTTTTCAACTCTCAGTGCAAAGAATTGTTTACAAGCCTAGGCATTATACATCAAAGTAGCTTTCCTCATACACCACAGCAAAATGGTGTAGTGGAGAGGAAGCATAGACACATATTGAATGTAGCTAGATCCATCAGATTTCAGTCTTGTATGCCACTTAGATTCTGGGGAATTTGTGTTCAAGCTGCTGTATATTTGATTAACAGACTACCATCATTCAATCTCCATAACAAATGTCCTTATGAAATAATGTTTTCTAAGTCTCCTAATATCAGCCATTTGAGAGTTATAGGCTGTCTTGGTTATGCTTCTGTTATTCCTAGAAATGATAAATTTTCAGAAAGAGCAAAATATGTGATCATGATGGGATATTCAGAAACTTAGAAGGGTTATTTGTTAATGGATTTACAGACTAAGAAGTTCCTAGTCAATAGAGATCTGGTATTTCAAGAACACATCTTTCGTTTTGCCACTTCAAAACTTTCACAGGCACCTGTTAATGACTTATTACCTGATAGCTTTGAAGAAACTAATGATTCAGAAGGTACAACACCTGATGATTGTATACAAGCAGGCACACAAATTTCCACTAATTTGAATGATGTTCCTAATGAAGTATTGCATATTCAGAATGAAGAGATGTTAGTTCAACACTCAACTATTGATCCAGTTTCTACTAGAAAGTCATCTAGACATACCAAACCTCCCATTTGGATGAAAGATTATATGACTACTGCTGTTGGACAAAATAGTAAGTATCCTCTGGCAAACCATATTAGTTATGATCATATGTCATCAAAGTATCATAGCTACTTAGCCAACTTTTCAGATTCAATAGAACCTCAAACATTTGGTCAAGCTAGTAAAGATCCAAGATGGATTGAGGCCATGAAGTTAGAAGTTAAAGCTCTTGAAGATAACAAGACATGGTTGGTCGTTGATTTACCTCTAGCTAAACATACTGTGGTTCTAAATGGATTTACAAAATCAAATACAAGGCTGATGGAGACATAGAAAGATTTAAAGCTAGACATAGAAATACATATTGGAGGTTATTTCTGATACAGGATTAAGTGGTGCAAAACCTGTAAACACACCAATAGAAACTAACTTGAGGTTGACACTAGTAGAGTTTGATCAGACTGTTGGACTACAAGGAGATGATGTGCTAATAGATAATTCAGCTTATCAAAGATTAGTGGAAAAATTAATGTATGATACCATTACAAGACCTGACATTAGTTATGCAGTGCAAACACTAAGTCAGTTTATAAAACATCCAAAAATATCTCATTGGGAAGCAACTATCAGGGTGGTGAGATACTTGAAAGGAACAGTTGGTCAGGCATATGGCTGAAGGCTCAACCAGCCACAACATTAACATGTTGGTGTGATTCAGACTGGGCTGCCTGTCCTAATACTAGGAGGCCAGTAACAGGCTACATAGTAAAATTTGGAGATTCT
The DNA here is from genome assembly GCA_032847665.1 of Solanum chilense. Lineage (NCBI taxonomy): Eukaryota > Viridiplantae > Streptophyta > Magnoliopsida > Solanales > Solanaceae > Solanum > Solanum chilense. The sequence continues at coordinate 10,750,165 of CM064974.1, forward strand.
TTAGTGTCTTGGAAGTCCAAGAAACAACAGACAGTGTCTAGAAGTTCAGCTGAAGCTGAGTACAGAAGCATGGCTTCAGCAGTGGCAGAAGTGACATGGTTGATAGGGTTGTTCAATGAGCTCAATGTGTCAATACAAATGCCAATCACAGTATGGAGTGATAGCAAATCTGCTATTCAATTAGCTGCAAATCCTGTGTTCCATGAAAGAACCAAGCACATCGAAATAGATTGCCATTTTATTAGAGATAAAGTTAAGACTGGATTAATCCAAACAGAGTATGTACACACACACCAACAAATTGCTGATCTATTAACCAAAGGATTGAGTCAGCCTCAACATCTTCATCTGTTAGGCAAGCTAGGTGTGCTTAACACATTGCACCCTTCAGCTTGAGGGTGTCACGACCCAAAACCGAGCCGCGACTGGCACCCACACTTACCCTCCTATGTGAGCGAACCAACCAATATAAAACCCAACAATTAAACATAATGAACAAAATACGATGCGGAAGACTTAAAACTCAACAACTATTATTATTATTCCCCAAAATCTGGAAGTCATCATCACAAGAACATCTATGATCAAATTACTAAACTAAGAGTATTCTAAGAATGCTAAAATAAAACAAAAGCTAGTCCATGCCGGAACTTCAAGGCATCAAGACATGAAGAAGAAGATCCAGTCCAAGCTAGAGGCATTAGCTCACCCTGAAATCCGGTGTATTGAAGACTGGCTAGAATTACGGTTGTGTTGAAGACGACGGTACGTTTGCTGCACTCCTCAAATAACAAAGAAAGAAACAAACAAGTAGGGGTCAGTACAAAACACGGGTACTGAGTAAGTATCATCGGCCAACTCAAAATAGAAAACAGCATATATTAGTTAATATCATAAATCAACTACAATACTCAACATGTAGCAACAACAAGTACTATAATCATTAATAAGTACCACCAAGTTCATCCATGAGGACTCAAGCCTCAATACCATACTCATTTGGGAATTAGGTTCATTATATTGAGTATATTAGCGTCTTTCAAGATTCATTATCTTTCTTCCTCTTGTGTCGGTACGTGACACTCCGATCCCCTACTACTATGTGTCGGTACGTGACACTCCGATCCCCTAATTCTACGTGTCGATTCGTGACACCCGATCCCTTAATACTATGTGTTGGTACGTGACACTCCGATCCCCTACTACTATGTGTCGGTACGTGACACTCCGATCCCCTAATTTTACATGTCGGTTCATGACACCCGATCCCTTAATACTATATGTCGGTACGTGACACTCCGATCCCCTAATTCTACGTGTCGGTTCGTGACACTCGATCCCTTAATACTATGTGTCGGAACGTGACACTCCGATCCACTAACATCATTCTATCAATTCATCAAGCCTTCTCTTATACCAAGGCATCATTAATCTCGTTACTTTAGTTCATCAAGCCTTCTTTTATATCAAGGCATCATCAATCCCATTAACAAAGTGAATTAGGGTTTCTTTCAAGATTTGGGATTCAATAGCTTCATCATGCTTATTTTATCACAATCATATAATCATATTCATGCAAGCATACAATTAAGCATATAGAAGGGTTTACAATACTACCAATACATATCATTCACTATTAAGAGTTTACTACGAATATCATAGAAACAACCATAACCTACCTCCACCGAAGATTTCGTGATCAATCAAGCAATTCCTCAAAATCTTTGCTATCCTCTTCGTTTCCCTCTTCTCTCGTTCGATCCTCTCTCTCTTCTTTGTTCTTTTTATTTTCTTTATTCAAACCCTCTTTCTTTTACCCTAATTAACATATAATTAAGTGTAAAAGATGACAATAATAATCCACTAATTAAATCAAGGTTACCTCTTTTATCCCCCAAGAATTTGAGTTATTAATATAAACCCACGAATTTTATAATTATAGCAGGAATAGTCCAAAACGCCCCTTTAAAACTTAACAGAAATCCGACCCCGCCTGGGATTTACGCAACCTGTGACGGCCCGTCGTGCCTGCGACGGTCTGTCATGCAGGTTCGTCAGAGACTCAATTTCCATAAAGAGTCTGTGACGGCCCGTCGTACCTACGACGGTCCGTCCTGCACTTCCGTCACGACGTTCAGAGAATCGTTCCCTGTACCAACTTTTCAAGAGTTGAAGTGTTTTGAAACGGGGGCTCACGACGGTTCATCGTAACTGTGACGATCCGTCCTGCAGGTCCGTCACAGAGTTCAGAGAGTCGATTTCAGCACTCAAATTTCTGAATTCCTAAGTGTTTTGGAACGAGACACCCTCGACGGTCCGTCGTGCCCATGACGGTCCGTCATGGTGTCCGTCGTCTCAGCCAGTTTTTCCAGAAATAAAATCTGCTGCTCAAAACGACTAAATAGGTCGTTACAATAGATACCAATTTACCCATCGTTCGTCCTCGAACGATCAAAAGAAGAAAAACAAGAACGAGAAGAAGTATGAATCTGTAAACAGGTGTGGGTATCTTTCTTGCATATCAGCCTCCTTCTCCCAAGTGGCTTCTTCAACTGGTCGATTCTTCCATTGAACTTTGATGGATGCAATCTCCCTCGACCTCAACTTGCGAACTTCTCTATCTAAAATAGCAACAGGTTCCTCCTCATAAGACAAATTTTCATCAAGCAGAACCGAATCCCAACGAATAATGTAATTTCCATCCCCATGGTATCTTTTCAACATAGACACGTGAAATACGGGATGCACTCCTGATAGCCTTGGAGGCAAGGCTAATTCATAAGCCACCTCCCCTACTCGCTTAATTACTTCAAATGGTCCAATATACCTTGGACTTAGCTTACCCCTTTTTCCAAACCGCATCACCCCTTTCATGGGTGAAACCTTCAACAAGACTTGTTCACCTTCCATGAACTCCAAGTCTCTAACCTTTCGATCCGCATATTCCTTTTGCCTACTTTGAGCCGCTAAAAGCTTTTCTTGAATAGATTTCACCTTTTCCAATGAATCCCTCAACAGATCCGTACCTCAAGGTCTAACCTCAAATGCATCAAACCAACCAATGG